>CM057797.1:8790607-9990607 GCA_030145905.1 Populus davidiana
TTCGATGCCCCGGTGCCGAAATTTAGTTGCCTTTGAATTTTTGGTGAGCCCTCTTGAGCATTTATGCTTCTGCTACTTGTTCTACATCACAATTCTTCTGCAAAACGCGCAACGCTTTGACTCGGTGAGTTTCGCGGCATTCCGCCTTCGATGCCCCGGTTGCCGAAATTCAGTTGCCTTTGAATTTCTGATGAGCCCTCTTTAGCATGTATGGTTCTGCTACTTGTTCGACATAAGACTTCTTCCGCAAATGGCAAAACGCTTTGACTCGGTGAGTTTCGCGGCATTCCGACTTCGATGCCCCGGTTGCCGAAATTCAGTTGCCTTTGAATTTCGGGTGATCCCTATTAAGCATGTATGCTTCTGCTACTTGTTCTACATCAGACTTCTTCCGCAAACGGGGAAACGCTTTCAATCGGTGAATTTCGCGGCATTCCGACTTCGATGCCCCGGTTGCCGAAATTCAGTTGCCTTTGAATTTCGGGTGATCCCTATTAAGCATGTATGCTTCTGCTACTTGTTCGACATAAGACTTCTTCCACAAATGGCGAAACGCTTTGACTCGGTGAGTTTCGCGGCATTCCAACTTCGATGCCCCGGTTGCCGAAATTCAGTTGCCTTTGAATTTCGGGAGTGATCCCCTATTAAGCATGTATGCTGTATGGTTCTGCTACTTGTTCTACATCAGACTTGAGTTTCGCGGCATTCCGACTTCGATGCCCCGGTTGCCGAAATTCAGTTGCCTTTGAATTTCGGGTGATCCCTATTAAGCATGTATGCTTCTGCTACTTGTTCTACATCAGACTTCTTCCGCAAACGGGGAAACGCTTTCAATCGGTGAATTTCGCGGCATTCCGACTACGATGCCCCGGTTTCCGAAATTCAGTTGCCTTTGAATTTCGGGTGAGTCCTCTTGAGCATGTATGCTTCTGCTACTTGTTCTACATTAGACTTCTTCCGCAAACAGGGAAACGATTTGACTCGGTGAGTTTCGCGGCAGTCCGATTTCGATTCCCCGTTTGCCGAAATTCAGTTGCCTTTGGATTTCGTGTGATCCCTCTTGAGCATGTATGCTTCTGCTACTTGTTCTAAATCAGACTTCTTCCGCAAATGGCAAAACAATTTGACTCGGTGAGTTTCGCGGCAGTCTGACTTCGATGCCCCGGTTGCCGAAATTCAGTTGCCTTTGAATTTCGGGTGATCCCTCTTGAGCATGTATGCTTCTGCTACTTGTTCTACATCAGACTTCTTCCGCAAACACGTAAACGCTTTCAATCGGTGAATTTCGCGGCATTCCGATTTCGATTCAATTTGACTCGGTGAGTTTCGCGGCAGTCTGACTTCGATGCCCCGTTTGCCGAAATTCAGTTGCCTTTGAATTTCGGGTGAGGCCGCTTGAGCATGTATGCTTCTGCTACTTGTTCTACATCAGACTTCTTCCACAAACGGCGAAACGCTTTGACTCGGTGAGTTTCGCGGAATTCCAACTTCGATGCCCCGGTGCCGAAATTCAGTTGCCTTTGAATTTTTGGTGAGCCCTCTTGAGCATTTATGCTTCTGCTACTTGTTCTACATCACAATTCTTCCGCAAAAGGCGCAACGCTTTGACTCGGTGAGTTTCGCGGCATTCCGCCTTCGATGCCCCGGTTGCCGAAATTCAGTTGCCTTTGAATTTCTGATGAGCCCTCTTTAGCATGTATGGTTCTGCTACTTGTTCGACATAAGACTTCTTCCGCAAATGGCAAAACGCTTTGACTCGGTGAGTTTCGCGGCATTCCGACTTCGATGCCCCGGTTGCCGAAATTCAGTTGCCTTTGAATTTCGGGTGATCCCTATTAAGCATGTATGCTTCTGCTACTTGTTCTACATAAGACTTCTTCCGCAAATGGCGAAACGCTTTGACTCGGTGAGTTTCGCGGCATTCCGACTTCGATGCCCAGGTTGCCGAAATTCAGTTGCCTTTGAATTTCGGGTGATCCTTCTTGAGCATGTATTCTTCTGCTACTTGTTCTACATTAGACTTCTTCCGCAAACAGGGAAACGCTTTCAATCGGTGAATTTCGCGGCATTCCGATTTTGATTCCCCGTTTGCCGAAATTCAGTTGCCTTTGGATTTCATGTGATCCCTCTTGAGCATGTATGCTTCTGCTACTTGTTCTAAATCAGACTTCTTCCGCAAATGGCGAAACGATTTGACTCGGTGAGTTTCGCGGCAGTCCGACTTCGATGCCCCGGTTGCCGAAATTCAGTTGCCTTTGAATTTCTAGTGAGCCCTCTTTAGCATGTATGCTTCTGCTACTTGTTCGACATAAGGCTTCTTCCGCAAACGGCGAAACGCTTTGACTCGGTGAGTTTCGCGGCATTCTGACTTCGATGCCCCGGTTGCCGAAATTCAGTTGCCTTTGAATTTCGGGTGAGGCCGCTTGAGCATGTATGCTTCTGCTACTTGTTCTACATAAGACTTCTTCCACAAACGGCGAAACGCTTTGACTCGGTGAGTTTCGCGGCATTCCGCCTTCGATGCCCGGGTTGCCGAAATTCTGTTGCCTTTGAATTTTTTGTGAGTCCTCTGGAGCATGTATGCTTCTGCTACTTGTTCGACATAAGACTTCTTCCGCAAACGGCGAAATGCTTTGACTAGGTGAGGTTCGAGGCATTCCGACTTCGATGCCCCTGTTGCCGAAATTCAGTTGCCTTTGAATTTCGGGTGATCCCTATTGAGCATGTATGCTTCTGCTACTTGTTCTACAACAGACTTCTTCCGCAAACAGGGAAACGCTTTCAATCGGTGAATTTCGTGGCATTCGGACTTCGATGCCCCGTTTGCCGAAATTCAGTTGCCTTTGGATTTCGTGTGATCCCTATTAAGCATGTATGCTTCTGCTACTTGTTCTACATCAGACATCATCCGCAAACGGGGAAACGCTTTCAATGGGTGAGTTTCGCGGAATTCCAAGTTCGATGCCCCGGTTGCCGAAATTCAGTTGCCTTTGCATTTCGGGTGAGGCCGCTTGAGCATGTATGCTTCTGCTACTTGTTCTACATCAGACTTCTTCCCCAAACGGCGAAACGCTTTGACTCGGTGAGTTTCGCGGCATTCCGCCTTCGATGCCCGGGTTGCCGAAATTCAGTTGCCTTTGAATTTTTTGTGAGTCCTCTAGAGCATGTATGCTTCTGCTACTTGTTCGACATAATACTTCTTCCGCAAACGGCGAAATGCTTTGACTCGGTGAGTTTCGCGGCATTCCGACTTCGATGCCCCTGTTGCCGAAATTCAGTTGCCTTTGAATTTCGGGTGATCCCTATTGAGCATGTATGCTTCTGCTACTTGTTCTACAACAGACTTCTTCCGCAAACAGGGAAACGCTTTCAATCGGTGAATTTCGTGGCATTCGGACTTCGATGCCCCGTTTGCCGAAATTCAGTTGCCTTTGGATTTCGTGTGATCCCTATTAAGCATGTATGCTTCTGCTACTTGTTCTACATCAGACATCTTCCGCAAACGGGGAAACGCTTTCAATCGGTGAGTTTCGCGGAATTCCAACTTCGATGCCCCGGTTGCCGAAATTCAGTTGCCTTTGAATTTCGGGTGAGGCCGCTTGAGCATGTATGCTTCTGCTACTTGTTCTACATCAGACTTCTTCCACAAACGGCGAAACGCTTTGACTCGGTGAGTTTCGCGGAATTCCAACTTCGATTCCCCGGTTGCCGAAATACAGTTGCCTTTGAATTTCGGGTGAGGCCTCTGGAGCATGTATGCTTCTGCTACTTGTTCGACATAAGACTTCTTCCGCAAACGGCGAAATGCTTTGACTCGGTGAGTTTCGAGGCATTCCGACTTCGATGCCCCTGTTGCCGAAATTCAGTTGCCTTTGAATTTCGGGTGATCCCTATTGAGCATGTATGCTTCTGCTACTTGTTCTACAACAGACTTCTTCCGCAAACAGGGAAACGCTTTCAATCGGTGAATTTCGTGGCATTCGAACTTCGATGCCCCGTTTGCCGAAATTCAGTTGCCTTTGGATTTCGTGTGATCCCTATTAAGCATGTATGCTTCTGCTACTTGTTCTACATCAGACATCATCCGCAAACGGGGAAACGCTTTCAATCGGTGAGTTTCGCGGAATTCCAACTTCGATGCCCCGGTTGCCGAAATTCAGTTGCCTTTGAATTTCGGGTGAGGCCGCTTGAGCATGTATGCTTCTGCTACTTGTTCTACATCAGACTTCTTCCCCAAACGGCGAAACGCTTTTACTCGGTGAGTTTCGCGGCATTCCGCCTTCGATGCCCGGGTTGCCGAAATTCAGTTGCCTTTGAATTTTTTGTGAGTCCTCTGGAGCATGTATGCTTCTGCTACTTGTTCGACATAAGACTTCTTCCGCAAACGGCGAAATGCTTTGACTCGGTGAGTTTCGCGGCATTCCGACTTCGATGCCCCTGTTGCCGAAATTCAGTTGCCTTTGAATTTCGGGTGATCCCTATTGAGCATGTATGCTTCTGCTACTTGTTCTACAACAGACTTCTTCCGCAAACAGGGAAACGCTTTCAATCGGTGAATTTCGTGGCATTCGGACTTCGATGCCCCGTTTGCCGAAATTCAGTTGCCTTTGGATTTCGTGTGATCCCTATTAAGCATGTATGCTTCTGCTACTTGTTCTACATCAGACATCTTCCGCAAACGGGGAAACGCTTTCAATCGGTGAGTTTCGCGGAATTCCACCTTCGATGCCCCGGTTGCCGAAATTCAGTTGCCTTTGAATTTCGGGTGAGGCCGCTTGAGCATGTATGCTTCTGCTACTTGTTCTACATCAGACTTCTTCCACAAACGGCGAAACGCTTTGACTCGGTGAGTTTCGCGGAATTCCAACTTCGATGCCCCGGTGCCAAAATTCAGTTGCCTTTGAATTTCGGGTGAGCCCTCTTGAGCATGTATGCTTCTGCTACTTGTTCGACATAAGACTTCTTCCGCAAATGGCGAAACGCTTTGACTCGGTGAGTTTCGCGGCATTCCGACTTCGATGCCCCGGTTCCCGAAATTCAGTTGCCTTTGAATTTCGGGTGATCCCTCTTGAGCATGTATGCTTCTGCTACTTGTTCTACATTAAACTTCTTCAGCAAACAGGTAAACGGTTTCAATCGGAGAATTTCGCGGCATTCCGATTTCGATTCCCCGTTTGCCAAAATTCAGTTGCCTTTGAATTTCGGGTGAGGCCGCTTGAGCATGTATGCTTCTGCTACTTGTTCTAGATCAGACTTCTTCCACAAACGGCGAAACGCTTTGACTCGGTGAGTTTCGCGGAATTCCAACTTCGATGCCCCGGTGCCGAAATTCAGTTGCCTTTGAATTTTTGGTGAGCCCTCTTGAGCATTTATGCTTCTGCTACTTGTTCTACATCACAATTCTTCCGCAAAACGCGCAACGCTTTGACTCGGTGAGTTTCGCGGCATTCCGCCTTCGATGCCCCGGTTGCCGAAATTCAGTTGCCTTTGAATTTCTGATGAGCCCTCTTTAGCATGTATGCTTCTGCTACTTGTTCGACATAAGACTTCTTCCGCAAATGGCAAAACGCTTTGACTCGGTGAGTTTCGCGGCATTCCGACTTCGATGCCCCGGTTGCCGAAATTCAGTTGCCTTTGAATTTCGGGTGATCCCTATTAAGCATGTATGCTTCTGCTACTTGTTCGACATAAGACTTCTTCCGCAAATGGCGAAACGCTTTGACTCGGTGAGTTTCGCGGCATTCCAACTTCGATGCCCCGGTTGCCGAAATTCAGTTGCCTTTGAATTTCGGGTGATCCCTATTAAGCATGTATGCTTCTGCTACTTGTTCTACATCAGACTTCTTCCGCAAACGGGGAAACGCTTTCAATCGGTGAATTTCGCGGCATTCCGACTTCGATGCCCCGGTTTCCGAAATTCAGTTGCCTTTGAATTTCGGGTGAGTCCTCTTGAGCATGTATGCTTCTGCTACTTGTTCTACATTAGACTTCTTCCGCAAACAGGGAAACGATTTGACTCGGTGAGTTTCGCGGCAGTCCGATTTCGATTCCCCGTTTGCCGAAATTCAGTTGCCTTTGGATTTCGTGTGATCCCTCTTGAGCATGTATGCTTCTGCTACTTGTTCTAAATCAGGCTTCTTCCGCAAATGGCAAAACGATTTGACTCGGTGAGTTTCGCGGCAGTCTGACTTCGATGCCCCGGTTGCCGAAATTCAGTTGCCTTTGAATTTCGGGTGATCCCTCTTGAGCATGTATGCTTCTGCTACTTGTTCTACATCAGACTTCTTCCGCAAACGGGGAAACGCTTTCAATCGGTGAAATTCACGGCATTCCAATTTCGATTCCCCGGTTGCCGAAATTCAGTTACCTGTGAAATTCTGGTGAGCCCTCTTGAGCATGTATGCTTCTGCTACTTGTTCTACATCAGACTTCTTCCACAAACGGCGAAACACTTTGACTCGGTGAGTTTCGCGGAATTCCACCTTCGATGCCCCGGTTGCTGAAATTCAGTTGCCTTTGAATTTCGGGTGAGCCCTCTTGACCATGTATGCTTCTGCTACTTGTACTAAATCAGACTTCTTCCGCAAACGGGGAAACGCTTTGACTCGGTGAGTTTCGCGGCATTCCGACTTCGATGCCCCGGTTGCCGAAATTCAGTTGCCTTTGAATTTCGGGGGATCCCTCTTGAGCATGTATGCTTCTGCTACTTGTTCTACATTAAACTTCTTCAGCAAACAGGGAAACGCTTTCAATCGGTGAATTTCGCGGCATTCCGATTTCGATTCCCCGTTTGCCGAAATTCAGTTGCCTTTGAATTTCGGGTGAGGCCGCTTGAGCATGTATGCTTCTGCTACTTTTTCTACATCAGACTTCTTCCACAAACGGCGAAACGCTTTGACTCGGTGAGTTTCGCGGAATTCCAACTTCGATGCCCCGGTGCCGAAATTCAGTTGCCTTTGAATTTGGGGTGATCCCTCTTGAGCATGTATGCTTCTGCTACTTGTTCTAAATCAGACTTCTTCCGCAAATGGGGAAACGCTTTGACTCGGTGAGTTTCGCGGCATTCCGACTTCGATGCCCCGGTTACCGAAATTCAGTTGCCTTTGAATTTCGGGTGAGGCCGCTTGAGCATGTATGCTTCTGCTACTTGTTCTACATCAGACTTCTTCCACAAACGGCGAAACGCTTTGACTCGGTGAGTTTCGCGGAATTCCAACTTCGATTCCCCGGTTGCCGAAATACAGTTGCCTTTGAATTTCGGGTGAGGCCTCTGGAGCATGTATGCTTCTGCTACTTTTTCTACATCAGACTTCTTCCACAAACGGCGAAACGCTTTGACTCGGTGAGTTTCGCGGCATTCCGCCTTCGATGCCCCCGTTGCCGAAACTCAGTTGCCTTTGAATTTCTGGTGAGCCGTCTTGAGCATGTATGCTTCTGCTACTTGTTCTACTTCAGACTTCTTCCGCAAATGGCGAAACGCTTTGACTCGGTGAGTTTCGCGGCATTCTGACTTCGATGCCCCGGTTGCCGAAATTCAGTTGCCTTTGAATTTCGGGTGAGGCCGCTTGAGCATGTATGCTTCTGCTACTTGTTCTACATAAGACTTCTTCCACAAACGGCGAAACGCTTTGACTCGGTGAGTTTCGCGGAATTCCACCTTCGATCCCCCGGTTGCCGAAATTCAGTTGCCTTTGAATTTCGGGTGAGCCCTCTTGAGCATGTATGCTTCTGCTACTTGTTCTACATCACACTTCTTCCGCAAAAGGCGCAACGCTTTGACTCGGTGAGTTTCGCGGCATTCCGCCTTCGATGCCCCGGTTGCCGAAATTCAGTTGCCTTTGAATTTCTAGTGAGCCCTCTTTAGCATGTATGCTTCTGCTACTTGTTCGACATAAGACTTCTTCCGCAAATGGCGAAACGCTTTGACTCGATGAGTTTCGCGGCATTCCGACCTCGATGCCCCGGTTGCCGAAATTCAGTTGCCTTTGAATTTCGGGTGATCCCAATTAAGCATGTATGCTTCTGCTACTTGTTCTACATCAGACTTCTTCCGCAAACGGGGAAACGCTTTCAATCGGTGAATTTCGCGGCATTCCGACTTCGATGCCCCGGTTTCCGAAATTCAGTTGCCTTTGGATTTCGTGTGATCACTCTTGAGCATGTATGCTTCTGCTACTTGTTCTCAATCAGACTTCTTCCGCAAATGGCGAAACGATTTGACTCGGTGAGTTTCGCGGCAGTCTGACTTCGATGCCCCGGTTGCCGAAATTAAGTTGCCTTTGAATTTCGGGTGATCCCTCTTGAGCATGTATGCTTCTGCTACTTGTTCTACATCAGACTTCTTCCGCAAATGGGGAAACGCTTTCAATCGGTGAATTTCACGGCATTCCAATTTCG
The DNA here is from genome assembly GCA_030145905.1 of Populus davidiana. NCBI lineage: Eukaryota > Viridiplantae > Streptophyta > Magnoliopsida > Malpighiales > Salicaceae > Populus > Populus davidiana. The sequence goes on from CM057797.1 coordinate 8,799,005, forward strand.
ATTCCCCGGTTGCCGAAATTCAGTTACCTTTGAAATTCTGGTGAGCCCTCTTGAGCATGTATGCTTCTGCTACTTGTTCTACATCAGACTTCTTCCACAAACGGCGAAACACTTTGACTCGGTGAGTTTCGCGGAATTCCGCCTTCGATGCCCCGGTTGCTGAAATTCAGTTGCCTTTGAATTTCGGGTGAGCCCTCTTGACCATGTATGCTTCTGCTACTTGTACTAAATCAGACTTCTTCCGCAAACGGGGAAACGCTTTGACTCGGTGAGTTTCGCGGCATTCCGACTTCGATGCCCCGGTTGCCGAAATTCAGTTGCCTTTGAATTTCGGGGATCCCTCTTGAGCATGTATGCTTCTGCTACTTGTTCTACATTAAACTTCTTCAGCAAACAGGGAAACGCTTTCAATCGGTGAATTTCGCGGCATTCCGATTTCGATTCCCCGTTTGCCGAAATTCAGTTGCCTTTGAATTTCGGGTGAGGCCGCTTGAGCATGTATGCTTCTGCTACTTTTTCTACATCAGACTTCTTCCACAAACAGCGAAACGCTTTGACTCGGTGAGTTTCGTGGAATTTCAACTTCGATGCCCCGGTTGCCGAAATTCAGTTGCCTTTGAATTTCTGGTGAGCCCTCTTGAGCATGTATGCTTCTGCTACTTGTTCTACATCAGACTTCTTCCGCAAATGGCGAAACGCTTTGACTCGGTGAGTTTCGCGGAATTCCAACTTCGATGCCTCGGTACCGAAATTCAGTTGCCTTTGAATTTCGGGTGAGCCCTCTTGATCATGTATGCTTCTGCTACTTGTTCTACATCAGACTTCTTCCGCAAACAGGGAAACGCTTTCAATCGGTGAATTTCGCGGCATTCCGACTTCGATGCCCCGTTTGCCGAAATTCAATTGCCTTTGGATTTCGTGTGATCCCTATTAAGCATGTATGCTTCTGCTACTTGTTCTACATCAGACTTCTTCCGCAAACGGGGAAACGCTTTCAATCGGTGAGTTTCGCGGAATTCCAACTTCGATGCCCCGGTTACCGAAATTCAGTTGCCTTTCAATTTCTGTTGATCCCACTTGAGCATGGATGCTTCTGCTACTTGTTCTACATCAGACTTCTGCCGCAAACGGCGAAACGCTTTGACTCGATGAGTTTCGCGGCATTCCGACTTCGATGCCTCTGTTCTTGAAATTCAGTTGCCTTTTAATTTCAGGTGATCCCTCTTGAGCATGTATGCTTCTACTACTTGTTCTACATCAGACTTCTTCCGCAAACGGGGAAACTCTTTCAATCGGTGAGTTTCGCGGCATTCCGACTTCGTTGCCCCGGTTGCTGAAATTCAGTTGCCTTTGAATTTCTGGTGAGGCCGCTTGAGCATGTATGCTTCTGCTACTTGTTCTACATCAGACTTCTTTCGCAAACGTTGAAACGCTTTGACTCGGTGAGTTTCGCGGCATTCTGAGTTCGATGCCCCGGTTGCCGAAATTCAGTTGCCTTTGAATTTTTAGTGAGCCCTCTTGAGCATGTATGCTTCTGCTACTTGTTCCACATCACACTTCTTCCGCAAACGGTGCAACGCTTTGACTCGGTGAGTTTCGCGGCATTCCGCCTTCAATGCCCCGGTTGCCGAAATTCAGTTGCCTTTGAATTTCGGGTGATCTCTCTTTAGCATGTATGCTTCTACTACTTGTTCTACATCAGACTTCTTCCGCAAACGGCGAAACGCTTTGACTCGGTGAGTTTCGCGGCATTCCGACTTCGATTCCCCGGTTGCCGAAATTTAGTTGCCTTTGAATTTCTGGTGATCCCACTTGAGCATGGATGCTTCTGCTACTTGTTCTACATCAGACTTCTTCCGTAAATAGGGAAACGCTTTGACTAGGTGAATTTCGCGGCATTCCGCCTTCGATTCGCCGTTTGCAGAAATTAAGTTGTCTTTGGATTTCGGGTGATCCCTCTTGAGCATGTATGCTTCTGCTACTTGTTCTAAATCAGACTTCTTCCGCAAGTGGCGAAACGCTTTGACTCGGTGAGTTTCGCGGCAATCCGACTTCGATGCCCCGGTTGCCGAAATTCAGTTGCCTTTGAATTTCGGGTGATCACTCTTGAGCATGTATGCTTCTGCAATTTGTTCAACATCAGACTTCTTCCACAAATGGGGAAACGCTTTCAATCGGTGAATTTCGCGGCATTCCGCCTTCGATTCCCCAGTTGCCGAAATTCAGTTGCCTTTGAATTTCGGGTGATCCCATTTGAGCATGGATGCTTCTGCTACTTGTTCTACATCAGACTTCTTCCGCAAATGGGGAAACGCTTTCAATCGGTGAATTTCACGGCATTCCGATTTCGATTCCCCGGTTGCCGAAATTCAGTTGCCTTTGAAATTCTGGTGAGCCCTCTTGAGCATGTATGCTTCTGCTACTTGTTCTACATCAGACTTCTTCCGCAAACGGCGAAACGCTTTGACTCGGTGAGTTTCGCGGAATTCCAACTTCGATGCCCCGGTTGCCGAAATTCAGTTGCCTTTGAATTTCGGGGGAGCCCTCTTGAGCATGTATGCTTCTCCTACTTGTTCTAAATCAGACTTCTTCCGCAAATGGTGAAACGCTTGGACTCGGTGAGTTTCGCGGAATTCCAACTTCGATGCCTCGGTTGCCGAAATTCAGTTGCCTTTGAATTTCTGGTGAGCCCTCTTGAGCATGTATGCTTCTGCAACTTGTTCGACATAAGACTTCTTCCGCAAATGGCAAAACGCTTTGACTCCGTGAGTTTCACGGCATTCCGACTTCGATGCCCCGGTTGCCGAAATTCAGTTGCATTTGAATTTCGGGTGATCCCTCTTGAGCATGTATGCTTCTGCTACTTGTTCTAAATCAGACTTCTTCCGAAAATGGCGAAACGCTTTGACTCGGTGAGTTTCGCGGCAATCCGACTTCGATACTACGATGCCCCGGTCGCGGCAGTCCGACTTAGATGCTTCTGCTACCTGTTCTACATCAGAATTCTTCCGCAAACGGGGAAACGCTTTCAATCGGTGAATTTCACGGCATTCCGATTTCGATTCCCCGGTTGCCGAAATTCAGTTGCCTTTGAAATTCTGGTGAGCCCTCTTGAGCATGTATGCTTCTGCTACTTGTTCTACATCAGACTTCTTCCGCAAACGGCGAAACGCTTTGACTCGGTGAGTTTCGCGGCATTCCGACTTCGATGACCCGGTTGCAAAAATTCAGTTGCCTTTGACTTTCGGGTCATCCATCTTGAGCATGTATGCTTCTGCTACTTGTTATACATCATACCTTCTTTCGCAAACGGCGAAACGCTTTGACTCGGTGAGTTTCGCGGCATTCCGACTTCGATGCCCCGGTTGCCGAAATTCAGTTGCCTTTGAATTTCTGGTGAGCCCTCTTGAGCATGTATGCTTCTGCTACTTGTTCTAAATCAGACTTCTTCCGAAAATGGTGAAACGCTTTGACTCGGTGAGTTTCGCGGCAGTCCGACTTCGATACTAGGATGCCCCGGTCGCGGCAGTCCGACTTAGATGCTTCTGCTACCTGTTCTACATCAGACTTCTTCCGCAAACGGGGAAACGCTTTCAATCGGTGAATTTCACGGCATTCCGATTTCGATTCCCCGGTTGCCGAAATTCAGTTGCCTTTGAAATTCTGGTGAGCCCTCTTGAGCATGTATGCTTCTGCTGCTTGTTCTACATCAGACTTCTTCCGCAAACGGCGAAACGCTTTGACTCGGTGAGTTTCGCGGCATTCCGACTTCGATGCCCCGGTTGCCGAAATTCAGTTTCCTTTGAATTTCTGGTGAGCCCTCTTGAGCATGTATGCTTCTGCTAGTTGTTCTAAATCAGACTTCTTGCGCAAATGGCCAAACGCTTTGACTCGGTGAGTTTCGCGGCAATCCGACTTCGATGCCCCGGTTGCCGAAATTCAGTTGCCTATGAATTTCGGGTGATCCCTTTTGAGCATGTATGCTTCAGCAATTTGTTCAACATCAGACTTCTTCCGCAAACAGGGAAACGCTTTCAATCGGTGACTTTCGCGGCATTCCGATTTCAATTCCCCGGTTGCCGAAATTCAGTTGCCTTTGAAATTCTGGTGAGCCCTCTTGAGCATGTATGCTTCTGCTACTTGTTCTACATCAGACTTCTTACGCAAACGGCGAAACGCTTTGACTCGGTGAGTTTCGCGGCATTCCGACTTCGATGCCCCGGTTGCCGAAATTCAGTTGCCTTTGAATTTCTGGTGAGCCCTCTTGAGCATGTATGCTTCTGCTACTTGTTCTAAATCAGACTTCTTCCGAAAATGGTGAAACGCTTTAACTCGGTGAGTTTCGCGGCAGTCCGACTTCGATACTAGGATGCCCCGGTCGCGGCAGTCCGACTTAGATGCTTCTGCTACCTGTTCTACATCAGACTTCTTCCGCAAACGGGGAAACGCTTTCAATCGGTGAATTTCACGGCATTCCGATTTCGATTCCCCGGTTGCCGAAATTCAGTTGCCTTTGAAATTCTGGTGAGCCCTCTTGAGCATGTATGCTTCTGCTGCTTGTTCTACATCAGACTTCTTCCGCAAACGGCGAAACGCTTTGACTCGGTGAGTTTCGCGGCATTCCGACTTCGATGCCCCGGTTGCCGAAATTCAGTTTCCTTTGAATTTCTGGTGAGCCCTCTTGAGCATGTATGCTTCTGCTAGTTGTTCTAAATCAGACTTCTTGCGCAAATGGCCAAACGCTTTGACTCGGTGAGTTTCGCGGCAATCCGACTTCGATGCCCCGGTTGCCGAAATTCAGTTGCCTATGAATTTCGGGTGATCCCTTTTGAGCATGTATGCTTCAGCAATTTGTTCAACATCAGACTTCTTCCGCAAACAGGGAAACGCTTTCAATCGGTGACTTTCGCGGCATTCCGATTTCAATTCCCCGGTTGCCGAAATTCAGTTGCCTTTGAAAGTCTGGTGAGCCCTCTTGAGCATGTATGCTTCTGCTACTTGTTCTACATCAGACTTCTTCCGCAAACGACGAAACGCTTTGACTCGGTGAGTTTCGCGGCATTCCGACTTCGATGCCCCGGTTGCCGAAATTCAGTTGCCTTTGAATTTCTGGTGAGCCCTCTTGAGCATGTATGCTTCTGCTACTTGTTCTACATCAGCCTTCTTCTGCAAACGGCGAAACACTTTGACTCAGTGAGTTTCGCGGCATTCCGACTTCGTTGCCCTGGTTGCCGAAATTCAGTTGCCTTTGAATTTCGGGTGATCCCTATTGAGTATGTATGCTTCAGCAATTTGTTCAACATCAGACTTCTTCCACAAATGGGGAAACGCTTTCAATCGGTGAATTTCGCGGCATTCCGCCTTCGATTCCCCAGTTGCCGAAATTCAGTTGCCTTTGAATTTCGGGTGATCCCATTTGAGCATGGATGCTTCTGCTACTTGTTCTACATCAGACTTCTTCCGCAAATGGGGAAACGCTTTCAAACGGTGAATTTCGCGGCATTCCGATTTCGATTCCCCGGTTGCCGAAATTCAGTTTCCTTTGAATTTCTGGTGAGCCCTCTTGAGCATGTATGCTTCTGCTACTTGTTCTAAATCAGACTTCTTCCGCAAATGGCGAAACGCTTTGACTCGGTGAGTTTCGCGGCAATCCGACTTCGATGCCCCGGTTGCCGAAATTCAGTTGCCTTTGAATTTCGGGTGATCACTCTTGAGCATGTATGCTTCTGCAATTTGTTCAACATCAGACTTCTTCCACAAATGGGGAAACGCTTTCAATCGGTGAATTTCGCGGCATTCCGCCTTCGATTCCCCAGTTGCCGAAATTCAGTTGCCTTTGAATTTCGGGTGATCCCATTTGAGCATGGATGCTTCTGCTACTTGTTCTACATCAGACTTCTTCCGCAAATGGGGAAACGCTTTCAAACGGTGAATTTCGCGGCATTCCGATTTCGATTCCCCGGTTGCCGAAATTCAGTTGCCTTTGAAATTCTGGGGAGCCCTCTTGAGCATGTATGCTTCTGCTACTTGTTCTACATCAGACTTCTTCCGCAAATGGCGAAACGCTTTGACTAGGTGAATTTCGCGGCATTCCGCCTTCGATTCCCCGTTTGCCGAAATTCAGTTGCCTTTGAATTTCGGGTGATCCCTCTTGAGCATGTATGCTTCTGCTACTTGTTCTAAATCATACTTCTTCCGCAAACGGCGAAACACTTTGGCTCGGTCAGTTTCGCGGAATTCCAACTTCGATGCCTCGGTTGCCGAATTCAGTTGCCTTTGAATTTCGGGTGATCTCTCTTTAGCATGTATGCTTCTACTACTTGTTCTAAATCAGACTTCTCCCGCAAATGGCGAAACGCTTTGACTCGGTGAGTTTCGCGGCATTCCGACTTCGTTGCCCCGGTTGCCGAAATTCAGTTGCCTTTGAATTTCTGGTGAGGCCGCTTGAGCATGTATGCTTCTGCTACTTGTTCTAAATCAGACTTCTTCCGCAAATGGCGAAACGCTTTGACTCGGTGAGTTTCGCGGCAGTCCGACTTCGATGCCCCGGTTGCCAAAATTCAGTGGCCTTTGAATTCCGGGTGATCCCTCTTGAGCATGTTTGCTTCTGCTACTTGTTCTACATTAGACTTCTTCCGCAAACGGGGAAACACTTTGACTCGGTGAGTTTCGCGGCATACCGACTTCGATGCCCCGGTTGCCAAAATTCAATTGCCTTTGAATTTCTGGTGAATTCTCTTGAGCATGTATGCTTCTGCTACTTGTTCTACATCAGACTTCAGCCGCAAACGGCGAAACGCTTTGACTCGGTGAGTTTCGCGGCATTCCGCCTTCGAATCCCCGGTTGCCGAAATTCAGTTGCCTTTGAATTTCGGGTGATCCCACTTGAGCATGGATGCTTCTGCAACTTGTTCTACATCAGACTTCTTCCGCAAACGGGGAAACGCTTTCAATCGGTGAGTTTCGCGGCATTCCGATTTCGATTCTCCGTTTGCCGAAATTCAGTTGCCTTTGGATTTCGGGTGATCCCTCTTGAGCATGTATGCTTCTGCTACTTGTTCTAAATCAGACTTCTTCCGCAAATGGCGAAACGCTTTGACTCGGTGAGTTTCGCGGCAATCCGACTTCGATGCCCCGGTTGCCGAAATTCAGTTGCCTTCGAATTTCGGGTGATCCCACTTGAGCATGGATGCTTCTGCTACTTGTTCTACATCAGACTTCTTCCGTAAATAGGGAAACGCTTTGACTCGGTGAATTTGGCGGCATTCCGCCTTCGATTCGCCGTTTGCCGAAATTAAGTTGTCTTTGGATTTCGGGTGATCCGTCTTGAGCATGTATGCTTCTGCTACTTGTTCTAAATCAGACGTCTTCCGCAAATGGCGTAACGCTTCGACTCGGTGAGTTTCGCGGCAATCCGACTTCGATGCCCCGGTTGCCGAAATTCAGTTGCCTTTGAATTTCGGGTGATCTCTCTTTAGCATGTATGCTTCTACTACTTGTTCTAAATCAAACTTCTCCCGCAAATGGCGAAACGCTTTGACTCGGTGAGTTTCGCGGCATTCCGACTTCGTTGCCCCGGTTGCCGAAATTCAGTTGCCTTTGAATTTCTGGTGAGGCCGCTTGAGCATGTATGCTTCTGCTACTTGTTCTAAATCAGACTTCTTCCGCAAATGGCGAAACGCTTTGACTCGGTGAGTTTCGCGGCAGTCCGACTTCGATGCCCCGGTTGCCAAAATTCAGTGGCCTTTGAATTCCGGGTGATCCCTCTTGAGCATGTTTGCTTCTGCTACTTGTTCTACATTAGACTTCTTCCGCAAACGGGGAAACACTTTGACTCGGTGAGTTTCGCGGCATACCGACTTCGATGCCCCGGTTGCCAAAATTCAATTGCCTTTGAATTTCTGGTGAATCCTCTTGAGCATGTATGCTTCTGCTACTTGTTCTACATCAGACTTCAGCCGCAAACGGCGAAACGCTTTGACTCGGTGAGTTTCGCGGCATTCCGCCTTCGAATCCCCGGTTGCCGAAATTCAGTTGCCTTTGAATTTCGGGTGATCCCACTTGAGCATGGATGCTTCTGCAACTTGTTCTACATCAGACTTCTTCCGCACACGGGGAAACGCTTTCAATCGGTGCGTTTCGCGGCATTCCGATTTCGATTCTCCGTTTGCCGAAATTCAGTTTCCTTTGGATTTCGGGTGATCCCTCTTGAGCATGTATGCTTCTGCTACTTGTTCTAAATCAGACTTCTTCCGCAAATGGCGAAACGCTTTGACTCGGTGAGTTTCGCGGCAATCCGACTTCGATGCCCCGGTTGCCGAAATTCAGTTGCCTTCGAATTTCGGGTGATCCCACTTGAGCATGGATGCTTCTGCAACTTGTTCTACATCAGACTTCTTCCGCAAACGAGGAAAGGCTTTCAATCGGTGAGTTTTGCGGCATTCCGATTTCAATTCTCCGTTTGCCGAAATTCAGTTGCCTTTGAATTTCGGGTCATCCCTCGTGAGCATGTATGCTTCTGCAATTTGTTCAACATCAGAGTTCTTCCGCAAACGGGGAAACGCTTTCAATCGGTGAATTTCGCGGCATTCCGATTTCGATTCCCCGGTTGCCGAAATTCAGTTGCCTTTGAAATTCTGGTGAGCCCTCTTGAGCATGTATGCTTCTGCTACTTGTTCTACATCAGACTTCTTCCGCAAACGGCGAAATGCTTTGACTTGGTGAGTTTCACGGAATTCCAACTTCGATGCCCCGGTTGACGAAATTCAGTTGCCTTTGAATTTCGGGTGATCCCTCTTAAGCATGTATGCTTGTCCTACTTGTTCTAAATCAGACTTCTCCCGCAAATGGCGAAACGCTTTGACTCGGTGAGTTTCGCGGCTTTCCGACTTCGATGCCCCGGTTGCCGAAATTCAGTTGCCTTTGAATTTCCGGTGATCCCTCTTGAGCATGTATGCTTTTGCTACTTGTTCTAAATCAGACTTCTTCCGCAAACGGCGAAATGCTTTGACTTGGTGAGTTTCACGGAATTCCAACTTCGATGCCCCGGTTGACGAAATTCAGTTGCCTTTGAATTTCGGGTGATCCCTCTTAAGCATGTATGCTTGTCCTACTTGTTCTAAATCAGACTTCTCCCGCAAATGGCGAAACGCTTTGACTCGGTGAGTTTCGCGGCTTTTCGACTTCGATGCCCCGGTTGCCGAAATTCAGTTGCCTTTGAATTTCGGGTGATCCCTCTTGAGCATGTATGCTTCTGCTACTTGTTCTACATCAGACTTTTTCCGCAAACGGGGAAACGCTTTCAATCGGTGAATTTCGCGGTATTCCAACTTCGATGCCCCGGTTGCCGAAATTGAGTTGCCTTTGAATTTCGGGTGAGCCCTCTTGAGCATGTATGCTTCTGCTACTTGTTCTAAATCAGACTTCTTCCGCAAACGGCGAAACGCTTTGACTCGGTGAGTTTCACGGAATTCCAACTTCGATGCCCCGGTTGCCGAAATTTAGTTGCCTTTGAATTTCGGGTGATCCCTTTTGAGCATGTATGCTTCTGATACTTGTTTTAAATCAGACTTCTTCCGCAAATAGGAAACGCTTTGACTCGGTCAGTTTCGCGGCATTCCGACATCGATGCCCCGGTTGCCGAAATTCAGTTGCCTCTGAAATTCTGGTGAGCCCTCTTGAGCATGTATGCTTCTGCTACTTGTTCTACATCAGACTTCTTCCGCAAACGGGGAAACGCTTTGACTCGGTGAGTTTCGCGGCATTCCGGGTTCGATTCCCCGGTTGCCGAAAGTCAGTTGCCTTTGAAATTCTGGTGAGCGCTCTTGACCATGTATGCTTCTGCTACTTGTTCTAAATCAGACTTCTTCCGCAAATGGCAAAACGCTTTGACTCGGAGAGTTTCACGGAATTCCAACTTCGATGCCCCGGATGCCGAAATTCAGTTGCCTTTGAATTTCGGGTGAGCCCTCTTGAGCATGTATGCTTCTGCTACTTGTTCTAAATCAGACTTCTTCCGCAAACGGCGAAGCACTTTGACTCGGTAAGTTTCGCGGAATTCCAACTTCGATGCCCCGGTTGCCGAAATTCAGTTGGCTTTGAATTTCGGGTGATCCCTCTTAAGCATGTATGCTTCTGCAACTTGTTCGACATAAGACTTCTTCCGCAAATGGCGAAACGCTTTGACTCCGTGAGTTTCGCGGCATTCCGACTTCGATGCCCCGGTTGTCGAAATTCAGTTGCATTTGAATTTCGGGTGATCCCTCTTGAGCATGTATGCTTCTGCTACTTGTTCTAAATCAGACTTCTTCCGAAAATGGCGAAACGCTTTGACACGGTGAGTTTCGCGGCAGTCCAACTTCGATACTTCGATGCCCCGGTCGCGGCAGTCCGACTTAGATGCTTCTGCTACTTGTTCTACATCAGACTTCTTCCGCAAACGGGGAAACGCTTTCAATCGGTGAATTTCACGGCATTCCAATTTCGATTCCCCGGTTGCCGAAATTCAGTTGCCTTTGAAATTCTGGTGAGCCCTCTTGAGCATGCATGCTTCTGCTACTTGTTCTACATCAGACTTCTTCCGCAAACGGCGAAACGCTTTGACTCGGTGAGTTTCGCGGCATTCCGACTTCGATGCCCCGGTTGCCGAAATTCAGTTGCCTTTGAATTTCTGGTGAGCCCTCTTGAGCATGTATGCTTCTGCTAGTTGTTCTAAATCAGACTTCTTGCGCAAATGGCCAAACGCTTTGACTCGGTGAGTTTCGCGGCAATCCGACTTCGATGCCCCGGTTGCCGAAATTCAGTTGCCTTTGAATTTCGGGTGATCCCTTTTGAGCATGTATGCTTCAGCAATTTGTTCAACATCAGACTTCTTCCGCAAACGGGGAAACACTTTCAATCGGTGACTTTCGCAGCATTCCGATTTCGATTCCCCGGTTGCCGAAATTCAGTTGCCTTTGAAATTCTGGTGAGCCCTCTTGAGCATGTATGCTTCTGCTACTTGTTCTACATCAGACTTCTTCCACAAACGGCGAAACGCTTTGACTCGGTGAGTTTCGCGGCATTCCGACTTCGATGCCCCGGTTGCCGAAATTCAGTTGCCTTTGAATTTCTGGTGAGCCCTCTTGAGCATGCATGCTTCTGCTACTTGTTCTAAATCATACTTCTTCCGCAAACGGCGAAACACTTTGGCTCGGTCAGTTTCGCGAAATTGCAACTTCGATGCCCCGGTTGCCGAATTCAGTTGCCTTTGAATTTCGGGTGATCTCTCTTTAGCATGTATGCTTCAACTACTTGTTCTAAATCAGACTTCTCCCGCAAATGGCGAAACGCTTTGACTCGGTGAGTTTCGCGGCATTCCGACTTCGTTGCCCCGGTTGTCGAAATGCAGTTGCCTTTGAATTTCTGGTGAGGCCGCTTGAGCATGTATGCGTCTGCTACTTGTTCTAAATCAGACTTCTTCCGCAAATGGCGAAACGCTTTGACTCGGTGAGTTTCGCGGCAGTCCGACGTCGATGCCCCGGTTGCCAAAATTCAGTTGCCTTTGAATTTCGGGTGATCCCTCTTGAGCATGTTTGCTTCTGCTACTTGTTTTACATCAGACTTCTTCCGCAAACGGGGAAACACTTTGACTCGGTGAGTTTCGCGGCATTCCGACTTCGATGCCCCGGTTGACGAGTTTCGCGGCATTCCGACTTCGATGCCCCGGTTGCCAAAATTCAATTGCCTTTGAATTTCTAGTGAATCCTCTTGAGCATGTATGCTTCTGCTACTTGTTCTACATCAGACTTCAGCCGCAAACGGCGAAACGCTTTGACTCGGTGAGTTTCGCGGCATTCCGCCTTCGATTCCCCGGTTGCCGAAATTCAGTTGCCTTTGAATTTCGGGTGATCCCACTTGAGCATGGATGCTTCTGCAACTTGTTCTACATCAGACTTCTTCCGCAAACTTGGAAACGCTTTCAATCGGTGCGTTTCGCGGCATTCCGATTTCGATTCTCCGTTTGCCGAAATTCAGTTGCCTTTGGATTTCGGGTGATCCCTCTTGAGTATGTATGCTTTTGCTACTTGTTCTAAATCAGACTTCTTCCGCAAATGGTGAAACGCTTTGACTCGGTGAGTTTCGCGGCAATCCGAATTCGATGCCCCGGTTGCCGAAATTCAGTTGCCTTTGAATTTCGGGTGATCCCACTTGAGCATGGATGCTTCTGCAACTTGTTCTACATCAGACTTCTTCCGCAAACGGGGAAACGCTTTCAATCGGTGAGTTTTGCGGCATTCCGATTTCCATTCTCCGTTTGCCGAAATTCAGTTGCCTTTGAATTTCGGGTCATCCCTCTTGAGCATGTATGCTTCTGCAATTTGTTCAACATCAGAGTTCTTCCGCAAACGGGGAAACGCTTTCAATCGGTGACTTTCACGGCATTCCGCCTTCGATTCCCCGGTTGCCGAAATTCAGTTGCCTTTGAATTTCGGGTGATCCCACTTGAGCATGGATGCTTCTGCAACTTGTTCTACATCAGACTTCTTCCGCAAACGGGGAAACGCTTTCAATCGGTGAATTCGCGGCATTCCGATTTCGATTCCCCGGTTGCCGAAATTCAGTTGCCTTTGAAATTCTGGTGAGCCCTCTTGAGCAGGTATGCTTCTGCTACTTGTTCTACATCAGACTTCTTCCGCAAACGGCGAAACGCTTTGACTCGGTGAGTTTCGCGGCTTTCCGACTTCGATGCACCGGTTGCCGAAATTCAGTTGCCTTTGAATTTCAGGTGATCCCTCTTGAGCATGTATGCTTTTGCTACTTGTTCTAAATCAGACTTCTTCCGCAAACGGCGAAACGCTTTGACTCAGTGAGTTTCACGGAATTCCAACTTCGATGCCCCGGTTGCCGAAATTCAGTCGCCTTTGAATTTCGGGTGATCCCTCTTGAGCATGTATGCTTCTCCTACTTGTTCTAAATCAGACTTCTCCCGCAAATGGCGAAACGCTTTGACTCGGTGAGTTTCGCGGCAGTCCGACTTCGATACTACGATGCCCCGGTCGCGGCAGTCCGACTTAGATGCTTCTGCTACTTTTTCTACATCCGACTTCTTCCGCAAACGGGGAAACGCTTTCAAACGGTGAATTTCGCGGCATTCCGATTTCGATTCCCCGGTTGCCGAAATTCAGTTGCCTTTTGAAATTCTGGTGAGCCCTCTTGACCATGTATGCTTCTGCTACTTGTTCTAAATCAGACTTTTTCTGCAAATGGCAAAACGCTTTGACTCGGAGAGTTTCGCGGAATTCCAACTTCGATGCCCCGGTTGCCGAAATTCAGTTGCCTTTGAATTTCGGGTGAGCCCTCTTGAGCATGTATGCTTCTGCTGCTTGTTCTAAATCAGACTTCTTCCGCAAACGGCGAAACACTTTGACTCGGTAAGTTTCGCGGAATTCCAACTTCGATGCCCCGGTTGCCGAAATTCAGTTGCCTTTGAATTTCGGGTGATCCCTCTTGAGCATGTATGCTTCTCCTCCTTGTTCTAAATCAGACTTCTCCCGCAAATGGCGAAACGCTTTGACTCGGTGAGTTTCGCGGCATTCCGACTTCGTTGCCCCGGTTGCCGAAATTCAGTTGCCTTTGAATTTCTGGTGAGGCCGCTTGAGCATGTACGCTTCTGCTACCTGTTCTACATCAGACTTCTTCCGAAACGGCGAAACGCTTTGACTCGGTGAGTTTCGCGGCATTCCGACTTCGATGCCCCGGTTGCCGAGATTCAGTTGCCTTTGAATTTCGGGTGATCCCTCTTGAGCATGTATGCTTCTGCTACTTGTTCTACATCAGACTTCTTCCGCAAACGAGGAAACGCTTTCAATCGGTGAATTTCGCGGCATTCGGACTTCGATGCCCCGGTTGCCGAAATTCAGTTGCCTTTGAATTTCTGGTGAGGCCGCTTGAGCATGTATGCTTCTGCTACTTGTTCTACATCAGACTTCTTCCGAAACGGAGAAACGCTTTGACTAGTTGAGTTTCGCGGCATTCCGACTTCGATGCCCCGGTTGCCGAAATTCAGTTGCCTTTGAATTTCGGGTGATTCCTCTTGAGCATGTATGCTTCTGCTACTTGTTCTACACCAGACTTCTTCCGCAAACGAGGAAACACTTTCAATCGGTGAATTTCGCGGCATTCCGACTTCGATGCCCCGGTTGACGAAATTCAGTTGCCTTTGAATTTCGGGTGATCCCTCTTGAGCATGTATGCTTCTGCTACTTGTTCTCCATTAGACTTCTTCCGCAAACGGGGAAACGCTTTCAATCGGTGAATTTCGCGACATTCCGATTTCGATTCCCCGTTTGCTGAAAATCAGTTGCCTTTGGATTTCGGGTGATCCCTCTTGAGCATGTATGCTTCTGCTACTTGTTCTACATCAGACTTCTTCCGCAAACGGGGAAACGGTTTGACTCGGTGACTTTCGTGGCATTCCGCCTTCGATTCCCCGGTTGCCGAAATTCTGTTGCCTTTGAATTTCTGGTGAGCCCTCTTGAGCATGTATGCTTCTGCTACTTGTTCTACATCAGACTTCTTCCGAAACGGCGAAACGCTTTGACTCGGTGAGTTTCGCGGCATTCCGACTTCGATGCCCCTGTTGCCGAAATTCAGTTGCGTTTGAATTTCGGGTGATCCCTCTTGAGCATGTATGCTTCTGCTACTTGTTCTACATCATACTTCTTCCGCAAACGGGGACACGCTTTCAATCGGTGAATTTCGCGGCATTCCGACTTCGATGCCCCGGTTGCCGAAATTCAGTTGCCTTTGAATTTCGGGTGATCCCTCTTGAGCATGTAAGCTTCTGCTACTTGTTCTAAATCAGACTTCTTCCGCAAACGGCGAAACGCTTTGACTCGGTGAGGTTCGTGGAATTCCAACTTCGATGCCCCGGTTGCCGAAATTCAGTTGCCTTTGAATTTCTGGTGAGCCCTCTTGAGCATGTATGCTTCTGCTACTTGTTCTAAATCAGACTTCTTCCGCAAATGGTGAAACACTTTGACTCGGTGAGTTTCGCGGTAGTCTGACTTCGATGCCCTGGTTGCTGAAATACAGTTGCCTTTGAATTTCAGATGAAATTTTTGTGAGCCCTCTTGAGCATGTATGCTTCTGCTCCTTGTTCTACATCAGAATTTTTCCGCAAACGGCGAAACGCTTTGACTCGGTAGTTTCGCGGCATTCCGACTTCGATGCCCCGGTTGCCGAAATTCAGTTGCCTTTGAATTTCGGGTGATCCGTCTTGAGCATGTATGCTTGTGCTACTTGTTGGACATCAGTCTTCTTCCGCAAATGGTGAAACGGTTTGACTCGGTGAGTTTCGCGGCATTCCGACTTCGATGCCCCGGTTGCCGAAATTCAGTTCCCTTTGAAATTCTGGTGAGCCCTCTTGAGCATGTATGCTTCTGCTACTTGTTCTAAATCAGACTTCTTCCGCAAATGGCGAAACACTTTGACTCCATGAGTTTCGCGGCAGTCTGACTTCGATGCCCCGGTTGCCGAAATTCAGTTGCCTTTGAATTTCAGATGATCCCTCTTGAGCATGTATGCTTCTCCTACTTGTTTTAAATCAGACTTCTCCCGCAAATAGCGAAACGCTTTGACTCGGTGAGTTTCGCGGCATTCCGACTTCGTTGCCGCGATTGCCGAAAGTCAGTTGCCTTTGAATTTCTGGTGAGGCCGCTTGAGCATGTATGCTTCTGCTACTTGTTCTAAATCAGACTTCTTCCGCAAATGGCGAAACGCTTTGACTCGGTGAGTTTCACGGAATTCCAACTTCGATGCACCGGTTGCCGAAATTCAGTTGCCTTTGAGATTCTGGTGAGCCCTCTTGAGCATGTATGCTTCTGCTACTTGTTCTACATCAAACTTCTTCCGCAAACGAGGAAACGCTTTCAATCGGTGAATTTCGCGGCATTCCGACTTCGATGCCCCGGTTGCCGAAATTCAATTGCCTTTGGATTTCGGGTGATCCCTCTTGAGCATGTATGCTTCTGCTACTTGTTCTACATCAGACTTCTTTCACAAACGTTGAAACGCTTTGACTCGGTGAGTTTCGCGGCATTCCGAGTTCGATGCCCCAGTTGCCGAAATTCAGTTGCCTTTGAATTTTTAGTGAGCCCTCTTGAGCATGTATGCTTCTGCTACTTGTTCTACATTACACTTCTTCCGCAAACGGCGCAACGCTTTGACTCGGTGAGTTTCGCGGCATTCCGCCTTCAATGCCCCGGTTGCCGAAATTCAGTTGCCTTTGAATTTCTGGCTAGCCCTCTTGAGCATGTATGCTTCTGCTACTTGTTCTACATCAGACTTTTTCCGAAACGGCGAAACGCTTTGACTAGGTGAGTTTCGCGGCATTCCGACTTCGATGCCTCGGTCGCCGAAATTCAGTTGCCTTTGAATTTCAGGTGATCACTCTTGAGCATGTATGCTTCTGCAACTTGTTCTACATCAGACTTCTTCCGCAAACGAGGAAACGCTTTCAATCGGTGAATTTTGCGGCATTCCGACTTCGATGCCCCGGTTGCCGAAGTTCAGTTGCCTTTGAATTTCGGGTGAGCCCTCTTGAGCATGTATGCTTGTGCTACTTGTTGTACATCAGTCTTCTTCCGCAAATGGTGAAACGGTTTGACTCGGTGAGTTTCGCGGCATTCCGACTTCGATGCCCCGGTTGCCGAAATTCAGTTCCCTTTGAATTTCTGGTGAGCCCTCTTGAGCATGTATGCTTCTGCTACTTGTTCTAAATCAGACTTCTTCCGCAAATGGCGAAACACTTTGACTCCATGAGTTTCGCGGCAGTCTGACTTCGATGCCCCGGTTGCCGAAATTCAGTTGCCTTTGAATTTCAGATGATCCCTCTTGAGCATGTATGCTTCTCCTACTTGTTTTAAATCAGACTTCTCCCGCAAATAGCGAAACGCTTTGACTCGATGAGTTTCGCGGCATTCCGACTTCGTTGCCGCGATTGCCGAAAGTCAGTTGCCTTTGAATTTCTGGTGAGGCCGCTTGAGCATGTATGCTTCTGCTACTTGTTCTAAATCAGACTTCTTCCGCAAATGGCGAAACGCTTTCTCTCGGTGAGTTTCGCGGAATTCCAACTTCGATGCCCCGGTTGCCGAAATTCAGTTGCCTTTGAGATTCTGGTGAGCCCTCTTGAGCATGTATGCTTCTGCTACTTGTTCTACATCAAACTTCTTCCGCAAACGAGGAAACGCTTTCAATCGGTGAATTTCGCGGCATTCCGACTTCGATGCCCCGGTTGCCGAAATTCAATTGCCTTTGGATTTCGGGTGATCCCTCTTGAGCATGTATGCTTCTGCTACTTGTTCTACATCAGACTTCTTTCACAAACGTTGAAACGCTTTGACTCGGTGAGTTTCGCGGCATTCCGAGTTCGATGCCCCAGTTGCCGAAATTCAGTTGCCTTTGAATTTTTAGTGAGCCCTCTTGAGCATGTATGCTTCTGCTACTTGTTCTACATTACACTTCTTCCGCAAACGGCGCAACGCTTTGACTCGGTGAGTTTCGCGGCATTCCGCCTTCAATGCCCCGGTTGCCGAAATTCAGTTGCCTTTGAATTTCTGGCTAGCCCTCTTGAGCATGTATGCTTCTGCTACTTGTTCTACATCAGACTTTTTCCGAAACGGCGAAACGCTTTGACTCGGTGAGTTTCGCGGCATTCCGACTTCGATGCCTCGGTCGCCGAAATTCAGTTGCCTTTGAATTTCAGGTGATCACTCTTGAGCATGTATGCTTCTGCAACTTGTTCTACATCAGACTTCTTCCGCAAACGAGGAAACGCTTTCAATCGGTGAATTTTGCGGCATTCCGACTTCGATGCCCCGGTTGCCGAAGTTCAGTTGCCTTTGAATTTCGGGTGAGCCCGCTTGAGCATGTATGCTTCTGCTACTTGTTCTACATCAGACTTCTTCCGCAAACGGCAAAACACTTTGACTCGGTAAGTTTCGCGGAATTCCAACTTCGATGCCCCGGTTGCCGAAATTCAGTTGCCTTTGAATTTCGGGTGACCCCTCTTGAGCATGTATGCTTCCAGTAGTTGTTCTAAATCATACTTCTTCCGCAAATGGCGAAACGCTTTGACTCGGTGAGTTTCGCGGAATTCCAACTTCGATGCCCCGGTTGCCGAAATTCAGTTGCCTTTGAATTTCTGGTGAGCCCTCTTGAGCATGTATGCTTCTGCTACTTGTTCTACATCAAACTTCTTCCGCAAACGAGGAAACGCTTTCAATCGGTGAATTTCGCGGCATTCCGACTTCGATGCCCCGGTTGCCGAAATTCAGTTGCCTTTGGATTTCGGGTGATCCCTCTTGAGCATGTATGCTTCTGCTACTTGTTCTACATCAGACTTCTTTCGAAACGGCGAAACGCTTTCAATCGGTGAATTTCGCGGCATTCCGACTTCGATGCCCCGGTTGCCGAAATTCAGTTGCCTTTGAATTTCGGGTGAGCCCTCTTGAGCATGTAAGCTTCTGCTACTTGTTCTAAATCAGACTTCTTCCGCAAATGGCAAAACGTTTGACTAGGTGAGTTTCGCGGCATTCCGACCTCGATGCCTCGGTTGCCGAAATTCAGTTGCCTTTGAAATTCTGGTGAGCCCTCTTGAGCATGTATGCTTCTGCTACTTGTTCTAAATCAGACTTCTTCCACAAATGGTGAAACACTTTGACTCGGTGAGTTTCGCGGCAGTCTGACTTCGATGCCCCGGTTGCTGAAATACAGTTGCCTTTTAATTTCGGGTGATCCCACTTGAGCATGAATGCTTCTGCTACTTGTTCTACATCAGACTTCTTCCGCAAACGGGGAAACGCTTTCAATCGGTGAATTTCGCGGCATTCCGATTTCGATTCCCCGGTTGCCGAAATTCAGTTGCCTTTGAAATTCTAGTGAGCCCTCTTGAGCATGTATGCTTATGCTACTTGTTCTAAATCAGACTTCTTCCGCAAATGTCAAAATGCTTTGACTTGGAGAGTTTCGCGGAATTCCAACTTCGATGCCCCGGTTGCCGAAATTCAGTTGTCTTTGAATTTCGGGTGAGCCCTCTTGAGCATGTATGCTTCTGCTACTTGTTCTAAATCAGACTTCTTCCGCAAACGGCAAAACACTTTGACTCGGTAAGTTTCGCAGAATTCCAACTTCGATGCCCCGGTTGCCGAAATTTAGTTGCCTTTGAATTTCGGGTGATCCCTCTTGAGCATGTATGCTTCTAGTAGTTGTTCTAAATCAGACTTCTCCTGCAAATGGCGAAACGCTTTGACTCGGTGAGTTTCGCAGCATTCCGACTTCGTTGCCCCGGTTGCCGAAATTCAGTTGCCTTTGAGATTCTGGTGAGGCCGCTTGAGCATGTATGCTTCTGCTACTTGTTCTACATCAGACTTCTTCCGCAAACGGCAAAACACTTTGACTCGGTAAGTTTCGCGGAATTCCAACTTCGATGCCCCGGTTGCCGAAATTCAGTTGCCTTTGAATTTCGGGTGATCACTCTTGAGCATGTATGCTTCTAGTAGTTGTTCTAAATCAGACTTCTCCCGCAAATGGCGAAACGCTTTGACTCGGTGAGTTTCGCGGCATTCCGACTTCGATGCCCCGGTTGCCGAAATGCAGTTGCCGTTGAATTTCGGGTGACCCTCTTGAGCATGTATGCTTCTGCTACTTGTTCTACATCAGACTTCTTCCGCAAACGGCGAAACACTTTGATTCGGTAAGTTTCGCGGAATTCCAATTTCGATTCCCCGGTTTCCGAAATTCAGTTGCCTTTGAATTTCGGGTGATCCCTCTTGAGCATGTATGCTTCTCGTACTTGTTCTAAATCAGACTTCTCCCGCAAATGGCGAAACGCTTTGGCTCGGTGAGTTTCGCGGCATTCCGACTTCGTTGCCCCGTTTGCCGAAATTCAGTTGCCTTTGAATTTCTGGTGAGGCCGCTTGAGCATGTATGCTTCTGCTACTTGTTCTACATCAGACTTCTTTCGCAAACGTTGAAACGCTTTGACTCGGTGAGTTTCGCTGCATTCCGAGTTCGATGCCCCGGTTGCCGAAATTCAGTTGCCTTTGAATTTTTAGTGAGCCCTCTTGAGCATGTATGCTTCTTCTACTTGTTCTACATCACACTTCTTCCGCAAACGGCGCAACACTTTGATTCGGTGAGTTTCGCGGCATTCCGCCTTCAATGCCCCGGTTGCCGAAATTCAGTTGCCTTTGAATTTCTGGTGAGCCCTCTTGAGCATGTATGCTTCTTCTACTTGTTCTACATCACACTTCTTCCGCAAACGGCAAAACACTTTGACTCGGTAAGTTTCGCGGAATTCCAACTTCGGTGCCCCGGTTGCCGAAATTCAGTTGCCTTTGAATTTCGGGTGATCCGTCTTGAGCATGTATGCTTCTAGTAGTTGTTCTAAATCAGACTTCTCCCGCAAATGGCGAAACGCTTTGACTCGGTGAGTTTCGCGGCATTCCGACTTCGATGCCCCGGTTGCCGAAATGCAGTTGCCTTTGAATTTCGGGTGACCCTCTTGAGCATGTATGCTTCTGCTACTTGTTCTAAATCAGACTTCTTCCGCAAACGGCGAAACGCTTTGACTAGGTGAGTTTCACGGCATTCCCACTTCGATGCCCCGGTTGCCGAAATTCAGTTGCCTTTGAATTTCGGGTGAGCCCTCTTGAGCATGTATGCTTCTGCTACTTGTTCTAGATCAGACTTCTTTCGCAAACGGGGAAACGCTTTGACTCGGTGAATTTCGCGCCATTCCGACTTCGATTCCCCGTTTGCCGAAGCTAATCATTCTTTGTCCCGGCCATCCATTCGGACGCCATTAGCCGAAGCTAATCACTCTTTTGTCCCGGCCATCCTTTCGGAGGCCATTAGCCGAAGCTAATCATTCTTTGTCCCGGCCATCCCTTCGGACGCCATTAGCCGAAGCTAATCATTCTTTGTCCCGGCCATCCCTTCGGACGCCATTAGCCGAAGCTAATCATTCTTTAATCAACATTCAAGCGTTCAACAATCTACTATCGGTTCTAACAATATGATAGTACTCAAGTTAAAATATTTCAAGATTCAACGTAAGAAAAAGGAAGGTGCAAGTCACCTACCTGCTCCACCTGTGGGTCGTTCCTGTCTTGATGATGGTCCACTCCCGACCGCACCACCTAAGACATCAATGGTCACAAATTAGCACATTTGTATTTATTTTATTTTTTGAATCATATTCATCATCACACTTATTTCAAGAGTTCATATGTTCACATTCAAGTGTTCCCTATTTTACATCATCATAACATGCAATTGTTACTAGCATTTAAGTCATTCCCGCCTAGGAGGCTTATTGTAGGAATTCGGCAGCGAGAACTGGTTCGCTGCGGGCTGCCAGTTCGGCAGCGACAACTGTTTCGCTGCCGGCAGCCAGTTCGGCAGCGAAAACTGCATCGCTGTTGGCGCCGCAGTTTTGCTGCGCAACGCACAAATCGGCAGCGAATATCAATTCGCTGCAGGAGGTTAAGTTGCGGCAGCGAAACAGAATTTCGCTGCGCAAGACACAAATCGGCAGCGAATATCAATTCGCTGCAGGAGGTTCAGTTGCGGCAGCGAAACAGAATTTCGCTGCGCAACACACAAATCGGCAGCGAATATCAATTCGCTGCAGGAGGTTCAGTTGCGGCAGCGAAACAGAATTTCGCTGCGCAACACACAAATCGGCAGCGAATATCAATTCGCTGCAGCAAGTTCCGTTGCGGCAGCGAAACAGAATTTCGCTGCGCAACACACAAATCGGCAGCGAATATCAATTCGCTGCAGCAGGTTCCGTTGCGGCAGCGAAACAGAATTTCGCTGCGCAACACACAAATCGGCAGCGAATATCAATTCGCTGCAGGAGGTTCAATTGCGGCAGCGAAACACAATTTCGCTGCGCAAGACACAAATTGGCAGCGAATATCAATTCGCTGTAGGAGGTTCAGTTGCGGCAGCGAAACAGAATTTCGCTGCGCAACACACAAATCGGCAGCGAATGTCAATTCGCTGCAGCAGGTTCCGTTGCGGCAGCGAAACAGAATTTCGCTGCGCAACACACAAATCGGCAGCGAATATCAATTCGCTGCAGGAGATTCAGTTGCGGCAGCGAAACAGAATTTCGCTGCGCAACACACAAATCGGCAGCGAATATCAATTCGCTGCAGAAGGTTCCGTTGCGGCAGCGAAACAGAATTTCGCTGCGCAATACACAACTCGGAACCATCAATTTCAGCACATAGTTCTTCAACAAAATTCCAGCAATAACATCACAGCAGAATGCATTAAATTCCAGCACTAACATCACAGCAGAACACATTAAATTCCAGCAAGAACATCACAACAGAACACATTAATTGCAGCAACAATCATCACAACAGAACACATTAATTCCAGCAGCAACATCACAACAGAAAACACATTTAATTTCAGCAGAACACACACACACATGCATGCTGGCCTACCCCATAGTTAAAGCCAGCTTCTACCATAATTGTTAGATGTTCTGAAATTGACTTTATTTCACTTCTGTTTGCTAGTTCTCCTAGTTAATTTCAGTTTCCCCCATAGTTGGCTTAGGTCTTAGATCAATTTTTTCTTAGGGTTTTTCTTCTTCATTTTCGTTTTTGATTTTAAGGGGGAGAGGAAAGGGAGTTCCATGACTCATACCTTCTGAATTTAACTAAGTTTGAGGAAGGTTTGACACTATTCTTTTCTCTTCAGCTGCTGGTTCTCTTCCTTCTTCTTCCTCTCACGTTTTCCAGCTCTCTTTTTCCTCTCCTCTATGCAGCTGCCCACTCCTCTCTCAAGGTCTCATCTCTCCCTCACAAGCTCACAAGACACTCTACTAGTTTGATTCACGTTTTTGATGTGAAAGGGGAAGGGAAGAATGACATGCAGCTGCTGGTTTGGGAAGAAGATGAGTCATTCTCTCTCCCCTCTTTGTATTTATACTACCCATCAAATGAATTGGGTTGTTTGGGGGTTGGTTTAGGTGTGTCCTTATCCTTGTTTGGTTTATCTAAAACCAGTTTTACCCCTCCCTCCCAGCTGTGCGTCACTGTTGATTTAGAAATCGGCAGCCGAAATCTGCGTCGCTGCCGATTTCTGCATCGGCAGCGAAAACTGCGTCGCTGCCAAATCCGGAATCGGCAGCGAAAACTGCGTCGCTGCCAAATCCAGAATCGGCAGCGAAAACTGCGTCGCTGCCGATTTCTGCATCGGCAGCGAAATCTGCGTCGCTGCCCAATCAAGAATCGGCAGCGAAATCTGCGTCGCTGCCCAATCAAGAATCGGCAGTGAAAACTGCGTCGCTGCCG
The DNA here is from genome assembly GCA_030145905.1 of Populus davidiana. Classification (NCBI taxonomy): domain Eukaryota; kingdom Viridiplantae; phylum Streptophyta; class Magnoliopsida; order Malpighiales; family Salicaceae; genus Populus; species Populus davidiana. Next base: position 8,822,365 of record CM057797.1, read on the forward strand.
ATTTCTGCATCGGCAGCGAAATCTGCGTCGCTGCCCAATCCAGAATCGGCAGCGAAAACTGCGTCGCTGCCGATATCTGCATCGACAGCGAAATCTGCATTCATCACCATCTTTCTCTCTCTCTTTCTCTTTAAATATATATATATATATAGACATATATATATATTTTCGTTTGGGTGTTTACATTCTCCCCTCCTACATATGAATTTCGTCCTCGAAATTTAAAAAGTTTCACACTCCATACCTGGTAGTTCAAATAAATTGGGGTACTTTTTCCTCATCTCAGCCTCCCTCTCCAAGTTTCCTCTTCTACTTGAGCATTTCGCCATAAGATTCTGACGATGGGGATCTTTTTGCTCCGTAACTCCTTCACTTCTTGATCTAGTATCCTTATGGGTCTCAATTCCAGTGTTAAGTCTTCCTTGACTTCTACTAGAACCTGGGGTAGAACTCGGGCGGGGTCTACGTCAGCCTTCCTTAACAAGGAGACATGGAACACATCATGGACCCTGGCTAACTGTGGGGGCAAATCCACCTTGTAGGCTACTGGTCCAACTCGTTGTAAGATTTTGAAGGGTCCGATGAAACGGGGAGTTAACTTCCCTTTCAACCCAAACCGTAACATGTTCTTCCATGGGGCTACCTTCAGGAACACCTGGTCCCCCATACTGAACTCGAGAGGTCTTCTCCTCACATCGGCATACTTCTTCTGTCTATCCTGCGCGGCTTTGATGCGATCCCTGATAGTTCTCACTTTCTCCGTGGTGACTTGGACCAATTCTGCGCCATATAACTTCCGGTCCCCAATTTCCTCCCAACACAAAGGAGTTCTGCACCTCCTACCATACAAGGCTTCATACGGGGCCATCCCTATTGTGGCTTGATGACTATTGTTATACGTGAACTCCACCAATGCCATGTGTTCCTCCCAGTTTCCTCCAAATTCTAGCACACAGGCCCGTAATAGGTCTTCCAAGACTTGGATGACTCTTTCCGATTGGCCATCCGTTTGAGGGTGAAACGCAGTGCTCATGTCCAACCTTGTCCCCAAGGCATGTTGTATGCTCGGCCAAAGTCGAGAGGTGAACCTGGGATCTCGATCCGATACAATGGACACCGGAATCCCATGAAGTCGTACCACCTCGTTTATGTAGATCTTGGCAAGCTTGTCCACCGAGTCGGTCATCTTTACGGGCAAGAATAGTGCGGATTTCGTCAACCGATCTACAATGACCCATATCGCATCATTTCCTTTTCTCCCTTTGGGAAATCCTGACACGAAATCCATAGTGATCATCTCCCACTTCCATTCTGGAATTTGTAATGGTTGTAATGGTCCCGCAGGCCTTTGGTGTTCAACCTTGACTTGTTGACATATCCCACACTTTGACACATACTCAGCTATGTCCCTTTTCATATTAGGCCACCAATAGAGGTGTTTCAGGTCTAGATACATCTTAGTGCTGCCAGGATGTATGGAGAATTTGGACTCATGAGCTTCTTGTAGAATCATTTGTTTGACTGTTTCGTCATCAGGCACGTACAACCGTTGTCCCATCATCAAGGATCCATCATCCGCTACTCGGAATTTCATTTCTACCCCGGCCTCCACATTCTTCCTAATCTTGGACCCCACCTTGTCATGGAATTGGGCATGTAGTATATGTTCTCGATACGTTGGTCGCACCAATAATTGGGCTACTAACCCACCTCTTGTATGAATTCCCAAATCTGCATCCAACTCTTTTAATTCTACCAATTGCCGCTCCTTTCCCACTGTTAAGCTTCCCAAGGAGGCTTTATTTTTTTCGACTGAGGGCATCTGCCACCACATTTGCTTTCCCCAGATGGTATTCTATGGTGCAATCATAATCCTTAATGAGCTCTATCCACCTTCTTTGCCGCATGTTCAACTCCTTTTGCGACATCAGATACTTCAGGCTCTTATGATCAGTAAAAATTTGGGTTCGAGACCCATACAAATAGTGTCTCCATATCCTCAAGGCAAATACTACAGCTGCCAACTCCAGGTCGTGCACTGGGTAGTTCACCTCATGAGTCTTTAATTGTCTTGATGCATAGGCGATCACCTTCCCATGTTGCATCAAAACACATCCCAATCCCTTCCTCGAGGCATCACTATATACCACAAAACCCTCGGTCCCTGAGGGGAGAGTTAAGACTGGAGCAGTGGTGAGCCTCCTCTTCAATTCTTGGAAGCTTGCCTCACATTCTTCCGACCACACCCATTTCTTATCCTTCCTAGTTAGCTGGGTCAAAGGGGTTGCAATCAGGGAAAAACCTTCGATAAATCTCCGATAGTATCCTGCAAGTCCCAGGAAACTACGTATTTCTGTGACCGAAGTCGGTCTTTCCCATTTCACGACTGCTTCGACTTTTTGAGGGTCGACAAAAAACACCTTCGGCTGAAATGACATGTCCCAAAAACATCACTCTTTTAAGCCAAAATTCACATTTACTCAGTTTTGCATATAGCTGGTGATCTCTCAAGGTTTGTAAGGTTTGTCTCAAGTGTTCTTCGTGCTCCTTGAAAGAATTTGAGTACACCAGTATATCATCAATGAATACCACCACAAACTTATCCAGGTATGGTTGGAAAACCCGATTCATCAAATCCATGAAGAGGGCTGGGGCGTTCGTCAACCCCGAACGGTAATACCAAAAATTCATAGTGTCCGTAACGAGTTCTAAATGCGGTCTTTGCTACATCCGCTTCTTTAATCTTCATCTGATAGTACCCTGATCTCAGATCTATCTTCGAGAATGCCCTTGCTCCTTTTAATTGGTCGAACAAATCATCTATCCGAGGCAACGGATACTTGTTTTTCATTGTTATTTTGTTCAACTGTCGATAGTCAATACAAAGCCTATGGGTTCCATCTTTCTTTCTTACAAATAGGACCGGTGCTCCCCAAGGAGAATTACTGGGCCGTATGAACCCTTTGTCTAATAATTCCTGTAATTGAGTCTTTAACTCGTTCAGTTCTGTTGGAGCCATCCGATACGGTTGTTGGGCAATAGGTGGAACTCCAGGAAAAGTGTCTATAGACACCTCTACTTCTCGCTCCGGGGGTAGTCCTGGTAGTTCTTCTGGAAACACATCTGGGAAATTCTTCACCACAGGAATATCCTTCAATCGTGGACCTTCATCATTAGAGTTTAAGATGTATGCGAGGTAACCCATACATCCCTTTCTTAAAAGTTTTTGGGCTGTTACCACCGATATTAAAGCATTCAGTTTGGGAAGTCTCTCTCCTTCAAAAGTTATTTTCTCGCCCTTAGGTGTTTGGAAAGTGATAGTTTTCGCATAACAATCTATTAGTGCTTTGTATTTACTCAACCAATCCATGCCTAGTATTATGTCAAAATCATGCAGCTCTAAGGGAATCAAATCTACTTCTGTTCCATACCCGGATAAACTAACCCCCACATCCACATATACAATATTTGTTTCAACCATGTTTCCCATTGGAGTTCCAATTACAAACCCCTTCTCTACCATTTTTACTTCCTTTCTCAATTTAGTGACAATTCTCTTAGCAATGAATGAGTGGGTGGCACCCGGATCAAACAACACATGCACATTAAAACCATTCAATAGAAGTGTACCTGCCACCACATCTGATGCAGCCCTGGCCTCCTCCTGTGTCAGGTGGAAGACCCTCCCCGAGGTCCGATCATTTTGTGCCCTCGGCTTCCCTCGACTGGAGTTTGCCCCTGATTGAGAAGATCTCACTGGCCTATTAACGGTGACTGACTGCTGGTGGCTCTGACTTGGCTGTCTGTAGCTCTATACTTGTCCGGTGTTCCTCTTGGGGCAGTCCCTCTTGTAATGACCTCTTCCATCGCAGTAATGACACCCCTGATTAAGATACTGACAATTCCTCCACCTATGGCCCTCTCCTCTGCACACAAAACATCGCCCGGGGGAAACTGAGCAATCCCCAGGGTGTTTTTGTCCACACTTTACACAAAAAGGATAGTCAACACCCTTGCGGTCACCGGTCCCAGTAGAAGAGTTTGCCCTCGAGTGCGACTGTCCAACCATTACTCTCCCACTTGATTGCTGGTGAGGCGGTAATATCCAACTCCCCTTTTTTCCGTGCTGCTCAAACACTCCACTTTTTCCTTTCTTCGGGTGCGGTGGTCTGCCGCTGAAATAGTCCCCATCTCTCTTTTTGCTTATACTCTGATACCCCCCTTGGCTTTCTCCAATACATGCCTCCAGAGCTTGTGCAGCCTCAATCAACTCCCTCACCGATTTAAATCGCAAGGCGATCAATCCTTGTCTCAAATCCTGTCGTAACCCATCTCTCAACTTTTCAATCATATGGTCCTCTGTCGGCACATAATGTGGGGCGAACAATGAAAGGTCATGGAATCTCCTTTCGTACTACAATACTGACATATCACCCTGTCTCAATGCCAAGAACTCTTGTTCTTTCACCTTGCGATGATACTTGGAATAAAACTGATTCTCAAACTCTGTCTTGAAATCACTCCAAGTTAGTGTCTCAGTCGCACGCCCCAGCTGAACTGTTTCCCACCATGTCATGGCCCTATCAGACAGTAACTGGGATGCACAATTTACCCTCAAACCCTCGGGTATGCTTATTTGAATCATTGTCTTTTCTACCTTCCTGATCCATCTTCCAGCTATCTCTGCATCTTGTTCCCCCATGTACGGTTCACAGCCCATTTCCCTCATACTCTTAACTAGTCGCACCAGTGGTACCACATTATCCATGGTCATGCTAGTCGTAGGGGCTGCTGGTGGAATCTGCGTGGTGGGAGTTGTTTGTGCCGCTGAACTAGCCATGCCTTCCATCACTGCTTTAACTATTTGTACAAGGAGTCCTGCATCTACATATTGTGGGGGCACACCAGTTGGAACAGTAGATGGTTGTGCTTCTGATCTTTCTCGCTGCTCCGTTGCGACTGGGGGTGTTCCCTCTGTCTGATGAGGCCTCGGGCCTTCCCCTGCCACCGTATCTTCCCCCTGCAAGGTTTCGGGTGGTATTATCGGAGCATGAGATGCCGTATCATCTAAGGGATCTTCATCTTGCCAACCTTGGGCACCTCGGTTCATGCCCCTCCTTTCTAAGGAGGGCGGCTTAGTTCGTGTCCCTTGTCGGGTGCGTACCATCCTGAAATTCATCACAACAACACATTTATTAATGATCTTCAGGATCCATACCAAGGGCTCTGATACCAACTGTAACAACCCGGCTTTCCAAGCCCAAAACACAATAATTTTTTTTTTTTTTTTTTATGCATTCAATCCACATGGTGCCGGCAATCAATGAATCTAAATCCTCACATCATCGAAATACAATCCATACAATCAACATTTCATTTCAAAGTGAATCTTACACAAACATGTAATATTAAGGTTGCTTGATTTGAAGTTCATATTAAAAATATATACATAGACATGAGTTTACAATCTTCTCCTACTAATAGTCATCACAATTTTAAACAAAAAGGATCTAATAAAAGTTATACATTCAGTACATTGATCCATACAAAATACATTGTGATTTAAGATACATCTACATAATTCCTTGCAAAATAGGTTCCCGTGTATCGGGTTTCCTAGACATCTCGTTGGTGTGAAGTCCCTGCAGCAGTACAAACATTTAAGAGAATGCAAATATTTAATAATAATAAGAATGGTAACTCACAGTTTGGCAATTAAATAAAACATTAACAATTATAATTTCTTCATGTATTTGCTACAACAACTAGTAGTACATATAGATACACAAGTTTTCGGATGCCATTCGCCAAAACTAGTCATTCATTTGTGTCGGCCATCCATGGCGAAAGCTGCGTCGCTGCCGATCCAAAATCGGCAGCAGAAACTGCATTGCTGCCGATCAAGGAATCGGCAGCGAAAACTGTGTTGCTGCCGATCCAGAATCGGCAGCGGAATCTGCATCGCTGCCGATTTCTGTATCGGCAGCAGAATCTGCGTTGCTGCCAATTCAGAATTGGCAGCGGAAATCTGCGTCGCTGCCGATCCAGAATCGGCAGCGAAATCTACGTCGCTGCCGATTTCTGCTTCGGCAGCGAAGTCACTCTTTTATCCCGGCCATCCATCCGTTTGGATGCCATTAGCCGAAGCTAATCATTCTTTGTCCCGGCCATCCATTCGGACGCCATTAGCCGAAGCTAATCACTCTTTTGTCCCGCCCATCCTTTCGGACGCCATTAGCCGAAGCTAATCATTCTTTGTCCCGGCCATCCCTTCGGACGCCATTAGCCGAAGCTAATCATTCTTTGTCCCGGCCATCCCTTCGGACGCCATTAGCCGAAGCTAATCATTCTTTAATCAACATTCAAGCGTTCAACAATCTAATATCGGTTCTAACAATATGATAGTACTCAAGTTAAAATATTTCAAGATTCAACGTAAGAAAAAGGAAGGTGCAATATCATATTCATCATCACACTTATTTCAAGAGTTCATATGTTCACATTCAAGTGTTCCCTATTTTACATCATCATAACATGCAATTGTTACTAGCATTTAAGTCATTCCCGCCTAGGAGGCTTATTGTAGGAATTCGGCAGCGAGAACTGGTTCGCTGCGGGCTGCCAGTTCGGCAGTGACAACTGTTTCGCTGCCGGCAGCCAGTTCGGCAGCGAAAACTGCATCGCTGTTGGCGCCACAGTTTCGCTGCGCAACGCACAAATCGGCAGCGAATATCAATTCGCTGCAGGAGGTTCAGTTGCGGCAGCGAAACAGAATTTCGCTGCGCAACACACAAATCGGCAGTGAATATCAATTCGCTGTAGGAGGTTCAGTTGCGGCAGCGAAACAGAATTTCGCTGCGCAACACACAAATCGGCAACGAATATCAATTCGCTGCAGGAGGTTCAGTTGCGGCAGCGAAACAGAATTTCGCTGCGCAACACACAAATCGGCAGCGAATATCAATTCGCTGCAGCAGGTTCCGTTGCGGCAGCGAAACAGAATTTCGCTGCGCAACACACAAATCGGCAGCGAATATCAATTCGCTGCAGCAGGTTCCGTTGCGGCAGCGAAACAGAATTTCGCAGCGCAACACACAAATCGGCAGCGAATATCAATTCGCTGCAGGAGATTCAGTTGCGGCAGCGAAACAGAATTTCGCTGCGCAACACACAAATCGGCAGCGAATGTCAATTCGCTGCAGCAGGTTCCGTTGCGGCAGCGAAACAGAATTTCGCTGCGCAACACACAAATCGGCAGCGAATATCAATTCGCTGCAGAAGGTTCCGTTGCGGCAGCGAAACAAAATTTCGTTGCGCAATACACAACTTGGAACCATCAATTTCAGCACATAGTTCTTCAACAAAATTCCAGCAATAACATCACAGCAGAACGCATTAAATTGCAGCACTAACATCACAGCAGAACACATTAAATTCCAGCACTAACATCACAGCAGAACACATTAAATTCCAGCACTAACATCACAGCAGAACACATTAAATTCCAGCAAGAACATCACAACAGAACACATTAATTGCAGCAACAATCATCACAACAGAACACATTAATTCCAGCAGCAACATCACAACAGAAACACATTTAATTTCAGCAGAACACACACACACATGCATGCTGGCCTACCCCATAGTTAAAGCCAGCTTCTACCATAATTGTTAGATGTTCTGAAATTGACTTTATTTCACTTATGTTTGCTAGTTCTCCTAGTTAATTTCAGTTTCCCCCATAGTTGGCTTAGGTCTTAGATCAATTTTTTCTTAGGGTTTTTCTTCTTCATTTTCGTTTTTGATTTTAAGGGGGAGAGGAAAGGGAGTTCCATGACTCATACCTTCTGAATTTAACTAAGTTTGAGGAAGGTTTGACACTATTCTTTTCTCTTCAGCTGCTGGTTCTCTTCCTTCTTCTTCCTCTCCTCTATGCAGCTGCCCACTCCTCTCTCAAGGTCTCATCTCTCCCTCACAAGCTCACAAGACACTCTACTAGTTTAATTCACGTTTTTGATGTGAAAGGGGAAGGGAAGAATGACATGCAGCTGCTGGTTTGGGAAGAAGATGAGTCATTCTCTCTACCCTCTTTGTATTTATACTACCCATCAAATGAATTGGGTTGTTTGGGGGTTGGATTAGGTGTGTCCTTATCCTTGTTTGGTTTATCTAAAACCAGTTTTACCCCTCCCTCCCAGCTGTGCGTCACTGTTGATTTAGAAATCGGCAGCCGAAAACTGCGTCGCTGCCGATTTCTGCATCGGCAGCGAAATCTGCGTCGCTGCCGATTTCTGCATCGGCAGCGAAAACTGCGTCGCTGCCCAATCCGGAATCGGCAGCGAAAACTGCGTCGCTGCCCAATCCAGAATCGGCAGCGAAAACTGCGTCGCTGCCGATTTCTGCATCGGCAGCGAAATCTGCGTCGCTGCCTAATCCAGAATCGGCAGCAAAAACTGCGTCGCTGCCGATTTCTGCATCGGCAGCGAAATCTGCATTCATCACCATCTTTCTCTCTCTCTTTCTCTTTAAATATATATATATATATATATAGACATATATATATATTTTCGTTTGGGTGTGTACATGGTGAGTTTCGCGGCATTCCGACTTCGTTGCCCCGGTTGCCGAAATTCAGTTGCCTTTGAATTTCTGGTGAGGCCGCTTGAGCATGTATGCTTCTGCTACTTGTTCTACATCAGACTTCTTTCGCAAACGTTGAAACGCTTTGACTCGGTGAGTTTCGCGGCATTCCGAGTTCGATGCCCCGGTTGCCGAAATTCAGTTGCCTTTGAATTTTTAGTGAGCCCTCTTGAGCATGTATGCTTCTTCTACTTGTTCTACATCACACTTCTTCCGCAAACGGCCCAACACTTTGATTCGGTGAGTTTCGCGGCATTCCGCCTTCAATGCCCCGGTTGCCGAAATTCAGTTGCCTTTGAATTTCTGGTGAGCCCTCTTGAGCATGTATGCTTCTGCTACTTGTTCTACATCAGACTTCTTCCAAAACGGCGAAACACTTTGACTCGGTAAGTTTCGCGGAATTCCAACTTCGATGCCCCGGTTGCCGAAATTCAGTTGCCTTTGAATTTCGGGTGATCCCTCTTGAGCATGTATGCTTCTCCTACTTGTTCTAAATCAGACTTCTCACGCAAACATCGAAACGCTTTGACTCGGTGAGTTTCGCGGCATTCCGACTTCGTTGCCCTGGTTGCCGAAATTCAGTTGCCTTTGAATTTCGGGTGAGCCCTGTTGAGCATGTATGCTTCTGCTACTTGTTCTACATCAGACTTCTTCCGAAACGGTGAAACGCTTTGACTCGGTGAGTTTCGCGGCATTCCGACTTCGATGCCCCGGTTGCCGAAATTCAGTTGCCTTTGAATTTCTGGTGATCCCACTTGAGCATGGATCCTTCTGCTACTTGTTCTACATTAGACTTCTGCCGCAAACGGCGAAACGCTTTGACTCGGTGAGTTTCGCGGCATTCCGAGTTCGATGCCTCTGTTGCCGAAATTCAGTTGCCTTTTAATTTCGGGTGATCCCTCTTGAGCATGTATGCTTCTACTACTTGTTCTACATCAGACTTCTTCCGCAAACGGGGAAACGCTTTCAATCGGTGAGTTTCGCGGCATTCCGACTTCGTTGCCCCGGTTGCCGAAATTCAGTTGCCTTTGAATTTCTGGTGAGGCCGCTTGAGCATGTATGCTTCTGCTACTTGTTCTACATCAGACTTCTTTCGCAAACGTTGAAACGCTTTGACTCGGTGAGTTTCGCGGCATTCCGAGTTCGATGCCCCAGTTGCCAAAATTCAGTTGCCTTTGAATTTTTAGTGAGCCCTCTTGAGCATGTATGCTTCTGCTACTTGTTCTACATTACACTTCTTCTGCAAACGGCGCAACGCTTTGACTCGATGAGTTTCGCGGCATTCCGCCTTCAATGCCCCGATTGCCGAAATTCAGTTGCCTTTGAATTTCTGGCTAGCCCTCTTGAGCATGTATGCTTCTGCTACTTGTTCTACATCAGACTTCTTCCGAAACGTCGAAACGCTTTGACTCGGTGAGTTTCGCGGCATTCCGACTTCGATGCCTCGGTTGCCGAAATTCAGTTGCCTTTGAATTTCAGGTGATCCCTCTTGAGCATGTATGCTTCTGCTACTTGTTCTACATCAGACTTCTTCCGCAAACGAGGAAACGCTTTCAATCGGTGAATTTTGCGGCATTCCGACTTCGATGCCCCGGTTGCCGAAGTTCAGTTGCCTTTGAATTTCGGGTGAGCCCTCTTGAGCATGTATGCTTCTGCTACTTGTTCTAAATCAGACTTCTTCCGCAAACGGCGAAACGCTTTGACTCGGTGAGGTTCGTGGAATTCCAACTTCGATGCCCCGGTTGCCGAAATTCAGTTGCCTTTGAATTTCTGGTGAGCCCTCTTGAGCATGTATGCTTCTACTAGTTGTTCTAAATCAGACTTCTTCCGCAAACGATTAAACCCTTTGACTCGGTGAGTTTCACGGAATTCCAACTTCGATGCCTCGGTTGCCGAAATTTAGTTGCCTTTGAATTTCGGATGAGCCCTCTTGAGCATGCATGCTTCTGCTACTTGTTCTAAATCAGACTTCTTCCGCAAACGATTAAACCCTTTGACTCGGTGAGTTTCACGGAATTCCAACTTCGATGCCTCGGTTGCCGAAATTTAGTTGCCTTTGAAATTCTGGTGAGCCCTCTTGAGCATGTATGCTTCTGCTACTTGTTCTAAATCAGACTTCTTCCGCAAATGGCGAAACACTTTGACTCGGTGAGTTTCGCGGCATTCCGACTTCGTTGCCCTGGTTGCCGAAATTCAGTTGCCTTTGAATTTCGGGTGAGCCCTCTTGAGCATGTATGCTTCTGCTACTTGTTCTACATCAGACTTCTTCCGAAATGGCGAAACGCTTTGACTCCGTGAGTTTCGCGGCATTCCGCCTTCGATGCCCCGGTTGCCGAAATTCAGTTGCCTTTGAATTTCGGGTGATCCCTCTTGAGCATGTATGCTTCTGCTACTTGTTCTACATCAGAGTTCTTCCAAAACGGCGAAACGCTTTGACTCGGTAAGTTTCGCGGAATTCCAACTTCGATGCCCCGGTTGCCGAAATTCAGTTGCCTTTGAATTTCGGGTGATCCCTCTTGAGCATGTATGCTTCTCCTACTTGTTCTAAATCAGACTTCTCACGCAAACATCGAAACGCTTTGACTCGGTGAGTTTCGCGGCATTCCGACTTCGTTGCCCTGGTTGCCGAAATTCAGTTGCCTTTGAATTTCGGGTGAGCCCTCTTGAGCATGTATGCTTCTGCTACTTGTTCTACATCAGACTTCTTCCGAAATGGCGAAACGCTTTGACTCCGTGAGTTTCGCGGCATTCCGCCTTCGATGCCCCGGTTGCCGAAATTCAGTTGCCTTTGAATTTCGGGTGATCCCTCTTGAGCATGTATGCTTCTGCTACTTGTTCTACATCAGACTTCTTCCGCAAACGAGGAAACGCTTTCAATCGGTGAATTTCGCGGCATTCCGACTTCGATGCCCCGGTTGCCGAAATTCAGTTGCCTTTGAATTTCGGGTGAGCCCTCTTGAGCATGTATGCTTCTGCTACTTGTTCTACATCAGACTTCTTCCGAAACGGTGAAACGCTTTGACTCGGTGAGTTTCGCGGCATTCCGACTTCGATGCCCCGGTTGCCGAAATTCAGTTGCCTTTGAATTTCGGGTGATCCCTCTTGAGCATGTATGCTTCTGCTACTTGTTCTACATCAGACTTCTTCCAAAACGGCGAAATGCTTTGACTCGGTAAGTTTCGCGGAATTCCAACTTCGATGCCCCGGTTGCCGAAATTCAGTTGCCTTTGAATTTCGGGTGATCCCTCTTGAGCATGTATGCTTCTCCTACTTGTTCTAAATCAGACTTCTCACGCAAACATCGAAACGCTTTGACTCGGTGAGTTTCGCGGCATTCCGACTTCGTTGCCCTGGTTGCCGAAATTCAGTTGCCTTTGAATTTCGGGTGAGCCCTCTTGAGCATGTATGCTTCTGCTACTTGTTCTACATCAGACTTCTTCCGAAACGGTGAAACGCTTTGACTCGGTGAGTTTCGCGGCATTCCGACTTCGATGCCCCGGTTGCCGAAATTCAGTTGCCTTTGAATTTCTGGTGATCCCACTTGAGCATGGATCCTTCTGCTACTTGTTCTACATTAGACTTCTGCCGCAAACGGCGAAACGCTTTGACTCGGTGAGTTTCGCGGCATTCCGACTTCGATGCCTCTGTTGCCGAAATTCAGTTGCCTTTTAATTTCGGGTGATCCCTCTTGAGCATGTATGCTTCTACTACTTGTTCTACATCAGACTTCTTCCGCAAACGGGGAAACGCTTTCAATCGGTGAGTTTCGCGGCATTCCGACTTCGTTGCCCCGGTTGCCGAAATTCAGTTGCCTTTGAATTTCTGGTGAGGCCGCTTGAGCATGTATGCTTCTGCTACTTGTTCTACATCAGACTTCTTCCGCAAACGATTAAACCCTTTGACTCGGTGAGTTTCGCGGAATTCCAACTTCGATGCCTCGGTTGCCGAAATTCAGTTGCCTTTGAATTTCGGGTGATCCCTCTTGAGCATGTATGCTTCTCCTACTTGTTCTAAATCAGACTTCTCACGCAAACATCGAAACGCTTTGACTCGGTGAGTTTCGCGGCATTCCGACTTCGTTGCCCTGGTTGCCGAAATTCAGTTGCCTTTGAATTTCGGGTGAGCCCTCTTGAGCATGTATGCTTCTGCTACTTGTTCTACATCAGACTTCTTCCGAAACGGTGAAACGCTTTGACTCGGTGAGTTTCGCGGCATTCCGACTTCGATGCCCCGGTTGCCGAAATTCAGTTGCCTTTGAATTTCTGGTGATCCCACTTGAGCATGGATCCTTCTGCTACTTGTTCTACATTAGACTTCTGCCGCAAACGGCGAAACGCTTTGACTCGGTGAGTTTCGCGGCATTCCGACTTCGATGCCTCTGTTGCCGAAATTCAGTTGCCTTTTAATTTCGGGTGATCCCTCTTGAGCATGTATGCTTCTACTACTTGTTCTACATCAGACTTCTTCCGCAAACGGGGAAACGCTTTCAATCGGTGAGTTTCGCGGCATTCCGACTTCGTTGCCCCGGTTGCCGAAATTCAGTTGCCTTTGAATTTCTGGTGAGGCCGCTTGAGCATGTATGCTTCTGCTACTTGTTCTACATCAGACTTCTTCCGCAAACGATTAAACCCTTTGACTCGGTGAGTTTCGCGGAATTCCAACTTCGATGCCTCGGTTGCCGAAATTCAGTTGCCTTTGAATTTCGGGTGATCCCTCTTGAGCATGTATGCTTCTCCTACTTGTTCTAAATCAGACTTCTCACGCAAACATCGAAACGCTTTGACTCGGTGAGTTTCGCGGCATTCCGACTTCGTTGCCCTGGTTGCCGAAATTCAGTTGCCTTTGAATTTTGGGTGAGCCCTCTTGAGCATGTATGCTTCTGCTACTTGTTCTACATCAGACTTCTTCCGAAACGGTGAAACGCTTTGACTCGGTGAGTTTCGCGGCATTCCGACTTCGATGCCCCGGTTGCCGAAATTCAGTTGCCTTTGAATTTCGGGTGATCCCTCTTGAGCATGTATGCTTCTGCTTCTTGTTCTACATCAGACTTCTTCCAAAACGGCGAAACGCTTTGACTCGGTAAGTTTCGCGGAATTCCAACTTCGATGCCCCGGTTGCCGAAATTCAGTTGCCTTTGAATTTTGGGTGATCCCTCTTGAGCATGTATGCTTCTCCTACTTGTTCTAAATCAGACTTCTCACGCAAACATCGAAACGCTTTGACTCGGTGAGTTTCGCGGCATTCCGACTTCGTTGCCCTGGTTGCCGAAATTCAGTTGCCTTTGAATTTCGGGTGAGCCCTCTTGAGCATGTATGCTTCTGCTACTTGTTCTACATCAGACTTCTTCCGAAACGGTGAAACGCTTTGACTCGGTGAGTTTCGCGGAATTCCAACTTCGATGCCCCGGTTGCCGAAATTCAGTTGCCTTTGAATTTCTGGTGATCCCACTTGAGCATGGATCCTTCTGCTACTTGTTCTACATTAGACTTCTGCCGCAAACGGCGAAACGCTTTGACTCGGTGAGTTTCGCGGCATTCCGACTTCGATGCCTCTGTTGCCGAAATTCAGTTGCCTTTTAATTTCGGGTGATCCCTCTTGAGCATGTATGCTTCTACTACTTGTTCTACATCAGACTTCTTCCGCAAATGGGGAAACGCTTTCAATCGGTGAGTTTCGCGGCATTCCGACTTCGTTGCCCCGGTTGCCGAAATTCAGTTGCCTTTGAATTTCTGGTGAGGCCGCTTGAGCATGTATGCTTTTGCTACTTGTTCTACATCAGACTTCTTCCGCAAACGATTAAACCCTTTGACTCGGTGAGTTTCGCGGAATTCCAACTTCGATGCCTCGGTTGCCGAAATTCAGTTGCCTTTGAATTTCGGGTGATCCCTCTTGAGCATGTATGCTTCTCCTACTTGTTCTAAATCAGACTTCTCACGCAAACATCGAAACGCTTTGACTCGGTGAGTTTCGCGGCATTCCGACTTCGTTGCCCTGGTTGCCGAAATTCAGTTGCCTTTGAATTTTGGGGGAGCCCTCTTGAGCATGTATGCTTCTGCTACTTGTTCTACATCAGACTTCTTCCGCAAACGATTAAACCCTTTGACTCGGTGAATTTCGCGGCATTCCGACTTCGATGCCCCGGTTGCCGAAATTCAGTTGCCTTTGAATTTCAGGTGAGCCCTCTTGAGCATGTATGCTTCTCCTACTTGTTCTAAATCAGACTTCTTCCGCAAACGGCGAAATGCTTTGACTCGGTGAGTTTCGCGGCATTCCGACTTCGATGCCCCGGTTGCCGAAATTCAGTTGCCTTTGAATTTCGGGTGAGCCCTCTTGAGCATATATACTTCTGCTACTTGTTCTAAATCAGACTTCTTCCGCAAATGGCGAAACACTTTGTCTCGGTGAGTTTCGCGGCAGTCTGACTTCGATGCCCCGGTTGCCGAAATTCAGTTGCCTTTGAATTTCGGATGATCCCTCTTGAGCATGTATGCTTCTCCTACTTGTTCTAAATCAGACTTCTCCCGCAAATAGCGAAACACTTTGACTCAGTAAGTTTCGCGGAATTCCAACTTCGATGCCCCGGTTGCCGAAATTCAGTTGCCTTTGAATTTCTGGTGAGCCCTCTTGAGCATGTATGCTTCTGCTACTTGTTCTAAATCAGACTTCTTCCGCAAACGATTAAACCCTTTGACTCGGTGAGTTTCGCGGAATTCCAACTTCGATGCCTCGGTTGCCGAAATTCAGTTGCCTTTGAATTTCGGGTGATCCCTATTGAGCATGTATGCTTCTGCTACTTGTTCTAAATCAGACTTCTTCCGCAAACGGCGAAACGCTTTGACTCGGTGAGTTTCGCGGAATTCCAACTTCGATGCCCCGGTTGCCGAAATTCAGTTCCCTTTGAATTTCTGGTGAGCCCTCTTGAGCATGTATGCTTCTACTACTTGTTCTAAATCAGACTTCTTCCGCAAACGATTAAACCCTTTGACTCGGTGAGTTTCACGGAATTCCAACTTCGATGCCTCGGTTGCCGAAATTTAGTTGCCTTTGAAATTCTGGTGAGCCCTCTTGAGCATGTATGCTTCTGCTACTTGTTCTACATCAGACTTCTTCCGCAAACGGCAAAACACTTTGACTCGGTAAGTTTCGCGGAATTCCAACTTCGATGCCCCGGTTGCCGAAATTCAGTTGCCTTTGAATTTCGGATGAGCCCTCTTGAGCATGTATGCTTCTGCTACTTGTTCTAAATCAGACTTCTTCCGCAAACGATTAAACCCTTTGACTCGGTGAGTTTCACGGAATTCCAACTTCGATGCCTCGGTTGCCGAAATTTAGTTGCCTTTGAAATTCTGGTGAGCCCTCTTGAGCATGTATGCTTCTGCTACTTGTTCTAAATCAGACTTCTTCCGCAAATGGCGAAACACTTTGACTCGGTGAGTTTCGCGGCATTCCGACTTCGATGCCCCGGTTGCCGAAATTCAGTTGCCTTTGAATTTCAGATGATCCCTCTTGAGCATGTATGCTTCTGCTACTTGTTCTACATCAAACTTCTTCCGCAAACGGGTAAACGCTTTGACTCGGTGAATTTCGCGGCATTCCGCCTTCGATTCCCCGGTTGCCGAAATTCAGTTGCCTTTGAATTTCGGGTGATCCCACTTGAGCATGGATGCTTCTGCTACTTATTCTACATCAGACTTCTTCCGTAAATGGGGAAACGCTTTCAATTGCTGACTTTCGCGGCATTCCGATTTCGATTCCCCGGTTGCCGAAATTAAGTTGCCTTTGAAATTCTGGTGAGCCCTATTGAGCATGTATGCTTCTGCTACTTGTTCTAAATCAGACTTCTTCCGCAAATGGCAAAACGCTTTGACTCGGAGAGTTTCGCGGAATTCCAACTTCGATGCCCCAGTTGCCGAAATTCAATTGCCTTTGAAATTCTGGTGAGCCCTCTTGAGCATGTATGCTTCTGCTACTTATTCTAAATCAGACTTCTTCCGCAAACGGGGAAACACTTTGACTCGGTGAGTTTTGCGGCCGTCTAACTTCGATGCCCCGGTTGCCAAAATTCAGTTGCCTTTGAATTTCGAATGATCCTTCTTGAGCATGTATGCTTCTGCTACTTGTTCTACATCAGACTTCTTCCGCAAACGGGGAAACGCTTTGACTCGGTGAGTTTGGCGGCATTCCAGGTTCGATTCCCCGGTTGCCGAAATTCAGTTGCCTTTGAATTTCGGGTGAGCCCTCTTGAGCATGTATGCTTCTGCTACTTGTTCTACATCAGACTTCTTCCGAAACGGCGAAACGCTTTGACTCGGTGAGTTTCGCGGCATTCCGACTTCGATGCCCCGGTTGCTGAAATTCAGTTGCCTTTGAATTTCGGGTGATCCTTCTTGAGCATGTATGCTTCTGCTACTTGTTTCTACATCAGACTTCTTCCGCAAACGAGGAATCGCTTTCAATCGGTGAATTTCGCGGCATTCCAACTTCGATGCCCCGGTTGCCGAAATTCAGTTGCCTTTGAATTTCGGGTGAGCCCTCTTGAGCATGTATGCTTCTGCTACTTGTTCTAAATCAGACTTCTTCCGTAAACGGCTAAACCCTTTGACTCGGTAAGTTTCGCGGAATTCCAACTTCGATGCCCCGGTTGCCGAAATTCAGTTGCCTTTGAATTTCGGATGAGCCCTCTTGAGCATGTATGCTTCTGCTACTTGTTCTAAATCAGACTTCTTCCGCAAACGATTAAACCCTTTGACTCGGTGAATTTCGCGGCATTCCGACTTCGATGCCCCGGTTGCCGAAATTCAGTTGCCTTTGAAATTCTGGTGAGCCCTCTTGAGCATGTATGCTTCTGCTACTTGTTCTAAATCAGACTTCTTCCGCAAATGGCGAAACGCTTTGACTCGGTGAGTTTCGCGGCATTCCGACTTCGATGCCCCGGTTGCCGAAATTCAGTTGCCTTTGAATTTCGGGTGAGCCCTCTTGAGCATATATACTTCTGCTACTTGTTCTAAATCAGACTTCTTCCGCAAATGGCGAAACACTTTGACTCGGTGAGTTTCGCGGCAGTCTGACTTCGATGCCCCGGTAGCCGAAATTCAGTTGCCTTTGAATTTCGGATGATCCCTCTTGAGCATGTATGCTTCTCCTACTTGTTCTAAATCAGACTTCTCCCGCAAATAGCGAAACACTTTGACTCGGTAAGTTTCGCGGAATTCCAACTTCGATGCCCCGGTTGCCGAAATTCAGTTGCCTTTGAATTTCGAATGATCCTTCTTGAGCATGTATGCTTCTGCTACTTGTTCTACATCAGACTTCTTCCGCAAACGGGGAAACGCTTTGACTCGGTGAGTTTGGCGGCATTCCAGGTTCGATTCCCCGGTTGCTGAAATTCAGTTGCCTTTCAATTTCGGGTGAGCCCTCTTGAGCATGTATGCTTCTGCTACTTGTTCTACATCAGACTTCTTCCGAAACGGCGAAATGCTTTGACTCAGTGAGTTTCGCGGCATTCCAACTTCGATGCCCCGGTTGCCGAAATTCAGTTGCCTTTGAATTTCGGGTGATCCTTCTTGAGCATGTATGCTTCTGCTACTTGTTTCTACATCAGACTTCTTCCGCAAACGAGGAATCGCTTTCAATCGGTGAATTTCGCGGCATTCCAACTTCGATGCCCCGGTTGCCGAAATTCAGTTGCCTTTGAATTTCGGGTGAGCCCTCTTGAGCATGTATGCTTCTGCTACTTGTTCTAAATCAGACTTCTTCCGTAAACGGCTAAACCCTTTGACTCGGTAAGTTTCGCGGAATTCCAACTTCGATGCCCCGGTTGCCGAAATTCAGTTGCCTTTGAATTTCGGATGAGCCCTCTTGAGCATGTATGCTTCTGCTACTTGTTCTAAATCAGACTTCTTCCGCAAACGATTAAACCCTTTGACTTGGTGAATTTCGCGGCATTCCGACTTCGATTCCCCGGTTGCCGAAATTCAGTTGCCTTTGAAATTCTGGTGAGCCCTCTTGAGCATGTATGCTTCTGCTGCTTGTTCTAAATCAGACTTCTTCCGCAAATGGCGAAACGCTTTGACTCGGTGAGTTTCGCGGCATTCCGACTTCGATGCCCCGGTTGCCGAAATTCAGTTGCCTTTGAATTTCGGGTGAGCCCTCTTGAGCATATATACTTCTGCTACTTGTTCTAAATCAGACTTCTTCCGCAAATGGCGAAACACTTTGTCTCGGTGAGTTTCGCGGCAGTCTGACTTCGATGCCCCGGTTGCCGAAATTCAGTTGCCTTTGAATTTCGGATGATCCCTCTTGAGCATGTATGCTTCTCCTACTTGTTCTAAATCAGACTTCTCCCGCAAATAGCGAAACACTTTGACTCAGTAAGTTTCGCGGAATTCCAACTTCGATGCCCCGGTTGCCGAAATTCAGTTGCCTTTGAATTTCGGATGAGCCCTCTTGAGCATGTATGCTTCTGCTACTTGTTCTAAATCAGACTTCTTCCGCAAACGATTAAACCCTTTGACTCGGTGAGTTTCACGGAATTCCAACTTCGATGCCTCGGTTGCCGAAATTTAGTTGCCTTTGAAATTCTGGTGAGCCCTCTTGAGCATGTATGCTTCTGCTACTTGTTCTAAATCAGACTTCTTCCGCAAATGGCGAAACACTTTGACTCGGTGAGTTTCGCGGCAGTCTGACTTCGATGCCCCGGTTGCCGAAAATCAGTTGCCTTTGAATTTCGGATGATCCCTCTTGAGCATGTATGCTTCTGCTACTTGTTCTACATCAAACTTCTTCCGTAAACGGGGAAACGCTTTGACTCGGTGAATTTCGCGGCATTCCGCCTTCGATTCCCCGGTTGCCGAAATTCAGTTGCCTTTGAATTTCGGGTGATCCCACTTGAGCATGGATGCTTCTGCTACTTGTTCTACATCAGACTTCTTCCGTAAACGGGGAAACGCTTTCAATTGGTGACTTTCGCGGCATTCCGATTTCGATTCCCCGGTTGCCGAAATTAAGTTGCCTTTGAAATTCTGGTGAGCCCTCTTGAGCATGTATGCTTCTGCTACTTGTTCTAAATCAGACTTCTTCCGCAAATGGCAAAACGCTTTGACTCGGAGAGTTTCGCGGAATTCCAACTTGGATGCCCCAGTTGCCGAAATTCAATTGCCTTTGAAATTCTGGTGAGCCCTCTTGAGCATGTATGCTTCTGCTACTTATTCTAAATCAGACTTCTTCCGCAAACGGGGAAACACTTTGACTCGGTGAGTTTCGCGGCCGTCTAACTTCGATGCCCCGGTTGCCGAAATTCAGTTGCCTTTGAATTTCGGATGATCCCTCTTGAGCATGTATGCTTCTGCTACTTGTTCTACATCAGACTTCTTCCGCAAACGGGGAAACGCTTTGACTCGGTGAGTGTGGCGGCATTCCAGGTTCGATTCCCCGGTTGCCGAAATTCAGTTGCCTTTGAATTTCGGGTGATCCCACTTGAGCATGGATGCTTCTGCTACTTGTTCTACATCAGACTTCTTCCGCAAACGGGGAAACGCTTTCAATCGGTGAATTTCGCGGCATTCCGATTTCGATTCCCCGGTTGCCAAAATTCAGTTGGCTTTGAAATTCTGGTGAGCCCTCTTGACCATGTATGCTTCTGCTACTTGTTCTAAATCAGACTTCTTCCGCAAATGGCAAAACGCTTTGACTCGGAGAGTTTCGCGGAATTCCAACTTCGATGCCCCGGTTGCCGAAATTCAGTTGCCTTTGAATTTCGGGTGAGCCCTCTTGAGCATGTATGCTTCTGCTACTTGTTCTCAATCAGACTTCTTCCGCAAACGGCGAAACACTTTGACTCGGTAAGTTTCGCGGATTCCAACTTCGATGCCCCGGTTGCCGAAATTCAGTTGCCTTTGAATTTCGGGTGATCCCTCTTGAGCATGTATGCTTCTCCTACTTGTTCTAAATCAGACTTCTCACGCAAACATCGAAACGCTTTGACTCGGTGAGTTTCGCGGCATTCCGACTTCGTTGCCCCGGTTGCCGAAATTCAGTTGCCTTTGAATTTCGGGTGAGCCCTCTTGAGCATGTATGCTTCTGCTACTTGTTCTACATCAGACTTCTTCCGAAATGGCGAAACGCTTTGACTCCGTGAGTTTCGCGGCATTCCGCCTTCGATGCCCCGGTTGCCGAAATTCAGTTGCCTTTGAATTTCGGGTGATCCCTCTTGAGCATGTATGCTTCTGCTACTTGTTCTACATCAGACTTCTTCCGCAAACGAGGAAACGCTTTCAATCGGTGAATTTCGCGGCATTCCGACTTCGATGCCCCGGTTGCCGAAATTCAGTTGCCTTTGAATTTCGGGTGAGCCCTCTTGAGCATCTATGCTTCTGCTACTTGTTCTAAATCAGACTTCTTCCGCAAACGGCTAAACCCTTTGACTCGGTGAGTTTCGCGGCATTCCAGGTTCGATTCCCCGGTTGCCGAAATTCAGTTGCCTTTGAATTTCGGGTGATCCCTCTTTAGCATGTATGCTTCTGCTACTTGTTCTACATCAAACTTCTTCCGCAAACGAGGAAACGCTTTCAATCGTTGAATTTCGCGGCATTCCGACTTCGATGCCTCGGTTGCCGAAATTCAGTTCCCTTTAAAATTCTGGTGAGCCCTCTTGAGCATGTATGCTTCTACTACTTGTTCTAAATTAGACTTCTTCCGCAAACGATTAAACCCTTTGACTCGGTGAGTTTCACGGAATTCTAACTTCGATGCCTCGGTTGCCGAAATTCAGTTGCCTTTGAAATTCTGGTGAGCCCTCTTGAGCATGTATGCTTCTGCTACTTGTTCTAAATCAGACTTCTTCTGCAAATGGCGAAACACTTTGACTCGGTGAGTTTCGCGACAGTCTGACTTCGATGCCCCGGTTGCCGAAAATCAGTTGCCTTTGAATTTCGGATGATCCCTCTTGAGCATGTATGCTTCTGCTACTTGTTCTAAATCAGACTTCTTCCGCAAACGATTAAACCCTTTGACTCGGTGAGTTTCACGGAATTCCAACTTCGATGCCTCGGTTGCCGAAATTTAGTTGCCTTTGAAATTCTGGTGAGCCCTCTTGAGCATGTATGCTTCTGCTACTTGTTCTAAATCAGACTTCTTCCGTAAATGGCGAAACACTTTGACTCGGTGAGTTTCGCGGCAGTCTGACTTCGATGCCCCGGTTGCCGAAATTCAGTTGCCTTTGAATTTCGGATGATCCCTCTTGAGCATGTATGCTTCTCCTACTTGTTCTAAATCAGACTTCTCCCGCAAATAGCGAAACACTTTGACTCGGTAAGTTTCGCGGAATTCCAACTTCGATGCCCCGGTTGCCAAAATTCAGTTGCCTTTGAATTTCGGATGAGCCCTCTTGAGCATGTATGCTTCTGCTACTTGTTCTAAATCAGACTTCTTCCGCAAACGATTAAACCCTTTGACTCGGTGAGTTTCACGGAATTCCAACTTCGATGCCTCGGTTGCCGAAATTTAGTTGCCTTTGAAATTCTGGTGAGCCCTCTTGAGCATGTATGCTTCAGCTACTTGTTCTAAATCAGACTTCTTCCGCAAATGGCGAAACACTTTGACTCGGTGAGTTTCGCGGCAGTCTGACTTCGATGCACCGGTTGCCGAAATTCAGTTGCCTTTCAATTTCGGATGATCCCTCTTGAGCATGTATGCTTCTGCTACTTGTTCTACATCAGACGTCTTCCGCAAACGGGGAAACGCTTTGACTCGGTGAGTTTCGCGGCATTCCAGGTTCGATTCCCCGGTTGCCGAAATCAGTTGCCTTTGAATTTCGGATGAGCCCTCTTGAGCATGTATGCTTCTGCTACTTGTTCTAAATCAGACTTCTTCCGCAAACGATTAAACCCTTTGACTCGGTGAGTTTCACGGAATTCCAACTTCGATGCCTCGGTTGCCGTAATTTAGTTGCCTTTGAAATTCTGGTGAGCCCTCTTGAGCATTTATGCTTCTGCTACTTGTTATAAATCAGACTTCTTCCGCAAACGGCTAAACCCTTTGACTAGGTGAGTTTCGCGGAATTCCAACTTCGATGCCTCGGTTGCCGAAATTCAGTTGCCTTTGAATTTCGGGTGATCCCTCTTTAGCATGTATGCTTCTGCTACTTGTTCTACATCACACTTCTTCCGCAAACGAGGAAACGCTTTCAATCGGTGAATTTCGCGGCATTCCGACTTCGATGCCCCGGTTGCCGAAATTCAGTTCCCTTTGAAATTCTGGTGAGCCCTCTTGAGCATATATACTTCTGCTACTTGTTCTAAATCAGACTTCTTCCGCAAATGGCGAAACACTTTGACTCGGTGAGTTTCGCGGCAGTCTGACTTCGATGCCCCGTTTGCCGAAATTCAGTTGCCTTTGAATTTCGGGTGATCCCTCTTTAGCATGTATGCTTCTACTACTTGTTCTAAATTAGACTTCTTCCGCAAACGATTAAACCCTTTGACTCGGTGAGTTTCACGGAATTCCAACTTCGATGCCTCGGTTGCCGAAATTTAGTTGCCTTTGAAATTCTGGTGAGCCCTCTTGACCATGTATGCTTCTGCTACTTGTTCTACATCAGACTTCTTCCGCAAACGGCAAAACACTTTGACTCGGTAAGTTTCGCGGAATTCCAACTTCGATGCCCCGGTTGCCGAAATTCAGTTGCCTTTGAATTTCGGATGAGCCCTCTTGAGCATGTATGCTTCTGCTACTTGTTCTAAATCAGACTTCTTCCGCAAACGATTAAACCCTTTGACTCGGTGAGTTTCACGAAATTCCAACTTCGATGCCTCGGTTGCCGAAATTTAGTTGCCTTTGAAATTCTGGTGAGCCCTCTTGAGCATGTATGCTTCTGCTACTTGTTCTAAATCAGACTTCTTCCGCAAATCGCGAAACACTTTGACTCGGTGAGTTTCGCGGCAGTCTGACTTCGATGCCCCGGTTGCCGAAAATCAGTTGCCTTTGAATTTCGGATGATCCCTCTTGAGCATGTATGCTTCTGCTACTTGTTCTACATCAAACTTCTTCCGCAAACGGGGAAACGCTTTGACTCGGTGAATTTCGCGGCATTCCGCCTTCGATTCCCCGGTTGCCGAAATTCAGTTGCCTTTGAATTTCGGGTGATCCCACTTGAGCATGGATGCTTCTGCTACTTGTTCTACATCAGACTTCTTCCATAAACGGGGAAACGCTTTCAATTGGTGACTTTCGCGGCATTCCGATTTCGATTCCCCGACTGCCGAAATTAAGTTGCCTTTGAAATTCTGGTGAGCCCTCTTGAGCATGTATGCTTCTGCTACTTGTTCTACATCAGACTTCTTCCGCAAACGGGGAAACGCTTTCAATCGGTGAATTTCGTGGCATTCCGATTTCGATTCCCCGGTTGCCAAAATTCAGTTGGCTTTGAAATTCTGGTGAGCCCTCTTGACCATGTATGCTTCTGCTACTTGTTCTAAATCAGACTTCTTCCGCAAAGGGCAAAACGCTTTGACTCGGAGAGTTTCGCGGAATTCCAACTTCGATGCCCCGGTTGCCGAAATTCAGTTGCCTTTGAATTTCGGGTGAGCCCTCTTGAGCATGTATGCTTCTGCTACTTGTTCTAAATCAGACTTCTTCCGCAAACGGCGAAACACTTTGACTCGGTAAGTTTCGCGGAATTCCAACTTCGATGCCCCGGTTGCCGAAAATCAGTTGCCTTTGAATTTCGGATGATCCCTCTTGAGCAAGTATGCTTCTACTACTTGTTCTAAATCAGACTTCTTCCGCAAACGATTAAACCCTTTGACTCGGTGAGTTTCACGGAATTCCAACTTCGATGCCTCGGTTGCCGAAATTTAGTTGCCTTTGAAATTCTGGTGAGCCCTCTTGACCATGTATGCTTCTGCTACTTGTTCTACATCAGACTTCTTCCGCAAACGGCAAAACACTTTGACTCGGTAAGTTTCGCGGAATTCCAACTTCGATGCCCCGGTTGCCGAAATTCAGTTGCCTTTGAATTTCGGATGAGCCCTCTTGAGCATGTATGCTTCTGCTACTTGTTCTAAATCAGACTTCTTCCGCAAACGATTAAACCCTTTGACTCGGTGAGTTTCACGGAATTCCAACTTCGATGCCTCGGTTGCCGAAATTTAGTTGCCTTTGAAATTCTGGTGAGCCCTCTTGAGCATGTATGCTTCTGCTACTTGTTCTAAATCAGACTTCTTCCGCAAATGGCGAAACACTTTGACTCGGTGAGTTTCGCGGCAGTCTGACTTCGATGCCCCGGTTGCCAAAAATCAGTTGCCTTTGAATTTCGGATGAGCCCTCTTGAGCATGTATGCTTCTGCTACTTGTTCTAAATCAGACTTCTTCCGCAAACGATTAAACCCTTTGACTCGGTGAGTTTCACGGAATTCCAACTTCGATGCCTCGGTTGCCGAAATTTAGTTGCCTTTGAAATTCTGGTGAGCCCTCTTGAGCATGTATGCTTCTGCTACTTGTTCTAAATCAGACTTCTTCAGCAAATGGCGAAACACTTTGACTCGATGAGTTTCGCGGCAGTCCGACTTCGATGCCCCGGTTGCCGAAATTCAGTTGCCTTTGAATTTCAGGTGAGCCCTCTTGAGCATGTATGCTTCTGCTACTTGTTCTAAATCAGACTTCTTCCGCAAATGGCGAAACACTTTGACTCGGTAAGTTTCGCGGAATTCCAACTTCGATGCCCCGGTTGCCGAAATTCAGTTGCCTTTGAATTTCGGGTGATCCCTCTTGAGCATGTATGCTTCTCCTACTTGCTCTAAATCAGACTTCTCACGCAAACATCGAAACGCTTTGACTCGGTGAGTTTCGCGGCATTCCGACTTCGTTGCCCCGGTTGCCGAAAGTCAGTTTATTTTGAATTTCGGGTGAGCCCTCTTGAGCATGTATGCTTCTGCTACTTGTTCTACATCAGACTTCTTCCGCAAACGAGGAAACGCTTTCAATCGGTGAATTTCGCGGCATTCCGACTTCGATGCCCCGGTTGCCGAAATTCAGTTGCCTTTGAATTTCGGGTGAGCCCTCTTGAGCATGTATGCTTCTGCTACTTGTTCTAAATCAGACTTCTTCCGCAAACGGCTAAACCCTTTGACTCGGTGAGTTTCGCGGAATTCCAACTTGGATGCCTCGGTTGCCGAAATTCAGTTGCCTTTGAATTTCGGGTGATCCGTCTTTAGCATGTATGCTTCTGCTACTTGTTCTACATCAAACTTCTTCCGCAAACGAGGAAACGCTTTCAATCGGTGAATTTCGCGGCATTCCGACTTCGATGCCCCGGTTGCCGAAATTCAGTTCCCTTTGAAATTCTGGTGAGCCCTCTTGAGCATATATACTTCTGCTACTTGTTCTAAATCAGACTTCTTCCGCAAATGGCGAAACACTTTGACTCGGTGAGTTTCGCGGCAGTCTGACTTCGTTGCCGCGGTTGCCGAAATTCAGTTGCCTTTGAATTTCTGGTGAGGCCGCTTGAGCATGTATGCTTCTGCTACTTGTTCTAAATCAGACTTCTTCCGCAAATGGCAAAACACTTTGACTCGGAAAGTTTTGCGGAATTCCAACTTCGATGCCCCAATTGCCGAAATTCAATTGCCTTTGAAATTCTGGTGAGCCCTCTTGAGCATGTATGCTTCTGCTACTTATTCTAAATCAGACTTCTTCCAAAACGGCGAAACGCTTTGACTCGGTAAGTTTCGCGGAATTCCAACTTCGATGCCCCGGTTGCCGAAATTCAGTTGCCTTTGAATTTCGGGTGATCCCTCTTGAGCATGTATGCTTCTCCTACTTGTTCTAAATCAGACTTCTCACGCAAACATCGAAACGCTTTGACTCGGTGAGTTTCGCGGCATTCCAGGTTCGATTCCCCGGTTGCCGAAATTCAGTTGCCTTTGAATTTCGGGTGATCCCACTTGAGCATGGATGCTTCTGCTACTTATTCTACATCAGACTTCTTCCGCAAACGGGGAAACGCTTTCAATCGGTGAATTTCGCGGCATTCCGATTTCGATTCCCCGGTTGCCGAAATTCAGTTGGCTTTGAAATTCTGGTGAGCCCTCTTGACCATGTATGCTTCTGCTACTTGTTCTAAATCAGACTTCTTCCGCAAATGGCAAAACGCTTTGACTCGGAGAGTTTCGCGGAATTCCAACTTCGATGCCCCGGTTGCCGAAATTCAGTTTCCTTTGAATTTCGGGTGAGCCCTCTTGAGCATGTATGCTTCTGCTACTTGTTCTAAATCAGACTTCTTCCGCAAACGGCGAAACACTTTGACTCGGTAAGTTTCGCGGAATTCCAACTTCGATGCCCCGGTTGCCGAAATTCAGTTGCCTTTGAATTTCGGGTGATCCCTCTTGAGCATGTATGCTTCTGCTACTTGTTCTACATCAGACTTCTTCCGAAACGGCGAAACGCTTTGACTCGGTGAGTTTCGCGGCATTCCGACTTCGATGCCCCGGTTGCCGAAATTCAGTTGCCTTTGAATTTCGGGTGAGCCCTCTTGAGCATGTATACTTCTGCTACTTGTTCTAAATCAGACTTCTTCCGCAAATGGCGAAACACTTTGACTCGGTGAGTTTCGCGGCAGTCTGACTTCGATGCCCCGTTTGCCGAAATTCAGTTGCCTTTGAATTTCGGATGATTCCTCTTCAGCATGTATGCTTCTCCTACTTGTTCTAAATCAGACTTCTCCCGCAAATAGCGAAACACTTTGACTCGGTAAGTTTCGCGGAATTCCAACTTCGATGCCCCGGTTGCCGAAATTCAGTTGCCTTTGAATTTCGGATGAGCCCTCTTGAGCATGTATGCTTCTGCTACTTGTTCTAAATCAGACTTCTTCCCCAACGATTAAACCCTTTGACTCGGTGAGTTTCACGGAATTCCAACTCCGATGCCTCGGTTGCCGAAATTTAGTTGCCTTTGAAATTCTGGTGAGCCCTCTTGAGCATGTATGCTTCTGCTACTTGTTCTAAATCAGACTTCTTCCGCAAATGGCGAAACACTTTGACTCGATGAGTTTCGCGGCAGTCTGACTTCGATGCCCCGGCTGCCGAAAATCTGTTGCCTTTGAATTTCGGATGATCCCTCTTGAGCATGTATGCTTCTGCTACTTGTTCTACATCAAACTTCTTCCGCAAACGGGGAAACGCTTTGACTCGGTGAATTTCGCGGCATTCCGCCTTCGATTCCCCGGTTGCCGAAATTCAGTTGCCTTTGAATTTCGGGTGATCCCACTTGAGCATGGATGCTTCTGCTACTTGTTCTACATCAGACTTCTTCCGTAAACGGGGAAACGCTTTCAATTGGTGACTTTCGCGGCATTCCGATTTCGATTCCCCGGTTGCCGAAATTATGTTGCCTTTGAAATTCTGGTGAGCCCTCTTGAGCATGTATGCTTCTGCTACTTGTTCTAAATCAGACTTCTTCCGCAAATGGCAAAACGCTTTGACTCGGAGAGTTTCGCGGAATTCCTACTTCGATGCCCCAGTTGCCGAAATTCAATTGCCTTTGAAATTCTGGTGAGCCCTCTTGAGCATGTATGCTTCTGCTACTTATTCTAAATCAGACTTCTTCCGCAAACGGGGAAACACTTTGACTCGGTGAGTTTCGCGGCCGTCTAACTTCGATGCCCCGGTTGCCGAAATTCAGTTGCCTTTGAATTTCGGGTGATCCCACTTGAGCATGGATGCTTCTGCTACTTGTTCTACATCAGACTTCTTCCGCAAACGGGGAAACGCTTTCAATCGGTGAATTTCGCGGCATTCCGATTTCGATTCCCCGGTTGCCGAAATTCAGTTGGCTTTGAAATTCTGGTGAGCCCTCTTGACCATGTATGCTTCTGCTACTTGTTCTAAATCAGACTTCTTCCGCAAATGGCAAAACGCTTTGACTCGGAGAGTTTCGCGGAATTCCAACTTCGATGCCCCGGTTGCCGAAATTCAGTTGCCTTTGAATTTCTGGTGAGCCCTCTTGAGCATGTATGCTTCTCCTACTTGTTCTAAATCAGACTTCTTCCGCAAACGGCGAAACACTTTGACTCGGTAAGTTTCGCGGAATTCCAACTTCGATGCCCCGGTTGCCGAAATTCAGTTGCCTTTGAATTTCTGGTGAGCCCTCTTGAGCATGTATGCTTCTCCTACTTGTTCTAAATCAGACTTCTTCCGCAAATGATTAAACCCTTTGACTCGGTGAGTTTCACGGAATTCCAACTTCGATGCCTCGGTTGCCGAAATTTAGTTGCCTTTGAAATTCTGGTGAGCCCTCTTGAGCATGTATGCTTCTGCTACTTGTTCTACATCAGACTTCTTCTGCAAACGGCTAAACACTTTGACTCGGTAAGTTTCGCGGAATTCCAACTTCGATGCCCCGGTTGCCGAAATTCAGTTGCCTTTCAATTTCGGATGATCCCTCTTGAGCATGTATGGTTCTGCTACTTGTTCTACATCAAACTTCTTCCGCAAACGGGGAAACGCTTTGACTCGGTGAGTTTCGCGGCATTCCAGGTTCGATTCCCCGGTTGCCGAAATTCAGTTGCCTTTGAATTTCGGGTGATCCCACTTGAGCATGGATGCTTCTGCTACTTGTTCTAAATCAGACTTCTTCCGCAAACGGCGAAACACTTTGACTCGGTAAGTTTCGCGGAATTCCAACTTCGATGCCCCGGTTGCCGAAATTCAGTTGCCTTTGAATTTCGGGTGATCCCTCTTGAGCATGTATGCTTCTCCTACTTGTTCTAAATCAGACTTCTCACGCAAACATCGAAACGCTTTGACTCGGTGAGTTTCACGGAATTCGAACTTCGATGCCTCGGTTGCCGAAATTTAGTTGCCTTTGAAATTCTGGTGAGCCCTCTTGAGCATGTATGCTTCTGCTACTTGTTTTACATCAGACTTCTTCCGCAAATGGGGAAACGCTTTGACTCGGTGAGTTTCGTGGCATTCCAGGTTCGATTCCCCGGTTGCCGAAATCAGTTGCCTTTGAATTTCGGATGAGCCCTCTTGAGCATGTATGCTTCTGCAACTTGTTCTAAATCAGACTTCTTCCGCAAACGATTAAACCCTTTGACTCGGTGAGTTTCACGGAATTCCAACTTCGATGCCTCGGTTGCCGTAATTTAGTTGCCTTTGAAATTCTGGTGAGCCCTCTTGAGCATGTATGCTTCTGCTACTTGTTCTAAATCAGACTTCTTCCGCAAACGGCTAAACCCTTTGACTCGGTGAGTTTCGCGGAATTCCAACTTCGATGCCTCGGTTGCCGAAATTCAGTTGCCTTTGAATTTCGGGTGATCCCTCTTGAGCATGTATGCTTCTGCTACATGTTCTACATCAAACTTCTTCCGCAAACGAGGAAACGCTTTCAATCGGTGAATTTCGCGGCATTCCGACTTCGATGCCCCGGTTGCCGAAATTTAGTTCCCTTTGAAATTCTGGTGAGCCCTCTTGAGCATATATACTTCTGCTACTTGTTCTAAATCAGACTTCTTACGCAAACGGCGAAACGCTTTGACTCGGTGAGTTTTGCGGCATTCCGACTTCGATGCCCCGGTTGCCGAAATTCAATTGCCTTTGAATTTCGGGTGATCCCTCTTGAGCATGTATGCTTCTGCTACTTGTTCTACATCAGACTTCTTCCGCAAACGAGGAAACGCTTTCAATCGGTGAATTTCGCGGCATTCCGACTTCGATACCCCGGTTGCCGAAATTCAGTTGCCTTTGAATTTCGGGTGAGCCCTCTTGAGCATGTATGCTTCTGCTACTTGTTCTAAATCAGACTTCTTCCGCAAACGGCGAAACACTTTGACTCGGTAAGTTTCGCGGAATTCTAACTTCGATGCCCCGGTTGCCGAAATTCAGTTGCCTTTGATTTTCGGGTGATCCCTCTTGAGCATGTATGCTTCTGCTACTTGTTCTACATCAGACTTCTTCCGAAACGGCGAAACGCTTTGACTCGGTGAGTTTTGCGGCATTCCGACTTCGATGCCCCGGTTGCCGAAATTTAGTTGCCTTTGAATTTCGGGTGATCCCTCTTGAGCATGTATGCTTCTGCTACTTGTTCTACATC
The DNA here is from genome assembly GCA_030145905.1 of Populus davidiana. Taxonomy (NCBI): domain Eukaryota; kingdom Viridiplantae; phylum Streptophyta; class Magnoliopsida; order Malpighiales; family Salicaceae; genus Populus; species Populus davidiana. The sequence continues at coordinate 8,853,094 of CM057797.1, forward strand.
AGACTTCTTCCGCAAACGAGGAAACGCTTTCAATCGGTGAATTTCGCGGCATTCCGACTTCGATGCCCCGGTTGCCGAAATTCAGTTGCCTTTGAATTTCGGGTGAGCCCTCTTGAGCATGTATGCCTCTGCTACTTGTTCTAAATCAGACTTCTTCCGCAAACGGCGAAACACTTTGACTCGGTCAGTTTCGCGGAATTCCAACTTTGATGCCCCGGTTGCCGAAATTCAGTTGCTTTGAATTTCGGGTGAGCCCTCTTGAGCATGTATGCTTCTACTACTTGTTCTAAATCAGACTTCTCCCGCAAATAGCGAAACACTTTGACTAGGTAAGTTTCGCGGAATTCCAACTTCGATGCCCCGGTTGCCGAAATTCAGTTGCCTTTGAATTTCGGATGAGCCCTCTTGAGCATGTATGCTTCTGCTACTTGTTCTAAATCAGACTTCTTCCGCAAACGATTAAACCCTTTGACTCGGTGAGTTTCACGGAATTCGAACTTCGATGCCTCGGTTGCCGAAATTTAGTTGCCTTTGAAATTCTGGTGAGCCCTCTTGAGCATGTATGCTTCTGCTACTTGTTCTACATCAGACTTCTTCCGCAAATGGGGAAACGCTTTGACTCGGTGAGTTTCGCGGCATTCCAGGTTCGATTCCCCGGTTGCCGAAATCAGTTGCCTTTGAATTTCGGATGAGCCCTCTTGAGCATGTATGCTTCTGCAACTTGTTCTAAATCAGACTTCTTCCGCAAACGATTAAACCCTTTGACTCGGTGAGTTTCACGGAATTCCAACTTCGATGCCTCGGTTGCCGTAATTTAGTTGCCTTTGAAATTCTGGTGAGCCCTCTTGAGCATGTATGCTTCTGCTACTTGTTCTAAATCAGACTTCTTCCGCAAACGGCTAAACCCTTTGACTCGGTGAGTTTCGCGGAATTCCAACTTCGATGCCTCGGTTGCCGAAATTCAGTTGCCTTTGAATTTCGGGTGATCCCTCTTGAGCATGTATGCTTCTGCTACATGTTCTACATCAAACTTCTTCCGCAAACGAGGAAACGCTTTCAATCGGTGAATTTCGCGGCATTCCGACTTCGATGCCCCGGTTGCCGAAATTTAGTTCCCTTTGAAATTCTGGTGAGCCCTCTTGAGCATATATACTTCTGCTACTTGTTCTAAATCAGACTTCTTACGCAAATGGTGAAACACTTTGACTCGGTGAGTTTCGCGGCAGTCTGACTTCGATGCCCCGGTTGCCGAAATTCAGTTGCCTTTGAATTTCAGATGATCCCTCTTGAGCATGTATGCTTCTCCTACTTGTTCTACATCAGACTTCTTCCGAAACGGCGAAACGCTTTGACTCGGTGAGTTTCGCGGTAGTCCGACTTCGATGCCCCGGTTGCCGAAATTCAGTTGCGTTTGAATTTCTGGTGATCCCTCTTGAGCATGTATGCTTCTGTTACTTGTTCTACATCATACTTCTTCCGCAAACGGGGAAACGCTTTCAATCGGTGAATTTCGCGGCATTCTGACTTCGATGCCCCGGTTGCCGAAATTCAGTTGCCTTTGAATTTCGGGTGATCCCTCTTGAGCATGTAAGCTTCTGCTACTTGTTCTAAATCAGACTTCTTCCGCAAATGGTGAAACACTTTGACTCGGTGAGTTTCGCGGCAGTCTGACTTCGATGCCCCGGTTGCTGAAATACAGTTGCCTTTGAATTTCGGATGATCCCTCTTGAGCATGTATGCTTCTGCTACTTGTTCTAAATCAGACTTCTTCCGCAAACGGGGAAACGCTTTGACTCAGTGAATTTCGCGGCATTCCGCCTTCGATTCCCCGGTTGCCGAAATTCAGTTGCCTTTGAATTTCGGGTGATCCCACTTGAGCATGTATGCTTCTGCTACTTGTTCTAAATCAGACTTCTTCCGCAAATGTCAAAACGTTTTGACTCGGTGAGTTTCGCGGCATTCCGACCTCGATGCCTCGGTTGCCGAAATTCAGTTGCCTTTGAAATTCTGGTGAGCCCTCTTGAGCATGTATGCTTCTGCTACTTGTTCTAAATCAGACTTCTTCCGCAAATGGTGAAACACTTTGACTCGGTGAGTTTCGCGGCAGTCTGACTTCGATGCCCCGGTTGCTGAAATACAGTTGCCTTTGAATTTCGGATGATCCCTCTTGAGCATGTATGCTTCTGCTACTTGTTCTACATCAGACTTCTTCCGCAAACGGGGAAACGCTTTGACTCAGTGAATTTCGCGGCATTCCGCCTTCGATTCCCCGGTTGCCGAAATTCAGTTGCCTTTGAATTTTGGGTGATCCCACTTGAGCATGTATGCTTCTGCTACTTGTTCTAAATCAGACTTCTTCCGCAAATGTCAAAACGTTTTGACTCGGAGAGTTTTGCGGAATTCCAACTTCGATGCCCCGGTTGCCGAAATTCAGTTGCCTTTGAATTTCGGGTGAGCCCTCTTGAGCATGTATGCTTCTGCTACTTGTTCTAAATCAGACTTCTTCCGCAAACGGCCAAACACTTTGACTCGGTAAGTTTCGCAGAATTCCAATTTCGATGCCCTGGTTGCCGAAATTCAGTTGCCTTTGAATTTCGGGTGAGCCCTCTTGAGCATGTATGCTTCTAGTAGTTGTTCTAAATCAGACTTCTCCCGCAAATGGCGAAACGCTTTGACTCGGAGAGTTTTGCGGAATTCCAACTTCGATGCCCCGGTTGCCGAAATTCAGTTGCCTTTGAATTTCGGGTGAGCCCTCTTGAGCATGTATGCTTCTGCTACTTGTTCTAAATCAGACTTCTTCCGCAAACGGCCAAACACTTTGACTCGGTAAGTTTCGCAGAATTCCAATTTCGATGCCCTGGTTGCCGAAATTCAGTTGCCTTTGAATTTCGGGTGAGCCCTCTTGAGCATGTATGCTTCTAGTAGTTGTTCTAAATCAGACTTCTCCCGCAAATGGCGAAACGCTTTGACTCGGTCAGTTTCGCGGAATTCCAACTTTGATGCCCCGGTTGCCGAAATTCAGTTGCTTTGAATTTCGGGTGAGCCCTCTTGAGCATGTATGCTTCTACTACTTGTTCTAAATCAGACTTCTCCCGCAAATAGCGAAACACTTTGACTAGGTAAGTTTCGCGGAATTCCAACTTCGATGCCCCGGTTGCCGAAATTCAGTTGCCTTTGAATTTCGGATGAGCCCTCTTGAGCATGGACTTCTTCCGCAAACGATTGACCGGTGAAAATTCAACTTCGATGCCTCGGTTGCCGAAATTTGAAATTCTGGTGAGCCCTCTTGAGCATGTATGCTTCTGCTACTTGTTCTACATCAGACTTCTTCCGCAAATGGGGAAACGCTTTGACTCGGTGAGTTTCGCGGCATTCCAGGTTCGATTCCCCGGTTGCCGAAATCAGTTGCCTTTGAATTTCGGATGAGCCCTCTTGAGCATGTATGCTTCTGCAACTTGTTCTAAATCAGACTTCTTCCGCAAACGATTAAACCCTTTGACTCGGTGAGTTTCACGGAATTCCAACTTCGATGCCTCGGTTGCCGTAATTTAGTTGCCTTTGAAATTCTGGTGAGCCCTCTTGAGCATGTATGCTTCTGCTACTTGTTCTAAATCAGACTTCTTCCGCAAACGGCTAAACCCTTTGACTCGGTGAGTTTCGCGGAATTCCAACTTCGATGCCTCGGTTGCCGAAATTCAGTTGCCTTTGAATTTCGGGTGATCCCTCTTGAGCATGTATGCTTCTGCTACATGTTCTACATCAAACTTCTTCCGCAAACGAGGAAACGCTTTCAATCGGTGAATTTCGCGGCATTCCGACTTCGATGCCCCGGTTGCCGAAATTTAGTTCCCTTTGAAATTCTGGTGAGCCCTCTTGAGCATATATACTTCTGCTACTTGTTCTAAATCAGACTTCTTACGCAAATGGTGAAACACTTTGACTCGGTGAGTTTCGCGGCAGTCTGACTTCGATGCCCCGGTTGCCGAAATTCAGTTGCCTTTGAATTTCAGATGATCCCTCTTGAGCATGTATGCTTCTCCTACTTGTTCTACATCAGACTTCTTCCGAAACGGCGAAACGCTTTGACTCGGTGAGTTTCGCGGTAGTCCGACTTCGATGCCCCGGTTGCCGAAATTCAGTTGCGTTTGAATTTCTGGTGATCCCTCTTGAGCATGTATGCTTCTGTTACTTGTTCTACATCATACTTCTTCCGCAAACGGGGAAACGCTTTCAATCGGTGAATTTCGCGGCATTCTGACTTCGATGCCCCGGTTGCCGAAATTCAGTTGCCTTTGAATTTCGGGTGATCCCTCTTGAGCATGTAAGCTTCTGCTACTTGTTCTAAATCAGACTTCTTCCGCAAATGGTGAAACACTTTGACTCGGTGAGTTTCGCGGCAGTCTGACTTCGATGCCCCGGTTGCTGAAATACAGTTGCCTTTGAATTTTGGATGATCCCTCTTGAGCATGTATGCTTCTGCTACTTGTTCTAAATCAGACTTCTTCCGCAAACGGGGAAACGCTTTGACTCAGTGAATTTCGCGGCATTCCGCCTTCGATTCCCCGGTTGCCGAAATTCAGTTGCCTTTGAATTTCGGGTGATCCCACTTGAGCATGTATGCTTCTGCTACTTGTTCTAAATCAGACTTCTTCCGCAAATGTCAAAACGTTTTGACTCGGTGAGTGTCGCGGCATTCCGACCTCGATGCCTCGGTTGCCGAAATTCAGTTGCCTTTGAAATTCTGGTGAGCCCTCTTGAGCATGTATGCTTCTGCTACTTGTTCTAAATCAGACTTCTTCCGCAAATGTCAAAACGTTTTGACTCGGAGAGTTTTGCGGAATTCCAACTTCGATGCCCCGGTTGCCGAAATTCAGTTGCCTTTGAATTTCGGGTGAGCCCTCTTGAGCATGTATGCTTCTGCTACTTGTTCTAAATCAGACTTCTTCCGCAAACGGCCAAACACTTTGACTCGGTAAGTTTCGCAGAATTCCAATTTCGATGCCCTGGTTGCCGAAATTCAGTTGCCTTTGAATTTCGGGTGAGCCCTCTTGAGCATGTATGCTTCTAGTAGTTGTTCTAAATCAGACTTCTCCCGCAAATGGCGAAACGCTTTGACTCGGTGAGTTTCGCGGCATTCCGACTTCGTTGCCCCGGTTGCCGAAATTCAGTTGCCTTTGAATTTCTGGTGAGGCCGCTTGAGCATGTATGCTTCTACTACTTGTTCTACATCAGACTTCTTCCGCAAACGGCAAAACACTTTGACTCGGTAAGTTTCGCGGAATTCCAACTTCGATGCCCCGGTTGCCGAAATTCAGTTGCCTTTGAATTTCGGGTGATCCCTCTTGAGCATGTATGCTTCTAGTAGTTGTTCTAAATCAGACTTCTATCGCAAATGGCGAAACGCTTTGACTCGGTGAGTTTCGCGGCATTCCGACTTCGATGCCCCGGTTGCCGAAATTCAGTTCCCTTTGACATTCTGGTGAGACCTCTTGAGCATGTATGCTTCTGCTACTTGTTCTAAATCAGACTTCTTCCGCAAATGGCGAAACACTTTGACTCGGTGAGTTTCGCGGCAGTCTGACTTCAATGCCCCGGTTGCCGAAATTCAGTTGCCTTTGAATTTCGGATGATCCCTCTTGAGCATGTATGCTTCTCCTACTTGTTCTAAATCAGACTTCTCCCGCAAATAGCGAAACGCTTTGACTCGGTGAGTTTCGCGGCATTCCGACTTCGTTGCCGCGGTTGCCGAAACTCAGTTGCCTTTGAATTTCTGGTGAGGCCGCTTGAGCATGTATGCTTCTGCTACTTGTTCTAAATCAGACTTCTTCCGCAAACGGGGAAACGCTTTGACTCAGTGAGTTTCGCGGAATTCCAACTTCGATGCCCCGGTTGCCGAAATTCTGTTGCCTTTGAATTTCTGGTGAGCCTTCTTGACCATGTATGCTTCTGCTACTTGTTCTACATCAAACTTCTTCCGCAAACGAGGAAACGCTTTCAATCGGTGAATTTCGCGGCATTCCGACTTCGATGCCCCGGTTGCCGAAATTCAGTTGCCTTTGGATTTCGGGTGATCCCTCTTGAGCATGTATGCTTCTGCTACTTGTTCTAAATTAGACTTTTTCCGCAAATGGTGAAACGCTTTGACTCGGTGAGTTTCGAGGTAGTCCGACTTCGATGCCCCGGTTGCCGACATTCAGTTGCCTTTGAATTTCGGGTGATCCCTCTTGAGCATGTATGCTTCTGCTACTTGTTCTACATCAGACTTCTTCCGCAAACGGGGAAACGTTGTGACTCGGTGACTTTCGTGGCATTCCGCCTTCGATTCCCCGGTTGCTGAAATTCTGTTGCCTTTGAATTTCGGGTGAGCCCTTTTGAGCATGTAAGCTTCTGCTACTTGTTCTAAATCAGACTTCTTCCGCAAATGGCAAAACGGTTTGACTCGGTGAGTTTCGCGGCATTCCGACCTCGATGCCTCGGTTGCCGAAATTCAGTTGCCTTTGAAATTCTGGTGAGCCCTCTTGAGCATGTATGCTTCTGCTACTTGTTCTAAATTAGACTTTTTCCGCAAATGGTGAAACACTTTGACTCGGTGAGTTTCGCGGCAGTCTGACTTCGATGCCCCAGTTGCTCAAATACAGTTGTCTTGGAATTTTGGATGATCCCTCTTGAGCATGTATGCTTCTGCTACTTGTTCTACATCAGACTTCTTCCGCAAACGGGGAAACGCTTTGACTCAGTGAATTTCGCGGCATTCCGCCTTCGATTCCCCGGTTGCCGAAATTCAGTTGCCTTTGAATTTCGGGTGATCCCACTTGAGCATGGATGCTTCTGCTACTTGTTCTACATCAGACTTCTTCCGCAAACGGGGAAACGCTTTCAATCGGTGAATTTCGCGGCATTCCGATTTCGATTCCCCGGTTGCCGAAATTCAATTGCCTTTGAAATTCTGGTGAGCCCTCTTGAGCATGTATGCTTATGCTACTTGTTCTAAATCAGACTTCTTCCGCAAATGTCAAAACGCTTTGACTCGGAGAGTTTCGCGGAATTCCAACTTCGATGCCCCGGTTGCCGAAATTCAGTTCCCTTTGAATTTCGGGTGAGCCCTCTTGAGCATGTATGCTTCTAGTAGTTGTTCTAAATCAGACTTCTCCCGCAAATGGCGAAACGCTTTGACTCGGTGAGTTTCGCAGCATTCCGACTTCGTTGCCCCGGTTGCCGAAATTCAGTTGCCTTTGAGATTCTGGTGAGGCCGCTTGAGCATGTATGCTTCTGCTACTTGTTCTACATCAGACTTCTTCCGCAAACGGCGAAACACTTTGACTCGGTAAGTTTCGCGGAATTCCAACTTCGATGCCCCGGTTGCCGAAATTCAGTTGGCTTTGAATTTCGGGTGATCCCTCTTGAGCATGTATGCTTCTCGTACTTGTTCTAAATCAGACTTCTTCCACAAACGGCAAAACACTTTGACTCGGTAAGTTTCGCAGAATTCCAACTTCGATGCCCCGGTTGCCCAAATTCAGTTGCCTTTGAATTTCGGGTGATCCCTCTTGAGCATGTATGCTTCTGCTACTTGTTCTAAATCAGACTTCTTCCGCAAACGGCGAAACACTTTGACTCGGTAAGTTTCGCGAAATTCCAACTTCGATGCCCCGGTTGCCGAAATTCAGTTGCCTTTGAATTTCGGGTGATACCACTTGAGCATGGATGCTTCTGCTACTTGTTCTACATCAGACATCTACCGCAAACAGGGTAACGCTTTCAATCAGTGAATTTCGCGGCATTCCGATTTCGATTCCCCGGTTGCCGAAATTCTGTTGCCTTTGAAATTCTGGTGAGCCCTCTTGAGGATGTATGCTTCTGCTACTTGTTCTACATCAGACTTCTTCCGCAAATAGGGAAACGCTTTCAATCGATGAATTTCGCGGCATTCCAATTTCGATTCCCCGTTTGCCGAAATTCAGTTGCCTTTGGATTTCGGGTGATCCCACTTGAGCATGTATGCTTCTGCTACTTGTTCGACATAAGACTTCTTCCGCAAACGGCGAAACGCTTTGACTCGGTGAATTTCGCGGCATTCCGACTTCGATGCCCCTGTTGCCGAAATTCAGTTGCCTTTGAATTTCTAGTGAGCCCTCTTGAGCATGTATGCTTCTGCTACTTGTTCGACATAAGACTACTTCCGCAAACGGCGAAACGCTTTGACTCGGTGAATTTCGCGGCATTCCGACTTCGATGCCCCGGTTGCTGAAATTCAGTTGCCTTTGAATTTCGGGTGATCCGTCTTGAGCATGTATGCTTCTGCTACTTGTTCTACATCAGAGTTCTTCCGCAAACGAGGAAACGCTTTCAATCGGTGAATTTCGCGGCATTCCGACTTCGATGCCCCGGTTGCTGAAATTCAGTTGCCTTTGAATTTCTGGTGATCCCACTTGAGCATGGATGCTTCTGCTACTTGTTCTACATCAGACTTCTGCCGCAAACGGCGAAACGCTTTGACTCGGTGAGTTTCGTGGCATTCCGACTTCGATGCCTCTGTTGCCGAAATTCAGTTGCCTTTTAATTTCGGGTGATCCCTCTTGAGCATGTATGCTTCTACTACTTGTTCTACATCAGACTTCTTCCGCAAATGGTGAAACACTTTGACTCGGTGAGTTTCGCGGCAGTCTGACTTCGATGCCCCAGTTGCTCAAATACAGTTGTCTTGGAATTTTGGATGATCCCTCTTGAGCATGTATGCTTCTGCTACTTGTTCTACATCAGACTTCTTCCGCAAACGGGGAAACGCTTTGACTCAGTGAATTTCGCGGCATTCCGCCTTCGATTCCCCGGTTGCCGAAATTCAGTTGCCTTTGAATTTCGGGTGATCCCACTTGAGCATGGATGCTTCTGCTACTTGTTCTACATCAGACTTCTTCCGCAAACGGGGAAACGCTTTCAATCGGTGAATTTCGCGGCATTCCGATTTCGATTCCCCGGTTGCCGAAATTCAATTGCCTTTGAAATTCTGGTGAGCCCTCTTGAGCATGTATGCTTATGCTACTTGTTCTAAATCAGACTTCTTCCGCAAATGTCAAAACGCTTTGACTCGGAGAGTTTCGCGGAATTCCAACTTCGATGCCCCGGTTGCCGAAATTCAGTTCCCTTTGAATTTCGGGTGAGCCCTCTTGAGCATGTATGCTTCTAGTAGTTGTTCTAAATCAGACTTCTCCCGCAAATGGCGAAACGCTTTGACTCGGTGAGTTTCGCAGCATTCCGACTTCGTTGCCCCGGTGCCGAAATGCCGAAATTCAGTTGCCTTTGAGATTCTGGTGAGGCCGCTTGAGCATGTATGCTTCTGCTACTTGTTCTACATCAGACTTCTTCCGCAAACGGCGAAACACTTTGACTCGGTAAGTTTCGCGGAATTCCAACTTCGATGCCCCGGTTGCCGAAATTCAGTTGGCTTTGAATTTCGGGTGATCCCTCTTGAGCATGTATGCTTCTCGTACTTGTTCTAAATCAGACTTCTTCCACAAACGGCAAAACACTTTGACTCGGTAAGTTTCGCAGAATTCCAACTTCGATGCCCCGGTTGCCCAAATTCAGTTGCCTTTGAATTTCGGGTGATCCCTCTTGAGCATGTATGCTTCTGCTACTTGTTCTAAATCAGACTTCTTCCGCAAACGGCGAAACACTTTGACTCGGTAAGTTTCGCGAAATTCCAACTTCGATGCCCCGGTTGCCGAAATTCAGTTGCCTTTGAATTTCGGGTGATACCACTTGAGCATGGATGCTTCTGCTACTTGTTCTACATCAGACATCTACCGCAAACAGGGTAACGCTTTCAATCAGTGAATTTCGCGGCATTCCGATTTCGATTCCCCGGTTGCCGAAATTCTGTTGCCTTTGAAATTCTGGTGAGCCCTCTTGAGGATGTATGCTTCTGCTACTTGTTCTACATCAGACTTCTTCCGCAAATAGGGAAACGCTTTCAATCGATGAATTTCGCGGCATTCCAATTTCGATTCCCCGTTTGCCGAAATTCAGTTGCCTTTGGATTTCGGGTGATCCCACTTGAGCATGTATGCTTCTGCTACTTGTTCGACATAAGACTTCTTCCGCAAACGGCGAAACGCTTTGACTCGGTGAATTTCGCGGCATTCCGACTTCGATGCCCCTGTTGCCGAAATTCAGTTGCCTTTGAATTTCTAGTGAGCCCTCTTGAGCATGTATGCTTCTGCTACTTGTTCGACATAAGACTACTTCCGCAAACGGCGAAACGCTTTGACTCGGTGAATTTCGCGGCATTCCGACTTCGATGCCCCGGTTGCTGAAATTCAGTTGCCTTTGAATTTCGGGTGATCCGTCTTGAGCATGTATGCTTCTGCTACTTGTTCTACATCAGAGTTCTTCCGCAAACGAGGAAACGCTTTCAATCGGTGAATTTCGCGGCATTCCGACTTCGATGCCCCGGTTGCTGAAATTCAGTTGCCTTTGAATTTCTGGTGATCCCACTTGAGCATGGATGCTTCTGCTACTTGTTCTACATCAGACTTCTGCCGCAAACGGCGAAACGCTTTGACTCGGTGAGTTTCGTGGCATTCCGACTTCGATGCCTCTGTTGCCGAAATTCAGTTGCCTTTTAATTTCGGGTGATCCCTCTTGAGCATGTATGCTTCTACTACTTGTTCTACATCAGACTTCTTCCGCAAATGGGGAAACGCTTTCTATCGGTGAGTTTCGCGGCATTCCGACTTTGTTGCCCCGGTTGCCGAAATTCAGTTGCCTTTGAATTTCTGGTGAGGCCGCTTGAGCATGTATGCTTCTGCTACTTGTTCTACATCAGACTTCTTTCGAAAACGTTGAAACGCTTTGACTCGGTGAGTTTCGCGGCATTCCGAGTTCGATGCCCCGGTTGCCGAAATTCAGTTGCCTTTGAATTTTTAGTGAGCCCTCTTGAGCATGTATGCTTCTGCTACTTGTTCCACATCACACTTCTTCCGCAAACGGCGCAACGCTTTGACTCGGTGAGTTTCGCGGCATTCCGCCTTCAATGCCCCGGTTGCCGAAATTCAGTTGCCTTTGAATTTCGGGTGATCCCTCTTGAGCATGTATGCTTCTGCTACTTGTTCTACATTAAACTTCTTCAGCAAACAGGTAAACGCTTTCAATCGGTGAATTTCGCGGCATTCTGATTTCGATTCCCCGTTTGCCGAAATTCAGTTGCCTTTGAATTTCGGGTGAGGCCGCTTGAGCATGCATGCTTCTGCTACTTGTTCTACATCAGACTTCTTCCACAAACGGCGAAACGCTTTGACTCGGTGAGTTTCGCGGAATTCCAACTTCGATGCCCCGGTGCCGAAATTCAGTTGCCTTTGAATTTCGGGTGAGCCCTCTTGAGCATGTATGCTTCTGCTACTTGTTCGACATAAGACTTCTTCCGCAAACGGCGAAACGCTTTGACTCGGTGAATTTCGCGGCATTCCGACTTCGATGCCCCGGTTGCCGAAATTCAGTTGCCTTTGAATTTCGGGTGATCCGTCTTGAGCATGTATGCTTCTGCTACTTGTTCTACATCAGAGTTCTTCCGCAAACAGGGAAAGACTTTCAATCGGTGAATTTCGCGGCATTCCGACTTCGATGCCCCGGTTGCCGAAATTCAGTTGCCTTTGAATTTCGGGTGATCCCTCTTGAGGATGTATGCTTCTGCTACTTGTTCTACATAAGACTTCTTCCGCAAACGGCGAAACTCTTTGACTCGGTGAGTTTCGCGGCATTCCGACTTCGATGCCCCGGTTGCCGAAATTCAGTTGCCTTTGGATTTCGGGTGATCCCACTTGAGCATGGATGCTTCTGCTACTTGTTCTACATCAGACTTCTTCCACAAATAGGGAAACGCTTTCAATCGGTGAATTTCGCGGCATTCCAAGTTCGATTCCCCGTTTGCTGAAATTCAGTTGCCTTTGGATTTCGGGTGATCCCACTTGAGCATGTATGCTTCTGCTACTTGTTCGACATAAGACTTCTTCCGCAAACGGCGAAACGCTTTGACTCGGTGAGTTTCGCGGCATTCCGATTTCGATGCCCCGGTTGCCGAAATTCAGTTGCCTTTGGATTTCGGGTGATCCCACTTGAGCATGGATGCTTCTGCTACTTGTTCTACATCAGACTTCTTCCGCAAACGGCGAAACGCTTTGACTCGGTGAGTTTCGCGGCATTCGGACTTCGATGCCCCGGTTGCCGAAATTTAGTTGCCTTTGAATTTCAAGTGATCCCTCTTGAGGATGTATGCTTCTGCTACTTGTTCTACATCAGACTTCTTCCGCAAATAGGGAAACGCTTTCAATCGGTGAATTTCGCGGCATTCCAATTTCGATTCCTCGTTTGCCGAAATTCAGTTGCCTTTGTATTTCGGGTGATCCCACTTGAGCATGGATGCTTCTGCTACTTGTTCTACATAAGACTTCTTCCGCAAACGGCGAAACGCTTTGACTCGGTGAGTTTCGCGGCATTCCGATTTCGATGCCCCGGTTTCCGAAATTCAGTTGCCTTTGGATTTCGGGTGATCCCACTTGAGCATGGATGCTTCTGCTACTTGTTCTACATCAGACTTCTTCCGCAAACGGCGAAACGCTTTGACTCGGTGAGTTTCGCGGCATTCTGACTTCGATTCCCCGGTTGCCGAAATTCAGTTGCCTTTGGATTTCGGGTGATCCCACTTGAGCATGGATGCTTCTGCTACTTGTTCTACATCAGACTTCTTCCGCAAATAGAGAAACGCTTTCAATCGGTGAATTTCGCGGCATTCCAAGTTCGATTCCCCGTTTGCCGAAATTCAGTTGCCTTTGGATTTCGGGTGATCCCACTTGAGCATGTATGCTTCTGCTACTTGTTCAACATCAGACTTCTTCCGCAAACGGGGAAACGCTTTGACTCGGTGAGTTTCGCGGCATTCCGGGTTCGATTCCCCGATTGCCGAATTTCAGTTGCCTTTGGATTTCGGGTGATCCCACTTGAGCATGTATGCTTCTGCTACTTGGTCGACATAAGACTTCTTCCGCAAACGGCGAAACGCTTTGACTCGGTGAGTTTCGCGGCATTCCGATTTCGATGCCCCGGTTGCCGAAATTCAGTTGCCTTTGGATTTCGGGTGATCCCACTCGAGCATGGATGCTTCTGCTACTTTTTCTACATCAGACGTCTTCCGCAAACGGCGAAACGCTTTGACTCGGTGAGTTTCGCGGCATTCTGACTTCGATTCCCCGGTTGCCGAAATTCAGTTGCCTTTGGATTTCGGGTGATCCCACTTGAGCATGGATGCTTCTGCTACTTGTTCTACATCAGACTTCTTCCGCAAATAGAGAAACGCTTTCAATCGGTGAATTTCACGGCATTCCAAGTTCGATTCCCCGTTTGCCGAAATTCAGTTGCCTTTGGATTTCGGGTGATCCCACTTGAGCATGTATGCTTCTGCTACTTGTTCAACATCAGACTTCTTCCGCAAACGGGGAAACGCTTTGACTCGGTGAGTTTCGTGGCATTCCGGGTTCGATTCCCCGATTGCCGAAATTCAGTTGCCTTTGGATTTCGGGTGATCCCATTTGAGCATGGATGCTTCTGCTACTTGTTCTACATCAGACTTCTTCTGCAAATGGGGAAACGCTTTCAATCGGTGAATTTCGCGGCATTCCGATTTCGATTCCCCGGTTGCCGAAATTCTGTTGCCTTTGAAATTCTGGTGAGCCCTCTTGAGCATGTATGCCTCTGCTACTTGTTCTACATCAGACTTCTTCCACAAACGGCGAAACACTTTGACTCGGTGAGTTTCGGGGCATTCCGACTTCGATGACCCGGTTGCCGAAATTCAGTTGCCTTTGCATTTCTTGTGAGCCCTCTTGAGCATGTACGCTTCTGCTACTTGTTCGACATAAGACTTCTTCCGCAAACGGCGAAACGCTTTGACTCGGTGAGTTTCGCGGCATTCCGACTTCGATGCCCTGGTTGCCGAAATTCAGTTGCCTTTGAATTTCGGGTGATCCCTCTTGAGGATGTATGCTTCAGCTACTTGTTCTACATCAGACTTCTTCCGCAAATAGGGAAACGCTTTCAATCGGTGAATTTCGCGGCATTCCAATTTCGATTCCCCGTTTGCCGAAATGCAGTTGCCTTTGGATTTCGGGTGATCCCACTTGAGCATGTATGCTTCTGCTACTTTTTCAACATCAGACTTCTTCCGCAAACGGGGAAACACTTTCAATCGGTGAATTTTGCAGCATTCCGATTTTGATTCCCCGGTTGCCGAAATTTAGTTGCCTTTGAATTTCTGGTGATCCCACTTGAGCATGTATGCTTCTGCTACTTGTTCTAAATCAGACTTCTTCCGCAAACGGCGAAACGCTTTGACTCGGTGAGTTTCGCGGCTTTCCGACTTCGATGCCCCGGTTGCCGAAATTCTGTTGCCTTTGATTTTCTGGTGAGCCCTCTTGAGCATGTATGCTTCTGCTACTTGTTCGACATAAGACTTCTTCCGCAAACGGCGAAACACTTTGACTCGGTGGGTTTCGCGGCATTCTGACTTCGATGCCCCGGTTGCCGAAATTCAGTTGCCTTTGCATTTCTGGTGAGCCCTCTTGAGCATGTATGCTTCTGCTACTTGTTCGACATAAGACTTCTTCCGCAAACGGTGAAACGCTTTGACTCGGTGAGTTTCGTGGCATTCCGAATTCGATGCCCCGGTTGCCGAAATTCAGTTGCCTTTGGATTTCGGGTGATCCCACTTGAGCATGGATGCTTCTGCTACTTGTTCTACATCAGACTTCTTCCGCAAACGGCGAAACGGTTTGACTCGGTGAGTTTCGCGGCATTCCGACTTCGATGCCCCGGTTGCCGAAATTCAGTTGCCTTTGAATTTCGGGTGATCCCTCTTGAGGATGTATGCTTCTGCTACTTGTTCTACATCAGACTTCTTCCGCAAATAGGGAAACGCTTTCAATCGGTGAATTTCGCGGCATTCCAATTTCGATTCCCCGTTTGCCGAAATTCAGTTGCCTTTGGATTTCAGGTGATCCTACTTGAGCATGTATGCTTCTTCTACTTGTTCAACATCAGAATTCTTCCGCAAACGGGGAAACACTTTCAATCGGTGAATTTCGCGGCATTCAGATTTTGATTCCCCGGTTGCCGAAATGTAGTTGCCTTTGAATTTCTGGTGATTCCACTTGAGCATGGATGCTTCCGCTACTTGTTCTACATCAGACTTCTTCCGCAAACGGGGAAACGCTTTGACTCGGTGAATTTCGCCGCATTCCACCTTCGATTCCCCGTTTCCGAAATTCAGTTGCCTTTGGATTTCAGGTGATCCCTCTTGAGCATGTATGCTTCTGCTACTTGTTCTAAATCAGACTTCTTCCGCAAATGGCAAAACGCTTTGACTCGGAGAGTTTCGCGGAATTCCAACTTTGATGCCCTGGTTGCCGAAATTCAGTTGCCTTTGAATTTTGGGTGAGCCCTCTGGAGCATGTATGCTTCTGCTACTTGTTCGACATAACACTTCTTCCGCAAACGGCGAAACGCTTTGACTCGGTAACTTTCGCGGCATTCCGTCTTCGATGCCCCGGTTGCCGAAATTCAGTTGCCTTTGGATTTCGGGTGATCCCACTTAAGCATGGATGCTTCTGCTACTTGTTCTACATCAGACTTCTTCCGCAAACGGCGAACCGGTTTGACTCGGTGAGTTTCGCGGCATTCCGACTTCGATGCCCCGGTTGCCGAAATTCAGTTGCCTTTGCATTTCTGGTGAGCCCTCTTGAGCATGTATGCTTCTGCTATTTGTTCTACATCAGACTTTTTCCGCAAACGGCGAAACGCTTTCAATCGATGAATTTCGCAGCAATCCAATTTCGATTCCCCGTTTGCCGAAATTTAGTTGCCTTTGGATTTCAGGTGATCCCACTTGAGCATGTATGCTTCTGCTACTTGTTCTACATCAGACTTCTTCCGCAAATAGGGAAACGCTTTCAATCGGTGAATTTCGCGGCATTCCGATTTCGATTCCTCGTTTGCCAAAATTCAGTTGCCTTTGGATTTCGGGTGATCCCACTTGAGCATGGATGCTTCTGCTACTTGTTCTACATCAGACTTCTTCCGCAAACGGCGAAACGGTTTGACTCGGTGAGTTTCGCGGCATTCCGACTTCGATGCCCCGGTTGCCGAAATTCAGTTGCCTTTGAATTTCGGGTGATCCCTCTTGAGGATGTATGCTTCTGCTACTTGTTCTACATCAGACTTCTTCCGCAAATAGGGAAACGCTTTCAATCGGTGAATTTCGCGGCATTCCAATTTCGATTCCCCGTTTGCCGAAATTCAGTTGCCTTTGGATTTCAGGTGATCCTACTTGAGCATGTATGCTTCTTCTACTTGTTCAACATCAGAATTCTTCCGCAAACGGGGAAACACTTTCAATCGGTGAATTTCGCGGCATTCAGATTTTGATTCCCCGGTTGCCGAAATGTAGTTGCCTTTGAATTTCTGGTGATTCCACTTGAGCATGGATGCTTCCGCTACTTGTTCTACATCAGACTTCTTCCGCAAACGGGGAAACGCTTTGACTCGGTGAATTTCGCCGCATTCCACCTTCGATTCCCCGTTTCCGAAATTCAGTTGCCTTTGGATTTCAGGTGATCCCTCTTGAGCATGTATGCTTCTGCTACTTGTTCTAAATCAGACTTCTTCCGCAAATGGCAAAACGCTTTGACTCGGAGAGTTTCGCGGAATTCCAACTTTGATGCCCTGGTTGCCGAAATTTAGTTGCCTTTGAATTTTGGGTGAGCCCTCTGGAGCATGTATGCTTCTGCTACTTGTTCGACATAACACTTCTTCCGCAAACGGCGAAACGCTTTGACTCGGTGACTTTCGCGGCATTCCGTCTTCGATGCCCCGGTTGCCGAAATTCAGTTGCCTTTGGATTTCGGGTGATCCCACTTGAGCATGGATGCTTCTGCTACTTGTTCTACATCAGACTTCTTCCGCAAATGGCGAAACGGTTTGACTCGGTGAGTTTCGCGGCATTCCGACTTCGATGCCCCGGTTGCCGAAATTCAGTTGCCTTTGCATTTCTGGTGTGCCCTCTTGAGCATGTATGCTTCTCCTATTTGTTCTACATCAGACTTTTTCCGCAAACGGCGAAACACTTTCAATCGGTGAATTTCGCGGCATTCCGATTTTGATTCCCCGGTTGCCGAAATTTAGTTGCCTTTGAATTTCTGGTGATCCCACTTGAGCATGTATGCTTCTGCTACTTGTTCTAAATCAGACTTCTTCCGCAAAAGGCGAAACGCTTTGACTCGGTGACTTTCGCGGCTTTCCGACTTCGATGCCCCGGTTGCCGAAATTCAGTTGCCTTTGAATTTTGGGTGAGCCCTCTTGAGTATGTATGTTTCTGCTACTTGTTCGACATAACACTTCTTCCGCAAACGGCGAAACGCTTTGACTCGGTGAGTTTCGCGGCATTCCGACTTCGATGCCCCGGTTGCCGAAATTCAGTTGCCATTGAATTTCGGGTGTTTCCTCTTGAGGATGTATGCTTCTGCTACTTGTTCTACATCAGATTTCTTCCGCAAATAGGGAAACGCTTTCAATCGGTGAATTTCGCGGCATTCCAATTTCGATTCGCCGTTTGCCGAAATTAAGTTGCCTTTGAATTTCGGGTGATCCCACTTGATCATGTATGCTTCTGCTACTTGTTCAACATCAGACTTCTTCCGCAAACGGGGAAACACTTTCAATCGGTGAATTTCGCGGCATTCCGATTTTGATTCCCCGGTTTCCGAAATTCAGTTGCCTTTGGATTTGAGGTCATCCCACTTGAGCATGTATGCTTCTGCTACTTGTTCTAAATCAGACTTCTTCCGCAAACGGCGAAACGCTTTGACTCGGTGAATTTCGCGGCTTTCCGACTTCGATGCCCCTATTGCCGAAATTCAGTTGCCTTTGCATTTCAGGTGAGCCCTCTTGAGCATGTATGCTTCTGCTACTTGTTCGACATAACACTTCTTCCGCAAACGGCGAAACGCTTTGACTCGGTGAGTTTAGCGGCTTTCCGACTTCGATGCCCCGGTTGCCGAAATTCAGTTGCCTTTGATTTTCTGGTGAGCCCTCTTGAGCATGGATGCTTCTGCTACTTGTTCTACATCAGACTTCTTCTGCAAACGGCAAAACGGTTTCACTCGTTGAGTTTCGCGGCATTCCGACTTCGATGCCCCGGTTGCCGAAATTCAGTTGCCATTGAATTTCGGGTGTTTCCTCTTTAGGATGTATGCTTCTGCTACTTGTTCTACATCAGACTTCTTCCGCAAATAGGGAAACACTTTCAATCGGTGAATTTCGCGGCATTCCAATTTCGATTCGCCGTTTGCCGAAATTCAGTTGCCTTTGAATTTCGGGTGATCCCACTTGAGCATGTATGCTTCTGCTACTTGTTCAACATCAGACTTTTTCCGCAAACGGGGAAACACTTTCAATCGGTGAATTTCGCGGCATTCCGATTTTGATTCCCCGGTTGCCGAAATTTAGTTGCCTTTGAATTTTTGGTGATCCCACTTGAGCATGTATGCTTCTGCTACTTGTTCTAAATCAGACTTCTTCCGCAAACGGCGAAACAATTTGACTCGGTGAGTTTCACGGCTTTCCGACTTCGATGCCCCGGTTGCCGAAATTCAGTTGCCTTTGAATTTTGGGTGAGCCCTCTTGAGCATGTATGTTTCTGCTACTTGTTCGACATAACACTTCTTCCGCAAACGGCGAAACGCTTTGACTCGGTTAGTTTCGCGGCATTCAGACTTCGATGCCCCGGTTGCCGAAATTCAGTTGCCTTTGGATTTCGGGTGATCCCACTTGAGCATGGATGCTTCTGCTACTTGTTTTACATCAGACTTCTTCCGCAAACGGCGAAACGGTTTGACTCGTTGAGTTTCGCGGCATTCCGACTTCGATGCCCCGGTTGCCGAAATTCAGTTGCCTTTGAATTTCGGGTGATCCCTCTTGAGGATGTATGCTTCTGCTACTTATTCTACACTAGACTTCTTCCGCAAATAGGGAAATGCTTTCAATCGGTGAATTTCGCGGCATTCCAATTTCGATTTGCCGTTTGCCGAAATTCAGTTGCCTTTGAATTTCGGGTGATCCCACTTGAGCATGTATGCTTCTGCTACTTGTTCAACATCAGACTTCTTCCGCAAACGGGGAAACACTTTCAAACGGTGAATTTCGCGGCATTCCGATTTTGATTCCCCGGTTTCCGAAATTCAGTTGCCTTTGGATTTGAGGTCATCCCACTTGAGCATGTATGCTTCTGCTACTTGTTCTAAATCAGACTTCTTCCGCAAACGGCGAAACGCTTTGACTCGGTGAATTTCGCGGCTTTCCGACTTCGATGCCCCGATTGCCGAAATTCAGTTGCCTTTGCATTTCAGGTGAGCCCTCTTGAGCATGTATGCTTCTGCTACTTGTTCGACATAACACTTCTTCCGCAAACGGCGAAACGCTTTGACTCGTTGAGTTTAGCGGCTTTCTGACTTCGATGCCCCGGTTGCCGAAATTCAGTTG
Organism: Populus davidiana; assembly: GCA_030145905.1. Classification (NCBI taxonomy): domain Eukaryota; kingdom Viridiplantae; phylum Streptophyta; class Magnoliopsida; order Malpighiales; family Salicaceae; genus Populus; species Populus davidiana. The sequence continues at coordinate 8,872,675 of CM057797.1, forward strand.
CCTTTGATTTTCTGGTGAGCCCTCTTGAGCATGGATGCTTCTGCTACTTGTTCTACATCAGACTTCTTCCGCAAACGGCGAAACGGTTTGACTCATTGAGTTTCGCGGCATTCCGACTTCGATGCCCCGGTTGCCGAAATTCAGTTGCCATTGAATTTCGGGTGTTTCCTCTTGAGGATGTATGCTTCTGCTACTTGTTCTACATCAGACTTCTTCCGCAAATAGGGAAACACTTTCAATCGGTGAATTTCGCGGCATTCCAATTTCGATTCGCCGTTTGCCGAAATTCAGTTGCCTTTGGATTTCGGGTGATCCCACTTGAGCATGTATGCTTCTGCTACTTGTTCAACATCACACTTCTTCCGCAAACGGGGAAACACTTTCAATCGGTGAATTTCGCGGAATTCCGATTTTGATTCCCCGGTTGCCGAAATTTAGTTGCCTTTGAATTTCTGGTGATCCCACTTGAGCATGTATGCTTCTGCTACTTGTTCTAAATCAGACTTCTTCCGCAAACGGCGAAACGCTTTGACTCGGTGAGTTTCGCGGCTTTCCGACTTCGATGCCCCGGTTGCCGAAATTCAGTTGCCTTTGAATTTTGGGTGAGCCCTCTTGAGCATGTATGTTTCTGCTACTTGTTCGACATAACACTTCTTCCGCAAACGGCGAAACGCTTTGACTAGGTGAGTTTCGCGGCATTCAGACTTCGATGCCCCGGTTGCCGAAATTCAGTTGCCTTTGGATTTCGGGTGATCCCACTTGAGCATGGATGCTTCTGCTACTTGTTTTACATCAGACTTCTTCCGCAAACGGCGAAACGGTTTGACTCGTTGAGTTTCGCGGCATTCCGACTTCGATGCCCCGGTTGCCGAAATTCAGTTGCCTTTGAATTTCGGGTGATCCCTCTTGAGGATGTATGCTTCTGCTACTTGTTCTACACCAGACTTCTTCCGCAAATAGGGAAACGCTTTCAATCGGTGAATTTCGCGGCATTCCAATTTCGATTCCCCGTTTGCCGAAATTCAGTTGCCTTTGGATTTCGGGTGATCCCACTTGAGCATGTATGCTTCTGCTACTTGTTCAACATCAGACTTCTCCCGCAAACGGGGAAACCCTTTCAATCGGTGAATTTCGCGGCATTCCGATTTTGATTCCCCGGTTGCCGAAATTTAGTTGCCTTTGAATTTCTGGTGATCCCACTTGAGCATTTATGCTTCTGCTACTTGTTCTAAATCAGACTTCTTCCGCAAACGGGGAAACACTTTCAATCGGTGAATTTCGCGGCATTCCGATTTTGATTCCCCGGTTGCCGAAATTTAGTTGCCTTTGAATTTCTGGTGATCCCACTTGAGCATTTATGCTTCTGCTACTTGTTCTAAATCAGACTTCTTCCGCAAACAGCGAAACGCTTTGACTCGGTGAGTTTCGCGGCTTTCCGACTTCTATGTCCCGGTTGCCGAAATTCAGTTGCCTTTGATTTTATGGTGAGCCCTCTTGAGCATGTATGCATCCGCTACTTGTTCGACATAAGACTTCTTCCGCAAACGGCGAAACGCTTTGACTCGGTGAGTTTCGCGGCATTCCGACCTCGATGCCCCGGTTGCCGAAATTCAGTTGCCTTTGAATTTCGGGTGATCCCACTTGAGCATGGATGCTTCTGCTACTTGTTCTACATCAAACTTCTTCCGCAAACGGCGAAACGCTTTGACTCGGTGAGTTTCGCGGCATTCCGACTTCGATGCCCCGGTTGCCGAAATTCAGTTGCGTTCGAATTTCGGGTGATCCCTCCTGAGGATGTATGCTTCTGCTACTTGTTCTACATCAGACTTCTTCCGCAAATAGGGAAACACTTTCAATCGGTGAATTTCGCGGCATTCCGATGTCGATTCCCCGTTTGCCAAAATTCAGTTGCCTTTGGATTTCGGGTGATCCCACTTGAGCATGTATGCTTCTGCTACTTGTTCAACATCAGACTTCTTCCGCAAACGGGGAAACACTTTCAATCGGTGAATTTCGCGGCATTCCGATCTTGATTCCCCAGTTGCCGAAATTTAGTTGCCTTTGAATTTCTGGTGATCCCACTTGAGCATGGATGCTTCTGCTACTTGTTCTACATCAGACTTCTTCCGCAAACGGGGAAACGCTTTGACTTGGTGAATTTCGCGGCATTCCACCTTCGATTCCCCGTTTCCAAAATTCAGTTGCCTTTGGATTTCAGGTCATCCCTCTTGAGCATGTATGCTTCTGCTACTTGTTCAACATCAGACTTCTTCCGCAAACCTGGAAACACTTTCAATCGGGGAATTTCACGGCATTCCGACTTCGATTCCCTGTTTCCGAAATTCAGTTGCCTTTGGATTTCAGGTCATCCCTCTTGAGCATGTATGCTTCTGCTACTTGTTCTAAATCAGACTTCTTCCGCAAATGGCAAAACGCTTTGACTCGGAGAGTTTCGCGGAATTCCAACTTTGATGCCCTGGTTGCCGAAATTCAGTTGCCTTTGAATTTTGGGTGAGCCCTCTTGAGCATGTATGCTTCTGCTACTTGTTCGACATAACTCTTCTTCCGCAAACGGCGAAACGCTTTGACTCGGTGGGTTTCGCGGCATTCCGACTTCGATGCCCCGGTTGCTGAAATTCAGTTGCCTTTGGATTTCGGGTGATCCCACCTGAGCATGGATGCTTCTGCTACTTGTTCTACATCAGACTTCTTCCGCAAATGGCGAAACGCTTTGACTCGGTGAGTTTCGCGGCATTCCGACTTCGATGCCCCCGTTGCCGAAATTCAGTTGCCTTTGAATTTTGGGTGATCCCTCTTAAGGATGTATGCTTCTTCTACTTGTTCTACATCAGACTTCTTCCGCAAATAGGGAAACGCTTTCAATCGGTGAATTTCGCGGCATTGCAATTTCGATTCCCCGGTTGCCGAAATTCAGTTGCCTTTGAATTTCGGGTGATCCCTCTTGAGGATGTATGCTTCTGCTACTTGTTCTACATCAGACTTCTTCCGCAAATAGGAAAACGCTTTCAATCAGTGAATTTCGCGGCATTCCAATTTCGATTCCCCGTTTGCCAAAATTCAGTTGCCTTTGGATTTCAGGTGATCCCACTTGAGCATGTATGCTTCTGCTACTTGTTCAACATCAGACTTCTTCCGCAAACGGTAAAAAGCTTTGACTCGGTGAGTTTCGCGGCATTCCGACTTCGATGCCCCGGTTGCCGAAATTCAGTTTCCTTTGAATTTCGGGTGATCCCACTTGAGCATGGATGCTTCTGCTACTTGTTCTACATCAGACTTCTTCCGCAAACGGCGAAACGGTTTGACTCGTTGAGTTTCGCGGCATTCCGACTTCGATGCCCCGGTTGCCGAAATTCAGTTGCCTTTGAATTTCGGGTGATCCCTCTTGAGGATGTATGCTTCTGCTACTTGTTCTACACCAGACTTCTTCCGCAAATAGGGAAACGCTTTCAATCGGTGAATTTCGCGGCATTCCAATTTCGATTCCCCGTTTGCCGAAATTCAGTTGCCTTTGGATTTCGGGTGATCCCACTTGAGCATGTATGCTTCTGCTACTTGTTCAACATCAGACTTCTTCCGCAAACGGGGAAACACTTTCAATCGGTGAATTTCGCGGCATTCCGATTTTGATTCCCCGGTTGCCGAAATTTAGTTGCCTTTGAATTTCTGGTGATCCCACTTGAGCATTTATGCTTCTGCTACTTGTTCTAAATCAGACTTCTTCCGCAAACGGGGAAACACTTTCAATCGGTGAATTTCGCGGCATTCCGATTTTGATTCCCCGGTTGCCGAAATTTAGTTGCCTTTGAATTTCTGGTGATCCCACTTGAGCATTTATGCTTCTGCTACTTGTTCTAAATCAGACTTCTTCCGCAAACAGCGAAACGCTTTGACTCGGTGAGTTTTGCGGCTTTCCGACTTCTATGTCCCGGTTGCCGAAATTCAGTTGCCTTTGATTTTATGGTGAGCCCTCTTGAGCATGTATGCTTCCGCTACTTGTTCGACATAAGACTTCTTCCGCAAACGGCGAAACGCTTTGACTCGGTGAGTTTCGCGGCATTCCGACCTCGATGCCCCGGTTGCCGAAATTCAGTTGCCTTTGAATTTCGGGTGATCCCACTTGAGCATGGATGCTTCTGCTACTTGTTCTACATCAAACTTCTTCCGCAAACGGCGAAACGCTTTGACTCGGTGAGTTTCGCGGCATTCCGACTTCGATGCCCCGGTTGCCGAAATTCAGTTGCGTTCGAATTTCGGGTGATCCCTCCTGAGGATGTATGCTTCTGCTACTTGTTCTACATCAGACTTCTTCCGCAAATAGGGAAACACTTTCAATCGGTGAATTTCGCGGCATTCCGATGTCGATTCCCCGTTTGCCAAAATTCAGTTGCCTTTGGATTTCGGGTGATCCCACTTGAGCATGTATGCTTCTGCTACTTGTTCAACATCAGACTTCTTCCGCAAACGGGGAAACACTTTCAATCGGTGAATTTCGCGGCATTCCGATCTTGATTCCCCAGTTGCCGAAATTTAGTTGCCTTTGAATTTCTGGTGATCCCACTTGAGCATGGATGCTTCTGCTACTTGTTCTACATCAGACTTCTTCCGCAAACGGGGAAACGCTTTGACTTGGTGAATTTCGCGGCATTCCACCTTCGATTCCCCGTTTCCAAAATTCAGTTGCCTTTGGATTTCAGGTCATCCCTCTTGAGCATGTATGCTTCTGCTACTTGTTCAACATCAGACTTCTTCCGCAAACCTGGAAACACTTTCAATCGGGGAATTTCACGGCATTCCGACTTCGATTCCCTGTTTCCGAAATTCAGTTGCCTTTGGATTTCAGGTCATCCCTCTTGAGCATGTATGCTTCTGCTACTTGTTCTAAATCAGACTTCTTCCGCAAATGGCAAAACGCTTTGACTCGGAGAGTTTCGCGGAATTCCAACTTTGATGCCCTGGTTGCCGAAATTCAGTTGCCTTTGAATTTTGGGTGAGCCCTCTTGAGCATGTATGCTTCTGCTACTTGTTCGACATAACTCTTCTTCCGCAAACGGCGAAACGCTTTGACTCGGTGGGTTTCGCGGCATTCCGACTTCGATGCCCCGGTTGCTGAAATTCAGTTGCCTTTGGATTTCGGGTGATCCCACCTGAGCATGGATGCTTCTGCTACTTGTTCTACATCAGACTTCTTCCGCAAATGGCGAAACGCTTTGACTCGGTGAGTTTCGCGGCATTCCGACTTCGATGCCCCCGTTGCCGAAATTCAGTTGCCTTTGAATTTTGGGTGATCCCTCTTAAGGATGTATGCTTCTTCTACTTGTTCTACATCAGACTTCTTCCGCAAATAGGGAAACGCTTTCAATCGGTGAATTTCGCGGCATTCCAATTTCGATTCCCCGGTTGCCGAAATTCAGTTGCCTTTGAATTTCGGGTGATCCCTCTTGAGGATGTATGCTTCTGCTACTTGTTCTACATCAGACTTCTTCCGCAAATAGGAAAACGCTTTCAATCAGTGAATTTCGCGGCATTCCAATTTCGATTCCCCGTTTGCCAAAATTCAGTTGCCTTTGGATTTCAGGTGATCCCACTTGAGCATGTATGCTTCTGCTACTTGTTCAACATCAGACTTCTTCCGCAAACGGTAAAAAGCTTTGACTCGGTGAGTTTCGCGGCATTCCGACTTCGATGCCCCGGTTGCCGAAATTCAGTTTCCTTTGAATTTCGGGTGATCCCACTTGAGCATGGATGCTTCTGCTACTTGTTCTACATCAGACTTCTTCCGCAAACGGCGAAACGCTTTCAATCGGTGAATTTCGCGGCATTCCAATTTCGATTCCCCTATTGCCGAAATTCAGTTGCCTTTGAATTTCGGGTGATCCCATTTGAGCATGTATGCTTCTGCTACTTGTTCTACATCAGACTTCTTCCGAAACGGCGAAACGCTTTTACTCGGTGAGTTTCGCGGCATTCCGACTTCGATGCCCCGGTTGCCGAAATTCAGTTGCCTTTGAATTTCTGGTGATCCCTATTGAGCATGTATGCTTCTGCTACTTGTTCTACATCAGACTTCTTCCGCAAACGGCAAAACGCTTTGACTCGGGGAGTTTCGCGGCATTCCGACTTTGATGCCCCGGTTGCCGAAATTCAGTTCGCTTTGAATTTCTGTTGAGCCCTCTTGAGCATGTATGCTTCTGCTACTTGTTCGACATAAGACTTCTTCCGCAAACGCCGAAACGCTTTGACTCGGTGACTTTCGCGGCATTCCACCTTCGATTCCCCGTTTCCGAAATTCAGTTGCCTTTGGATTTCAGGTCATCCCTCTTGAGCATGTATGCTTCTGCTACTTGTTCTAAATCAGACTTCTTCCGCAAATGGCAAAACGCTTTGACTCGGAGAGTTTCGCGGAATTCCAACTTTGATGCCCTGGTTGCCCAAATTCAGTTTCCTTTGAATTTCGGGTGATCCCACTTGAGCATGGATGCTTCTGCTACTTGTTCTACATCAGACTTCTTCCACAAAAGGGGAAACGTTTTCAATCGGTGAATTTCGCGGCATTTCAATGTAGATTCCCCGGTTGCCGAAATTCAGTTGCCTTTGAATTTCGGGTGATCCCACTTGAGCATGTATGCTTCTGCTACTTGTTCTACATCAGACTTCTTCCAAAACGGCGAAACGCTTTTACTCGGTGAGTTTCGCGGCATTCCGACTTCGATGCCCCGGTTGCCGAAATTCAGTTGCCTTTGAATTTCGGGTGATCCCACTTGAACATGGATGCTTCTGCTACTTGTTCTGCATCAGACTTCTTCCGCAAATGGCGAAACGCTTTGATTCGGTGAGTTTCGCAGCATTCCGACTTCGATGCCCCGGTTGCCGAAATTCAGTTGCCTTTGGATTTCGGGTGATCCCACTTGAGCATGGATGCTTCTGCTACTTGTTCTACATCAGACTTCTTCCGCAAACGGCGAAACGCTTTGACTCTTGAGTTTCGCGGCATTCCGACTTCGATGCCCCGTTTGCCGAAATTCAGTTGCCTTTGAATTTCGGGTGATCCCTCTAAAGGATGTATGCTTCTGCTACTTGTTCTACATCAGACTTCTTCCGCAAATAGGGAAACGCTTTCAATTGGTGAATTTCGCGGCATTCCAATTTCGATTCCCCGGTTGCCGAAATTCAGTTGCCTTTGAATTTCGGGTGGTCCCTCTTGAGGATGTATGCTTCTGCTACTTGTTCTACATCAGACTTCTTCCGCAAATAGGAAAACGCTTTCAATCGGTGAATTTCGCGGCATTCCAATTTCGATTCCCCGTTTGCCGAAATTCAGTTGCCTTTGGATTTCAGGTGATCCCACTTGAGCATGTATGCTTCTGCTACTTGTTCAACATCAGACTTCTTCTGCAAACGGCAAAACGCTTTGACTCGGTGAGTTTCGCGGCATTCCGACTTCGATGCCCCGGTTGCCGAAATTCAGTTTCCTTTGAATTTCGGGTGATCCCACTTGAGCATGGATGCTTCTGCTACTTGTTCTACATCAGACTTCTTCCGCAAACGGGGAAACGCTTTCAATCGGTGAATTTCGCGGCATTCCAATTTCGATTCCCCTTTTGCCGAAATTCAGTTGCCTTTGAATTTCGGGTGATCCCACTTGAGCATGTATGCTTCTGCTACTTGTTCTACATCAGACTTCTTCCGAAACGGCGAAACGCTTTTACTCGGTGAGTTTCGCGGCATTCCGACTTCGATGCCCCGGTTGCCGAAATTCAGTTGCCTTTGAATTTCTGGTGATCCCTATTGAGCATGTATGCTTCTGCTACTTGTTCTACATCAGACTTCTTCCGCAAACGGCAAAACGCTTTGACTCGGGGAGTTTCGCGGCATTCCGACTTTGATGCCCCGGTTGCCGAAATTCAGTTCGCTTTGAATTTCTGTTGAGCCCTCTTGAGCATGTATGCTTCTGCTACTTGTTCGACATAAGACTTCTTCCGCAAACGCCGAAACGCTTTGACTCGGTGACTTTCGCGGCATTCCAATTTCGATTCCCCGTTTGCCGAAATTCAGTTGCCTTTGGATTTCAGGTGATCCCACTTGAGCATGTATGCTTCTGCTACTTGTTCAACATCAGACTTCTTCCGCAAACCTGGAAACACTTTCAATCGGGGAATTTCGCGGCATTCCGACTTCGATGCCCCGGTTGCCAAAATTCAGTTGCCTTTGGATTTCGGGTGATCCCACCTGAGCATGGATGCTTCTGCTACTTGTTCTACATCAGACTTCTTCCGCAAATAGGGAAACGCTTTCAATCGGTGAATTTCGCGGCATTCCACCTTCGATTCCCCATTTCCGAAATTCAGTTGCCTTTGGATTTCAGGTCATCCCTCTTGAGCATGTATGCTTCTGCTACTTGTTCTAAATCAGACTTCTTCCGCAAATGGCAAAACGCTTTGACTCGGAGAGTTTCGCGGAATTCCAACTTTGATGCCCTGGTTGCCGAAATTCAGTTTCCTTTGAATTTCGGGTGATCCCACTTGAGCATGGATGCTTCTGCTACTTGTTCTATATCAGACTTCTTCCGCAAATAGGGAAACTCTTTCAATCGGTGAATTTCGCGGCATTCCAATTTCGATTCCCCGTTTGCCGAATTTTAGTTGCCTTTGGATTACAGGTGATCCCACTTGAGCATGTATGCTTCTGCTACTTGTTCTACATCAGACTTCTTTCGCAAATGGCGAATCGCTTTGACTCGTGAGTTTCGTGGCATTCCGACTTCGATGCCCCGGTTGCCGAAATTCAGTTGCCTTTGGATTTTGGGTGAGCCCACTTGAGCATGGATGCTTCTGCTACTTGTTCTACATCAGACTTCTTCCGCAAATGGCGAATCGCTTTGACTCGTGAGTTTCGTGGCATTCCGACTTCGATGCCCCGGTTGCCGAAATTTAGTTGCCTTTAAATTTCGGGTGATCCCTCTTGAGGATGTATGCTTCTGCTACTTGTTCTACATCAGACTTCTTCCGCAAATAGGGAAACTCTTTCAATCGGTGAATTTCGCGGCATTCCAATTTCGATTCCCCGTTTGCCGAATTTTAGTTGCCTTTGGATTACAGGTGATCCCACTTGAGCATGTATGCTTCTGCTACTTGTTCAACATCAGACTTCTTCCGCAAACGTGGAAACGCTTTCAATCGGTGAATTTCCCGGCATTCCAATTTTCATTCCCCGTTTGCCGAAATTCAGTTGCCTTTGGATTTCAGGTGATCCCACTTGAGCATGTATGCTTCTGCTACTTGTTCAACATCAGACTTCTTCCGCAAACGTGGAAACGCTTTCAATCGGTGAATTTCCCGGCATTCCAATTTTCATTCCCCGTTTGCCGAAATTCAGTTGCCTTTGGATTTCAGGTGATCCCACTTGAGCATGTATGCTTCTGCTACTTGTTCAACATCAGACTTCTTCCGCAAACGGGGAAACGCTTTCAATCGGTGAATTTCGTGGCATTCCAATTTCGATTCCCCGTTTGCCGAAATTCAGTTGCCTTTGGATTTCAGGTGATCCCACTTGAGCATGTATGCTTCTGCTACTTGTTCAACATCAGACTTCTTCCGCAAACGGGGAAACGCTTTCAATCGGTGAATTTCGCGGCATTCCAATTTCGATTCCCCGGTTGCCGAAATTCAGTTGCCTTTGAATTTCGGGTGATCCCACTTGAGCATGGATGCTTCTGCTACTTGTTCTACATCAGACTTCTTCCGCAAGTAGGGAAACGCTTTCAATCGGTGAATTTCGCGGCATTCCACCTTCGATTCCCCATTTCCGAAATTCAGTTGCCTTTGGATTTCAGGTCATCCCTCTTGAGCATGTATGCTTCTGCTACTTGTTCTAAATCAGACTTCTTCCGCAAATGGCAAAACGCTTTGACTCGGAGAGTTTCGCGGAATTCCAACTTTGATGCCCTGGTTGCCGAAATTCAGTTTCCTTTGAATTTCGGGTGATCCCACTTGAGCATGGATGCTTCTGCTACTTGTTCTACATCAGACTTCTTCGGCAAAAGGGGAAACGCTTTCAATCAGTGAATTTCGCGGCATTCCAATTTTGATTCCCCGGTTGCCGAAATTCAGTTGCCTTTGAATTTCGGGTGATCCCACTTGAGCATGTATGCTTCTGCTACTTGTTCTACATCAGACTTCTTCCGAAACGGCGAAACGCTTTTACTCGGTGAGTTTCGCGGCATTCCGACTTCGATGCCCCGGTTGCCGAAATTCAGTTGCCTTTGAATTTCAGGTGATCCCTATTGAGCATGTATGCTTCTGCTACTTGTTCTACATCAGACTTCTTCCGCAAACGGGTAAACGCTTTAAATCGGTGAATTTCGCGGCATTCCAATTTCGATTCCCCGGTTGCCGAAATTCAGTTGCCTTTTAATTTCGGGTGATCCCACTTGAGCATGTATGCTTTTGCTACTTGTTCTACATCAGACTTCTTCCGAAACGGCGAAACGCTTTTACTCGGTGAGTTTCGCGGCATTCCGACTTCGATGCCCCGGTTGCCGAAATTCAGTTGCCTTTGAATTTCGGGTGATCCCTATTGAGCATGTATGCTTCTGCTACTTGTTCTACACCAGACTTCTTCTGAAACGGCGAAATGCTTTTACTCGGTGAGTTTCGCGGCATTCCGACTTCGATGCCCCGGTTGCCGAAATTCAGTTGCCTTTGAATTTCGGGTGATCCCTATTGAGCATGTATGCTTCTGCTACTTGTTCTACATCAGACTTCTTCCGAAACGGCGAAACGCTTTGACTCGGTGAGTTTCGCGGCATTCCGACTTCGATGCCCCTATTGCCGAAATTCAGTTGCCTTTGGATTTTGGGTGAGCCCACTTGAGCATGGATGCTTCTGCTACTTGTTCTACATCAGACTTCTTTCGCAAATGGCGAATCGCTTTGACTCGTGAGTTTCGTGGCATTCCGACTTCGATGCCCCGGTTGCCGAAATTCAGTTGCCTTTGAATTTCGGGTGATCCCTATTGAGCATGTATGCTTCTGCTACTTGTTCTACATCAGACTTCTTCCGCAAACGGCGAAACGCTTTGACTAGGTGAGTTTCGCGGCATTCCGACTTCGATGCCCTTGTTGCCGAAATTCAGTTGCCTTTGGATTTTGGGTGAGCCCACTTGAGCATGGATGCTTCTGCTACTTGTTCTACATCAGACTTCTTCCGCAAATGGCGAATCGCTTTGACTCGTGAGTTTCGTGGCATTCCGACTTCGATGCCCCGGTTGCCGAAATTTAGTTGCCTTTAAATTTCGGGTGATCCCTCTTGAGGATGTATGCTTCTGCTACTTGTTCTACATCAGACTTCTTCCGCAAATAGGGAAACTCTTTCAATCGGTGAATTTCGCGGCATTCCAATTTCGATTCCCCGTTTGCCGAATTTTAGTTGCCTTTGGATTACAGGTGATCCCACTTGAGCATGTATGCTTCTGCTACTTGTTCAACATCAGACTTCTTCCGCAAACGTGGAAACGCTTTCAATCGGTGAATTTCCCGGCATTCCAATTTTCATTCCCCGTTTGCCGAAATTCAGTTGCCTTTGGATTTCAGGTGATCCCACTTGAGCATGTATGCTTCTGCTACTTGTTCAACATCAGACTTCTTCCGCAAACGTGGAAACGCTTTCAATCGGTGAATTTCCCGGCATTCCAATTTTCATTCCCCGTTTGCCGAAATTCAGTTGCCTTTGGATTTCAGGTGATCCCACTTGAGCATGTATGCTTCTGCTACTTGTTCAACATCAGACTTCTTCCGCAAACGGGGAAACGCTTTCAATCGGTGAATTTCGTGGCATTCCAATTTCGATTCCCCGTTCGCCGAAATTCAGTTGCCTTTGGATTTCAGGTGATCCCACTTGAGCATGTATGCTTCTGCTACTTGTTCAACATCAGACTTCTTACGCAAACGGGGAAACGCTTTCAATCGGTGAATTTCGCGGCATTCCAATTTCGATTCCCCGGTTGCCGAAATTCAGTTGCCTTTGAATTTCGGGTGATCCCACTTGAGCATGGATGCTTCTGCTACTTGTTCTACATCAGACTTCTTCCGCAAATAGGGAAACGCTTTCAATCGGTGAATTTCGCGGCATTCCACCTTCGATTCCCCATTTCCGAAATTCAGTTGCCTTTGGATTTCAGGTCATCCCTCTTGAGCATGTATGCTTCTGCTACTTGTTCTAAATCAGACTTCTTCCGCAAATGGCAAAACGCTTTGACTCGGAGAGTTTCGCGGAATTCCAACTTTGATGCCCTGGTTGCCGAAATTCAGTTTCCTTTGAATTTCGGGTGATCCCACTTGAGCATGGATGCTTCTGCTACTTGTTCTACATCAGACTTCTTCGGCAAAAGGGGAAACGCTTTCAATCAGTGAATTTCGCGGCATTCCAATTTTGATTCCCCGGTTGCCGAAATTCAGTTGCCTTTGAATTTCGGGTGATCCCACTTGAGCATGTATGCTTCTGCTACTTGTTCTACATCAGACTTCTTCCGAAACGGCGAAACGCTTTTACTCGGTGAGTTTCGCGGCATTCCGACTTCGATGCCCCGGTTGCCGAAATTCAGTTGCCTTTGAATTTCAGGTGATCCCTATTGAGCATGTATGCTTCTGCTACTTGTTCTACATCAGACTTCTTCCGCAAACGGGTAAACGCTTTAAATCGGTGAATTTCGCGGCATTCCAATTTCGATTCCCCGGTTGCCGAAATTCAGTTGCCTTTTAATTTCGGGTGATCCCACTTGAGCATGTATGCTTTTGCTACTTGTTCTACATCAGACTTCTTCCGAAACGGCGAAACGCTTTTACTCGGTGAGTTTCGCGGCATTCCGACTTCGATGCCCCGGTTGCCGAAATTCAGTTGCCTTTGAATTTCGGGTGATCCCTATTGAGCATGTATGCTTCTGCTACTTGTTCTACACCAGACTTCTTCTGAAACGGCGAAATGCTTTTACTCGGTGAGTTTCGCGGCATTCCGACTTCGATGCCCCGGTTGCCGAAATTCAGTTGCCTTTGAATTTCGGGTGATCCCTATTGAGCATGTATGCTTCTGCTACTTGTTCTACATCAGACTTCTTCCGAAACGGCGAAACGCTTTGACTCGGTGAGTTTCGCGGCATTCCGACTTCGATGCCCCTATTGCCGAAATTCAGTTGCCTTTGGATTTTGGGTGAGCCCACTTGAGCATGGATGCTTCTGCTACTTGTTCTACATCAGACTTCTTTCGCAAATGGCGAATCGCTTTGACTCGTGAGTTTCGTGGCATTCCGACTTCGATGCCCCGGTTGCCGAAATTCAGTTGCTTTTGAATTTCGGGTGATCCCTATTGAGCATGTATGCTTCTGCTACTTGTTCTACATCAGACTTCTTCCGCAAACGGCGAAACGCTTTGACTAGGTGAGTTTCGCGGCATTCCGACTTCGATGCCCCTGTTGCCGAAATTCAGTTGCCTTTGGATTTTGGGTGAGCCCACTTGAGCATGGATGCTTCTGCTACTTGTTCTACATCAGACTTCTTCCGCAAATGGCGAATCGCTTTGACTCGTGAGTTTCGTGGCATTCCGACTTCGATGCCCCGGTTGCCGAAATTTAGTTGCCTTTAAATTTCGGGTGATCCCTCTTGAGGATGTATGCTTCTGCTACTTGTTCTACATCAGACTTCTTCCGCAAATAGGGAAACTCTTTCAATCGGTGAATTTCGCGGCATTCCAATTTCGATTCCCCGTTTGCCGAATTTTAGTTGCCTTTGGATTACAGGTGATCCCACTTGAGCATGTATGCTTCTGCTACTTGTTCAACATCAGACTTCTTCTGCAAACGTGGAAACGCTTTCAATCGGTGAATTTCCCGGCATTCCAATTTTCATTCCCCGTTTGCCGAAATTCAGTTGCCTTTGGATTTCAGGTGATCCCACTTGAGCATGTATGCTTCTGCTACTTGTTCAACATCAGACTTCTTCCGCAAACGTGGAAACGCTTTCAATCGGTGAATTTCCCGGCATTCCAATTTTCATTCCCCGTTTGCCGAAATTCAGTTGCCTTTGGATTTCAGGTGATCCCACTTGAGCATGTATGCTTCTGCTACTTGTTCAACATCAGACTTCTTCCGCAAACGGGGAAACGCTTTCAATCGGTGAATTTCGTGGCATTCCAATTTCGATTCCCCGTTTGCCGAAATTCAGTTGCCTTTGGATTTCAGGTGATCCCACTTGAGCATGTATGCTTCTGCTACTTGTTCAACATCAGACTTCTTCCGCAAACGGGGAAACGCTTTCAATCGGTGAATTTCGCGGCATTCCAATTTCGATTCCCCGGTTGCCGAAATTCAGTTGCCTTTGAATTTCGGGTGATCCCACTTGAGCATGGATGCTTCTGCTACTTGTTCTACATCAGACTTCTTCCGCAAAAGGGGAAACGCTTTCAATCGGTGAATTTCGCGGCATTCCAATTTCGATTCCCCAGTTGCCGAAATTCAGTTGCCTTTGAATTTCGGGTGATCCCACTTGAGCATGTATGCTTCTGCTACTTGTTCTACATCAGACTTCTTCCGAAACGGCGAAACGCTTTTACTCGGTGAGTTTCGCGGCATTCCGACTTCGATGCCCCGGTTGCCGAAATTCAGTTGCCTTTGAATTTCGGGTGATCCCTATTGAGCATGTATGCTTCTGCTACTTGTTCTACATCAGACTTCTTCCGCAAACGGCAAAACGCTTTGACTCGGTGAGTTTCGCGGCATTCCGACTTCGATGCCCCGGTTGCCGAAATTCAGTTCCCTTTGAATTTCTGTTGAGCCCTCTTGAGCATGTATGCTTCTGCTACTTGGTCGACATAAGACTTCTTCCGCAAACAACGAAACGCTTTGACTCGGTGAATTTCGCGGCATTCCACCTTCGATTCCCCGTTTCCGAAATTCAGTTGCCTTTGGATTTCAGGTCATCCCTCTTGAGCATGTATGCTTCTGCTACTTGTTCTAAATCAGACTTCTTCCGCAAATGGCAAAACGCTTTGACTCGAAGAGTTTCGCGGAATTCCAACTTTGATGCCCTGGTTGCCGAAATTCAGTTTCCTTTGAATTTCGGGTGATCCCACTTGAGCATGGATGCTTCTGCTACTTGTTCTACATCAGACTTCTTCCGCAAAAGGGGAAACGCTTTCAATCGGTGAATTTCGCGGCATTCCAATTTCGATTCCCCGGTTGCCGAAATTTAGTTGCCTTTGAATTTCGGGTGATCCCACTTGAGCATGTATGCTTCTGATACTTGTTGTACATCAGACTTATTCCGAAACGGCGAAACGCTTTTACTCGGTGAGTTTCGCGGCATTCCGACTTCGATGCCCCGGTTGCCGAAATTCAGTTGCCTTTGAATTTCGGGTGATCCCACTTGAGCATGGATGCTTCTGCTACTTGTTCTACATCAGACTTCTTCCGCAAACGGCGAAACGCTTTGACTCGGTGAGTTTCGCGGCATTCCGACTTCGATGCCCTGGTTGCCGAAATTCAGTTGCCTTTGAATTTCGGGTGATCCCACTTGAGCATGGATGCTTCTGCTACTTGTTCTACATCAGACTTCTTCCGCAAACGGCGAAACGCTTTGACTCGGTGAGTTTCGCGGCATTCCGACTTCGATGCCCTGGTTGCCGAAATTCAGTTGCCTTTGGATTTCGGGTGATCCCACTTGAGCATGGATGCTTCTGCTACTTGTTCTACATCAGACTTCTTCCGCAAACGGCGAAACGCTTTGACTCGTGAGTTTCGCGGCATTCCGACTTCGATGCCCCGGTTGCCGAAATTCAGTTGCCTTTGAATTTCGGGTGATCCCTCTTGAGGATGTATGCTTCTGCTACTTGTTCTACATCAGACTTCTTCCGCAAATAGGGAAACGCTTTCAATCGGTGAATTTCGCGGCATTCCAATTTCGATTCCCCGTTTGCCGAAATTCAGTTGCCTTTGGATTTCAGGTGATCCCACTTGAGCATGTATGCTTCTGCTACTTGTTCAACATCAGACTTCTTCCGCAAACGGGGAAACGCTTTCAATCGGTGAATTTCGCGGCATTCCAATTTCGATTCCCCGGTTGCCGAAATTCAGTTGCCTTTGGATTTCGGGTGATCCCACTTGAGCATGGATGCTTCTGCTACTTGTTCTACATCAGACTTCTTCCGCAAAAGGGGAAACGCTTTCAATCGGTGAATTTCGCGGCATTCCAATTTCGATTCCCCGGTTGCCGAAATTCAGTTGCCTTTGAATTTCGGGTGATCCCACTTGAGCATGTATGCTTCTGCTACTTGTTCAACATCAGACTTCTTCCGCAAACGGGGAAACACTTTCAATCGGTGAATTTCGCGGCATTCCAATTTCGATTCCCCGGTTGCCGAAATTCAGTTGCCTTTGGATTTCGGGTGATCCCACTTGAGCATGGATGCTTCTGCTACTTGTTCTACATCAGACTTCTGCCGCAAAAGGGGAAACGCTTTCAATCGGTGAATTTCGCGGCATTCCAATTTCGATTCCCCGGTTGCCGAAATTCAGTTGCCTTTGAATTTCGGGTGATCCCACTTGAGCATGTATGCTTCTGCTACTTGTTCTACATCAGACTTCTTCCGAAACGGCGAAACGCTTTTACTTGGTGAGTTTCGCGGCATTCCGACTTCGATGCCCCGGTTGCCGAAATTCAGTTGCCTTTGGATATCAGGTTATCCCACTTGAGCATGTATGCTTCTGCTACTTGTTCTACATCAGACTTGTTCCGCAAACGGCAAAACGCTTTGACTCGGTGAGTTTCGTGGCATTCCGACTTCGATGCCCCGGTTGCCGAAATTCAGTTCCCTTTGGATTTCTGTTGAGCCCTCTTGAGCATGTATGCTTCTGCTACTTGGTCGACATAAGACTTCTTCCGCAAACGCCGAAACGCTTTGACTCGGTGAATTTCGCGGCATTCCACCTTCGATTCCCCGTTTCCGAAATTCAGTTGCCTTTGGATTTCAGGTCATCCCTCTTGAGCATGTATGCTTCTGCTACTTGTTCGACATAAGACTTCTTCTGCAAACGCCGAAACGCTTTGACTCGGTGACTTTCGCGGCATTCCACCTTCGATTCCCCGTTTCCGAAATTCAGTTGCCTTTGGATTTCAGGTCATCCCTCTTGAGCATGTATGCTTCTGCTACTTGTTCTAAATCAGACTTCTTCCGCAAATGGCAAAACGCTTTGACTCGGAGAGTTTCGCGGAATTCCAACTTTGATGCCCTGGTTGCCGAAATTCAGTTTCCTTTGAATTTCGGGTGATCCCACTTGAGCATGGATGCTTCTGCTACTTGTTCTATATCAGACTTCTTCCGCAAAAGGGGAAACGCTTTCAATCGGTGAATTTCGCGGCATTCCAATTTCGATTCCCCGGTTGCTGAAATTTAGTTGCCTTTGAATTTCGGGTGATCCCACTTGAGCATGTATGCTTCTGCTACTTGTTCTACATCAGACTTCTTCCGAAACGGCGAAACGCTTTTACTCGGTGAGTTTCGCGGCATTCCGACTTCGATGCCCCGGCTGCCGAAATTCAGTTGCCTTTGAATTTCGGGTGATCCCACTTGAGCATGAATGCTTTTGCTACTTGTTCTACATCAGACTTCTTCCGCAAACGGCGAAACGCTTTGACTCGGTGAGTTTCGCGGCATTCCGACTTCGATGCCCTGGTTGCCGAAATTCAGTTGCCTTTGGATTACGGGTGATCCCACTTGAGCATGAATGCTTCTGCTACTTGTTCTACATCAGACTTCTTCCGCAAACGGCGAAACGCTTTGACTCGTGAGTTTCGCGGCATTCCGACTTCGATGCCCCGGTTGCCGAAATTCAGTTGCCTTTGAATTTCGGGTGATCCCTCTTGAGGATGTATGCTTCTGCTACTTGTTCTACATCAGACTTCTTCCACAAATAGGGAAACGCTTTCAATCGGTGAATTTCGCGGCATTCCAATTTCGATTCCCCGTTTGCCGAAATTCAGTTGCCTTTGGATTTCAGGTGATCCCACTTGAGCATGTATGCTTCTGCTACTTGTTCAACATCAGACTTCTTCCGCAAACCTGGAAACACTTTCAATCGGGGAATTTCGCGGCATTCCGACTTCGATTCCCCGTTTCCGAAATTCAGTTACCTTTGGATTTCAGGTCATCCCTCTTGAGCTTGTATGCTTCTGCTACTTGTTCAACATCAGACTTCTTCCACAAACGGGTAAACGCTTTCAATCGGTGAATTTCGCGGCATTCCAATTTCGATTCCCCGTTTGCCGAAATTCAGTTGCCTTTGGATTTCAGGTGATCCCACTTGAGCATGTATGCTTCTGCTACTTGTTCAACATCAGACTTCTTCCGCAAACTGGGAAACGCTTTCAATCGGTGAATTTCGCGGCATTCCAATTTCGATTCCCCGTTTGCCGAAATTCAGTTGCCTTTGGATTTCAGGTGATCCCACTTGAGCATGTATGCTTCTGCTACTTGTTCAACATCACACTTCTTCCGCAAACCTGGAAACACTTTCAATCGGGGAATTTCACGGCATTCCGACTTCGATTCCCCGTTTCCGAAATTCAGTTGCCTTTGGATTTCAGGTCATCCCTCTTGAGCATGTATGCTTCTGCTACTTGTTCTAAATCAGACTTCTTCCGCAAATGGCAAAACGCTTTGATTCGGAGAGTTTCGCGGAATTCCAACTTTGATGCCCTGGTTGCCGAAATTCAGTTTCCTTTGAATTTCGGGTGATCCCACTTGAGCATGGATGCTTCTGCTACTTGTTCTACATCAGACTTCTTCCGCAAAAGGGGAAACGCTTTCAATCGGTGAATTTCGCGGCATTCCAATTTCGATTCCCCGGTTGCCGAAATTCAGTTGCCTTTGAATTTCGGGTGATCCCACTTGAGCATGTATGCTTCTGCTACTTGTTCTACATCAGACTTCTTCCGAAACGGCGAAACGCTTTTACTCGGTGAGTTTCGCGGCATTCCGACTTCGATGCCCCGGTTGCCGAAATTCAGTTGCCTTTGGATTTCAGGTGATCCCACTTGAGCATGTATGCTTCTGCTACTTGTTCTACATCAGACTTCTTCCGCAAATAGGGAAACGCTTTCAATCGGTGAATTTCGCGGCATTCCAATTTCGATTCCCCGTTTGCCGAAATTCAGTTGCCTTTCGATTTCAGGTGATCCCACTTGAGCATGTATGCTTCTGCTACTTGTTCAACATCAGACTTCTTCCGCAAATAGGGAAACGCTTTCAATCGGTGAATTTCGCGGCATTCCAATTTCGATTCCCCGTTTGCCGAAATTCAGTTGCCTTTCGATTTCAGGTGATCCCACTTGAGCATGTATGCTTCTGCTACTTGTTCAACATCAGACTTCTTCCGCAAACGGGGAAACGCTTTCAATCGGTGAATTTCACGGCATTCCAATTTCGATTCCCCGGTTGCCGAAATTCAGTTGCCTTTGGATTTCGGGTGATCCCACTTGAGCATGGATGCTTCTGCTACTTGTTCTACATCAGACTTCTTCCGCAAAAGGGGAAACGCTTTCAATCGGTGAATTTCGCGGCATTCCAATTTCGATTCCCCGGTTGCCGAAATTCAGTTGCCTTTGAATTTCGGGTGATCCCACTTGAGCATGTATACTTCTGCTACTTGTTCTACATCAGACTTCTTCCGAAACGGCGAAACGCTTTTACTTGGTGAGTTTCGTGGCATTCCGACTTCGATGCCCCGGTTGCCGAAATTCAGTTGCCTTTGGATTTCAGGTGATCCCACTTGAGCATGTATGCTTCTGCTACTTGTTCTACATCAGACTTCTTCCGCAAATGGCAAAACGCTTTGACTCGGTGAGTTTCGCGGCATTCCGACTTCGATGCCCCGGTTGCCGAAATTCAGTTCCCTTTGGATTTCTGTTGAGCCCTCTTGAGCATTAATGCTTCTGCTACTGGGTCGACATAAGACTTCTTCCGCAAACGCCGAAACGCTTTGACTCGGTGAATTTCGCGGCATTCCACCTTCGATTCCCCTTTTCCGAAATTCAGTTGCCTTTGGATTTCAGGTCATCCCTCTTGAGCATGTATGCTTCTGCTACTTGTTCGACATAAGACTTCTTCCGCAAACGCCGAAACGCTTTGACTTGGTGACTTTCGCGGCATTCCACCTTCGATTCCCCATTTCCGAAATTCAGTTGCCTTTGGATTTCAGGTCATCCCTCTTGAGCATGTATGCTTCTGCTACTTGTTCTAAATCAGACTTCTTCCGCAAATGGCAAAACGCTTTGACTCGGAGAGTTTCGCGGAATTCCAACTTTGATGCCCTGGTTGCCGAAATTCAGTTTCCTTTGAATTTCGGGTGATCCCACTTGAGCATGGATGCTTCTGCTACTTGTTCTACATCAGACTTCTTGCGCAAAAGGGGAAACGCTTTCAATCGGTGAATTTCGCGGCATTCCAATTTCGATTCCCCGGTTGCCGAAATTTAGTTGCCTTTGAATTTCGGGTGATCCCACTTGAGCATGTATGCTTCTGCTACTTGTTCTACATCAGGCTTCTTCCGAAACGGCGAAACGCTTTTACTCGGTGAGTTTCGCGGCATTCCGACTTCGATGCCCCGGCTGCCGAAATTCAGTTGCCTTTGAATTTTGGGTGATCCCACTTGAGCATGGATGCTTCTGCTACTTGTTCTACATCAGACTTCTTCCGCAAACGGCGAAACGCTTTGACTCGGTGAGTTTCGCGGCATTCCGACTTCGATGCCCTGGTTGCCGAAATTCAGTTGCCTTTGGATTACGGGTGATCCCACTTGAGCATGGATGCTTCTGCTACTTGTTCTACATCAGACTTCTTCCGCAAACGGGGAAACGCTTTCAATCGGTGAATTTCGCGGTATTCCAATTTCGATTCCCCGTTTGCCGAAATTCAGTTGCCTTTGGATTTCAGGTGATCCCACTTGAGCATGTATGCTTCTGCTACTTGTTCAACATCAGACTTCTTCCGCAAACCTGGAAACACTTTCAATCGGGGAAGTTCGCGGCATTCCGACTTCGATTCCCCGTTTCCGAAATTCAGTTGCCTTTGGATTTCAGGTCATCCCTCTTGAGCATGTATGCTTCTGCTACTTGTTCTAAATCAGACTTCTTCCGCAAATGGCAAAACGCTTTGACTCGGAGAGTTTGCGGAATTCCAACTTTGATGCCCTGGTCGCCGAAATTCAGTTGCCTTTGAATTTTGGGTGAGCCCTCTTGAGCATGTATGCTTCTGCTACTTGTTCGACATAACTCTTCTTCCGCAAACGGCGAAACGCTTTGACTCGGTGGGTTTTGCGGCATTCCGACTTCGATGCCCCGGTTGCCAAAATTCAGTTGCCTTTGGATTTCGGGTGATCCCACCTGAGCATGGATGCTTCTGCTACTTGTTCTACATCAGACTTCTTCCGCAAACGGCGAAACGCTTTGACTCGGTGAGTTTCGCGGCATTCCGACTTCGATGCCCCGGTTGCCGAAATTCAGTTGCCTTTGAATTTCGGGTGATCCCTCTTGAGGATGTATGCTTCTGCTACTTATTCTACATCAGACTTCTTCCGCAAACGGCAAAACGCTTTGACTCGGAGAGTTTCGCGGCATTCCGACTTCGATGCCCCGGTTGCCGAAATTCAGTTTCCTTTGAATTTCGGGTGATCCCACTTGAGCATGGATGCTTCTGCTACTTGTTCTACATCAGACTTCTTCCGCAAAAGGGGAAACGCTTTCAATCGGTGACTTTCGCGGCATTCCAATTTCGATTCCCCGGTTGCCGAAATTCAGTTTCCTTTGAATTTCGGGTGATCCCACTTGAGCATGTATGCTTCTGCTACTTGTTCTACATCAGACTTCTTCCGAAACGGCAAAACGCTTTTACTCGGTGAGTTTCGCGGCATTCCGACTTCGATGCCCCGGTTGTCGAAATTCAGTTGCCTTTGAATTTCGGGTGATCCCACTTGAGCATGGATGCTTCTGCTACTTGTTCTACATCAGACTTCTTCCGCAAACGGCGAAACGCTTTGACTCGGTGAGTTTCGCGGCATTCCGACTTCGATGCCCCGGTTGCTGAAATTCAGTTGCCTTTGGATTTTGGGTGATCCCACTTGAGCATGGATGCTTCTGCTACTTGTTCTACATAAGACTTCTTCCGCAAACGGCGAAACGCTTTGACTCGTGAGTTTCGCGGCATTCCGACTTCGATGCCCCGGTTGCCGAAATTCAGTTGCCTTTGAATTTCGGGTGATCCGTCTTGAGGATGTATGCTTCTGCTACTTGTTCTACATCAGACTTCTTCCGCAAATAGGGAAACGCTTTCAATCGGTGAATTTCGCGGCATTCCAATTTCGATTCCCCGTTTGCCGAAATTCAGTTGCCTTTGGATTTCAGGTGATCCCACTTGAGCATGTATGCTTCTGCTACTTGTTCAACATCAGACTTCTTCCGAAACGGCGAAACGCTTTTACTCGGTGAGTTTCGCGGCATTCCGACTTTGATGCCCCGGTTGCCGAAATTCAGTTGCCTTCGAATTTCGGGTGATCCCTCCTGAGGATGTATGCTTCTGCTACTTGTTCTACATCAGACTTCTTCCGCAAATAGGGAAACGCTTTCAATCGGTGAATTTCGCGGCATTCCAATTTCGATTCCCCGTTTGCCGAAATTCAGTTGCCTTTGGATTTCAGGTGATCCCACTTGAGCATGTATGCTTCTGCTACTTGTTCAACATCACACTTCTTCCGCAAACCTGGAAACACTTTCAATCGGGGAATTTCGCGGCATTCCGACTTCGATTCCCCGTTTCCGAAATTCAGTTGCCTTTGGATTTCAGGTCATCCCTCTTGAGCATGTATGCTTCTGCTACTTGTTCTAAATCATACTTCTTCCGCAAATGGCAAAACGCTTTGACTCGGAGAGTTTCGCGGAATTCCAACTTTGATGCCCTGGTTGCCGAAATTCAGTTGCCTTTGAATTTTGGGTGAACCCTCTTGAGCATGTATGCTTCTGCTACTTGTTCGACATAACTCTTCTTCCGCAAATACCGAAACGCTTTGACTCGGTGGGTTTCGCGGAATTCCGCCTTCGATGCCCCGGTTGCCGAAATTCAGTTGCCTTTGGATTTCGGGTGATCCCACTTGAGCATGTATGCTTCTGCTACTTGTTCAACATCAGACTTCTTCCGCAAACGGGGAAACACTTTTAATCGGTGAATTTCGCGGCATTCCGATTTTGATTCCCCAGTTGCCGAAATTTAGTTGCCTTTGAATTTCTGGTGATCCCACTTGAGCATGTATGCTTCTGCTACTTGTTCTACATCAGACTTCTTCCGCAAACGGGGAAACGCTTTCAATCGATGAATTTCACGGCATTCCGACTTCGATGCCCCGGTTGTCGAAATTCAGTTGCCTTTGAATTTCGGGTGAGCCCTCTTGAGCATGTATGCTTCTGCTACTTGTTCTAAATCAGACTTCTTCCACAAATGGCGAAACGCTTTGACTCGGAGAGTTTCGCGGCTTTCCGACATCGATGCCCCTGTTGCCGAAATTCTGTTGCCTTTGAATTTCGGGTGATCCCTCTTGAACATGTATGCTTCAACTACTTGTTTTAAATCAGACTTCTCCCGCAAATGGTGAAACGCTTTGACTCGGAGAGTTTCGCAGCATTCCGACTTCGTTGCCCCGGTTGCCGAAATTCAGTTGCCTTTGAATTTCTGGTGAGGCCGCTTGAGCATGTATGCTTCTGCTACTTGTTCTACATCAGACTTCTTCCGCAAATGATGAAACGCTTTGACTCGGTGAGTTTCGCGGCATTCCAAATTCGATGCCCTGGTTGCCGAAATTCAGTTGCCTTTGAATTTTTGGTGAGCCCTCTTGAGCATGTATGCTTCTGCTACTTGTTCTACATCACACTTCTTCCGCAAACGGCGCAACGCTTTGACTCGGTGAGTTTCGCGGCATTCCGCCTTCGATGCCCCGGTTGCCGAAATTCAGTTGCCTTTGAATTTCGGGTGATCCCACTTGAGCATGGATGCTTCTGCTACTTGTTCTACATCAGACTTCTTCCGCAAACGGGGAAACGCTTTCAATCGGTGAATTTCACGGCATTCCAATTTCGATTCCCCGGTTGCCGAAATCCAGTTGCCTTTGAATTTCGGGTGATCCCACTTGAGCATGTATGCTTCTGCTACTTGTTCTACATCAGACTTCTTCCGAAACGGCGAAAAGCTTTGACTCGGTGAGTTTCGCGGTATTCCGACTTCGATGCCCCGGTTGCCGAAATTCAGTTGCCTTTGAATTTCGGGTGATCCCTATTGAGCATGTATGCTTCTGCTACTTGTTCTACATCAAACTTCTTCCGCAAACGGCAAAACGCTTTGACTCGGTGAGTTTCGCGGCATTCCGACTTCGATGCCCCGGTTGCCGAAATTCAGTTGCCTTTGAATTTCTGTTGAGCCCTCTTGAGCATGTATGCTTCTGCTACTTGTTCGACATAAGACTTCTTCCGCAAGCGGGGAAACGCTTTTACTCGGTGAGTTTCGCGGCATTCCGACTTTGATGCCCCGGTTGCCGAAATTCAGTTGCCTTCGAATTTCGGGTGATCCCTCCTGAGGATGTATGCTTCTGCTACTTGTTCTACATCAGACTTCTTCCGCAAATAGGGAAACGCTTTCAATCGGTGAATTTCGCGGCATTCCAATTTCGATTCCCCGTTTGCCGAAATTCAGTTGCCTTTGGATTTCAGGTGATCCCACTTGAGCATGTATGCTTCTGCTACTTGTTCAACATCACACTTCTTCCGCAAACCTGGAAACACTTTCAATCGGGGAATTTCGCGGCATTCCGACTTCGATTCCCCGTTTCCGAAATTCAGTTGCCTTTGGATTTCAGGTCATCCCTCTTGAGCATGTATGCTTCTGCTACTTGTTCTAAATCATACTTCTTCCGCAAATGGCAAAACGCTTTGACTCGGAGAGTTTCGCGGAATTCCAACTTTGATGCCCTGGTTGCCGAAATTCAGTTGCCTTTGAATTTTGGGTGAACCCTCTTGAGCATGTATGCTTCTGCTACTTGTTCGACATAACTCTTCTTCCGCAAATACCGAAACGCTTTGACTCGGTGGGTTTCGCGGAATTCCGCCTTCGATGCCCCGGTTGCCGAAATTCAGTTGCCTTTGGATTTCGGGTGATCCCACTTGAGCATGTATGCTTCTGCTACTTGTTCAACATCAGACTTCTTCCGCAAACGGGGAAACACTTTTAATCGGTGAATTTCGCGGCATTCCGATTTTGATTCCCCAGTTGCCGAAATTTAGTTGCCTTTGAATTTCTGGTGATCCCACTTGAGCATGTATGCTTCTGCTACTCGTTCTACATCAGACTTCTTCCGCAAACGGGGAAACGCTTTCAATCGGTGAATTTCACGGCATTCCGACTTCGATGCCCCGGTTGTCGAAATTCAGTTGCCTTTGAATTTCGGGTGAGCCCTCTTGAGCATGTATGCTTCTGCTACTTGTTCTAAATCAGACTTCTTCCACAAACGGCGAAACGCTTTGACTCGGAGAGTTTCGCGGCTTTCCGACATCGATGCCCCTGTTGCCGAAATTCTGTTGCCTTTGAATTTCGGATGATCCCTCTTGAACATGTATGCTTCTACTACTTGTTTTAAATCAGACTTCTCCCGCAAATGGTGAAACGCTTTGACTCGGAGAGTTTCGCAGCATTCCGAC
This sequence comes from Populus davidiana, assembly GCA_030145905.1. Lineage (NCBI taxonomy): Eukaryota > Viridiplantae > Streptophyta > Magnoliopsida > Malpighiales > Salicaceae > Populus > Populus davidiana. The sequence continues at coordinate 8,898,467 of CM057797.1, forward strand.
TTCGTTGCCCCGGTTGCCGAAATTCAGTTGCCTTTGAATTTCTGGTGAGGCCGCTTGAGCATGTATGCTTCTGCTACTTGTTCTACATCAGACTTCTTCCGCAAATGATGAAACGCTTTGACTCGGTGAGTTTCGCGGCATTCCAAATTCGATGCCCTGGTTGCCGAAATTCAGTTGCCTTTGAATTTTTGGTGAGCCCTCTTGAGCATGTATGCTTCTGCTACTTGTTCTACATCACACTTCTTCCGCAAACGGCGCAACGCTTTGACTCGGTGAGTTTCGCGGCATTCCGCCTTCGATGCCCCGGTTGCCGAAATTCAGTTGCCTTTGAATTTCGGGTGATCCCACTTGAGCATGGATGCTTCTGCTACTTGTTCTACATCAGACTTCTTCCGCAAACGGGGAAACGCATTCAATCGGTGAATTTCACGGCATTCCAATTTCGATTCCCCGGTTGCCGAAATCCAGTTGCCTTTGAATTTCGGGTGATCCCACTTGAGCATGTATGCTTCTGCTACTTGTTCTACATCAGACTTCTTCCGAAACGGCGAAAAGCTTTGACTCGGTGAGTTTCGCGGTATTCCGACTTCGATGCCCCGGTTGCCGAAATTCAGTTGCCTTTGAATTTCGGGTGATCCCTATTGAGCATGTATGCTTCTGCTACTTGTTCTACATCAAACTTCTTCCGCAAACGGCAAAACGCTTTGACTCGGTGAGTTTCGCGGCATTCCGACTTCGATGCCCCGGTTGCCGAAATTCAGTTGCCTTTGAATTTCTGTTGAGCCCTCTTGAGCATGTATGCTTCTGCTACTTGGTCGACATAAGACTTCTTCCGCAAACGCCGAAACGCTTTGAATCGGTGAGTTTCGCGGCATTCCAACTTCGATGCCCCGGTTGCCGAAATTTAGTTGCCTTTGAATTTCGGGTGATCCCTCTTGAGCATGTATGCTTCTGCTACTTTTTCTACATCAGACTTCTTCCGCAAGCGGGGAAACGCTTTGACTCGGTGAATTTCGCAGCATTCCGCCTTCGATTCCCCAGTTGCCGAAATTCAGTTGCCTTTGAATTTCGGGTGATCCCACTTGAGCATGGATGCTTCTGCTACTTGTTCTACATCAGACTTCTTCCGCAAACGGGGAAACGCTTTCAATCGGTGAATTTTGCGGCATTCCAATTTCGATTCCCCGGTTGCCGAAATTCAGTTGCCTTTGAATTTCGGGTGATCCCACTTGAGCATGTATGCTTCTGCTACTTGTTCGACATAAGACTTCTTCCGCAAAACGCGAAACGCTTTGACTCGGTGAGTTTCGCGGCATTCCGAATTCGATGCCCCGGTTGCCGAAATATAGTTGCCTTTGAATATCGGGTGATACCTCTTGAGCATGTATGCTTCTGCTACTTGTTCTACATCAGACTTCTTCCGCAAACAGGGAAACGCTTTCAATCGGTGAATTTCGCGGCATTCCGATTTCGATTCCCCGTTTGCCAAAATTCAGTTGCCTTTGAATTTCAGGTGATCCCTCTTGAGCATGTATGCTTCTGCTACTTGTTCTACATCAGACTTCTTCCGCAAACGGGTAAACGCTTTCAATCGGTGAATCTCGCGGCATTCCAATTTCGATTCCTCGGTTGCCGAAATTCAGTTGCCTTTGAATTTCTGGTGAGCTCGCTTGAGCATGTGTGCTTCTGCTACTTGTTCTACATCAGACTTCTTCCGCAAACGGCGAAACGCTTTGACTCAGTTAGTTTCTCGGAATTCCAACTTCGATGCCCCGGTTGCCGAATTTCAGTTGCCTTTGAATTTCGGGTGATCCGTCTTGAGCATGTATGCTTCTGCTACTTGTTCTACATCAGACTTCTTCCGCAAATGGGGAAACGCTTTCAATCGGTGAATTTCGCGGCATTCCGATTTCGATTCCTTGGTTGCCGAAATACAGTTGCCTTTGAATTTCTGGTGAGCCCGCTTGAGCATGTATGCTTCTGCTACTTGTTCTACATCAGACTTCTTCCGCAAACGGCGAAACGCTTTGACTCCGTTAGTTTCGCGGAATTCCAACTTCGATGCCCCGGTTGCCGAAATTGAGTTGCCTTTGGATTTCGGGTGATCCCTCTTGAGCATGTATGCTTCTGCTACTTGTTCTAAATCAGACTTCTTCCGCAAATGGCGAAACGCTTTGACTCGGTGAGTTTCGCGGCAATCCGACTTCGATGCCCCGGTTGCCGAAATTCAGTTGCCTTTGAATTTCGGGTGATCCCTCTTGAGCATGTAGGCTTCTGCTACTTGTTCTACATCAGACTTCTTCCGCAAACGGGGAAACGGTTTCAATCGGTGAATTTCACAGCATTCCGATTTCGATTCCCCATTTTCCGAAACTCAATTGCCTTTGGATTTCGGGTGATCCTTCTTGAGCCTGTACGCTTCTGCTACTTGTTCTAAATCAGACTTCTTCCGAATTTTGGCGAAACGCTTTGACTCAGTGAGTTTCGCGGCAGTCCGACTTCGATGGCCCCGTTGCCGAATTTCAGTTGCCATTGAATTTCGGGTGATCCCTCTTGAGCATGTATGCTTCTGCTACTTGTTCTACATCAGACTTCTTCCGCAAACGGGGAAACGCTTTCAATCGGTGAATTTCACGGCATTCCGATTTCGATTTCCCGGTTGCTGAAATTCAGTTGCCTTTGAATTTCGGGTGATCCCACTTGAGCATGCATGCTTCTGCTACTTGTTCTACATCAGACTTCTTCCGCAAATGGGGAAACGCTTTCAATCGGTGAATTTCGCGGCATTCCAATTTCGATTCCCCGGTTGCCGAAATTCGGTTGCCGAAATTCAGTTGCCTTTGAATTTCTGGTGAGGCCACTTGAGCATGTATGCTTCTGCTACTTGTTCTACATCACACTTCTTCCGCAAACGGCGCAACGCTTTGACTCGGTGAGTTTCGCGGCATTCCGCCTTCGATGCCCTGGTTGCCAAAATACAATTGCCTTTGAATTTCGGGTGATCCCACTTGAGCATGGATGCTTCTGCTACTTGTTCTACATCAGACTTCTTCCACAAACGGGGAAACGCTTTCAATCGGTGAATTTCGCGGCATTCCAATTTCGATTCCCCGGTTGCCGAAATTCAGTTGCCTTTGAATTTCGGGTGATCCCACTTGAGCATGTATGCTTCTGCTACTTGTTCTACATTAGACTTCTTCCGGAACGGCGAAACGCTTTGACTCGGTGAATTTCACGGCATTCCGACTTCGATGCCCCGGTTGTCGAAATTCAGTTGCCTTTGAATTTTGGGTGAGCCCTCTTGAGCATGTATGCTTCTGCTACTTGTTCTAAATCAGACTTCTTCCACAAACAGCGAAACGCTTTGACTCGGAGAGTTTCGCGGCTTTCCGACATCGATGCCCCTGTTGCCGAAATTCTGTTGCCTTTGAATTTCGGGTGATCCCTATTAAGCATGTATGCTTTTGCTACTTGTTCTACATCAGACTTCTTCCGCAAACGGCGAAACGCTTTAACTCGGTGAGTTTCGCGGAATTCCAACTTCGATGCCCCGGTTGCCGAAATTCAGTTGCCATTGGATTTCGGGTGATCCCACTTGAGCATGTATGCTTCTGCTACTTGTTCAACATCAGACTTCTTCCGCAAACGGGGAAACACTTTCAATCGGTGAATTTCGCGGCGTTCCGATTTTGATTCCCCGGTTGCCGAAATTTAGTTGCCTTTGAATTTCTGGTGATCCCACTTGAGCATGTATGCTTCTGCTACTTGTTCTACATCAGACTTCTTCCGCAAATGGGGAAACGCTTTCAATCGGTGAATTTCGCGGCATTCCAATTTCGATTCCCCGGTTGCCGAAATTCGGTTGCCGAAATTCAGTTGCCTTTGAATTTCTGGTGAGGCCACTTGAGAATGTATGCTTCTGCTACTTGTTCTACATCACACTTCTTCCGCAAACGGCGCAACGCTTTGACTCGGTGAGTTTCGCGGCATTCCGCCTTCGATGCCCTGGTTGCCGAAATACAATTGCCTTTGAATTTCGGGTGATCCCACTTGAGCATGGATGCTTCTGCTACTTGTTCTACATCAGACTTCTTCCACAAACGGGGAAACGCTTTCAATCGGTGAATTTCGCGGCATTCCAATTTCGATTCCCCGGTTGCCGAAATTCAGTTGCCTTTGAATTTCGGGTGATCCCACTTGAGCATGTATGCTTCTGCTACTTGTTCTACATTAGACTTCTTCCGGAACGGCGAAACGCTTTGACTCGGTGAATTTCACGGCATTCCGACTTCGATGCCCCGGTTGTCGAAATTCAGTTGCCTTTGAATTTTGGGTGAGCCCTCTTGAGCATGTATGCTTCTGCTACTTGTTCTAAATCAGACTTCTTCCACAAACAGCGAAACGCTTTGACTCGGAGAGTTTCGCGGCTTTCCGACATCGATGCCCCTGTTGCCGAAATTCTGTTGCCTTTGAATTTCGGGTGATCCCTCTTGAGCATGTATGCTTCTACAACTTGTTTTAAATCAGACTTCTCCCGCAAATGGTGAAACGCTTTGACTCGGAGAGTTTCGCAGCATTCTGACTTCGTTGCCCCGGTTGCCGAAATTCAGTTGCCTTTGAATTTCTGGTGAGGCCGCTTGAGCATGTATGCTTCTGCTACTTGTTCTACATCAGACTTCTTCCGCAAAGGATGAAACGCTTTGACTCGGTGAGTTTCGCGGCATTCCAAATTCGATGCCCTGGTTGCCGAAATTCAGTTGCCTTTGAATTTTTGGTGAGCCCTCTTGAGCATGTATGCTTCTGCTACTTGTTCTACATCACACTTCTTCCGCAAACGGCGCAACGCTTTGACTCGGTGAGTTTCGCGGCATTCCGCCTTCGATGCCCCGGTTGCCGAAATTCAGTTGCCTTTGAATTTCGGGTGATCCCACTTGAGCATGGATGCTTCTGCTACTTGTTCTACATCAGACTTCTTCCGCAAACGGGGAAACGCTTTCAATCGGTGAATTTCACGGCATTCCAATTTCGATTCCCCGGTTGCCGAAATCCAGTTGCCTTTGAATTTCGGGTGATCCCACTTGAGCATGTATGCTTCTGCTACTTGTTCTACATCAGACTTCTTCCGAAACGGCGAAACGCTTTGACTCGGTGAGTTTCGCGGTATTCCGACTTCGATGCCCCGGTTGCCGAAATTCAGTTGCCTTTGAATTTCGGGTGATCCCTATTGAGCATGTATGCTTCTGCTACTTGTTCTACATCAAACTTCTTCCGCAAACGGCAAAACGCTTTGACTCGGTGAGTTTCGCGGCATTTCGACTTCGATGCCCTGGTTGCCGAAATTCAGTTGCCTTTGAATTTCTGTTGAGCCCTCTTGAGCATGTATGCTTCTGCTACTTGTTCGACATAAGACTTCTTCCGCAAACGCCGAAACGCTTTGAATCGGTGAGTTTCGCGGCATTCCAACTTCGATGCCCCGGTTGCCGAAATTTAGTTGCCTTTGAATTTCGGGTGATCCCTCTTGAGCATGTATGCTTCTGCTACTTTTTCTACATCAGACTTCTTCCGCAAACGGGGAAACGCTTTGACTCGGTGAATTTCGCAGCATTCCGCCTTCGATTCCCCAGTTGCCGAAATTCAGTTGCCTTTGAATTTCGGGTGATCCCACTTGAGCATGGATGCTTCTGCTACTTGTTCTACATCAGACTTCTTCCGCAAACGGGGAAACGCTTTCAATCGGTGAATTTCGCGGCATTCCAATTTCGATTCCCCGGTTGCCGAAATTCAGTTGCCTTTGAATTTCGGGTGATCCCACTTGAGCATGTATGCTTCTGCTACTTGTTCGACATAAGACTTCTTCCGCAAAAGGCGAAACGCTTTGACTCGGTGAGTTTCGCGGCATTCCGAATTCGATGCCCCGGTTGCCGAAATTCAGTTGCCTTTGAATATCGGGTGATACCTCTTGAGCATGTATGCTTCTGCTACTTGTTCTACATCAGACTTCTTCCGCAAACAGGGAAACGCTTTCAATCGGTGAATTTCGCGGCATTCCGATTTCGATTCCCCGTTTGCCAAAATTCAGTTGCCTTTGAATTTCAGGTGATCCCTCTTGAGCATGTATGCTTCTGCTACTTGTTCTACATCAGACTTCTTCCGCAAACGGGTAAACGCTTTCAATCGGTGAATCTCGCGGCATTCCAATTTCGATTCCTCGGTTGCCGAAATTCAGTTGCCTTTGAATTTCTGGTGAGCTCGCTTGAGCATGTGTGCTTCTGCTACTTGTTCTACATCAGACTTCTTCCGCAAACGGCGAAACGCTTTGACTCCGTTAGTTTCTCGGAATTCCAACTTTGATGCCCCGGTTGCCGAATTTCAGTTGCCTTTGAATTTCGCGTGATCCGTCTTGAGCATGTATGCTTCTGCTACTTGTTCTACATCAGACTTCTTCCGCAAATGGGGAAACGCTTTCAATCGGTGAATTTCGCGGCATTCCGATTTCGATTCCTCGGTTGCCGAAATACAGTTGCCTTTGAATTTCTGGTGAGCCCGCTTGAGCATGTATGCTTCTGCTACTTGTTCTACATCAGACTTCTTCCGCAAACGGCGAAACGCTTTGACTCTGTTAGTTTCGCGGAATTCCAACTTCGATGCCCCGGTTGCCGAAATTGAGTTGCCTTTGGATTTCGGGTGATCCCTCTTGAGCATGTATGCTTCTGCTACTTGTTCTAAATCAGACTTCTTCCGCAAATGGCGAAACGCTTTGACTCGGTGAGTTTCGCGGCAATCCGACTTCGATGCCCCGGTTGCCGAAATTCAGTTGCCTTTGAATTTCGGGTGATCCCTCTTGAGCATGTAGGCTTCTGCTACTTGTTCTACATCAGACTTCTTCCGCAAACGGGGAAACGGTTTCAATCGGTGAATTTCACAGCATTCCGATTTCGATTCCCCATTTTCCGAAACTCAATTGCCTTTGGATTTCGGGTGATCCTTCTTGAGCCTGTACGCTTCTGCTACTTGTTCTAAATCAGACTTCTTCCGAATTTTGGCGAAACGCTTTGACTCAGTGAGTTTCGCGGCAGTCCGACTTCGATGGCCCCGTTGCCGAATTTCAGTTGCCTTTGAATTTCGGGTGATCCCTCTTGAGCATGTATGCTTCTGCTACTTGTTCTACATCAGACTTCTTCCGCAAACGGGGAAACGCTTTCAATCGGTGAATTTCACGGCATTCCGATTTCGATTTCCCGGTTGCTGAAATTCAGTTGCCTTTGAATTTCTGGTGAGCCCGCTTGAGCATGTATGCTTTTGCTACTTGTTCTACATCAGACTTCTTCCGCAAACGGCGAAACGCTTTAACTCGGTGAGTTTCGCGGAATTCCAACTTCGATGCCCCGGTTGCCGAAATTCAGTTGCCATTGGATTTCGGGTGATCCCACTTGAGCATGTATGCTTCTGCTACTTGTTCAACATCAGACTTCTTCCGCAAACGGGGAAACACTTTCAATCGGTGAATTTCGCGGCGTTCCGATTTTGATTCCCCGGTTGCCGAAATTTAGTTGCCTTTGAATTTCTGGTGATCCCACTTGAGCATGTATGCTTCTGCTACTTGTTCTACATCAGACTTCTTCCGCAAACGGGGAAACGCTTTCAATCGGTGAATTTCGCGGCATTCCTATTTCGAATCCCCGGTTGCCGAAATTCAGTTGCCTTTGAATTTCGGGTGATCCCACTTGAGCATGTATGCTTCTGCTACTTGTTCTACATTAGACTTCTTCCGGAACGGCGAAACGCTTTGACTCGGTGAGTTTCGCGGTATTCCGACTTCGATGCCCCGGTTGCCGAAATACAATTGCCTTTGAATTTCGGGTGATCCCTATTGAGCATGTATGCTTCTGCTACTTGTTCTACATCAGACTTCTTCCGCAAACGGTAAAACGCTTTGACTCGGTGAGTTTCGCGGCATTCCGACTTCGATGCCCCGGTTGCCGAAATTCAGTTGCCTTTGAATTTCTGTTGAGCCCTCTTGACCATGTATGCTTCTGCTACTTGTTCGACATAAGACTTCTTCCGCAAACGCCGAAACGCTTTGAATCGGTGAGTTTCGCGGCATTCCAACTTCGATGCCCCGGTTGCCGAAATTTAGTTGCCTTTGAATTTCGGGTGATCCCTCTTGAGCATGTATGCTTCTACTACTTTTTCTACATCAGACTTCTTCCGCAAACGGGGAAACGCTTTGACTCGGTGAATTTCGCGGCATTCCGCCTTCGATTCCCCGATTGCCGAAATTCAGTTGCCTTTGAATTTCGGGTGATCCCACTTGAGCATGGATGCTTCTGCTACTTGTTCTACATCAGACTTCTTCCGCAAACGGGGAAAAGCTTTCAATCGGTGAATTTCGCGGCATTCCGATTTCGATTCCTCGGTTGCCGAAATTCAGTTGCCTTTGAATTTCTGGTGAGCTCGCTTGAGCATGTATGCTTCTGCTACTTGTTCTACATCAGACTTCTTCCGCAAACGGCGAAACGCTTTGACTCGGTTAGTTTCGCGGTATTCCGACTTCGATGCCGCGGTTGCGGAAATACAGTTGCCTTTGAATTTCGGGTGATCCCTATTGAGCATGTATGCTTCTGCTACTTGTTCTACATCAGACTTCTTCCGCAAACGGCAAAACGCTTTGACTCGGTGAGTTTCGCGGAATTCCGACTTCGATGCCCCGGTTGCCGAAATTCAGTTGCCTTTGAATTTCGGGTGATCCCACTTGAGCATGGATGCTTCTGCTACTTGTTCTACATCAGACTTCTTCCGCAAACGGGGAAACGCTTTCAATCGGTGAATTTCGCGGCATTCCAATTTCGATTCCCCGGTTGCCGAAATTCAGTTGCCTTTGAATTTCGGGTGATCCCACTTGAGCATGTATGCTTCTGCTACTTGTTCTACATCAGACTTCTTCCGCAAACGGCAAAACGCTTTGACTCGGTGAGTTTCGCGGCATTCCGACTTCGATGCCCCGGTTGCCAAAATTCAGTTGCCTTTGAATTTCGGGTGATCCCACTTGAGCATGGATGCTTCTGCTACTTGTTCTACATCAGACTTCTTCCGCAAACGGGGAAACGCTTTCAATCGGTGAATTTCGCGGCATTCCAATTTCGATTCCCCGGTTGCCGAAATTCAGTTGCCTTTGAATTTCGGGTGATCCCACTTGAGCATGTATGCTTCTGCTACTTGTTCTACATCAGACTTCTTCCGAAACGGCGAAACGCTTTGACTCGGTGAGTTTCGCGGTATTCCGACTTCGATGCCCCGGTTGCGGAAATACAGTTGCCTTTGAATTTCGGGTGATCCCTATTGAGCATGTATGCTTCTGCTACTTGTTCTACATCAGACTTCTTCCGCAAACGGCAAAACGCTTTGACTCGGTGAGTTTCGCGGCATTCCGACTTCGATGCCCCGGTTGCCGAAATTGAGTTGCCTTTGAATTTCTGTTGAGCCCTCTTGACCATGTATGCTTCTGCTACTTGTTCGACATAAGACTTCTTCCGCAAACGCCGAAAGGCTTTGAATCGGTGAGTTTCGCGGCATTCCAACTTCGATGCCCCGGTTGCCGAAATTTAGTTGCCTTTGAATTTTGGGTGATCCCTCGTGAGCATGGATGCTTCTGCTACTTGTTCTACATCAGACTTCTTCCGCAAACGGGGAAACGCTTTCAATCGGTGAATTTCGCGGCATTCCAATTTCGATTCCTCGGTTGCCGAAATTCAGTTGCCTTTGAATTTATGGATAGCTCGCTTGAGCATGTATGCTTCTGCTACTTGTTCTACATCAGACTTCTTCCGCAAACGGCGAAACGCTTTGACTCGGTTAGTTTCGCGGAATTCCAACTTCGATGCCGCGGTTGCCGAATTTCAGTTGCCTTTGAATTTCGGGTGATCCGTCTTGAGCATGTATGCTTCTACTACTTGTTCTACATCAGACTTCTTCCGCAAACAGGGAAACGCTTTCAATCGGTGAATTTCGCGGCATTTCGATTTCGATTCCCCGTTTGCCAAAATTCAGTTGCCTTTGAATTTCAGGTGATCCGTCTTGAGCATATATGCTTCTGCTACTTGTTCTACATCAGACTTCTTCCGCAAACGGGGAAACGCTTTCAATCGGTGAATTTCGCGGCATTCCAATTTCGATTCCTCGGTTGCCGAAATTCAGTTGCCTTTGAATTTCTGGTCAGCTCACTTGAGAATGTATGCTTCTGCTACTTGTTCTACATCAGACTTCGATGCCCCGGTTGCCGAAATTCAGTTGCCTTTGAATTTCTGGTGAGCCCGCTTGAGCATGTATGCTTCTGCTACTTGTTCTACATCATACTTCTTCCGCAAACGTTGAAACGCTTTGACTCGGTGAGTTTCGCGGAATTCCAACTTCGATGCCCCGGTTGCCGAAATTTAGTTGCCTTTGAATTTCGGGTGATCCCTCTTGAGCATGTATGCTTCTGCTACTTGTTCTACATCAGACTTCTTCCGAAATGGCAAAACGCTTTGACTCCGTGAGTTTCATGGCATTCCGACTTCGATGCCCCGGTTGCCGGAATTCAGTTGCCTTTGAATTTCGGGTGATCCCACTTGAGCATGGATGCTTCTGCTACTTGTTCTACATCAGACTTCTTCCGCAAACGGGGAAACGCTTTCAATCGGTGAATTTCGCGGCATTCCGACTTCGATGCCCCGGTTGCCGAAATTCAGTTGCCTTTGAATTTCGGGTGAGCCCTCTTGAGCATGTATGCTTCTACTACTTGTTCTAAATTAGACTTCTTTCGCAAATGGCGAAACGTTTTGACTCGGTGAGTTTCGCGGCATTCCGACTTCGATGCCCAGGTTGCCGAAATTCAGTTGCCTTTGAATTTCTGGTGAGCCCGCTTGAGCATGTATGCTTCTGCTACTTGTTCTACATCAGACTTCTTCCGAAATGGCGAAACGCTTTGACTCGGGGAGTTTCGTGGCTTTCCAACTTCGATGCCCCGGTTGCCGAAATTCAGTTGCCTTTGAATTTCGGGTGATCCCTCTTGAGCATGTATGCTTCTGCTACTTGTTCTACATCAGACTTCTTCCGAAATGGCGAAACGCTTTGACTCGGTGAGTTTCGCGGCATTCCAACTCCGATGCCCCGGTTGCCGAAATTCAGTTGGCTTTGAATTTCTGGTGAGCCCGCTTGAGCATGTATGCTTCTGCTACTTGTTCTACATCATACTTCTTCCGCAAACGTCGAAACGCTTTGACTCGGTGAGTTTCGCAGAATTCCAACTTCGATGCCCCGGTTGCCGAAATTCAGTTGCCTTTGAATTTCGGGTGATCCCTATTGAGCATGTATGCTTCTGCTACTTGTTCTACATCAGACTTCTTCCGAAATGGCGAAACACTTTGACTCGGTGAGTTTCGCGGCTTTCCGACTTCGATGCCCCGGTTGCCGAAATTCAGTTGCCTTTGCATTTCTGGTGAGCCCTCTGGAGGATGTATGCTTCTGCTACTTGTTCGACATAAGACTTCTTCCGCAAACGCCGAAACGCTTTCACTCGGTGAGTTTCGCGGCATTCCAACTTCGATGCCCCGGTTGCCGAAATTTAGTTGCCTTTGAATTTCGGGTGATCCCTATTGAGCATGTATGCTTCTACTACTTGTTCTACATCAGACTTCTTCCGAAATGGCGAAACGCTTTGACTCGGTGAGTTTCGCGGCTTTCCGACTTCGATGCCCCGGTTGCCGAAATTCAGTTGCCTTTGCATTTCTGGTGAGCCCTCTTGAGGATGTATGCTTCTGCTACTTGTTCGACATAAGACTTCTTCCGCAAACGCCGAAACGCTTTCACTCGGTGAGTTTCGCGGCATTCCAACTTCGATGCCCCGGTTGCCGAAATTTAGTTGCCTTTGAATTTCGGGTGATCCCACTTGAGCATGGATGCTTCTGCTACTTGTTCTACATCAGACTTCTTCCGCAAACGGGGAAACGCTTTCAATCGGTGAATTTTGCGGCATTCCGACTTCGATGCCCCGGTTGCCGAAATTCAGTTGCCTTTGAATTTTGGGTGAGCCCTCTTGAGCATGTATGCTTCTCCTACTTGTTCTAAATTAGACTTCTTTCGCAAATGGCGAAACGTTTTGACTCGGTGAATTTCGCGGCATTCCGCCTTCGATTCCCCGGTTGCCGAAATTCAGTTGCCTTTGAATTTCGGGTGATTCCACTTGAGCATGGATGCTTCTGCTACTTGTTCTACATCAGACTTCTTCCACAAACGGGGAAACGCTTTCAATCGGTGAATTTCGCGGCATTCCGACTTCGATGCCCCGGTTGCCGAAATTCAGTTGCCTTTGAATTTCGGGTGAGCCCTCTTGAGCATGTATGCTTCTACTACTTGTTCTAAATTAGACTTCTTTCGCAAATGGCGAAACATTTTGACTCGGTGAGTTTCGCGGCATTCCGACTTCGATGCCCCGGTTGCCGAAAGTCAGTTGCCTTTGAATTTCTGGTGAGCCCGCTTGAGCATGTATGCTTCTGCTACTTGTTCTACATCAGACTTCTTCCGAAATGGCGAAACGCTTTGACTCGGGGAGTTTCGTGGCATTCCAACTTCGATGCCCCGGTTGCCGAAATTCAGTTGCCTTTGAATTTCGGGTGATCCCTCTTGAGCATGTATGCTTCTGCTACTTGTTCTACATCAAACTTCTTCCGCAAACGGGGAAACGCTTTCAATAGGTGAATTTCGCGGCATTCCGACTTCGATGCCCCGGTTGCCGAAATTCAGTTGCCTTTGAATTTTGGGTGAGCCCTCTTGAGCATGGATGCTTCTGCTACTTGTTCTACATCAGACTTCTTCCGCAAACGGGGAAACGCTTTCAATCGGTGAATTTCGCGGCATTCCGACTTCGATGCCCCGGTTGCCGAAATTCAGTTGCCTTTGAATTTTGGGTGAGCCCTCTTGAGCATGTATGCTTCTACTACTTGTTCTAAATTAGACTTCTTTCGCAAATGGCGAAACGTTTTGACTCGGTGAATTTCGCGGCATTCCGCCTTCGATTCCCTAGTTGCCGAAATTCAGTTGCCTTTGAATTTCGGGTGATCCCACTTGAGCATGGATGCTTCTGCTACTTGTTCTACATCAGACTTCTTCCGCAAACGGGGAAACGCTTTCAATCGGTGAATTTCGCGGCATTCCGACTTCGATGCCCCGGTTGCCGAAATTCAGTTGCCTTTGAATTTCTGGTGAGCCCGCTTGAGCATGTATGCTTCTGCTACTTGTTCTACATCAGACTTCTTCCGAAATGGCGAAACGCTTTGACTCGGGGTGTTTCGTGGCATTCCAACTTCGATGCCGCGGTTGCCGAAATTCAGTTGCCTTTGAATTTCGGGTGATCCCTCTTGAGCATGTATGCTTCTGCTACTTGTTCTACATCAGACTTCTTCCGAAATGGCGAAACGCTTTGACTCGGGGAGTTTCGTGGCATTCCAACTTCGATGCCCCGGTTGCCGAAATTCAGTTGCCTTTGAATTTCGGGTGATCCCTCTTGAGCATGTATGCTTCTGCTACTTGTTCTACATCAAACTTCTTCCGCAAACGGGGAAACGCTTTCAATCGGTGAATTTCGCGGCATTCCGACTTCGATGCCCCGGTTGCCGAAATTCAGTTGCCTTTGAAATTTGGGTGAGCCCTCTTGAGCATCTATGCTTCTACTACTTGTTCTAAATTAGACTTCTTTCGCAAATGGCGAAACGTTTTGACTCGGTGAATTTCGCGGCATTCCGCCTTCGATTCCCCGGTTGCCAAAATTCAGTTGCCTTTGAATTTCGGGTGATCCCACTTGAGCATGGATGCTTCTGCTACTTGTTCTACATCAGACTTCTTCCACAAACGGGGAAACGCTTTCAATCGGTGAATTTCGCGGCATTCCGACTTCGATGCCCCGGTTGCCCAAATTCAGTTGCCTTTGAATTTCTGGTGAGCCCGCTTGAGCATGTATGCTTCTGCTACTTGTTCTACATCAGACTTCTTCCGAAATGGCGAAACGCTTTGACTCGGGGAGTTTCGTGGCATTCCAACTTCGATGCTCCGGTTGCCGAAATTCAGTTGCCTTTGAATTTCGGGTGATCCCTCTTGAGCATGTATGCTTCTGCTACTTGTTCTACATCAGACTTCTTCCGAAATGGCGAAACGCTTTGACTCGGGGAGTTTCGTGGCATTCCAACTTTGATGCCCCGGTTGCCGAAATTCAGTTGCCTTTGAATTTCGGGTGATCCCTCTTGAGCATGTATGCTTCTGCTACTTGTTCTACATCAGACTTCTTCCGAAATGGCGAAACGCTTTGACTCGGTGAGTTTCGCGGCATTCCGACTTCGATGCCCCGGTTGCCGGAATTCAGTTCCCTTTGAATTTCGGGTGATCCCTATTGAGCATGTATGCTTCTGCTACTTGTTCTACATCAGACTTCTTCCGCAAACGGCGAAACGCTTTGACTCGGTGAGTTTCGCGGCATTCCGACTTCGATGCCCCGGTTGCCGAAATACAGTTGCCTTTGAATTTCAGGTGATCCCTCTTGAGCATGTATGCTTCTGCTACTTGTTCTACATCAGACTTCTTCCGAAATGGCGAAACGCTTTGACTCGGTGAGTTTCGTGGCATTCCAACTTCGATGCCCCGGTTGCCAAAATTTAGTTGCCTTTGAATTTCGGGTGAGCCCGCTTGAGCATATATGCTTCTGCTACTTGTTCTACATCAGACTTCTTCCGCAAACGGCGAAACGCTTGGACTCGGTGAGCTTCGCGGCATTCCGACTTCGATGCCCCGGTTGCCGAAATTCAGTTGCCTTTGAATTTCTGGTGAGCCCGCTTGAGCATGTATGCTTCTGCTACTTGTTCTACATCAGACTTCTTCCGAACTGGCGAAACGCTTTGACTCGGGGAGTTTCGTGGCATTCCAACTTCGATGCCCCGGTTGCCGAAATTCAGTTGCCTTTGAATTTCGGGTGATCCCTCTTGAGCATGTATGCTTCTGCTACTTGTTCTACATCAGACTTCTTCCGAAATGGCGAAACGCTTTGACTCGGTGACTTTCGCGGCTTTCCGACTTCGATGCCCCGGTTGCCGAAATTCAGTTGCCTTTGCATTTCTGGTGAGCCCTCTTGAGGATGTATGCTTTTGCTACTTGTTCGACATAAGACTTCTTCCGCAAACGCTGAAACGCTTTCACTCGGTGGGTTTCGCGGCATTCCAACTTCGATGCCCCGGTTGCCGAAATTTAGTTGCCTTTGAATTTCGGGTGATCCCACTTGAGCATGGATGCTTCTCCTACTTGTTCTACATCAGACTTCTTCCGCAAACGGGGAAACGCTTTCAATCGGTGAATTTCGCGGCATTCCGACTTCGATGCCCCGGTTGCCGAAATTCAGTTGCCTTTGAATTTTGGGTGAGCCCTCTTGAGCATGTATGCTTCTACTACTTGTTCTAAATTAGACTTCTTTCGCAAATGGCGAAACATTTTGACTCGGTGAATTTCGCGGCATTCCGCCTTCGATTCCCCGGTTGCCGAAATTCAGTTGCCTTTGAATTTCGGGTGATCCCACTTGAGCATGGATGCTTCTGCTACTTGTTCTACATCAGACTTCTTCCGCAAACGGGGAAACGCTTTCAATCGGTGAATTTCGCGGCATTCCGACTTCGATGCCCCGGTTGCCGAAATTCAGTTGCCTTTGAATTTCTGGTGAGCCCGCTTGAGCATGTTTGCTTCTGGTACTTGTTCTACATCAGACTTCTTCCGAAATGGCGAAACGCTTTGACTCGGGGAGTTTCGTGGCATTCCAACTTCGATGCCCCGGTTGCCGAAATTCAGTTGCCTTTGAATTTCGGGTGATCCCTCTTGAGCATGTATGCTTCTGCTACTTGTTCTACATCAGACTTCTTCCGAAATGGCGAAACGCTTTGACTCGGGGAGTTTCGTGGCATTCCAACTTCGATGCCCCGGTTGCCGAAATTCAGTTGCCTTTGAATTTCGGGTGATCCCTCTTGAGCATGTATGCTTCTGCTACTTGTTCTACATCAGACTTCTTCCGAAATGGCGAAACGCTTTGACTCGGTGAGTTTCGCGGCATTCCGACTTCGATGCCCCGGTTACCGGAATTCAGTTCCCTTTGAATTTCGGGTGATCCCTATTGAGCATGTATGCTTCTGCTACTTGTTCTACATCAGACTTCTTCCGCAAACGGCGAAACGCTTTGACTCGGTGAGTTTCGCGGCATTCCGACTTCGATGCCCCGGTTGCCGAAATACAGTTGCCTTTGAATTTCAGGTGATCCCTCTTGAGCATGTATGCTTCTGCTACTTGTTCTACATCAGACTTCTTCCGAAATGGCGAAACGCTTTGACTCGGGGAGTTTCGTGGCATTCCAACTTCGATGCCCCGGTTGCCAAAATTTAGTTGCCTTTGAATTTCGGGTGAGCCCGCTTGAGCATATATGCTTCTGCTACTTGTTCTACATCAGACTTCTTCCGCAAACGGCGAAACGCTTTGACTCGGTGAGTTTCGCGGAATTCCAACTTCGATGCCCCGGTTGCCGAAATTCAGTTGCCTTTGAATTTCGGGTGAGCCCTCTTGAGCATGTATGCTTCTGCTACTTGTTCTAAATCAGACTTCTTCCGCAAATGGCGAAACACTTTGACTCGGTGAGTTTCGCGGAATTCCAACTTCGATGCCCCGGTTGCCGAAATTCAGTTGCCTTTGAATTTCGGGTGATCCCTCTTGAGCATGTATGCTTCTACTACTTGTTCTAAATAAGACTTCTTTCGCAAATGGCGAAACGCTTTGAGTCGGTGAGTTTCGCGGCATTCCAACTCCGATGCCCCCCGGCTGCCGAAATTCAGTTGCCTTTGAATTTCTGGTGAGCCCTCTTGAGCATGTATGCTTCTGCTACTTGTTCTACATCATACTTCTTCCGCAAACGTCGAAACGCTTTGACTCGTTGAGTTTCGCGGAATTCCAACTTCGATGCCCCGGTTGCCGAAATTCAGTTGCCTTTGAATTTCGGGTGATCCCTCTTGAGCATGTATGCTTCTGCTACTTGTTCTACATCAGACTTCTTCCGAAATGGCGAAACGCTTTGACTCGGTGAGTTTCGCGGCATTCCGACTTCGATGCCCCGGTTGCCGGAATTCAGTTGCCTTTGAATTTCGGGTGATCCCTATTGAGCATGTATGTTTCTGCTACTTGTTCTACATCAGACTTCTTCCGCAAACGGCGAAACGCTTTGACTCGGTGAGTTTCGCGGCTTTCCGACTTCGATGCCCCGGTTGCCGAAATACAGTTGCCTTTGAATTTCGGGTGATCCCTCTTGAGCATGTATGCTTCTAGTACTTGTTCTAAATAAGACTTCTTTCGCAAATGGCGAAACGCTTTGACTCTGAGAGTTTCACGGCATTCCGACTTCGATGCCCCGGTTGCCGAAATTCAGTTGCCTTTGAATTTCGGATGAGCCCTCTTGAGCATGTATGATTCTGCTACTTGTTCTAAATCAGACTTCTTCCGCAAACGGGGAAACCCTTTGAGTCGGTGAGTTTCGCGGAATTCCAACTTCGATGCCCCGGTTGCCGAAATTCAGTTGCCTTTGAATTTCGGGTGATCCCTCTTGAGCATGTATGTTTCTGCTACTTGTTGGACATAAGACTTCTTCCGCAAACGCCGAAACGCTTTGACTCGGTGAGTTTCACGGCATTCCAACTTCGATGCCCCGGTTGCCGAAATTCAGTTGCCTTTGAATTTCGGGTGAGCCCTCTTGAGCATGTATGCTTCTGCTACTTGTTCTAAATCAAACTTCTTCCACAAATGTCGAAACACTTTGACTCGGTGAGTTTCGCGGAATTCCAACTTCGATGCCCCGGTTGCCGAAATTCAGTTGCCTTTGAATTTCTGTTGAGCCCTCTTGAGCATGTATGCTTCTGCTACTTGTTCGACATAAGACTTCTTCCGCAAACGCCGAAACGCTTTGACTCGGTGAGTTTCGAGGCATTCCAACTTCGATGCCCCGGTTGCCGAAATTTAGTTGCCTTTGAATTTCGGGTGATCCCTCTTGAGCATGTATGCTTCTGCTACTTGTTCTACATCAGACTTCTTCCGCAAACAGGGAAACGCTTTCAATCGGTGAATTTCGCGGCATTCCGACTTCGATGCCCCGGTTGCCGAAATTCAGTTGCCTTTAAATTTCGGGTGAGCCCTCTTGAGCATGTATGCTTCTACAACTTGTTCTAAATTAGACTTCGTTCGCAAATGGCGAAACGCTTTGACTCGGTGAGTTTCGCGGCATTCCGACTTCGATGCCCCGGTTGCCGAAATTCAGTTGCCTTTGAATTTCTGGTGAGCCCGCTTGAGCATGTATGCTTCTGCTACTTGTTCTACATCATACTTCTTCCGCAAACGTCGAAACGCTTTGACTCGGTGAGTTTCGCGGAATTCCAACTTCGATGCCCCGGTTGCCGAAATTCAGTTGCCTTTGAATTTCGGGTGATCCCTCTTGAGCATGTATGCTTCTGCTACTTGTTCTACATCAGACTTCTTCCGAAATGGCGAAACGCTTTGACTCGGGTAGTTTCGTGGCATTCCAACTTCGATGCCCCGGTTGCCAAAATTTAGTTGCCTTTGAATTTCGGGTGAGCCCGCTTGAGCATGTATGCTTCTGCTACTTGTTCTACATCAGACTTCTTCCGCAAACGGCGAAACGCTTTGACTCGGTGAGTTTCGCGGAATTCCAACTTCGATGCCCCCGTTGCCGAAATTCAGTTGCCTTTGAATTTCGGGTGAGCCCTCTTGAGCATGTATGCTTCTGCTACTTGTTCTAAATCAGACTTCTTCCGCAAATGGCGAAACACTTTGACTCGGTGAGTTTCGTGGAATTCCAACTTCGATGCCCTGGTTGCCGAAATTCAGTTGCCTTTGAATTTCGGGTGATCCCTCTTGAGCATGTATGCTTCTGCTACTTGTTCTACATCAGACTTCTTCCGAAATGGCGAAACGCTTTGACTCGGTGAGTTTCGCGGCATTCCGACTTCGATGCCCCGGTTGCCGGAATTCAGTTGCCTTTGAATTTCGGGTGATCCCTATTGAGCATGTATGCTTCTGCTACTTGTTCTACATCAGATTTCTTCCGCAAACGGCGAAACGCTTTGACTCGGTGAGTTTCGCGACATTCCGACTTCGATGCCCCGGTTGCCGAAATACAGTTGCCTTTGAATTTCGGGTGATCCCTCTTGAGCATGTATGCTTCTGCTACTTGTTCGACATAAGACTTCTTCCGCAAACGCCGAAACGCTTTCACTAGGTGAGTTTCGCGGCATTCCAACTTCGATGCCCCGGTTGCCGAAATTTAGTTGCCTTTGAATTTCGGGTGATCCCACTTGAGCATGGATGCTTCTGCTACTTGTTCTACATCAGACTTCTTCCGCAAACGGGGAAACGCTTTCAATCGGTGAATTTCGCGGCATTCCGACTTCGATGCCCCGGTTGCCGAAATTCAGTTGCCTTTGAATTTTGGGTGAGCCCTCTTGAGCATGTATGCTTCTACTACTTGTTCTAAATTAGACTTCTTTCGCAAATGGCGAAACGTTTTGACTCGGTGAATTTCGCGGCATTCCGCCTTCGATTCCCCGGTTGCCGAAATTCAGTTGCCTTTGAATTTCGGGTGATCCCACTTGAGCATGGATGCTTCTGCTACTTGTTCTACATCAGACTTCTTCCGCAAACGGGGAAACGCTTTCAATCGGTGAATTTCGCGGCATTCCGACTTCGATGCCCCGGTTGCCCAAATTCAGTTGCCTTTGAATTTCTGGTGAGCCCGCTTGAGCATGTATGCTTCTGCTACTTGTTCTACATCAGACTTCTTCCGAAATGGCGAAACGCTTTGACTCGGGGAGTTTCGTGGCATTCCAACTTCGATGCTCCGGTTGCCGAAATTCAGTTGCCTTTGAATTTCGGGTGATCCCTCTTGAGCATGTATGCTTCTGCTACTTGTTCTACATCAGACTTCTTCCGAAATGGCGAAACGCTTTGACTCGGGGAGTTTCGTGGCATTCCAACTTCGATGCCCCGGTTGCCAAAATTTAGTTGCCTTTGAATTTCGGGTGAGCCCGCTTGAGCATGTATGCTTCTGCTACTTGTTCTACATCAGACTTCTTCCGCAAACGGCGAAACGCTTTGACTCGGTGAGTTTCGCGGAAATCCAACTTCGATGCCCCGGTTGCCGAAATTCAGTTGCCTTTGAATTTCGGGTGAGCCCTCTTGATTATGTATGCTTCTGCTACTTGTTCTAAATCAGACTTCTTCCGCAAATGGCGAAACACTTTGACTCGGTGAGTTTCGCGGAATTCCAACTTCGATGCCCCGGTTGCCGAAATTCAGTTGCCTTTGAATTTCGGGTGATCCCTCTTGAGCATGTATGCTTCTGCTACTTGTTCTACATCAGACTTCTTCCGAAATGGCGAAACGTTTTGACTCGGTGAATTTCGCGGCATTCCGCCTTCGATTCCCCGGTTGCCGAAATTCAGTTGCCTTTGAATTTCTGGTGAGCCCTCTTGAGCATGTATGCTTCTGCTACTTGTTCTACATCATACTTCTTCCGCAAACGTCGAAACGCTTTGACTCGTTGAGTTTCGCGGAATTCCAACTTCGATGCCCCGGTTGCCGAAATTCAGTTGCCTTTGAATTTCGGGTGATCCCTCTTGAGCATGTATGCTTCTGCTACTTGTTCTACATCAGACTTCTTCCGAAATGGCGAAACGCTCTGACTCGGTGAGTTTCACGGCATTCCGACTTCGATGCCCCGGTTGCCGAAATTCAGTTGCCTTTGAATTTCGGGTGATCCCTCTTGAGCATGTATGCTTCTGCTACTTGTTCTACATCAGACTTCTTCCGAAATGGCGAAACGCTCTGACTCGGTGAGTTTCACGGCATTCCGACTTCGATGCCCCGGTTGCCGAAATACAGTTGCCTTTGAATTTCAGGTGATCCCTCTTGAGCATGTATGCTTCTGCTACTTGTTCTACATCAGACTTCTTCCGAAATGGCGAAACGCTTTGACTCGGGGAGTTTCGTGGCATTCCAACTTCGATGCCCCGGTTGCCAAAATTTAGTTGCCTTTGAATTTCGGGTGAGCCCGCTTGAGCATGTATGCTTCTGCTACTTGTTCTACATCAGACTTCTTCCGCAAACGGCGAAACGCTTTGACTCGGTGAGTTTCGCGGAATTCCAACTTCGATGCCCCGGTTGCCGAAATTCAGTTGCCTTTGAATATCGGGTGAGCCCTCTTGAGCATGTATGCTTCTGCTACTTGTTCTAAATCAGACTTCTTCCGCAAATGGCGAAACACTTTGACTCGGTGAGTTTCGCGGAATTCCAACTTCGATGCCCCGGTTGCCGAAATTCAGTTGCCTTTGAATTTCGGGTGATCCCTCTTGAGCATGTATGCTTCTCCTACTTGTTCTAAATAAGACTTCTTTCGCAAATGGCGAAACGCTTTGACTCGGTGAGTTTCGCGGCATTCCAACTCCGATGCCCCGGTTGCCGAAATTCAGTTGCCTTTGAATTTCTGGTGAGCCCGCTTGAGCATGTATGCTTCTGCTACTTGTTCTACATCATACTTCTTCCGCAAACGTCGAAACGCTTTGACTCGATGAGTTTCGCGGAATTCCAACTTCGATGCCCCGGTTGCCGAAATTCAGTTCCCTTTGAATTTCGGGTGATCCCTATTGAGCATGTATGCTTCTGCTACTTGTTCTATATCAGACTTCTTCCGCAAACGGGGAAACGCTTTCAATCGGTGAATTTCGCGGCATTCCGACTTCGATGCCCCGGTTGCCGAAATTCAGTTGCCTTTGAATTTCGGGTGAGCCCTCTTGAGCATGTATGCTTCTACTACTTGTTCTAAATTAGACTTCTTTCGCAAATGGCGAAACGTTTTGACTCGGTGAGTTTCGCGGCATTCCGACTTCGATGCCCCGGTTGCCGAAATTCAGTTGCCTTTGAATTTCTGGTGAGCCCGCTTGAGCATGTATGCTTCTGCTACTTGTTCTACATCAGACTTCTTCCGAAATGGCGAAACGCTTTGACTCGGTGAGTTTCGCGGCATTCCGACTTCGATGCCCCGGTTGCCGGAATTCAGTTGCCTTTGAATTTCGGGTGATCCCTATTGAGCATGTATGCTTCTGCTACTTGTTCTACATCAGACTTCTTCCGCAAACGGCGAAACGCTTTGACTCGGTGAGTTTCGCGGCATTCCGACTTCGATGCCCCGGTTGCCGAAATACAGTTGCCTTTGAATTTCGGGTGATCCCTCTTGAGCATGTATGCTTCTACTACTTGTTCTAAATAAGACTTCTTTCGCAAATGGCGAAACGCTTTGACTCTGAGAGTTTCGCGGCATTCCGACTTCGATGCCCCGGTTGCCGAAATTCAGTTGCCTTTGAATTTCGGGTGAGCCCTCTTGAGCATGTATGATTCTGCTACTTGTTCTAAATCAGACTTCTTCCGCAAACGGGGAAACCCTTTGACTCGGTGAGTTTCGCGGAATTCCAACTTCGATGCCCCGGTTGCCGAAATTCAGTTGCCTTTGAATTTCGGATGATCCCTCTTGAGCATGTATGTTTCTGCTACTTGTTCGACATAAGACTTCTTCTGCAAACGCCGAAACGCTTTGACTCGGTGAGTTTCACGGCATTCCAACTTCGATGCCCCGGTTGCCGAAATTCAGTTGCCTTTGAATTTCGGGTGAGCCCTCTTGAGCATGTATGCTTCTGCTACTTGTTCTAAATCAAACTTCTTCCACAAATGGTGAAACACTTTGACTCGGTGAGTTTCGCGGAATTCCAACTTCGATGCCCCGGTTGCCGAAATTCAGTTGCCTTTGAATTTCTGTTGAGCCCTCTTGAGCATGTATGCTTCTGCTACTTGTTCGACATAAGACTTCTTCCGCAAACGCCGAAACGCTTTGACTCGGTGAGTTTCGAGGCATTCCAACTTCGATGCCCCGGTTGCCGAAATTTAGTTGCCTTTGAATTTCGGGTGATCCCTCTTGAGCATGTATGCTTCTGCTACTTGTTCTACATCAGACTTCTTCCGCAAACGGGGAAACGCTTTCAATCGGTGAATTTCGCGGCATTCCGACTTCGATGCCCCGGTTGTCGAAATTCAGTTGCCTTTAAATTTCGGGTGAGCCCTCTTGAGCATGTATGCTTCTACTACTTGTTCTAAATTAGACTTCTTTCGCAAATGGCGAAACGTTTTGACTCGGTGAGTTTCGCGGCATTCCGACTTCGATGCCCCGGTTGCCGAAATTCAGTTGCCTTTGAATTTCTGGTGAGCCCGCTTGAGCATGTATGCTTCTGCTACTTGTTCTACATCATACTTCTTCCGCAAACGTCGAAACGCTTTGACTCGGTGAGTTTCGCGGAATTCCAACTTCGATGCCCCGGTTGCCGAAATTCAGTTGCCTTTGAATTTCGGGTGATCCCTCTTGAGCATGTATGCTTCTGCTACTTGTTCTACATCAGACTTCTTCCGAAATGGCGAAACGCTTTGACTCGGGTAGTTTCGTGGCATTCCAACTTCGATGCCCCGGTTGCCAAAATTTAGTTGCCTTTGAATTTCGGGTGAGCCCGCTTGAGCATGTATGCTTCTGCTACTTGTTCTACATCAGACTTCTTCCGCAAACGGCGAAACGCTTTGACTCGGTGTGTTTCGCGGAATTCCAACTTCGATGCCCCGGTTGCCGAAATTCAGTTGCCTTTGAATTTCGGGTGAGCCCTCTTGAGCATGTATGCTTCTGCTACTTGTTCTAAATCAGACTTCTTCCTCAAATGGCGAAACACTTTGACACGGTGAGTTTCGTGGAATTCCAACTTCGATGCCCCGGTTGCCGAAATTCAGTTGCCTTTGAATTTCGGGTGATCCCTCTTGAGCATGTATGCTTCTGCTACTTGTTCTACATCAGACTTCTTCCGAAACGGCGAAACGCTTTGACTCGGTGAGTTTCGCGGAATTCCAACTTCGATGCCCCGGTTGCCGAAATTTAGTTGCCTTTGAATTTCGGGTGATCCCACTTGAGCATGGATGCTTCTGCTACTTGTTCTACATCAGACTTCTTCCGCAAACGGGGAAACGCTTTCAATCGGTGAATTTCGCGGCATTCCGACTTCTATTCCCCGGTTGCCGAAATTCAGTTGCCTTTGGATTTCGGGTGATCCCACTTGAACATGTATGCTTCTGCTACTTGTTCTAAATCAGACTTCTTCCACAAATGGCGAAACGCTTTGACTCGGTGAGTTTCGCGACAATCCGACATCGATGCCCCGGTTGCCGAAATTCAGTTGCCTTTGAATTTCGGGTGATCCCTCTTGAGCATGTATGCTTCTGCTACTTGTTCTACATCAGACTTCTTCCGCAAACGGGGAAACGCTTTCAATCGGTGAATTTCGCGGCATTCCGAATTCGATGCCCCGGTTGCCGAAATTCAGTTGCCTTTGAATTTCGGGTGAGCCCTCTTGAGCATGTATGCTTCTGCTACTTGTTCTAAATCAGACTTCTTCCGCAAATGGCGAAACACTTTGACTCGGTGAGTTTCGCGGAATTCCAACTTGGATGCCCCGGTTGCCGAAATTCAGTTGCCTTTGAATTTCGGGTGATCCCTCTTGAGCATGTATGCTTCTGCTACTTGTTCTACATCAGACTTCTTCCGCAAACGGCGAAACGCTTTGACTCGGTGTGTTTCGCGGAATTCCAACTTCGATGCCCCGGTTGCCGAAATTCAGTTGCCTTTGAATTTCGGGTGAGCCCTCTTGAGCATGTATGCTTCTGCTACTTGTTCTAAATCAGACTTCTTCCTCAAATGGCGAAACACTTTGACACGGTGAGTTTCGTGGAATTCCAACTTCGATGCCCCGGTTGCCGAAATTCAGTTGCCTTTGAATTTCGGGTGATCCCTCTTGAGCATGTATGCTTCTGCTACTTGTTCTACATCAGACTTCTTCCGAAACGGCGAAACGCTTTGACTCGGTGAGTTTCGCGGAATTCCAACTTCGATGCCCCGGTTGCCGAAATTTAGTTGCCTTTGAATTTCGGGTGATCCCACTTGAGCATGGATGCTTCTGCTACTTGTTCTACATCAGACTTCTTCCGCAAACGGGGAAACGCTTTCAATCGGTGAATTTCGCGGCATTCCGACTTCTATTCCCCGGTTGCCGAAATTCAGTTGCCTTTGGATTTCGGGTGATCCCACTTGAACATGTATGCTTCTGCTACTTGTTCTAAATCAGACTTCTTCCACAAATGGCGAAACGCTTTGACTCGGTGAGTTTCGCGACAATCCGACATCGATGCCCCGGTTGCCGAAATTCAGTTGCCTTTGAATTTCGGGTGATCCCTCTTGAGCATGTATGCTTCTGCTACTTGTTCTACATCAGACTTCTTCCGCAAACGGGGAAACGCTTTCAATCGGTGAATTTCGCGGCATTCCGAATTCGATGCCCCGGTTGCCGAAATTCAGTTGCCTTTGAATTTCGGGTGAGCCCTCTTGAGCATGTATGCTTCTGCTACTTGTTCTAAATCAGACTTCTTCCGCAAATGGCGAAACACTTTGACTCGGTGAGTTTCGCGGAATTCCAACTTTGATGCCCCGGTTGCCGAAATTCAGTTGCCTTTGAATTTCGGGTGATCCCTCTTGAGCATGTATGCTTCTACTACTTGTTCTAAATAAGACTTCTTTCGCAAATGGCGAAACGCTTTGACTCGGTGAGTTTCGCGGCATTCCGACTTCGATGCCCCGGTTGCCGAAATTCAGTTCCCTTTGAATTTCTGGTGAGCCCGCTTGAGCATGTATGCTTCTGCTACTTGTTCTACATCATACTTCTTCCGCAAACGTCGAAACGCTTTGACTCGGTGAGTTTCGCGGAATTCCAACTTCGATGCCCCGGTTGCCGAAATTCAGTTGCCTTTGAATTTCGGGTGATCCCTCTTGAGCATGTATGCTTCTGCTACTTGTTCTACATCAGACTTCTTCCGAAATGGCGAAACGCTTTGACTCGGTGAGTTTCGCGGCATTCCGACTTCGATGCCCCGGTTGCCGGAATTCAGTTGCCTTTGAATTTCGAGTGATCCCTATTGAGCATGTATGCTTCTGCTACTTGTTCTACATCAGACTTCTTCCGCAAACGGCGAAACGCTTTGACTCGGTGAGTTTCGCGGCATTCCGACTTCGATGCCCCGGTTGCCGAAATACAGTTGCCTTTGAATTTCAGGTGATCCCTCTTGAGCATGTATGCTTCTACTACTTGTTCTAAATAAGACTTCTTTCGCAAATGGCGAAACGCTTTGACTCGGAGAGTTTCGCGGCATTCCGACTTCGATGCCCTGGTTGCCGAAATTCAGTTGCCTTTGAATTTCGGGTGAGCCCTCTTGAGCATGTATGATTCTGCTACTTGTTCTAAATCAGACTTCTTCCGCAAACGGCGAAACCCTTTGACTCGGTGAGTTTCGCGGAATTCCAAGTTCGATGCCCTGGTTGCCGAAATTCAGTTGCTTTTGAATTTCGGGTGATCCCTCTTGAGCATGTATGTTTCTGCTACTTGTTCGACATAAGACTTCTTCCGCAAACGCCGAAACGCTTTGACTCGGTGAGTTTCACGGCATTCCAACTTCGATGCCCCGGTTGCCAAAATTTAGTTGCCTTTGAATTTCGGGTGAGCCCTCTTGAGCATGTATGCTTCTGCTACTTGTTCTAAATCAGACTTCTTCCGCAAATGGCGAAACACTTTGACTCGGTGAGTTTCGCGGAATTCCAACTTCGATGCCCAGGTTGCGGAAATTCAATTCCCTTTGGATTTCGGGGGATCCCTCTTGAGCATGTATGCTTCTGCTACTTGTTCTACATCAGACTTCTTCCGCAAACGGCGAAACGCTTTGACTCGGTGAGTTTCGCGGCATTCCGACTTCGATGCCCCGGTTGCCGAAATTCAGTTTCCTTTGAATTTCGGGTGATCCCTCTTCAGCATGTATGCTTCTGCTACTTGTTCTATATCAGACTTCTTCCGCAAACGGGGAAACGCTTTCAAGCGGTGAATTTCACGGCATTCCGATTTCGTTTCCCCGGTTGCTGAAATTCAGTTGCCTTTGAATTTCTGGTGAGCCCGCTTGAGCATGTATGCTTCTTCTACTTGTTCTACATCAGACTTCTTCCGCAAATGGCGAAACACTTTGACTCGGTGAGTTTCACGGAATTCTAACTTCGAAGCCCCGGTTGCCGAAATTCAGTTGGCTTTGAATTTCGGGTGAGCCCTCTTGAGCATGTATACTTCTACTACTTGTTCTAAATAAGACTTCTTCCGCAAATGGCGAAACACTTTGACTTGGTGAGTTTCGCGGAATTCCAACTTTGATGCCCCGGTTGCCGAAATTTAGTTGCCTTTGAATTTCGGGTGATCCCTCTTGAGCATGTATGCTTCTGCTACTTGTTCTACATCAGACTTCTTCCACAAAAGGTGAAACGCTTTGACTCGGTGAGTTTCGCGGCATTCCAACTTCGATTCCCCGGTTGCTGAAATTCAGTTGCCTTTGAATTTCTGGTGAGCCCGCTTGAGCATGTATGCTTCTGCTACTTGTTCTAAATCAGACTTCTTCCGCAAATGGCGAAACGCTTTGACTCGGTGAGTTTCGCGGAATTCTAACTTCGAAGCCCCGGTTGCTGAAATTCAGTTGCCTTTGAATTTCGGGTGATCCCTCTTGAGCATGTATGCTTCTACTACTTGTTCTAAATAAGACTTCTTCCGCAAATGGCGAAACACTTTGACTTGGTGAGTTTCGCGGAATTCCAACTTCGATGCCCCGGTTGCCGAAATTTAGTTGCCTTTGAATTTCGGGTGATCCCTCTTGAGCATGTATGCTTCTGCTACTTGTTCTACATCAGACTTCTTCCGCAAACGGGGAAACGCTTTCAATCGGTGATTTTCGTGGCATTCCGATTTCGATTCCCCGTTTGCCGAAATTCAATTGCCTTTGGATTTCGGGGGATCCCTCTTGAGCATGTATGCATCTGCTACTTGTTCTACATCAGACTTCTTCCGCAAACGGCGAAACGCTTTGACTCGGTGAGTTTCGCGGCATTCCGACTTCGATGCCCCGGTTTCCGAAATTCAGTTGCCTTTGAATTTCGATTGATCCCTCTTGAGCATGTATGCTTCTACTACTTGTTCTAAATAAGACTTCTTCCGCAAATGGCGAAACACTTTGACTTGGTGAGTTTCGCGGAATTCCAACTTCGATGCCCCGGTTGCCGAAATTTAGTTGCCTTTGAATTTCGGGTGATCCCTCTTGAGCATGTATGCTTCTGCTACTTGTTCTACATCAGACTTGTTCCGCAAACGGTGAAACGCTTTGACTCGGTGAGTTTCACGGAATTCGAACTTCGATGCCCCGGTTGCCGAAATTCAGTTGCCTTTGAATTGCTGGTGATCCCTCTTGAGCATGGATGCTTCTGCTACTTGTTCTACAACAGACTTCTTCCGCAAACGGCGAAAAGCTTTGACTCGGCGTGTTTCGCGGAATTCCAAGTTCGATGCCCTGGTTGCCGAAATTCAGTTGCCTTTGAATTTCGGGTGATCCCCCTTGAGCATGTATGCTTCTGCTACTTGTTCTATATCAGACTTCTTCCGCAAACGGGGAAACGCTTTCAAGCGGTGAATTTCACGGCATTCCGATTTCGATTCCCCGGTTGCTGAAATTCAGTTGCCTTTGAATTTCTGGTGAGCCCGCTTGAGCATGTATGCTTCTGCTACTTGTTCTACATCATACTTCTTCCGCAAACGTCGAAACGCTTTGACTCGATGAGTTTCGCGGAATTCCAACTTCGATGCCCCGGTTGCCGAAATTCAGTTGCCTTTGAATTTCGGGTGATCCCTCTTGAGCATGTATGCTTCTGCTACTTGTTCTACATCAGACTTCTTCCGAAATGGCGAAACGCTTTGACTCGGTGAGTTTCGCGGCATTCCGACTTCGATGCCCCGGTTGCCGGAATTCAGTTGCCTTTGAATTTCGGGTGATCCCTATTGAGCATGTATGCTTCTGCTACTTGTTCTACATCAGACTTCTTCCGCAAACGGCGAAACGCTTTGACTCGGTGAGTTTCGCGGCATTCCGACTTCGATGCCCCGGTTGCCGAAATACAGTTGCCTTTGAATTTCGGGTGATCCCTCTTGAGCATGTATGCTTCTACTACTTTTTCTAAATAAGACATCTTCCGCAAATGGCGAAACACTTTGACTTGGTGAGTTTCGCGGAATTCCAACTTTGATGCCCCGGTTGCCGAAATTTAGTTGCCTTTGAATTTCGGGTGATCCCTCTTGAGCATGTATGCTTCTGCTACTTGTTCTACATCAGACTTCTTCCACAAAAGGTGAAACGCTTTGACTCGGTGAGTTTCGCGGCGTTCCGACTTCGATTCCCCGGTTGCTGAAATTCAGTTGCCTTTGAATTTCTGGTGAGCCCGCTTGAGCATGTATGCTTCTGCTACTTGTTCTAAATCAGACTTCTTCCGCAAATGGCGAAACGCTTTGACTCGGTGAGTTTCGCGGAATTCTAACTTCGAAGCCCCGGTTGCTGAAATTCAGTTGCCTTTGAATTTCGGGTGATCCCTCTTGAGCATGTATGCTTCTACTACTTGTTCTAAATAAGACTTCTTCCGCAAATGGCGAAACACTTTGACTTGGTGAGTTCGCGGAATTCCAACTTCGATGCCCCGGTTGCCGAAATTTAGTTGCCTTTGAATTTCGGGTGATCCCTCTTGAGCATGTATGCTTCTGCTACTTGTTCTAAATCAGACTTGTTCCGTAAATGGCGAAACGCTTTGACTCGGAGAGTTTCGCGGAATTCCAACTTCGATGCCCCGGTTGCCGAAATTCAGTTGCCTTTGAATTTCGGGTGAGCCCTCTTGAGCATGTATGCTTCTGCTACTTGTTCTAAATCAGACTTCTTCCTCAAATGGCGAAACACTTTGACTCGGTGAGTTTCGAGGAATTCCAACTTCGATGCCCCGGTTGCGGAAATTCAGTAGCCTTTGAATTTCGGGTGATCCCTCTTGAGCATGTATGCTTCTGCTACTTGTTCTACATCAGACTTCTTCCGCAAACGGGGAAACGCTTTCAATCGGTGATTTTCGTGGCATTCCGATTTCGATTCCCCGTTTGCCGAAATTCAATTGCCTTTGGATTTCGGGGGATCCCTCTTGAGCATGTATGCATCTGCTACTTGTTCTACATCAGACTTCTTCCGCAAACGGCGAAACGCTTTGACTCGGTGAGTTTCGCGGCATTCCGACTTCGATGCCCCGGTTTCCGAAATTCAGTTGCCTTTGAATTTCGATTGATCCCTCTTGAGCATGTATGCTTCTACTACTTGTTCTAAATAAGACTTCTTCCGCAAATGGCGAAACACTTTGACTTGGTGAGTTTCGCGGAATTCCAACTTCGATGCCCCGGTTGCCGAAATTTAGTTGCCTTTGAATTTCGGGTGATCCCTCTTGAGCATGTATGCTTCTGCTACTTGTTCTACATCAGACTTTTTCCGCAAACGGTGAAACGCTTTGACTCGGTGAGTTTCACGGAATTCGAACTTCGATGCCCCGGTTGCCGAAATTCAGTTGCCTTTGAATTGCTGGTGATCCCTCTTGAGCATGGATGCTTCTGCTACTTGTTCTACAACAGACTTCTTCCGCAAACGGCGAAAAGCTTTGACTCGGCGTGTTTCGCGGAATTCCAAGTTCGATGCCCTGGTTGCCGAAATTCAGTTGCCTTTGAATTTCGGGTGATCCCTCTTGAGCATGTATGCTTCTGCTCCTTGTTCTAAATCAGACTTCTTCTGCAAATGGCGAAACGCTTTGAGTCGGTGATTTTCACGGCATTCCGACTTCGATGACCCGGTTGCCGAAATTTAGTTGCCTTTGAATTTCGGGTGATCCCTCTTGAGCATGTATGCTTCTACTACTAGTTCTAAATAAGACTTCTTCCGCAAATGGCGAAACACTTTCACTTGGTGAGTTTCGCGGAATTCCAACTTCGATGCCCCGTTTGCCGAAATTTAGTTGCCTTTGAATTTCGGGTGATCCCTCTTGAGCATGTATGCTTCTGCTACTTGTTCTACATCAGACTTCTTCCGCAAATGGGGAAACGCTTTCAATCGGTGAATTTCGCGGCATTCCGATGTCGATTCCCCGGTTGCCGAAATTCAATTGCCTTTGAATTTCTGGTGAGCCCGCTTGAGCATGTATGCTTCTACTACTTGTTCTACATCAGACTTCTTCCGCAAATGGTGAAACGCTTTGACTCGGTGAGTTTCGCGGAATTCGAACTTCGATGCCCCGGTTGACGAAATTCAGTTGCCTTTGAATTTCAGGTGATCCCTCTTGAGAATGTATGCTTCTGCTACTTGTTCTAAATCAGACTTGTTCCGCAAATGGCGAAACAATTTGACTCGGAGAGTTTCGCGGAATTCCATCTTCGATGCCCCGGTTGCCGAAATTCAGTTGCCTTTGAATTTCGGGTAAGCCCTCTTGAGCATGTATGATTGTGTTACTTGTTCTAAATCAGACTTCTTCCTCAAATTGCGAAACACTTTGACTCGGTGAGTTTCGCAGAATTCCAACTTTGATGCCCCGGTTGCCGAAATTCAGTTGCCTTTGAATTTCGGGTGATCCCTCTTGAGCATGTATGCTTCTGCTACTTGTTCTACATCAGACTTCTTCCGCAAACGGGGAAACGCTGTCAATCGGTGATTTTCATGGCATTCCGATTTCGATTCCCCGTTTGCCGAAATTCAATTGCCTTTGGATTTCGAGGGATCCCTCTTGAGCATGTATGCTTCTGCTACTTGTTCTACATCAGACTTCTTCCGCAAACGGTGAAACGCTTTGACTCGGTGAGTTTCGCGGCATTCCGACTTCGATGCCGCGGTTGCCGAAATTCAGTTGCCTTTGAATTTCGGGTGATCCCTCTTGAGCATGTATGCTTCTGGTACTTGTTCTAAATCAGACTTCTTCCGCAAACGGGGAAACGCTTTCAATCGGTGAATTTCACGGTATTTCGATTTCGATTCCCCGTTTGCCGAAATTCAGTTGCCTTTGAATTTCTGGTGATCCCTCTTGAGCATGGATGCTTCTGCTACTTGTTCTACATCAGACTTCTTCCGCAAACGGCGAAACGCTTTGACTCTGTGAGTTTCGCGGAATTCCAAGTTCGATGCCCCGGTTGCCGAAATTCAGTTGCCTTTGAATTTCGGGTGAGCCCTCTTGAGCATGTATGCTTCTGCTCCTTGTTCTAAATCAGACTTCTTCTGCAAATGGCGAAACGCTTTGACTCGGTGAGTTTCGCGGCATTCCGACTTCGATGCCCCGGTTGCCGAAATTCAGTTGCCTTTGAATTTCGGGTGCCCCTCTTGAGCTTGTATGCTTCTGCTACTTGTTCTAAATCAGGCTTCTTCCGCAAATGGCGAAACGCTTTGACTCGGTGAGTTTCGTGGAATTCCAACTTCGATGCCACGGTTGCCGAAATTCAGTTGGCTTTGAATTTCGGGTGATCCCTCTTGAGCATGTATGCTTCTCCTACTTGTTCTAAATCAGACTTCTTCCGCAAATGGCGAAACGCTTTGACTCGGTGAGTTTCGCGGCATTCCGACTTCGATGCCTTGGTTGCCGAAATTCAATTGCCTTTGAATTTCGGGTGATCCCTCTTGAGCATGTATGCTTCTGCTACTTGTTCTACATCAGACTTCTTCCGCAAACGGGGAAACGCTTTCAATTGGTGAATTTCACGGCATTCCTATTTCGATTCCCCGGTTGCTGAAATTCAGTTGCCTTTGAATTTCTGGTGAGCCCGCTTGAGCATGTATGCTTCTGCTACTTGTTCTAAATCAGACTTCTTCCGCAAATGGCCAAACGCTTTGACTCTGTGAGTTTCGCGGAATTCCAAGTTGGATGTCCCGGTTGCCGAAATTCAGTTGCCTTTGAATTTCGGGTGATCCCTCTTGAGCATGTATGCTTCTGCTCCTTGTTCTAAATCAGACTTCTTCTGCAAATGGCGAAACGCTTTGACTCGGTGAGTTTCGCGGCATTCCGACTTCGATGCCCCGGTTGCCGAAATTTAGTTGCCTTTGAATTTCGGGTGACCCCTCTTGAGCTTGTATGCTTCTGCTACTTGTTCTAAATCAGACTTCTTCCGCAAATGGCGAAACGCTTTGACTCGGTGAGTTTCGTGGAATTCCAACTTCGATGCCACGGTTGCCGAAATTCAGTTGGCTTTGAATTTCGGGTGATCCCTCTTGAGCATGTATGCTTCTCCTACTTGTTCTAAATCAGACTTCTTCCGCAAATGGCGAAACGCTTTGACTCGGTGAGTTTCGCGGCATTCCGACTTCGATGCCCTGGTTGCCGAAATTCAATTGCCTTTGAATTTCGGGTGATCCCTCTTGAGCATGTATGCTTCTGCTACTTGTTCTACATCAGACTTCTTCCGCAAACGGGGAAACGCTTTCAATTGGTGAATTTCACTGCATTCCTATTTCGATTCCCCGGTTGCTGAAATTCAGTTGCCTTTGAATTTCTTGTGAGCCCGCTTGAGCATGTATGCTTCTGCTACTTGTTCTAAATCAGACTTCTTCCACAAATGGCGAAACGCTTTTACTCGGTGAGTTTCGCGACAATCCGACATCGATGCCCCGGTTGCCGAAATTCAGTTGCCTTTGAATTTCGGGTGATCCCTCTTGAGCATGTATGCTTCTGCTACTTGTTCTACATCAGACTTCTTCCGCAAACGGGGAAACGCTTTCAATCGGTGAATTTCGCGGCATTCCGAATTCGATGCCCCGGTTGCCGAAATTCAGTTGCCTTTGAATTTCGGGTGATCCCTCTTGAGCATGTATGCTTCTACTACTTGTTCTAAATAAGACTTCTTCCTCAAATGGCGAAACACTTTCACTTGGTGAGTTTCGCGGAATTCCAACTTCGATGCCCCGTTTGCCGAAATTTAGTTGCCTTTGAATTTCGGGTGATCCCTCTTGAGCATGTATGCTTCTACTACTTGTTCTAAATAAGACTTCTTCCGCAAACAGCGAAATGCTTGACTCGGTGAGTTTCCCGGAATTCCAATTTCGAAGCCCCGGTTGCCGAAATTCAATTGCCTTTGAATTTCTGGTGATCTCGCTTGAGCATGTATGCTTCTGCTACTTGTTCTACATCAGACTTCTTCCGCAAACGGCGAAACGCTTTGACTCGGTGAGTTTCGCGGCATTCCGACTTCGATGCCGCGGTTGCCGAAATTCAGTTGCCTTTGAATTTCGGGTGATCCCTCTTGAGCATGTATGCTTCTGCTACTTGTTCTACATCAGACTTCTACCGCAAACGGGGAAACGCTTTCAATCGGTGAATTTCCCGGCATTCCGATTTCGATTCCCCGGTTGCTGAAATTCAGTTGCCTTTGAATTTCGGGTGATCCCTCTTGAGCATGTATGCTTCTGCTCCTTGTTCTAAATGAGACTTCTTCTACAAATGGCGAAACGCTTTGACTCGGTGAGTTTCGCGGCATTCCGACTTCGATGCCCCGGTTGCCGAAATTCAGTTGCATTTGAATTTCGGGTGACCCCTCTTGAGCTTGTATGCTTCTGCTACTTGTTCTAAATCAGACTTCTTCCGCAAATGGCGAAACGCTTTGACTCGGTGAGTTTCGAGCAATTCCAACTTCGATGCCCCAGTTGCTGAAATTCAGTTGCCTTTGAATTTCGGGTGATCCCTCTTGAGCATGTATGCTTCTCCTACTTGTTCTAAATCAGACTTCTTCCGCAAATGGCGAAACGCTTTGACTCGGTGAGTTTCGCGGCATTCCGACTTCGATGCCCTGGTTGCCGAAATTCAATTGCCTTTGAATTTCGGGTGATCCCTCTTGAGCATGTATGCTTCTGCTACTTGTTCTACATCAGACTTCTTCCGCAAACGGGGAAACGCTTTCAATTGGTGAATTTCACGGCATTCCTATTTCGATTCCCCGGTTGCTGAAATTCAGTTGCCTTTGAATTTCTGGTGAGCCCGCTTGAGCATGTATGCTTCTGCTACTTGTTCTAAATCAGACTTCTTCCACAAATGGCGAAACGCTTTTACTCGGTGAGTTTCGCGACAATCCGACATCGATGCCCCGGTTGCCGAAATTCAGTTGCCTTTGAATTTCGGGTGATCCCTCTTGAGCATGTATGCTTCTGCTACTTGTTCTACATCAGACTTCTTCCGCAAACGGGGAAACGCTTTCAATCGGTGAATTTCGCGGCATTCCGAATTCGATGCCCCGGTTGCTGAAATTCAGTTGCCTTTGAATTTCGGGTGATCCCTCTTGAGCATGTATGCTTCTACTACTTGTTCTAAATAAGACTTCTTCCGCAAATGGCGAAACACTTTCACTTGGTGAGTTTCGCGGAATTCCAACTTCGATGCCCCGTTTGCCGAAATTTAGTTGCCTTTGAATTTCGGGTGATCCCTCTTGAGCATGTATGCTTCTACTACTTGTTCTAAATAAGACTTCTTCCGCAAACAGCGAAATGCTTGACTCGGTGAGTTTCCCGGAATTCCAATTTCGAAGCCCCGGTTGCCGAAATTCAATTGCCTTTGAATTTCTGGTGATCTCGCTTGAGCATGTATGCTTCTGCTACTTGTTCTACATCAGACTTCTTCCGCAAACGGCGAAACGCTTTGACTCGGTGAGTTTCGCGGCATTCCGACTTCGATGCCGCGGTTGCCGAAATTCAGTTGCCTTTGAATTTCGGGTGATCCCTCTTGAGCATGTATGCTTCTGCTACTTGTTCTACATCAGACTTCTACCGCAAACGGGGAAACGCTTTCAATCGGTGAATTTCACGGCATTCCGATTTCGATTCCCCGGTTGCTGAAATTCAGTTGCCTTTGAATTTCGGGTGATCCCTCTTGAGCATGTATGCTTCTGCTCCTTGTTCTAAATCAGACTTCTTCTACAAATGGCGAAACGCTTTGACTCGGTGAGTTTCGCGGCATTCCGACTTCGATGCCCCGGTTGCCGAAATTCAGTTGCATTTGAATTTCGGGTGACCCCTCTTGAGCTTGTATGCTTCTGCTACTTGTTCTAAATCAGACTTCTTCCGCAAATGGCGAAACGCTTTGACTCGGTGAGTTTCGAGCAATTCCAACTTCGATGCCCCAGTTGCTGAAATTCAGTTGCCTTTGAATTTCGGGTGATCCCTCTTGAGCATGTATGCTTCTCCTACTTGTTCTAAATCAGACTTCTTCCGCAAATGGCGAAACGCTTTGAATCGGTGAGTTTCGCGGCATCCGACTTCGATGCCCCGGTTGCCGAAATTCAGTTGCCTTTGAATTTCGGGTGATCCCTCTTGAGCATGTATGCTTCTGCTACTTGTTCTACATCAGACTTCTTCCGCAAATGGGGAAACGCTTTCAATCGGTGGTTTCACGGCATTCCGATTTCGATTCCCCGGTTGCTGAAATTTAGTTGCCTTTGAATTTCTGGTGAGCCCGCTTGAGCATGTATGCTTCTGCTACTTGTTCTAAATGAGACTTCTTCCGCAAATGGCGAAACACTTTGACTCGGTGAGTTTCGCGGAATTCGAACTTCGATGCCCCGGTTGCCGAAATTCAGTTGCCCTTGAATTTCGGGCGAGCCCTCTTGAGCATGTATGCTTCTGCTACTTGTTCTACATCAGACTTCTTCCGCAAACGGGGAAACTCTTTGACTCGGTGAATTTCGCGGCATTCCGACTTCGATTCCCCGTTTGCCGAAATTCAGTTGCCTATGGATTTCGGGTGATCCCTCTTGAGCATGTATGCTTCTGATCCTTGTTCTACATCAGACTTCTTCCGCAAACGGGGAAACGCTTTCAATCGGTGAATTTCACGGCATTCCGATTTCGATTCCCCGGTTGCTGAAATTCAGTTGCCTTTGAATTTCGGGTGATCCCTCTTGAGCATGTATGCTTCTGCTCCTTGTTCTAAATCAGACTTCTTCTACAAATGGCGAAACACTTTCACTTGGTGAGTTTCGCGGAATTCCAACTTCGATGCCCCGTTTGCCGAAATTTAGTTGCCTTTGAATTTCGGGTGATCCCTCTTGAGCATGTATGCTTCTACTACTTGTTCTAAATAAGACTTCTTCCGCAAACAGCGAAATGCTTGACTCGGTGAGTTTCCCGGAATTCCAATTTCGAAGCCCCGGTTGCCGAAATTCAATTGCCTTTGAATTTCTGGTGATCTCGCTTGAGCATGTATGCTTCTGCTACTTGTTCTACATCAGACTTCTTCCGCAAACGGCGAAACGCTTTGACTCGGTGAGTTTCGCGGCATTCCGACTTCGATGCCGCGGTTGCCGAAATTCAGTTGCCTTTGAATTTCGGGTGATCCCTCTTGAGCATGTATGCTTCTGCTACTTGTTCTACATCAGACTTCTACCGCAAACGGGGAAACGCTTTCAATCGGTGAATTTCACGGCATTCCGATTTCGATTCCCCGGTTGCTGAAATTCAGTTGCCTTTGAATTTCGGGTGATCCCTCTTGAGCATGTATGCTTCTGCTCCTTGTTCTAAATGAGACTTCTTCTACAAATGGCGAAACGCTTTGACTCGGTGAGTTTCGCGGCATTCCGACTTCGATGCCCCGGTTGCCGAAATTCAGTTGCATTTGAATTTCGGGTGACCCCTCTTGAGCTTGTATGCTTTTGCTACTTATTCTAAATCAGACTTCTTCCGCAAATGGCGAAACGCTTTGACTCGGTGAGTTTCGAGCAATTCCAACTTCGATGCCCCAGTTGCTGAAATTCAGTTGCCTTTGAATTTCGGGTGATCCCTCTTGAGCATGTATGCTTCTCCTACTTGTTCTAAATCAGACTTCTTCCGCAAATGGCGAAACGCTTTGACTCGGTGAGTTTCGCGGCATTCCGACTTCGATGCCCTGGTTGCCGAAATTCAATTGCCTTTGAATTTCGGGTGATCCCTCTTGAGCATGTATGCTTCTGCTACTTGTTCTACATCAGACTTCTTCCGCAAACGGGGAAACGCTTTCAATTGGTGAATTTCACGGCATTCCTATTTCGATTCCCCGGTTGCTGAAATTCAGTTGCCTTTGAATTTCTGGTGAGCCCGCTTGAGCATGTATGCTTCTGCTACTTGTTCTAAATCAGACTTCTTCCACAAATGGCGAAACGCTTTTACTCGGTGAGTTTCGCGACAATCCGACATCGATGCCCCGGTTGCCGAAATTCAGTTGCCTTTGAATTTCAGGTGATCCCTCTTGAGCATGTATGCTTCTGCTACTTGTTCTACATCAGACTTCTTCCGCAAACGGGGAAACGCTTTCAATCGGTGAATTTCGCGGCATTCCGAATTCGATGCCCCGGTTGCTGAAATTCAGTTGCCTTTGAATTTCGGGTGATCCCTCTTGAGCATGTATGCTTCTACTACTTGTTCTAAATAAGACTTCTTCCGCAAATGGCGAAACACTTTCACTTGGTGAGTTTCGCGGAATTCCAACTTCGATGCCCCGTTTGCCGAAATTTAGTTGCCTTTGAATTTCGGGTGATCCCTCTTGAGCATGTATGCTTCTACTACTTGTTCTAAATAAGACTTCTTCCGCAAACAGCGAAATGCTTGACTCGGTGAGTTTCCCGGAATTCCAATTTCGAAGCCCCGGTTGCCGAAATTCAATTGCCTTTGAATTTCTGGTGATCTCGCTTGAGCATGTATGCTTCTGCTACTTGTTCTACATCAGACTTCTTCCGCAAACGGCGAAACGCTTTGACTCGGTGAGTTTCGCGGCATTCCGACTTCGATGCCGCGGTTGCCGAAATTCAGTTGCCTTTGAATTTCGGGTGATCCCTCTTGAGCATGTATGCTTCTGCTACTTGTTCTACATCAGACTTCTACCGCAAACGGGGAAACGCTTTCAATCGGTGAATTTCACGGCATTCCGATTTCGATTCCCCGGTTGCTGAAATTCAGTTGCCTTTGAATTTCGGGTGATCCCTCTTGAGCATGTATGCTTCTGCTCCTTGTTCTAAATCAGACTTCTTCTACAAATGGCGAAACGCTTTGACTCGGTGAGTTTCGCGGCATTCCGACTTCGATGCCCCGGTTGCCGAAATTCAGTTGCATTTGAATTTCGGGTGACCCCTCTTGAGCTTGTATGCTTCTGCTACTTGTTCTAAATCAGACTTCTTCCGCAAATGGCGAAACGCTTTGACTCGGTGAGTTTCGAGCAATTCCAACTTCGATGCCCCAGTTGCTGAAATTCAGTTGCCTTTGAATTTCGGGTGATCCCTCTTGAGCATGTATGCTTCTCCTACTTGTTCTAAATCAGACTTCTTCCGCAAATGGCGAAACGCTTTGAATCGGTGAGTTTCGCGGCATCCGACTTCGATGCCCCGGTTGCCGAAATTCAGTTGCCTTTGAATTTCGGGTGATCCCTCTTGAGCATGTATGCTTCTGCTACTTGTTCTACATCAGACTTCTTCCGCAAATGGGGAAACGCTTTCAATCGGTGGTTTCACGGCATTCCGATTTCGATTCCCCGGTTGCTGAAATTTAGTTGCCTTTGAATTTCTGGTGAGCCCGCTTGAGCATGTATGCTTCTGCTACTTGTTCTAAATGAGACTTCTTCCGCAAATGGCGAAACACTTTGACTCGGTGAGTTTCGCGGAATTCGAACTTCGATGCCCCGGTTGCCGAAATTCAGTTGCCCTTGAATTTCGGGCGAGCCCTCTTGAGCATGTATGCTTCTGCTACTTGTTCTACATCAGACTTCTTCCGCAAACGGGGAAACTCTTTGACTCGGTGAATTTCGCGGCATTCCGACTTCGATTCCCCGTTTGCCGAAATTCAGTTGCCTATGGATTTCGGGTGATCCCTCTTGAGCATGTATGCTTCTGATCCTTGTTCTACATCAGACTTCTTCCGCAAACGGGGAAACGCTTTCAATCGGTGAATTTCACGGCATTCCGATTTCGATTCCCCGGTTGCTGAAATTCAGTTGCCTTTGAATTTCGGGTGATCCCTCTTGAGCATGTATGCTTCTGCTCCTTGTTCTAAATCAGACTTCTTCTACAAATGGCGAAACGCTTTGACTCGGTGAGTTTCGCGGCATTCCGCCTTCGATTCCCCGGTTGCCGAAATTCAGTTGCCTTTGAATTTCGGGTGATCCCTCTTGAGCATGTATGCTTCTGCTACTTGTTCTACATTAGAATTTCTTCCGCAAACAGCGAAATGCTTTGACTCGGTGAGTTTCGCGGCATTCCGACTTCGATGCCGCGGTTGCCGAAATTCAGTTGCCTTTGAATTTCGGGTAATCCCTCTTGAGCATGTATGCTTCTGCTACTTGTTCTACATCAGACTTCTTCCGCAAACGGGGAAACGCTTCGACTCGGTGAATTTCACGGCATTCCGACTTCGATTACCCGTTTGCCGAAATTCAGTTGCCTATGGATTTTGGGTGATCCCTCTTGAGCATGTATGCTTCTGCTCCTTGTTCTAAATAAGACTTCTTCCGCAAATGGCGAAACGCTTTGACTCGGTGAGTTTCGAGGCATTCCGACTACGATGCTCCGGTTGCCGAAATTTAGTTGCCTTTGAATTTCTGGTGAGCCTGCTTGAGCATGTATGCTTCTGCTACTTGTTCTACATCAGACTTCTTCCGCAAACGGCGAAACGCTTTGACTCGGTGAGTTTCGCGGAATTCCAATTTTGATGCCCCGGTTGCCGAAATTCAGTTGCCTTTGAATTTCGGGTGATCCCTCTTGAGCATGTATGCTTCTGCTCCTTGTTCTAAATCAGACTTCTTCTGCATATGGCGAAACACTTTGACTCGGTGAGTTTCGCGGTATTCCGACTTCGATGCCTCGGTTGTCGAAATTCAGTTGCCTTTGAATTTCAGGTGACCCATCTTGAGCATGTATGCTTCTGCTACTTGTTCTAAATCAGACTTCTTCTGCATATGGCGAAACGCTTTGACTCGGTGAGTTTCGCGGCATTCCGACTTCGATTCCCCGGTTGCCGAAATTCAGTTGCCTTTGAATTTCAGGTGACCCATCTTGAGCATGTATGCTTCTGCTACTTGTTCTACATCAGACTTCTTCCGCAAACGGGGAAACGCTTCGACTCGGTGAATTTCACGGCATTCCGACTTCGATTCCCCGTTTGCCGAAATTCAATTGCCTTTGGATTTCGGGTGATCCCTCTTGAGCATGAATGCTTCTGCTACTTGTTCTAAATCCGACTTCTTCCGCAAATAGCGAAACGCTTTGACTCGGTGAGTTTCGCGGCATTCCGACTTTGATGCCCCGGTTGCCGAAATTCAGTTGCCTTTGAATTTCTGGTGATCCCTCTTGAGCATGGATGCTTCTGCTACTTGTTCTACATCAGACTTCTTCCGCAAACGGCGAAACGCTTTGACTCGGTGAGTTTCGCGGAATTCCAATTTTGATGCCCCGGTTGCCGAAATTCAGTTGCCTTTGAATTTCGGGTGATCCCTCTTGAGCATGTATGCTTCTGCTCCTTGTTCTAAATTAGACTTCTTCTGTATATGGCGAAACACTTTGACTCGGTGAGTTTCGCGGAATTCCAATTTCGATGCCCCGGTTGCCAAAATTCAGTTGCCTTTGAATTTCGAGTGATCCCTCTTGAGCATGTATGCTTCTGCTCCTTGTTCTAAATCAGACTTCTTCTGCATATGGCGAAACGCTTTGACTCGGTGAGTTTCGCGGCATTCCGACTTCGATTCCCCGGTTGCCGGAATTCAGTTGCCTTTGAATTTCACGTGACCCATCTTGAGCATGTATGCTTCTGCTACTTGTTCTAAATCAGACTTCTTCGCAAACGGCGAAACGCTTTGACTCGGTGAGTTTCGCGGCATTCCGACTTCGATGCCCCGGTTGTCGAAATTCAGTTGCCTTTGAATTTCGGGTGATCCCTCTTGAGCATGTATGCTTCTGCTCCTTGTTCTAAATCAGACTTCTTCCACAAACGGCGAAACGATTTGACACGGTGAGTTTCGCGGAATTCCGACTTCGATGCCCCGTTTGCCGAAATTCAGTTGCCATTGAATTTCGGATGAACCCTCTTGAGCATGTATGCTTCTGCTACTTGTTCTAAATCAGGCTTCTTCCGCAAACGGCGAAACGCTTTGACTCGGGCAGTTTCGCGGAATTCCAATTTCGAAGCCCCGGTTGTCGAAATTCAGTTGCCTTTGAATATCGGGTGATCCCTCTTGAGCATGTATGCTTCTGCTACTTGTTCTACATCAGACTTCTTCCGCAAACAGGGAAACGCGTTGACTCGGTGAGTTTCGCGGCATTCAGACTTCGATGCCACGGTTGCCGAAATTCAGTTGCCTTTGAATTTCGAGTGATCCCTCTTGAACATTTATGCTTCTGCTCCTTGTTCTAAATCAGACTTCTTCTGCAAATGGGGAAACACTTTGACTCGGTGAGTTTCGCAGAATCCCAACTTCGATGCCCCGGTTGCCGAAATTCAGTTGCCTTTCAATTTCGGGTGATCCCTCTTGAGCATGTATGCTTCTGCTACTTGTTCTAAATCAGACTTCTTCCGCAAACGGGGAAACGCTTTGACTCGGTGAATTTCGCGGCATTCCGACTTCGATGCCCCGTTTGCCGAAATTCAGTTGCCTATAGATTTCGGGTGATCCCTCTTGAGCATGTATGCTTCTTCTCCTTGTTCTAAATAAGACTTCTTCTGCAAATGGCAAAACGATTTGACTCGGTGAGTTTCGCGGCATTCCGACTTCGATGTCCCGGTTGCTGAAATTCAGTTGCCTTTGAATTTCGGGTGATCCCTCTTGAGCATGTATGCTTCTGCTCCTTGTTCTAAATCAGACTTCTTCCACAAACGGCGAAACGATTTGACACGGTGAGTTTCGCGGAATTCCAATTTCGATGCCCCGGTTGCCGAAATTCAGTTGCCTTTGATTTTCGGGTGACCCCTCAGGAGCATGTATGCTTCTGCTACTTGTTCTACATCATACTTCTTCCGCAAACGGGGAAACGCTTTGATTCGGTGAATTTTGCAGCATTCCGACTTCGATTGCCCGTTTGCCGAAATTCAGTTGCCTTTGGATTTCGGGTGACCCTTTTGAGCATGTATGCTTCTGCTACTTGTTCTACATCAG
This sequence comes from Populus davidiana, assembly GCA_030145905.1. Classification (NCBI taxonomy): domain Eukaryota; kingdom Viridiplantae; phylum Streptophyta; class Magnoliopsida; order Malpighiales; family Salicaceae; genus Populus; species Populus davidiana. The sequence goes on from CM057797.1 coordinate 8,941,704, forward strand.
ACTTCTTCCACAAACGGCGAAACGCTTAGACTCGGTGAGTTTCTCGGAATTCCAATTTCGAAGCCCCGGTTGCCGAAATTCAGTTGCCTTTGAATTTCGGGTGATCCCTCTTGAACATGTATGCTTCTGCTACTTGTTCTACATCAGACTTCTTCCGCAAACGGGGAAACACTTTAACTCGGTGAATTTCGCGGCATTCCGACTTCGATTCCCCGTTTGCCGCAATTCAGTTGCCTATAGATTTCGGGTGATCCCTCTTGAGCATGTATGCTTCGGCTCCTTGTTCTAAATAAGACTTCTTCTGCAAATGGCGAAACGCTTTGACTCGGTGAGTTTCGCGGCATTCCGACTTCGATGTCCCGGTTGCTGAAATTCAGTTGCCTTTGAATTTCGGGTGATCCCTCTTGAGCATGTATGCTTCTGCTCCTTGTTCTAAATCAGACTTCTTCCACAAACGGCGAAACGATTTGACACGGTGAGTTTCGCGGAATTCCGACTTCGATGCCCCGTTTGCCGAAATTCAGTTGCCATTGAATTTCGGATGAACCCTCTTGAGCATGTATGCTTCTGCTACTTGTTCTAAATCAGGCTTCTTCCGCAAACGGCGAAACGCTTTGACTCGGGCAGTTTCGCGGAATTCCAATTTCGAAGCCCCGGTTGTCGAAATTCAGTTGCCTTTGAATTTCGGGTGATCCCTCATGAGCATGTATGCTTCTGCTACTTGTTCTACATCAGACTTCTTCCGCAAACAGGGAAACGCGTTGACTCGGTGAGTTTCGCGGCATTCAGACTTCGATGCCCCGGTTGCCGAAATTCAGTTGCCTTTGAATTTCGAGTGATCCCTCTTGAACATTTATGCTTCTACTCCTTGTTCTAAATCAGACTTCTTCTGCAAATGGGGAAACACTTTGACTCGGTGAGTTTCGCGGAATCCCAACTTCGATGCCCCGGTTGCCGAAATTCAGTTGCCTTTCAATTTCGGGTGATCCCTCTTGAGCATGTATGCTTCTGCTACTTGTTCTAAATCAGACTTCTTCCGCAAACGGGGAAACGCTTTGACTCGGTGAATTTCGCGGCATTCCGACTTCGATGCCCCGTTTGCCGAAATTCAGTTACCTATAGATTTCGGGTGATCCCTCTTGAGCATGTATGCTTCTTCTCCTTGTTCTAAATAAGACTTCTTCTGCAAATGGCAAAACGCTTTGACTCGGTGAGTTTCGCGGCATTCCGACTTCGATGTCCCGGTTGCTGAAATTCAGTAGCCTTTGAATTTCGGGTGATCCCTCTTGAGCATGTATGCTTCTGCTCCTTGTTCTAAATCAGACTTCTTCCACAAACGGCGAAACGATTTGACACGGTGAGTTTCGCGGAATTCCAATTTCGATGCCCCGGTTGCCGAAATTCAGTTGCCTTTGATTTTCGGGTGACCCCTCAGGAGCATGTATGCTTCTGCTACTTGTTCTACATCATACTTCTTCCGCAAACGGGGAAACGCTTTGATTCGGTGAATTTTGCAGCATTCCGACTTCGATTGCCCGTTTGCCGAAATTCAGTTGCCTTTGGATTTCGGGTGACCCTTTTGAGCATGTATGCTTCTGCTACTTGTTCTACATCAGACTTCTTCCACAAACGGCGAAACGCTTAGACTCGGTGAGTTTCTCGGAATTCCAATTTCGAAGCCCCGGTTGCCGAAATTCAGTTGCCTTTGAATTTCGGGTGATCCCTCTTGAACATGTATGCTTCTGCTACTTGTTCAACATCAGACTTCTTCCGCAAACGGGGAAACACTTTAACTCGGTGAATTTCGCGGCATTCCGACTTCGATTCCCCGTTTGCCGAAATTCAGTTGCCTATAGATTTCGGGTGATCCCTCTTGAGCATGTATGCTTCGGCTCCTTGTTCTAAATAAGACTTCTTCTGCAAATGGCGAAACGCTTTGACTCGGTGAGTTTCGCGGCATTCCGACTTCGATGTCCCGGTTGCTGAAATTCAGTTGCCTTTGAATTTCGGGTGATCCCTCTTGAGCATGTATGCTTCTGCTCCTTGTTCTAAATTAGACTTCTTCTGCAAATGGCGAAACGCTTTGACTCGGTGAGTTTCGCGGCATTCCGACTTCGATGTCCCGGTTGCTGAAATTCAGTTGGCTTTGAATTTCGGGTGATCCCTCTTGAGCATGTATGCTTCTGCTCCTTGTTCTAAATCAGACTTCTTCTGCAAATGGCGAAACGCTTTGACTGGGTGAGTTTCGCGGCATTCCGACTTCGATGCCCCGGTTGCCGAAATTCAGTAGCCTTTGAATTTCAGGTGACCCCTCATGAGCATGTATGCTTCTGCTACTTGTTCTACATCATACTTCTTCCGCAAACGGGGAAACGCTTTGATTCGGTGAATTTTGCAGCATCCTGACTTCGATTCCCCGTTTGCCGAAATTCAGTTGCCTTTGGATTTCGGGTGACCCTTTTGAGCATGTATGCTTCTGCTACTTGTTCTACATCAGACTTCTTCCGCAAACGGCGCAACGCTTTGACTCGGTGAGTTTCGCGGAATTCCAATTTCGATGCCCCGGTTGCCGAAATTCAGTTGCCTTTGAATTTCGAGTGATCCCTCTTCAGCATGTATGCTTCTGCTCCTTGTTCTAAATCAGACTTCTTCTGCATATGGCGAAACGCTTTGACTCGGTGAGTTTCGCGGCATTCCAACTTCGATTCCCCGGTTGCCGAAATTCAGTTGCCTTTGAATTTCAGGTGACCCATCTTGAGCATGTATGCTTCTGCTACTTGTTCTAAATCAGACTTCTTCGCAAACAGCGAAACGCTTTGACTCGGTGAGTTTCGCGGCATTCCGACTTCGATGCCCCGGTTGTCGAAATTCAGTTGCCTTTGAATTTCGGGTGATCCCTCTTGAGCATGTATGCTTCTGCTCCTTGTTCTAAATCAGACTTCTTCCACAAACGGCGAAACGATTTGACACGGTGAGTTTCGCGGAATTCCGACTTCGATGCCCCGTTTGCCGAAATTCAGTTGCCATTGAATTTCGGATGAACCCTCTTGAGCATGTATGCTTCTGCTACTTGTTCTAAATCAGGCTTCTTCCGCAAACGGCGAAACGCTTTGACTCGGGCAGTTTCGCGGAATTGCAATTTCGAAGCCCCGGTTGCCGAAATTCAGTTGCCTTTGAATTTCGGGTGATCCCTCTTGAGCATGTATGCTTCTGCTACTTGTTCTACATCAGACTTCTTCCGCAAACAGGGAAACGCATTGACTCGGTGAGTTTCGCGGCATTCCGACTTCGATGCCCCGGTTGCCGAAATTCAGTTGCCTTTGAATTTCGAGTGATCCCTATTGAACATTTATGCTTCTGCTCCTTGTTCTAAATCAGACTTCTTCTGCAAATGGGGAAAAACATTGACTTGGTGAGTTTCGCGGAATCCCAACTTCGATGCCCCGGTTGCCGAAATTCAGTTGCCTTTCAATTTCGGGTGATCCCTCTTGAGCATGTATGCTTCTGCTACTTGTTCTAAATCAGACTTCTTCCGCAAACGGGGAAACGCTTTGACTCGGTGAATTTCGCGGCATTCCGACTTCGATGCCCCGTTTGCCGAAATTCAGTTGCCTATAGATTTCGGGTGATCCCTCTTGAGCATGTATGCTTCTTCTCCTTGTTCTAAATAAGACTTCTTCTGCAAATGGCGAAACGCTTTGACTCGGTGAGTTTCGCGGCATTCCGACTTCGATGCCCCGGTTGCCGAAATTCAGTTGCCTTTGAATTTCGGGTGATCCCTCTTGAGCATGTATGCTTCTGCTCCTTGTTCTAAATCAGACTTCTTCCACAAACGGCGAAACGATTTGACACGGTGAGTTTCGCGGAAATCCAATTTTGATGCCCCGGTTGCCGAAATTCAGTTGCCTTTGATTTTCGGGTGACCCCTCATGAGCATGTATGCTTTTGCTACTTGTTCTACATCATACTTCTTCCGCAAACGGGGAAACGCTTTGATTCGGTGAATTTTGCAGCATTCCGACTTCGATTGCCCGTTTGCCGAAATTCAGTTGCCTTTGGATTTCGGGTGACACTTTTGAGCATGTATGCTTCTGCTACTTGTTCTACATCAGACTTCTTCCACAAACGGCGAAACGCTTAGACTCGGTGAGTTTCTCGGAATTCCAATTTCAAAGCCTCGGTTGCCGAAATTCAGTTGCCTTTGAATTTCGGGTGATCCCTCTTGAACATGTATGCTTCTGCTACTTGTTCTACATCAGACTTCTTCCGCAAACGGGAAACACTTTAACTCGGTGAATTTCGCGGCATTCCAACTTCGATTCCCCGTTTGCCGAAATTCAGTTGCCTATAGATTTCGGGTGATCCCTCTTGAGCATGTATGCTTCGGTCCTTGTTCTAAATAAGACTTCTTCTACAAATGGCGAAACGCTTTGACTTGGTGAGTTTCGCGGCATTCCGACTTCGATGTCCCGGTTGCTGAAATTCAGTTGCCTTTGAATTTCGGGTGAGCCCTCTTGAGCATGTATGCTTCTGCTCCTTGTTCTAAATTAGACTTCTTCTGCAAATGGTGAAACGCTTTGACTCGGTGAGTTTCGCGGAATTCGAACTTCGATGCCCCGGTTGACGAAATTCAGTTGCCTTTGAATTTCAGGTGATCCCTCTTGAGCATGTATGCTTCTGCTACTTGTTCTAAATCAGGCTTCTTCCGCAAACGGCGAAACGCTTTGACTCGGGCAGTTTCGCGGAATTCCAATTTCGAAGCCCCGGTTGCCGAAATTCAGTTGCCTTTGAATTTCGGGTGATCCCTCTTGAGCATGTATGCTTCTGCTACTTGTTCTACATCAGACTTCTTCCGCAAACAGGGAAACGCGTTGACTCGGTGAGTTTCGCGGCATTCCGACTTCGATGCCCCGGTTGCCGAAATTCAGTTGCCTTTGAATTTCGAGTGATCCCTCTTGAGCATGTATGCTTCTGCTCCTTGTTCTAAATCAGACTTCTTCTGCAAATGGGGAAACACTTTGACTCGGTGAGTTTTGCGGAATCCCAACTTCGATGCCCCGGTTGCCGAAATTCAGTTGCCTTTGATTTTCGGGTGACCCCTCATGAGCATGTATGCTTCTGCTACTTGTTCTACATCATACTTCTTCCGCAAACGGGGAAACGCTTTGATTCGGTGAATTTTGCAGCATTCCGACTTCGATTGCCCGTTTGCCGAAATTCAGTTGCCTTTGGATTTCGGGTGACCCTTTTGAGCATGTATGCTTCTGCTACTTGTTCTAAATCAGACTTCTTCCACAAACGGCGAAACGCTTAGACTCGGTGAGTTTCTCGGAATTCCAATTTCGAAGCCCCGGTTGCCGAAATTCAGTTGCCTTTGAATTTCGGGTGATCCCTCTTGAACATGTATGCTTCTGCTACTTGTTCTACATCAGACTTCTTCCGCAAACGGGGAAACGCTTTAACTCGGTGAATTTCGTGGCATTCCGACTTCGATTCCCCGTTTGCCGAAATTCAGTTGCCTATAGATTTCGGGTGATCCCTCTTGAGCATGTATGCTTCGGCTCCTTGTTCTAAATAAGACTTCTTCTGCAAATGGCGAAACACTTTGACTCGGTGAGTTTCGCGGCATTCCGACTTCGATGTCCCGGTTGCTGAAATTCAGTTGCCTTTGAATTTCGGGTGATCCCTCTTGAGCATGTATGCTTCTGCTCCTTGTTCTAAATCAGACTTCTTCTGCAAATGGCGAAACACTTTGACTTGGTGAGTTTCGCGGCATTCCGACTTCGATGCCTCGGTTGCCGAAATTTAGTTGCCTTTGAATTTCGGGTGACCCCTCATGAGCATGTATGCTTCTGCTACTTGTTCTACATCATACTTCTTCCGCAAACGGGGAAACGCTTTGATTCAGTGAATTTTGCAGCATTCCGACTTCGATTGCCCATTTGCCGAAATTCAGTTGCCTTTGGATTTCGGGTGACCCTTTTGAGCATGTATGCTTCTGCTACTTGTTCTACATCAGACTTCTTCCACAAACGGCGAAACGCTTAGTCTCGGTGAGTTTCGCGGAATTCCAATTTCGATGCCCCGGTTGCCGAAATTCAGTAGCCTTTGAATTTCGAGTGATCCCTCTTGAGCATGTATGCTTCTGCTCCTTGTTCTAAATCAGACTTCTTCTGCATATGGCGAAACGCTTTGACTCTGTGAGTTTCGCGGCATTCCGACTTTGATTCCCCGGTTGCCGAAATTCAGTTGCCTTTGAATTTCAGGTGACCCATCTTGAGCTTGTATGCTTCTGCTACTTGTTCTAAATCAGACTTCTTCCGCAAATGGCGAAACACTTTAACTCGGTGAGTTTCGCGGCGTTCCGACTTCGATGACCCGGTTGCTGAAATTCAGTTGCCGTTGAATTTCGGGTGATCCCTCTTGAGCATGTATGCTTCTGCTACTTGTTCTAAATCAGACTTCTTCCGCAAACGGCGAAACGCTTTGACTCGGTGAGTTTCGCGGAATTCCGACTTCGATGCCCCGTTTGCCGAAATTCAGTTGCCTTTGAATTTCGGGTGATCCCTCTTGAGCATATATGCTTCTGCTACTTGTTCTAAATCAGACTTCTTCCGCAAACGGCGAAACGCTTTGACTCGGTGAGTTTCACGGCATACCGACTTTGATGCCCCGGTTGCCGAAATTCAGTTGCCTTTCAATTTCGGGTGATCCATCTTGAGCATCTATGCTGCTACTACTTGTTCTACATCAAACATTCTTCCGCAAACGGCGAAACACTTTAACTCGGTGAGTTTCGCGGCGTTCCGACTTCGATGACCCGGTTGCTGAAATTCAGTTGCCTTTGAATTTCAGGTGATCCCTCTTGAGCATGTATGCTTCTGCTACTTGTTCTACAACATACCTTCTTCCGCAAATGGCGAAACGCTTTGACTCGGTGAGTTTCGCGGCGTTCCGACTTCGATGACCCGGTTGCTGAAATTCACTTGCCTTTGAATTTCGGGTGATCCCTCTTGAGCATGTATGCTTCTGCTACTTGTTCTACATCAGACCTTCTTCCACAAACGGCGAAACGCTTGGACTCGGTGAGTTTCACGGCATACCTACTTTGATGCCCCGGTTGCCGAAATTCAGTTGCCTTTGATTTCGGGTCATCCGTTTTGAGCATGTATGCTTCTGCTACTTGTTCTACAACAGACCTTCTTCCGCAAACGGCGAAACGCTTTGACTCGTTGAGTTTCGTGGCATTCGGACTTCGATGCCCCGGTTGCCGAAATTCAGTTGCCTTTGAATTTCGGGTGATCCCTCTTGAGCATGTATGCTTCTGCTACTTTTTCTACATCAGACCTTCTTCCCCAAACGGCGAAACGCTTTGACTCGGTGAGTTTCGCGGCATTCCGACTTTGATACCCCGGTTGCCGAAATTCAGTTGCCTTTGAATTTCGGGTGATCCCTCTTGAGCATGTATGCTTCTGCTACTTTTTCTACATCAGACCTTCTTCCCCAAACGGCGAAACGCTTTGACTCGGGGAGTTTCGCGGCATTCCGACTTTGATACCCCGGTTGCCGAAATTCAGTTGCCTTTGAATTTCGGGTGATCCCTCTTGAGCATGTATGCTTCTGCTACTTGTTCTACATCAGACGTTCTTCAGCAAACGGCGAAAAGCTTTGACTCGTTGAGTTTCGCGGCCTTCCGACTTCGATGCCCCGGTTGCCGAAATTCAGTTGCCTTTGAATTTCGGGTGATCCCTCTTGAGCATGTTTGCTTCTGCTACTTGTTCTACATCAGACCTTCTTCCGCAAATGGCGAAACGCTTGGACTCGGTGAGTTTCCCGACATTCCGACTTTGATGCGTCGGTTGCCGAAATTCAGTTGCCTTTGATTTCGGGTCATCCCTCTTGAGCATGTATGCTTCTGCTACTTGTTCTACATCAGACCTTCTTCCGCAAACGGCGAAACGCTTTGACTCGGTGAGTTTCGTTGCATTCGGACTTCGATGCCCCGGTTGCCGAAATTCAGTTGCCTTTGAATTTCGGGTGATCCCTCTTGAGCATGTCTGCTTCTGCTACTTTTTCTACATCAGAACTTCTTCCCCAAATGGCAAAAGACTTTGACTCGGTGAGTTTCGCGGCGTTCCGACTTCGATGACCCGGTTGCTGAAATTCAGTTGGCTTTGAATTTCGGGTGATCACTCTTGAGCATGTATGCTTCTTGTACTTGTTCTACTTCACACCTTCTTCCGCAAACGGTGAAACGCTTTGACTCGTTGAGTTTCGTGGCATTCGGACTTCGATGCCCCGGTTACCGAAATTCAGTTGCCTTTGAATTTCGGGTGATCCCTCTTGAGCATGTTTGCTTCTGCTACTTGTTCTACATCAGACCTTCTACCGCAAACGGCTAAACGCTTTGACTCGGTGAGTTTCGCGGCGTTTCGACTTCGATGACCCGGTAGCCGAAATTCAGTTGCCTTTGATTTCGGGTCATCCCTCTTGAGCATGTATGCTTCTGCTACTTGTTCTACATCAGACCTTCTTCCGCAAACGGCGAAACGCTTTGACTCGGTGAGTTTCGTGGCATTCGGACTTCGATGCCCCTGTTGCCGAAATTCAGTTGCCCTTGAATTTCGGGTGATCCCTCTTGAGCATGTCTGCTTCTGCTACTTTTTCTACATCAGACCTTCTTCCCCAAATGGCGAAAGGCTTTAACTCGGTGAGTTTCGCGGCGTTCCGACTTCGATGACCCGGTTGCTGAAATTCAGTTGGCTTTGAATTTCGGGTGATCACTCTTGAGCATGTATGCTTCTGTTACTTGTTCTACTTCACACCTTCTTCCGCAAACGGTGAAACGCTTCGACTCGTCGAGGTTTGCGGCATTCCGACTTCGATGCCCCGGTTGCCGAAATTCAGTTGCCTATGAATTTCGGGTGATCCCTCTTGAGCATGTTTGCTTCTGCTACTTGTTCTACATCAGACCTTCTTCCGCAAACGGCGAAATGCTTTGACTCGGTGAGTTTCGCGGCATTCCGACTTCGATATCCCGGTTGCCGAAATTCAGTTGCCTTTGAATTTCGGGTCATCCGTTTTGAGCATGTATGCTTCTGCTACTTGTTCTACATCAGACCTTCTTCCGCAAACGGCTAAGCGCTTCGACACGGTGAGTTTCGCGGCATTCCGACTTCGATGCCCCGGTTGCTGAAATTCAGTTAGCTTTGAATTTCGGGTGATCACTCTTGAACATGTATGCTTCTGTTACTTGTTCTACTTCACACCTTCTTCCGCAAACGGCGAAACGCTTTGACTCGGTGAGTTTCGTGGCATTCGGAATTCGATGCCCCTGTTGCCGAAATTCAGTTGCCCTTGAATTTCGGGTGATCCATCTTGAGCATGTCTGCTTCTGCTACTTTTTCTACATCAGACCTTCTTCCCCAAATGGCGAAAGGCTTTAACTCGGTGAGTTTGGCGGCGTTCCGACTTCGATGACCCGGTTGCTGAAATTCAGTTGGCTTTGAATTTCGGGTGATCACTCTTGAGCATGTATGCTTCTGTTACTTGTTCTACTTCACACCTTCTTCCGCAAACGGTGAAACGCTTCGACTCGTCGAGTTTTGCGGCATTCCGACTTCGATGCCCCGGTTTGTCGAAATTCAGTTGCCTTTGAATTTCGGGTGATCCCTCTTGAGCATGTTTGCTTCTGCTACTTGTTCTACATCAGACCTTCTACCGCAAACGGCTAAACGCTTTGACTCGGTGAGTTTCGCGGCGTTCCGACTTCGATGACCCGGTGGCCGAAATTCAGTTGCCTTTGAATTTCGGGTGATCCCTCTTGAGCATATATGCTTCTGCTACTTTTTCTACATCAGACCTTCTTCCCCAAACGGCGAAACGCTTTGACTCGGTGAGTTTCGCGGCATCCGACTTCTATGCCCCAGTTGCCGAAATTCAGTTGCCTTTGAATTTCGGGTGATCCCTCTTGAGCATGTTTGCTTCTGCTACTTGTTCTACATCAGACCTTCTACCGCAAACGGCTAAACGCTTTGACTCGGTGAGTTTCGCGGCCTTCCGACTTCTATGCCCCGATTGTCGAAATTCAGTTGCCTTTGAATTTCGGGTGATCCCTCTTGAGCATGTATGCTTCTGCTACTTGTTCTACATCAGACGTTCTTCCGCAAACGGCGAAAAGCTTTGACTCGTTGAGTTTCGCGGCCTTCCGACTTCGATGTCCCGGTTGCCGAAATTCAGTTGCCTTTGAATTTCGGGTGATCCCTCTTGAGCATGTTTGCTTCTGCTACTTGTTCTACATCAGACCTTCTTCCGCAAATGGCGAAACGCTTGGACTCGGTGAGTTTCCCGGCATTCCGACTTTGATGCCCCGGTTGCCGAAATTCAGTTGCCTTTGATTTCAGGTCATCCCTCTTGAGCATGTATGCTTCTGCTACTTGTTCTACATCAGACCTTCTTCCGCAAACGGCGAAACGCTTTGACTCGGTGAGTTTCGTGGCATTCGGACTTCGATGCCCCTGTTGCCGAAATTCAGTTGCCCTTGAATTTCGGGTGATCCCTCTTGAGCATGTCTGCTTCTGCTACTTTTTCTACATCAGACCTTCTTCCCCAAATGGCGAAAGGCTTTAACTCGGTGAGTTTTGCGGCGTTCCGACTTCGATGACCCGGTTGCTGAAATTCAGTTGGCTTTGAATTTCGGGTGATCACTCTTGAGCATGTATGCTTCTGATACTTGTTCTACTTCACAACTTCTTCCGCAAACGGTGAAACGCTTCGACTCGTCGAGGTTGGCGGCATTCCGACTTCGATGCCCCGGTTGCCGAAATTCAGTTGCCTATGAATTTCGGGTGATCCCTCTTGAGCATGTTTGCTTCTGCTACTTGTTCTACATCAGACCTTCTTCCGCAAACGGCTAAGCGCTTCGACACGGTGAGTTTCGCGGCATTCCGACTTTAATGCCCCGGTTGCCGAAATTCAGTTGCCTTTGAATTTCTGGTGATCCATCTTGAGCATGTATGCTTCTGCTACTTGTTCTACATCAGACCTTCTTCCGCAAACGGCTAAGCGCTTCGACACGGTGAGTTTCGCGGCATTCCGACTTCGATGCCCCGGTTGCTGAAATTCAGTTGGCTTTGAATTTCGGGTGATCACTCTTGAACATGTATGCTTCTGTTACTTGTTCTACTTCACACCTTCTTCCGCAAACGGCGAAACGCTTTGACTCGGTGAGTTTCGTGGCATTCGGAATTCGATGCCCCTGTTGCCGAAATTCAGTTGCCCTTGAATTTCGGGTGATCCCTCTTGAGCATGTCTGCTTCTGCTACTTTTTCTACATCAGACCTTCTTCCCCAAATGGCGAAAGGCTTTAACTCGGTGAGTTTCGCGGCGTTCCGACTTCGATGACCCGGTTGCTGAAATTCAGTTGGCTTTGAATTTCGGGTGATCACTCTTGAGCATGTATGCTTCTGTTACTTGTTCTACTTCACACCTTCTTCCGCAAACGGTGAAACGCTTCGACTCGTCGAGTTTTGCGGCATTCCGACTTCGATGCCCCGGTTGCCGAAATTCAGTTGCCTTTGAATTTCGGGTGATCCCTCTTGAGCATGTTTGCTTCTGCTACTTGTTCTACATCAGACCTTCTACCGCAAACGGCTAAACGCTTTGACTCGGTGAGTTTCGCGGCGTTCCGACTTCGATGACCCGGTGGCCGAAATTCAGTTGCCTTTGAATTTCGGGTGATCCCTCTTGAGCATATATGCTTCTGCTACTTTTTCTACATCAGACCTTCTTCCCCAAACGGCGAAACGCTTTGACTCGGTGAGTTTCGCGGCATTCCGACTTCGATGCCCCGGTTGCCGAAATTCAGTTGCCTTTGAATTTCGGGTGATCCCTCTTGAGCATGTTTGCTTCTGCTACTTGTTCTACATCAGACCTTCTACCGCAAACGGCTAAACGCTTTGACTCGGTGAGTTTCGCGGCGTTCCGACTTCGATGACCCGGTGGCCGAAATTCAGTTGCCTTTGAATTTCGGGTGATCCCTCTTGAGCATGTTTGCTTCTGCTACTTGTTCTACATCAGACCTTCTACCGCAAACGGCTAAACGCTTTGACTCGGTGAGTTTCGCGGCATTCCGACTTCTATGCCCCGATTGTCGAAATTCAGTTGCCTTTGAATTTCGGGTGATCCCTCTTGAGCATGTATGCTTCTGCTACTTGTTCTACATCAGACGTTCTTCCGCAAACGGCGAAAAGCTTTGACTCGTTGAGTTTCGCGGCCTTCCGACTTCGATGCCCCGGTTGCCGAAATTCAGTTGCCTTTGAATTTCGGGTGATCCCTCTTGAGCATGTTTGCTTCTGCTACTTGTTCTACATCAGACCTTCTTCCGCAAATGGCGAAACGCTTGGACTCGGTGAGTTTCCCGGCATTCCGACTTTGATGCCCCGGTTGCCGAAATTCAGTTGCCGTTGAATTTCGGGTGATCCCTCTTGAGCATGTATGCTTCTGCTACTTGTTCTAAATCAGACTTCTTCCGCAAACGGCGAAACGCTTTGACTCGGTGAGTTTCGCGGAATTCCGACTTCGATGCCCCGTTTGCCGAAATTCAGTTGCCTTTGAATTTCGGGTGATCCCTCTTGAGCATATATGCTTCTGCTACTTGTTCTAAATCAGACTTCTTCCGCAAACGGCGAAACGCTTTGACTCGGTGAGTTTCACGGCATACCGACTTTGATGCCCCGGTTGCCGAAATTCAGTTGCCTTTCAATGTCGGGTGATCCATCTTGAGCATCTATGCTGCTACTACTTGTTCTACATCAAAAATTCTTCCACAAACGGCGAAACACTTTGACTCGGTGAGTTTCGCGGCGTTTCGACTTCGATGACCCGGTAGCCGAAATTCAGTTGCCTTTGATTTCGGGTCATCCCTCTTGAGCATGTATGCTTCTGCTACTTGTTCTACATCAGACCTTCTTCCGCAAACGGCGAAACGCTTTGACTCGGTGAGTTTCGTGGCATTCGGACTTCGATGCCCCTGTTGCCGAAATTCAGTTGCCCTTGAATTTCGGGTGATCCCTCTTGAGCATGTCTGCTTCTGCTACTTTTTCTACATCAAACCTTCTTCCCCAAATGGCGAAAGGCTTTAACTCGGTGAGTTTCGCGGCGTTCCGACTTCGATGACCCGGTTGCTGAAATTCAGTTGGCTTTGAATTTCGGGTGATCACTCTTGAGCATGTATGCTTCTGTTACTTGTTCTACTTCACACCTTCTTCCGCAAACGGTGAAACGCTTCGACTCGTCGAGTTTTGCGGCATTCCGACTTCGATGCCCCGGTTGCCGAAATTCAGTTGCCTTTGAATTTCGGGTGATCCCTCTTGAGCATGTTTGCTTCTGCTACTTGTTCTACATCAGACCTTCTCTCGTAAACGGCTAAACGCTTTGACTCGGTGAGTTTCGTGGCATTCGGACTTCGATGCCCCTGTTGCCGAAATTCAGTTGCCCTTGAATTTCGGGTGATCCCTCTTGAGCATGTCTGCTTCTGCTACTTTTTCTACATCAGACCTTCTTCCCCAAATGGCGAAAGGCTTTAACTCGGTGAGTTTCGCGGCGTTCCGACTTCGATGACCCGGTTGCTGAAATTCAGTTGGCTTTGAATTTCGGGTGATCACTCTTGAGCATGTATGCTTTTGTTACTTGTTCTACTTCACACCTTCTTCCGGAAACGGTGAAACGCTTCGACTCGTCGAGTTTTGCGGCATTCTGACTTCGATGCCCCGGTTGCCGAAATTCAGTTGCCTTTGAATTTCGGGTGATCCCTCTTGAGCATGTTTGCTTTTGCTACTTGTTCTACATCAGACCTTCTACCGCAAACGGCTAAACGCTTTGACTCGGTGAGTTTCGCGGCGTTCCGACTTCGATGACCCGGTTGCTGAAATTCAGTTGCCTTTGAAATGCGGCTGATCCCTCTTGAGCATGTATGCTTCTGCTACTTGTTCTACATCAGACCTTCTTCCCCAAACGGCGAAACGCTTTGACTCGGTGAGTTTCGCGGCATTCCGACTTATATGCCCCGGTTGCCGAAATTCAGTTGCCTTTGAATTTCGGGTGATCCCTCTTGAGCATGTTTGCTTCTGCTACTTGTTCTACATCAGACCTTCCTCCGCAAACGGCGAAACGCTTTGACTCGGTGAGTTTCGTGGCATTCGGACTTCGATGCCCCTGTTGCCGAAATTCAGTTGCCCTTGAATTTCGGGTGATCCCTCTTGAGCATGTCTGCTTCTGCTACTTTTTCTACATCAGACCTTCTTCCCCAAATGGCGAAAGGCTTTAACTCGGTGAGTTTCGCGGCGTTCCAACTTCGATGACCCGGTTGCTGAAATTCAGTTGGCTTTGAATTTCGGGTGATCACTCTTGAGCATGTATGCTTCTGTTACTTGTTCTACTTCACACCTTCTTCAGCAAACGGTGAAACGCTTCGACTCGTCGAGTTTTGCGGCATTCCGACTTCGATGCCCCGGTTGCCGAAATTCAGTAGCCTTTGAATTTCGGGTGATCCCTCTTGAGCATGTTTGCTTCTGCTACTTGTTCTACATCAGACCTTCTACCGCAAACGGCTAAACGCTTTGACTCGGTGAGTTTCGCGGCGTTCCGACTTCGATGACCCGGTTGCTGAAATTCAGTTGCCTTTGAATTTCGGGTGATCACTCTTGAGCATGTATGCTTCTGTTACTTGTTCTACTTCACACCTTCTTCCGCAAACGGTGAAACGCTTCGACTCGTCGAGTTTTGCGGCATTCTGACTTCGATGACCCGGTTGCTGAAATTCAGTTGCCTTTGAATTTCGGGTGATTCCTCTTGAGCATGTATGCTTCTGCTACTTGTTCTAAATCAGACCTTCTTCCGCAAACGGCTAATCACTTTGACTCGGTGAGTTTCGCGGCGTTCCGACTTTGATGCCCCAGTTGTCGAAATTCAGTTGCCTTTGAATTTCGGGTCATCCCGCTTGAGCATGTATGCTTCTACTACTATTTCTACATGAGACCTTCTTCCGCAAAAGGCGAAACGCTTTGACTCGGTGAGTTTCGCGGCATTCCGACTTCGATGCCCCGGTTGCCGAAATTTAGTTGCCTTTGAATTTCGGGCGATCCCTCTTGAGCATGTATGCTTCTGCTACTTGTTCTACATCAGACCTTCTTCCGCAAACGGCGAAAGTCTTTGACTCGGTGAGTTTCGTGGTATTCCGACTTCGATGCCCCGGTTGCCGAAATTCAGTTGCCTTTGAATTTCAAGTGATCCCTCTTGAGCATGTTTGCTTCTGCTACTTGTTCTACATCAGACCTTCTTCCGCAAATGGCGAAACGCTTAGACTCGGTGAGTTTCGCAGCATTTCGACTTTGATGCCCCGGTTGCCGAAATTCAGTCGTCTTTGAATTTCGAGTGATCCCTCTTGAGCATGTATGCTTCTGCTACTTGTTCTACATCAGACCTTCTTCCGCAAACGGCTAATCACTTTGACTCGGTGAGTTTCGCGGCGTTCCGACTTTGATGCCCCAGTTGTCGAAATTCAGTTGCCTTTGATTTCGGGTCATCCCTCATGAGCATGTATGCTTCTGGTACTTGTTCTACATCAGACCTTCTTCCCCAAACGGCGAAACGCTTTGACTCGGTGAGTTTCACGGCATTCCGACTTTGATGCCCCAGTTGTCGAAATTCAGTTGCCTTTGAATTTCGGGTCATCCCGCTTGAGCATGTATGCTTCTGCTACTATTTGTACATCAGACCTTCTTCCGCAAACGGCGAAAAGCTTTGACTCGGTGAGTTTCGCGGCATTCTGTCTTCGATGCCCCGGTTGCCGAAATTCAATCGCCTTTGAATTTCGGGTGATCCCTCTTGAACATGTATGCTTCTGCTACTTGTTCTACATCAGACCTTCTTCCGCAAACGCCTAATCACTTGGACTCGGTGAGTTTCACGGCATTCTGACTTTGATGCCCCAGTTGTCGAAATTCTGTTGCCTTTGAATTTCGGGTCATCCCGCTTGAGCATGTATGCTTCTGCTACTATTTCTACATCAGACCTTCTTCCCCAAACGGCGAAACGTTTTGACTCGGTGAGTTTCACGGCCTTCCGACTTTGATGCCCCGGTTGCCAAAATTCAATTGCCTTTGATTTCGGGTCATCCCTCTTGAGAATGTATACTTCTGCTACTATTTCTACATGAGACCTTCTTCCACAAACGGCGAAACGCTTTGACTCGTTGAGTTTCGCGGCTTTCCGACTTCGATCCCCCGGTTGCCGAAATTCAGTTGCCTTTGAATTTCGGGGGATCCCTCTTGAGCATGTATGCTTCTGCTACTTGTTCTACATCAGACTTTCTTCCGCAAACGGCGAAACGCTTTGACTCGGTGAGTTTCGTGGCGTTCCGGCTTAGATGACCCAGTTGCTGAAATTCAGTTGGCTTTGAATTTCGGGTGATCACTCTTGAGCATGTATGCTTCTGTTACTGGTTCTACTTCACACCTTCTTCCGCAAATGGTGAAATGCTTTGACTCGTTGAGTTTTGCGGCATTCCGACTTCGATGCCCCGGTTGCCGAAATTCAGTTGCCTTTGAATTTCGGGGGATCCCTCTTGAGCATGTATGCTTCTGCTACTTGTTCTACATTAGACCTTCTTCCGCAAACGGCGAAACGCTTTGACTAGGTGAGTTTCACGGCGTTCCGACTTTGATGCCCCGGTTGCCGAAATTCAGTCCCCTTTGAATTTCGGATGATCCCTCTTGAGCATGTATGCTTCTGCTACTTGTTCTACATCAGACCTTCTTCCGCAAACGGCTAATCACTTTCACTCGGTGAGTTTCACGGCATTCCGACTTTGATGCCCCCGTTGTCGAAATTCAGTTGCCTTTGAATTTCGGGTCATCCCGCTTGAGCATGTATGCTTCTGCTATTATTTGTACATGAGACCTTCTTCCGCAAACGGCGAAACGCTTTGACTCGGTGAGTTTCGCGGCATTCTGACTTTGATGCCCCGGTTGCTGAAATTCAGTTGCCTTTGAATTTTGGGTGATCCCTCTTGAGCATGTATGCTTCTGCTACTTGTTCTACATCAGACCTTCTTCCGCAAACGGCGAAACGCTTTGACTCGTTGAGTTTCGCGGCCTTCCGACTTCGATGCCCCGGTTGCCGAAATTCAGTTGCCTTAGAATTTCGGGTGATCCCTCTTGAGCATGTATGCTTCTGCTACTTTTTCTACATCAGACCTTCTTCCCCAAATGGCGAAAGGCTTTGACTCGGTGAGTTTCACTGCGTTCCGACTTCGATGACCCGGTTGCTGAAATTCAGTTGTCTTTGAATTTCGGGTGATCACTCTTGAGCATGTATGCTTCTGTTACTTGTTCTACTTCACACCTTCTTCCGCAAATGGTGAAACGCTTTGACTCGTTGAGTTTTGCGGCATTCCGACTACGATGCCCCGGTTGCCGAAATTCAGTTGCCTTTGAATTTCGGGTCATCCCTCTTAGGCATGTATGGTTCTGCTACTATTTCTACATTAGACCTTCTTCCGCAAACGGCGAAACGCTTTGACTCGGTGAGTTTCGCGGCATTCTGACTTCGATGCCCCGGTTGCTGAAATTCAGTTGCCTTTGAATTTGGGGTCATCCCTCTTGAGCATGTATACTTCTGCTACTATTTCTACCTGAGACCTTCTTCCGCAAACGGCGAAACGCTTTGACTCGTTGAGTTTCGCGGACTTCCGACTTCGATGCCCCGGTTGCCGAAATTCAGTTGCCTTAGAATTTCGGGTGATCCCTCTTGAGCATGTTTGCTTCTGCTACTTGTTCTACATCAGACCTTCTTCCGCAAATTGCGAAACGCTTGGACTCGGTGAGTTTCGCGGCATTCTGACTTTGATGCCCCGGTTGCCGAAATTCTGTTGCCTTTGATTTCGGGTCATCCCTCTTGAGCATGTATACTTCTGCTACTATTTCTACCTGAGACCTTCTTCCGCAAACGGCGAAACGCTTTGACTCGTTGAGTTTCGCGGCATTCCGACTTCGATATCCCAGTTGCCGAAATTGAGTTGCCTTTGAATTTTGGGTCATCCCTCTTGAGCATGTCTGCTTCTGGTACTTGTTCTACATCAGACCTTCTTCCCCAAACGGCGAAACGCTTTGACTCGGTGAGTTTCACGGCATTCCGACTTTGATGCCCCGGTTGCCGAAATTCAGTTGCCTTTGATTTCGGGTCATCCCTCTTGAGCATGTACACTTCTACTACTATTTCTACATGAGACCTTCTTCCGCAAACGGCGAAACGCTTTGACTCGGTGAGTTTCGCGGCGTTCCGACTTCGATGACCCAGTTGCTGAAATTCAGTTGGCTTTGAATTTCGGGTGATCACTCTTGAGCATGTATGCTTCACACCTTCTTCTGCAAATGGTGAAACGCTTTGACTCGTTGAGTTTTGCGGCATTCCGACTTCGATGCCCCGGTTGCCGAAATTCAGTTGCCTTTGAATTTCGGGTGATCCCTCTTGAGCATGTATGGTTCTGCTACTATTTCTACATTAGACCTTCTTCCGCAAACGGCGAAACGCTTTGACTCGGTGAGTTTCACGGCATTCCGACTTCGATGCCCCGGTTGCCGAAATTCAGTTCCCTTTGAATTTCAGGTGATCCCTCTTGAGCATGTAAGCTTCTGCTACTTTTTCTACATCAGACCTTCTTCCCCAAATGGCGAAAGGCTTTGACTTGGTGAGTTTCACGGCGTTCCGACTTCGATGACCCGGTTGCTGAAATTCAGTTGTCTTTGAATTTCGGGTGATCACTCTTGAGCATGTATGCTTCTGTTACTTGTTCTACTTCACACCTTCTTCCGCAAATGGTGAAACGCTTTGACTCGTTGAGTTTTGCGGCATTCCGACTACGATGCCCCGGTTGCTGAAATTCAGTTGCCTTTGAATTTCGGGTGATCCCTCTTAGGCATGTATGGTTCTGCTACTATTTCTACATTAGACCTTCTTCCGCAAATGGCGAAACGCTTTGACTCGGTGAGTTTCGTGGCATTCCGACTTGGACTCCCCGGTTGCCGAAATTCAGTTGCCTTTGAATTTCGTGTGATCCCTCTTGAGCATGTATGCTTCTGCTACTTTTTCTACATCAGACCTTCTTCCGCAAACGGCGAAATGCTTTGACTCGGTGAGTTTCGCGGCATTCCGACTTCGATGCCCCGGTTGCCGAAATTCAGTTGCCTTTGAATTTCCGGTGATCCATCTTGAGCATGTATGCTTCTGCTACTTGTTCTACATCAAACCTTCTTCCGCAAACGGCGAAACCTTTGACTCGGTGAGTTTCGCGGCATTCCGACTTCGATGCCCCGGTTGCCGAAATTCAGTTCCCTTTGAATTTCGGGTGATCCCTCTTGAGCATGTATGCTTCTGCTACTTTTTCTACATCAGACCTTCTTCCCCAAATGGCGAAAGGCTTTGACTCGGTGAGTTTCACGGCGTTCCGACTTCGATGACCCGGTTGCTGAAATTCAGTTGTCTTTGAATTTCGGGTGATCACTCTTGAGCATGTATGCTTCTGTTACTTGTTCTACTTCACACCTTCTTCCGCAAATGGTGAAACGCTTTGACTCGTTGAGTTTTGCGGCATTCCGACTACGATGCCCCGGTTGCCGAAATGCAGTTGCCTTTGAATTTCGGGTGATCCCTCTTAGGCATGTATGGTTCTGCTACTATTTCTACATTAGACCTTCTTCCGCAAATGGCGAAACGCTTTGACTCGGTGAGTTTCGTGGCATTCCGACTTTGATTCCCCGGTTGCCGAAATTCAGTTGCCTTTGAATTTCGTGTGATCCCTCTTGAGCATGTATGCTTATGCTACTTTTTCTACATCAGACCTTCTTCCGCAAACGGCGAAACGCTTTGACTCGGTGAGTTTCGCGGCATTCCGACTTCGATGCCCCGGTTGCCGAAATTCAGTTGCCTTTGAATTTCTGGTGATCCATCTTGAGCATGTATGCTTCTGCTACTTGTTCTACATCAGACCTTCTTCCGCAAACGGCTAAACGCTTCGACACGGTGAGTTTCGCGGCGTTTCGACTTCGATGCCCCGGTTGCCGAAATTCAGTTGCCTTTGAATTTCGGGTGATGCCTCTTGAGCATGTATGCTTCTGCTACTTGTTCTACATCAGACCTTCTTCCGCAAATGGCTAATCACTTTGACTCGGTGAGTTTCGCGACATTCCGAGTTTGATGCCCCAGTTGTCGAAATTCAGTCGGCTTTGAATTTCGGGTGATCACTCTTGAGCATGTATGCTTCTGCTACGTGTTCTAAATCAGACCTTCTTCCGCAAACGGCGAAACACTTTGACTCGGTGAGTTTCGCGGCATTCCGACTTCGATGCCCCGGTTGCCGAAATTCAGTTGCCTTTGAATTTCGGGGGATCACTCTTGAGCATGTATGCTTCTGCTACTTGTTCTACATCAGACTTTCTTCCGCAAACGGCGCAACGCTTTGACTCGGTGAGTTTCGCGGTGTTCCGACTTCGATGCCCCGGTTGCCGAAATTCAGTCGCCTTTGAATTTCGAGTGATCCCTCTTGAGCATGTATGCTTCTGCTACTTGTTCTACATCAGACCTTCTTCCGCAAACGGCGAAATGCTTTGACTCGGTGCGTTTCGCGGCATTCCGACTTCGATGCCCCGGTTGCCGAAATTCAGTTGCCTTTGAATTTCCGGTGATCCATCTTGAGCATGTATGCTTCTGCTACTTGTTCTACATCAGACCTTCTTCCGCAAACGGCGAAAGCTTTGAGTCGGTGAGTTTCGCGGCATTCCGACTTCGATGCCCCGGTTGCCGAAATTCAGTTCCCTTTGAATTTCGGGTGATCCCTCTTGAGCATGTATGCTTCTGCTACTTGTTCTACATCAGACCTTCTTCCGCAAATCGCTAATCACTTTGACTCGGTGAGTTTCGCGACATTCCGAGTTTGATGCCCAGTTGTCGAAATTCAGTTGCATTTGAATTTCGGGTCATCCCCCTTGAGCATGTACGCTTCTGCTACTATTTCTACATGAGACCTTCTTCCGCAAACGGCGAAACGCTTTGACTCGGCGAGTTTCGCGGCATTCCGACTTCGATGCCCCGGTTGCCGAAATTCAGTTGCCTTTGAATTTCGGGGGATCCCTCTTGAACATGTATGCTTCTGCTACTTGTTCTACATCAGACTTTCTTCCGCAAACGGCGCAACGCTTTGACTCGGTGAGTTTCGCGGTGTTCCGACTTCGATGCCCCGGTTGCCGAATTTCAGTCGCCTTTGAATTTCGAGTGATCCCTCTTGAGCATGTATGCTTCTGCTACTTGTTCTACATCAGACCTTCTTCCGCAAACGGCGAAATGCTTTGACTCGGTGAGTTTCGCAGCATTCCGACTTCGATGCCCCGGTTGCCGAAATTCAGTTGCCTTTGAATTTCCGGTGATCCATCTTGAGCATGTATGCTTCTGCTACTTGTTCTACATCAGACCTTCTTCCGCAAACGGCTAAACGCTTCGACACGGTGAGTTTCGCGGCGTTTCGACTTCGATGCCCCGGTTGCCGAAATTCAGTTGCCTTTGAATTTCGGGTGATGCCTCTTGAGCATGTATGCTTCTGCTACTTGTTCTACATCAGACCTTCTTCCGCAAATGGCTAATCACTTTGACTCGGTGAGTTTCGCGACATTCCGAGTTTGATGCCCCAGTTGTCGAAATTCAGTTGCATTTGAATTTCCGGTCATCCCGCTTGAGCATGTACGCTTCTGCTACTATTTCTACATGAGACCTTCTTCCGCAAATGGCGAAACGCTTTGACTCGGTGAGTTTCGCGGCATTCCGACTTCGATGCCCCGGTTGCCGAAATTTAGTTGCCTTTGAATTTCGGTTGATCCCTCTTGAGTATGTATGCTTCTGCTACTTGTTCTACATCAGACCTTCTTCCACAAACGGCGAAAGTCTTTGACTCGGTGACTTTCGCGGTATTTCGACTTCGATGCCCCGATTGCCGAAATTCAGTCGCCTTTGAATTTCGGGTGATCCCTCTTGAGCATGTATGCTTCTGCTACTTGTTCTACATCAGACCTTCTTCCCCAAACAGCGAAACGCTTTGACTCGGTGAGTTTCGCGGCATTCCGACTTTGATGCCCCGGTTGCCTAAATTCAGTTGCCTTTGATTTCGGGTCATCCCTCTTAAGCATGTATACTTCTGCTACTATTTCTACATGAGACCTTCTTCCGCAAACGGCGAAACGCTTTGACTCGGTGAGTTTCACGGCATTCCGACTTTGATGCCCCGGTTGCCGAAATTCAGTCGCCTTTGAATTTTGGGTGATCACTCTTGAGCATGTATGCTTCTGCTACGTGTTCTAAATCAGACCTTCTTCCGCAAACGGCGAAACACTTTGACTCGGTGAGTTTCGCGGCATTCCGACTTCGATGCCCCGGTTGCCGAAATTCAGTTGCCTTTGAATTTCGGGGGATCCCTCTTGAGCATGTATGCTTCTGCTACTTGTTCTACATCAGACTTTCTTCCGCAAACGGCGCAACGCTTTGACTCGGTGAGTTTCGCGGTGTTCCGACTTCGATGCCCCGGTTGCCGAAATTCAGTCGCCTTTGAATTTCGAGTGATCCCTCTTGAGCATGTATGCTTCTGCTACTTGTTCTACATCAGACCTTCTTCCGCAAACGGCGAAATGCTTTGACTCGGTGAGTTTCGCGGCATTCCGACTTCGATGCCCCGGTTGCCGAAATTCAGTTGCCTTTGAATTTCCGGTGATCCATCTTGAGCATGTATGCTTCTGCTACTTGTTCTACATCAGACCTTCTTCCGCAAACGGCGAAAGCTTTGAGTCGGTGAGTTTCGCGGCATTCCGACTTCGATGCCCCGGTTGCCGAAATTCAGTTCCCTTTGAATTTCGGGTGATCCCTCTTGAGCATGTATGCTTCTGCTACTTGTTCTACATCAGACCTTCTTCCGCAAATCGCTAATCACTTTGACTCGGTGAGTTTCGCGACATTCCGAGTTTGATGCCCAGTTGTCGAAATTCAGTTGCATTTGAATTTCGGGTCATCCCCCTTGAGCATGTACGCTTCTGCTACTATTTCTACATGAGACCTTCTTCCGCAAACGGCGAAACGCTTTGACTCGGCGAGTTTCGCGGCATTCCGACTTCGATGCCCCGGTTGCCGAAATTCAGTTGCCTTTGAATTTCGGGGGATCCCTCTTGAACATGTATGCTTCTGCTACTTGTTCTACATCAGACTTTCTTCCGCAAACGGCGCAACGCTTTGACTCGGTGAGTTTCGCGGTGTTCCGACTTCGATGCCCCGGTTGCCGAATTTCAGTCGCCTTTGAATTTCGAGTGATCCCTCTTGAGCATGTATGCTTCTGCTACTTGTTCTACATCAGACCTTCTTCCGCAAACGGCGAAATGCTTTGACTCGGTGAGTTTCGCAGCATTCCGACTTCGATGCCCCGGTTGCCGAAATTCAGTTGCCTTTGAATTTCCGGTGATCCATCTTGAGCATGTATGCTTCTGCTACTTGTTCTACATCAGACCTTCTTCCGCAAACGGCTAAACGCTTCGACACGGTGAGTTTCGCGGCGTTTCGACTTCGATGCCCCGGTTGCCGAAATTCAGTTGCCTTTGAATTTCGGGTGATGCCTCTTGAGCATGTATGCTTCTGCTACTTGTTCTACATCAGACCTTCTTCCGCAAATGGCTAATCACTTTGACTCGGTGAGTTTCGCGACATTCCGAGTTTGATGCCCCAGTTGTCGAAATTCAGTTGCATTTGAATTTCCGGTCATCCCGCTTGAGCATGTACGCTTCTGCTACTATTTCTACATGAGACCTTCTTCCGCAAATGGCGAAACGCTTTGACTCGGTGAGTTTCGCGGCATTCCGACTTCGATGCCCCGGTTGCCGAAATTTAGTTGCCTTTGAATTTCGGTTGATCCCTCTTGAGTATGTATGCTTCTGCTACTTGTTCTACATCAGACCTTCTTCCACAAACGGCGAAAGTCTTTGACTCGGTGACTTTCGCGGTATTTCGACTTCGATGCCCCGATTGCCGAAATTCAGTCGCCTTTGAATTTCGGGTGATCCCTCTTGAGCATGTATGCTTCTGCTACTTGTTCTACATCAGACCTTCTTCCCCAAACAGCGAAACGCTTTGACTCGGTGAGTTTCGCGGCATTCCGACTTTGATGCCCCGGTTGCCTAAATTCAGTTGCCTTTGATTTCGGGTCATCCCTCTTAAGCATGTATACTTCTGCTACTATTTCTACATGAGACCTTCTTCCGCAAACGGCGAAACGCTTTGACTCGGTGAGTTTCACGGCATTCCGACTTTGATGCCCCGGTTGCCGAAATTCAGTCGCCTTTGAATTTTGGGTGATCACTCTTGAGCATGTATGCTTCTGCTACGTGTTCTAAATCAGACCTTCTTCCGCAAACGGCGAAACACTTTGACTCGGTGAGTTTCGCGGCATTCCGACTTCGATGCCCCGGTTGCCGAAATTCAGTTGCCTTTGAATTTCGGGGGATCCCTCTTGAGCATGTATGCTTCTGCTACTTGTTCTACATCAGACTTTCTTCCGCAAACGGCGCAACGCTTTGACTCGGTGAGTTTCGCGGTGTTCCGACTTCGATGCCCCGGTTGCCGAAATTCAGTCGCCTTTGAATTTCGAGTGATCCCTCTTGAGCATGTATGCTTCTGCTACTTGTTCTACATCAGACCTTCTTCCGCAAACGGCGAAATGCTTTGACTCGGTGAGTTTCGCGGCATTCCGACTTCGATGCCCCGGTTGCCGAAATTCAGTTGCCTTTGAATTTCCGGTGATCCATCTTGAGCATGTATGCTTCTGCTACGTGTTCTAAATCAGACCTTCTTCCGCAAACGGCGAAACACTTTGACTCGGTGAGTTTCGCGGCATTCCGACTTCGATGCCCCGGTTGCCGAAATTCAGTTGCCTTTGAATTTCGGGGGATCCCTCTTGAACATGTATGCTTCTGCTACTTGTTCTACATCAAACCTTCTTCCGCAAATCGCTAATCACTTTGACTCGGTGAGTTTCGCGACATTCCGAGTTTGATGCCCAGTTGTCGAAATTCAGTTGCATTTGAATTTCGGGTCATCCCCCTTGAGCATGTACGCTTCTGCTACTATTTCTACATGAGACCTTCTTCCGCAAACGGCGAAACGCTTTGACTCGGTGAGTTTCGCGGCATTCCGACTTCGATGCCCCGGTTGCCGAAATTCAGTTGCCTTTGAATTTCGGGGGATCCCTCTTGAACATGTATGCTTCTGCTACTTGTTCTACATCAGACTTTCTTCCGCAAACGGCGCAACGCTTTGACTAAGTGAGTTTCGCGGTGTTCCGACTTCGATGCCCCGGTTGGCGAAATTCAGTCGCCTTTGAATTTCGAGTGATCCCTCTTGAGCATGTATGCTTCTGCTACTTGTTCTACATCAGACCTTCTTCCGCAAACGGCGAAATGCTTTGACTCGGTGAGTTTCGCGGCATTCCGACTTCGATGCCCCGGTTGCCGAAATTCAGTTGCCTTTGAATTTCCGGTGATCCATCTTGAGCATGTATGCTTCTGCTACTTGTTCTACATCAGACCTTCTTCCGCAAACGGCGAAAGCTTTGAGTCGGTGAGTTTCGCGGCATTCCAACTTCGATGCCCCGGATGCTGAAATTCAGTTCCCTTTGAATTTCGGGTGATCCCTCTTGAACATGTATGCTTCTGCTACTTGTTCTACATCAGACCTTCTTCCGTAAACGGCTAATCACTTGGACTCGGTGAGTTTCACGGCATTCTAACTTTGATGCCCCAGTTGTCGAAATTCTGTTGCCTTTGAATTTCGGGTCATCCCGCTTGAGCATGTATGCTTCTGCTACTATTTCTACATCAGACCTTCTTCCCCAAACGGCGAAAAGTTTTGACTCGGTGA
Organism: Populus davidiana; assembly: GCA_030145905.1. Classification (NCBI taxonomy): domain Eukaryota; kingdom Viridiplantae; phylum Streptophyta; class Magnoliopsida; order Malpighiales; family Salicaceae; genus Populus; species Populus davidiana. The sequence goes on from CM057797.1 coordinate 8,967,699, forward strand.
GTTGCACGGCATTCCGACTTTGATGCCCCGGTTGCCGAAATTCAATTGCCTTTGATTTCGGGCCATCCCTCTTGAGCATGTATACTTCTGCTACTATTTCTACATGAGACCTTCTTCCGCAAACGGCGAAACGCTTTGACTCGTTGAGTTTCGCGGCATTCCGACTTCGATCCCCCGGTTGCCGAAATTCAGTTGCCTTTGAATTTCGGGGGATCCCTCTTGAGCATGTATGCTTCTGCTACTTGTTCTACATCAGACTTTCTTCCCCAAACGGCGAAACGCTTTGACTCGGTGAGTTTCGCGGCGTTCCGACTTTCATGCCCCTGTTGCCGAAATTCAGTCCCCTTTGAATTTCGGATGATCACTCTTGAGCATGTATGCTTCTGTTACTTGTTCTACTTCACACCTTCTTCCGCAAATGGTGAAACGCTTTGACTCGTTGAGTTTGGCGGCATTCCGACTTCGATGCCCCGGTTGCCGAAATTCAGTTGCCTTTGAATTTCGGGGGATCCCTCTTGAGCATGTATGCTTCTGCTACTTGTTCTACATCAGACTTTCTTCCGCAAACGGCGAAACACTTTGACTCGGTGAGTTTCGCGGCGTTCCGACTTTGATGCCCCTGTTGCCGAAATTCAGTCCCCTTTGAATTTCGGATGATCCCTCTTGAGCATGTATGCTTCTGCTACTTGTTCTACATCAGACCTTCTTCCGCAAACGGCTAATCACTTTGACTCGGTGAGTTTCACGGCATTCCGACTTTGATGCCCCCGTTGTCGAAATTCAGTTGCCTTTGATTTCGGGTCATCCCTCTTGAGCATGTCTGCTTCTGCTACTTGTTCTACATCAGACCTTCTTCCGCAAACGGCGAAACGCTTGGACGCGGTGAGTTTCGCAGCATTCCAACTTTGATGCCCCGGTTGCCGAAATTCAGTTGCCTTTGATTTCGGGTGATCCCTCTTGCGCATGTATGCTTCTGGTACTTGTTCTACATCAGACCTTCTTCCGCAAACGGCAAAAGACTTTGACTCGGCGAGTTTCGCGGCATTCCGACTTAGATGCCCCTGTTGCCAAAATTCAGTTGCCTTTGAATTTCGGGTGATCCCTCTTGAGCATGTATGCTTCTGCTACTTGTTCTACATCATACCTTCTTCCGCAAACGGCGAAACGCTTTGACTCGTTGAGTTTCATGGCATTCCGACTTGGATGCTTCGGTTGCCGAAATTCAGTTGCCTTTGAATTTCGGGTCATCCCGCTTGAGCATGTATGCTTCTGCTACTATTTGTACATGAGACCTTCTTCCGCAAACGGCGAAACGCTTTGACTCGGTGAGTTTCGCGGCATTCAGACTTCGATGCCCCGGTTGCCGAAATTCAGTTGCCTTTGAATTTTGGGTTATCCCTCTTGAGCATGTATGCTTCTGCTACTTGTTCTACATCAGTCCTTCTTCCGCAAACGGCGAAACGCTTTGACTCGTTGAGTTTCGCGGCCTTCCGACTTCGATGCCCCGGTTTGCCGAAATTCAGTTGCCTTTGAATTTCGGGTGATCCCTCTTGACCATGTTTGCTTCTGCTACTTGTTCTACATCAGACCTTCTTCCGCAAATTGCGAAACGCTTGGACTCGGTGAGTTTCGCGGCCTTCTGACTTTGATGCCCCGGTTGCCGAAATTTTGTTGCCTTTGATTTCGGGTCATCCCTCTTGAGCATGTATACTTCTGCTACTATTTCTACATGAGACCTTCTTCCGAAAACGGCGAAATGCTTTGACTCGGTGAGTTTCACGGCATTCCGACTTTGATGCCCCGGTTGCCGAAATTCAGTTTCCTTTGATTTCGGGTCATCCCTCTTGAGCATGTATACTTCTGCTACTATTTCTACATGAGACCTTCTTCCGCAAACGGCGAAACGCTTTGACTCGTTGAGTTTCGTGGCATTCCGACTTCGATGCCCCAGTTGCCGAAATTCAGTTGCCTTTGAATTTCGGGGGATCCCTCTTGAGCATGTATGCTTCTGCTACTTGTTGTACAACAGACTTTCTTCCCCAAACGGCGAAACGCTTTGACTCGGTGAGTTTCACGGCATTCCGACTTTGATGCCCCGGTTGCCGAAATTCAGTTGCCTTTGATTTCGGGTCATCCCTCTTGAGCATGTATGCTTCACACCTTCTTCTGCAAATGGTGAAACGCTTTGTCTCGTTGAGTTTTGCGGCATTCCGACTTCGATGCCCCGGTTGCCGAAATTCTGTTGCCTTTGAATTTCGGGTGATCCCTCTTGAGCATGTATGGTTCTGCTACTATTTCTACATTAGAACTTCTTCCGCAAACGGCGAAACACTTTGACTCGGTGAGTTTCGCGGCATGCCGACTTCGATGCCCCGGTTGCCGAAATTCAGTTGCCTTTGAATTTCCGGTGATCCCTCTTGAGCATGTATGCTTCTGCTACTTTTTCTACATCAGACCTTCTTCCCCAAATGGCGAAAGGCTTTGACTCGGTGAGTTTCACAGCGTTCCGACTTCGATGACCCGGTTGCTGAAATTCAGTTGGCTTTGAATTTCGGGTGATCACTCTTGAGCATGTATGCTTCTGTTACTTGTTCTACTTCACACCTTCTTCCGCAAATGGTGAAACGCTTTGACTCGTTGAGTTTTGCGTCATTCCGACTTCGATGCCCCGGTTGCCGAAATTCAGTTGCCTTTGAATTTCGGGTGATCCCTCTTGAGCATGTATGGTTCTGCTACTATTTCTACATGAGACCTTCTTCCGCAAACGGCGAAATGCTTTGACTCGGTGACTTTCGCGGCGTTCCGACTTCGATGCCCCGGTTGCCGAAATTCAGTTGCCTTTGAATTTCCGGTGATCCATCTTGAGCATGTATGCTTCTGCTACTTGTTCTACATCAGACCTTCTTCCGCAAACGGCTAAACGCTTCGACACGGTGAGTTTCGCGGCGTTTCGACTTCGATGCCCCGGTTGCCGAAATTCAGTTGCCTTTGAATTTCGGGTGATGCCTCTTGAGCATGTATGCTTCTGCTACTTGTTCTACATCAGACCTTCTTCCGCAAATGGCTAATCACTTTGACTCGGTGAGTTTCGCGACATTCCGAGTTTGATGCCCCAGTTGTCGAAATTCAGTTGCATTTGAATTTCCGGTCATCCCGCTTGAGCATGTACGCTTCTGCTACTATTTCTACATGAGACCTTCTTCCGCAAATGGCGAAACGCTTTGACTCGGTGAGTTTCGCGGCATTCCGACTTCGATGCCCCGGTTGCCGAAATTTAGTTGCCTTTGAATTTCGGTTGATCCCTCTTGAGTATGTATGCTTCTGCTACTTGTTCTACATCAGACCTTCTTCCACAAACGGCGAAAGTCTTTGACTCGGTGACTTTCGCGGTATTTCGACTTCGATGCCCCGATTGCCGAAATTCAGTCGCCTTTGAATTTCGGGTGATCCCTCTTGAGCATGTATGCTTCTGCTACTTGTTCTACATCAGACCTTCTTCCCCAAACAGCGAAACGCTTTGACTCGGTGAGTTTCGCGGCATTCCGACTTTGATGCCCCGGTTGCCTAAATTCAGTTGCCTTTGATTTCGGGTCATCCCTCTTGAGCATGTATACTTCTGCTACTATTTCTACATGAGACCTTCTTCCGCAAACGGCGAAACGCTTTGACTCGGTGAGTTTCACGGCATTCCGACTTTGATGCCCCGGTTGCCGAAATTCAGTCGCCTTTGAATTTTGGGTGATCACTCTTGAGCATGTATGCTTCTGCTACGTGTTCTAAATCAGACCTTCTTCCGCAAACGGCGAAACACTTTGACTCGGTGAGTTTCGCGGCATTCCGACTTCGATGCCCCGGTTGCCGAAATTCAGTTGCCTTTGAATTTCGGGGGATCCCTCTTGAACATGTATGCTTCTGCTACTTGTTCTACATCAGACTTTCTTCCGCAAACGGCGCAACGCTTTGACTAAGTGAGTTTCGCGGTGTTCCGACTTCGATGCCCCGGTTGGCGAAATTCAGTCGCCTTTGAATTTCGAGTGATCCCTCTTGAGCATGTATGCTTCTGCTACTTGTTCTACATCAGACCTTCTTCCGCAAACGGCGAAATGCTTTGACTCGGTGAGTTTCGCGGCATTCCGACTTCGATGCCCCGGTTGCCGAAATTCAGTTGCCTTTGAATTTCCGGTGATCCATCTTGAGCATGTATGCTTCTGCTACTTGTTCTACATCAGACCTTCTTCCGCAAACGGCGAAAGCTTTGAGTCGGTGAGTTTCGCGGCATTCCAACTTCGATGCCCCGGATGCTGAAATTCAGTTCCCTTTGAATTTCGGGTGATCCCTCTTGAACATGTATGCTTCTGCTACTTGTTCTACATCAGACCTTCTTCCGTAAACGGCTAATCACTTGGACTCGGTGAGTTTCACGGCATTCTAACTTTGATGCCCCAGTTGTCGAAATTCTGTTGCCTTTGAATTTCGGGTCATCCCGCTTGAGCATGTATGCTTCTGCTACTATTTCTACATCAGACCTTCTTCCCCAAACGGCGAAAAGTTTTGACTCGGTGAGTTGCACGGCATTCCGACTTTGATGCCCCGGTTGCCGAAATTCAATTGCCTTTGATTTCGGGCCATCCCTCTTGAGCATGTATACTTCTGCTACTATTTCTACATGAGACCTTCTTCCGCAAACGGCGAAACGCTTTGACTCGTTGAGTTTCGCGGCATTCCGACTTCGATCCCCCGGTTGCCGAAATTCAGTTGCCTTTGAATTTCGGGGGATCCCTCTTGAGCATGTATGCTTCTGCTACTTGTTCTACATCAGACTTTCTTCCCCAAACGGCGAAACGCTTTGACTCGGTGAGTTTCGCGGCGTTCCGACTTTCATGCCCCTGTTGCCGAAATTCAGTCCCCTTTGAATTTCGGATGATCACTCTTGAGCATGTATGCTTCTGTTACTTGTTCTACTTCACACCTTCTTCCGCAAATGGTGAAACGCTTTGACTCGTTGAGTTTGGCGGCATTCCGACTTCGATGCCCCGGTTGCCGAAATTCAGTTGCCTTTGAATTTCGGGGGATCCCTCTTGAGCATGTATGCTTCTGCTACTTGTTCTACATCAGACTTTCTTCCGCAAACGGCGAAACACTTTGACTCGGTGAGTTTCGCGGCGTTCCGACTTTGATGCCCCTGTTGCCGAAATTCAGTCCCCTTTGAATTTCGGATGATCCCTCTTGAGCATGTATGCTTCTGCTACTTGTTCTACATCAGACCTTCTTCCGCAAACGGCTAATCACTTTGACTCGGTGAGTTTCACGGCATTCCGACTTTGATGCCCCCGTTGTCGAAATTCAGTTGCCTTTGATTTCGGGTCATCCCTCTTGAGCATGTCTGCTTCTGCTACTTGTTCTACATCAGACCTTCTTCCGCAAACGGCGAAACGCTTGGACGCGGTGAGTTTCGCAGCATTCCAACTTTGATGCCCCGGTTGCCGAAATTCAGTTGCCTTTGATTTCGGGTGATCCCTCTTGCGCATGTATGCTTCTGGTACTTGTTCTACATCAGACCTTCTTCCGCAAACGGCAAAAGACTTTGACTCGGCGAGTTTCGCGGCATTCCGACTTAGATGCCCCTGTTGCCAAAATTCAGTTGCCTTTGAATTTCGGGTGATCCCTCTTGAGCATGTATGCTTCTGCTACTTGTTCTACATCATACCTTCTTCCGCAAACGGCGAAACGCTTTGACTCGTTGAGTTTCACGGCATTCCGACTTGGATGCTTCGGTTGCCGAAATTCAGTTGCCTTTGAATTTCGGGTCATCCCGCTTGAGCATGTATGCTTCTGCTACTATTTGTACATGAGACCTTCTTCCGCAAACGGCGAAACGCTTTGACTCGGTGAGTTTCGCGGCATTCAGACTTCGATGCCCCGGTTGCCGAAATTCAGTTGCCTTTGAATTTTGGGTTATCCCTCTTGAGCATGTATGCTTCTGCTACTTGTTCTACATCAGTCCTTCTTCCGCAAACGGCGAAACGCTTTGACTCGTTGAGTTTCGCGGCCTTCCGACTTCGATGCCCCGGTTTGCCGAAATTCAGTTGCCTTTGAATTTCGGGTGATCCCTCTTGACCATGTTTGCTTCTGCTACTTGTTCTACATCAGACCTTCTTCCGCAAATTGCGAAACGCTTGGACTCGGTGAGTTTCGCGGCCTTCTGACTTTGATGCCCCGGTTGCCGAAATTTTGTTGCCTTTGATTTCGGGTCATCCCTCTTGAGCATGTATACTTCTGCTACTATTTCTACATGAGACCTTCTTCCGAAAACGGCGAAATGCTTTGACTCGGTGAGTTTCACGGCATTCCGACTTTGATGCCCCGGTTGCCGAAATTCAGTTTCCTTTGATTTCGGGTCATCCCTCTTGAGCATGTATACTTCTGCTACTATTTCTACATGAGACCTTCTTCCGCAAACGGCGAAACGCTTTGACTCGTTGAGTTTCGCGGCATTCCGACTTCGATGCCCCAGTTGCCGAAATTCAGTTGCCTTTGAATTTCGGGGGATCCCTCTTGAGCATGTATGCTTCTGCTACTTGTTGTACAACAGACTTTCTTCCCCAAACGGCGAAACGCTTTGACTCGGTGAGTTTCACGGCATTCCGACTTTGATGCCCCGGTTGCCGAAATTCAGTTGCCTTTGATTTCGGGTCATCCCTCTTGAGCATGTATGCTTCACACCTTCTTCTGCAAATGGTGAAACGCTTTGTCTCGTTGAGTTTTGCGGCATTCCGACTTCGATGCCCCGGTTGCCGAAATTCTGTTGCCTTTGAATTTCGGGTGATCCCTCTTGAGCATGTATGGTTCTGCTACTATTTCTACATTAGAACTTCTTCCGCAAACGGCGAAACACTTTGACTCGGTGAGTTTCGCGGCATGCCGACTTCGATGCCCCGGTTGCCGAAATTCAGTTGCCTTTGAATTTCCGGTGATCCCTCTTGAGCATGTATGCTTCTGCTACTTTTTCTACATCAGACCTTCTTCCCCAAATGGCGAAAGGCTTTGACTCGGTGAGTTTCACAGCGTTCCGACTTCGATGACCCGGTTGCTGAAATTCAGTTGGCTTTGAATTTCGGGTGATCACTCTTGAGCATGTATGCTTCTGTTACTTGTTCTACTTCACACCTTCTTCCGCAAATGGTGAAACGCTTTGACTCGTTGAGTTTTGCGTCATTCCGACTTCGATGCCCCGGTTGCCGAAATTCAGTTGCCTTTGAATTTCGGGTGATCCCTCTTGAGCATGTATGGTTCTGCTACTATTTCTACATGAGACCTTCTTCCGCAAACGGCGAAATGCTTTGACTCGGTGAGTTTCGCGGCATGCCGACTTCGATGCCCCGGTTGCCGAAATTCAGTTGCCTTTGAATTTCCGGTGATCCCTCTTGAGCATGTATGCTTCTGCTACTTTTTCTACATCAGACCTTCTTCCCCAAATGGCGAAAGGCTTTGACTCGGTGAGTTTCACAGCGTTCCGACTTCGATGACCCGGTTGCTGAAATTCAGTTGGCTTTGAATTTCGGGTGATCACTCTTGAGCATGTATGCTTCTGTTACTTGTTCTACTTCACACCTTCTTCCGCAAATGGTGAAACGCTTTGACTCGTTGAGTTTTGCGTCATTCCGACTTCGATGCCCCGGTTGCCGAAATTCAGTTGCCTTTGAATTTCGGGTGATCCCTCTTGAGCATGTATGGTTCTGCTACTATTTCTACATGAGACCTTCTTCCGCAAACGGCGAAATGCTTTGACTCGGTGAGTTTCGCGGCGTTCCGACTTCGATGACCCGGTTGCTGAAATTCAGTTGGCTTTGAATTTCGGGTGATCACTCTTGAGCATGTATGCTTCACACCTTCTTCTGCAAATGGTGAAACGCTTTGACTGGTTGAGTTTTGCGGCATTCCGACTTCGATGCCCCGGTTGCCGAAATTCAGTTGCCTTTGAATTTCGTGTCATCCCTCTTGAGCATGTATGCTTCTGCTACTTTTTCTACATCAGACCTTCTTCCCCAAATGGCGAAAAGCTTTGACTCGGTGAGTTTCACGGCGTTCCGACTTCGATGACCCGGTTGCTGAAATTCAGTTGGCTTTGAATTTCGGGTGATCACTCTTGAGCATGTATGCTTCTGTTACTTGTTCTACTTCACACCTTCTTCCCCAAATGGCGAAAAGCTTTGACTCGGTGAGTTTCACGGCGTTCCGACTTCGATGACCCGGTTGCTGAAATTCAGTTGGCTTTGAATTTCGGGTGATCACTCTTGAGCATGTATGCTTCTGTTACTTGTTCTACATCAGACCTTGTTCCGCAAATGGCTAATCACTTTGACTCGGTGAGTTTCGCGACATTCCGACTTTGATGCCCCAGTTGTCGAAATTCAGTTGCCTTTGAATTTCGGGTCATCCCGCTTGAGCATGTATGTTTTTGCTACTATTTCTACATGAGACCTTCTTCTGCAAACGGCGAAACTCTTTGACTCGATGAGTTTCGCAGCATCCCGACTTCGATGCCCCGGTTGCCGAAATTCAGTTGCCTTTGAATTTCGGGCGATCCCTCTTGAGCATGTATGCTTCTACTACTTGTTCTACATCAGACCTTCTACCGCAAATGGCTAAACGCTTTGACTCGATGAGTTTCGCGGCATTCCGACTTCGATGCCCCGGTTGCCGAAATTCAGTTGCCTTTGAATTTCGGGTGATCCCTCTTGAGCATGTATGCTTCTGCTACTTGTTCTACATCAGACCTTCTTCCGCAAACGGCGAAACGCTTTGACTCGGTGAGTTTCGCGACATTCCGACTTTGATGCCCAGTTGTCGAAATTCAGTTGCCTTTGAATTTCGGGTCATCCCGCTTGAGCATGTATGCTTCTGCTACTATTTCTACATGAGACCTTCTTCTGCAAACGGCGAAACTCTTTGACTCGGTGAGTTTCGCAGCATCCCGACTTCGATGCCCCGGTTGCCGAAATTCAGTTGCCTTTGATTTCGGGTCATCCCTCTTGAGCATGTCTGCTTCTGGTACTTGCTCTACATCAGACCTTCTTCCGCAAACAGCGAAACACTTTGACTCGGTGAGTTTCGCGGCATTCCGACTTAGATGCCCCGTTTGCCGAAATTCAGTTGCCTTTGAATTTCGGGTGATCCCTCTTGAGCATGTATGCTTCTGCTACTTGTTCTACATCAGACCTTCTTCCGCAAACGGCGAAACGCTTTGACTCGTTGAGTTTCGCGGCGTTCCGACTTTGATGCCCCGGTTGCCGAAATTCAGTTGCCTTTGAATTTCGGGTGATCCCTCTTGAGCATGTTTGCTTCTGCTACTTGTTCTACATCTGAACTTCTTCCGCAAATGGCGAAACGCTTGGACTCGGTGAGTTTCGCGGAATTCTAACTTCGATTCCCCGGTTGCTGAAATTCAGTTGCCTTTGAATTTCTGGTGAGCCCGCTTGAGCATGTATGCTTCTGCTACTTGTTCTAAATCAGACTTCTTCCGCAAATGGCGAAACGCTTTGACTCGGTGAGTTTCGCGGAATTCTAACTTCGAAGCCCCGGTTGCTGAAATTCAGTTGCCTTTGAATTTCGGGTGATCCCTCTTGAGCATGTATGCTTCTGCTACTTGTTCTACATCAGACCTTCTTCCCCAAACGGCGAAACGCTTTGACTCGGTGAGTTTCACGGCATTCCGACTTTGATGCCCCGGTTGCCGAAATTCAGTTGCCTTTGATTTCGGGTCATCCCTATTGAGCATGTATACTTCTGCTACTATTTCTACATGAGACCTTCTTCCGCAAACGGCGAAACGCTTTGACTCGTTGATTTTTGCGGCATTCCGACTTCGATGCTCCGGTTGCCGAAATTCAGTTGCCTTTGAATTTCGGGGGATCCCTCTTGAGCCTGTATGCTTCTGCTACTTGTTCTACATCAAACTTTCTTCCGCAAACGGCGAAACGCTTTGACTCGGTGAGTTTCGCGGTATTCCGACTTCGATGCCCCGTTTGCCGAAATTCATTTGCCTTTGAATTTCGGGTGATCCCTCTTGAGCATGTATGGTTCTGCTACTATTTCTACATCAGACTTTCTTCCGCAAACGGCGAAACGCTTTGACTCGGTGTGATTCGCAGCATCCCGACTTCGATGCCCCGGTTGCCGAAATTCAGTTGCCTTTGAATTTCGGGCGATCCCTCTTGAGAATGTATGCTTCTGCTACTTGTTCTACATCAGACCTTCTACCGCAAATGGCTAAACGCTTTGACTCGGTGAGTTTCGCGGTATTCCGACTTCGATGACCCGGTTGCAAAAATGCAGTTGCCTTTGACTTTCGGGTCATCCATCTTGAGCATGTATGCTTCTGCTACTTGTTCTACATCAGACCTTCTTCCGCAAACGGCGAAACGCTTTGACTCGGTGAGTTTCGCGGCATTCCGACTTCGATGTCGCGGTTGCCGAAATTCAGTTCCCTTTGAATTTCGGGTGATCCCTCTTGAGCATGTATGCTTCTGCTACTTGTTCTACATCAGACCTTCTTCCGCAAACGGCTAAACGCTTCGACACGGTGAGTTTCGCGGCGTTCCGACTTCGATGCCCCGGTTGCCGAAATTCAGTTGCCTTTGAATTTCGGGTGATCACTCTTGAGCATGTATGCTTCTGCTACTTGTTCTACATCAGACCTTCTTCCGCAAATGGCTAATCACTTTGACTCGGTGAGTTTCGCGACATTCCGACTTTGATGCCCCAGTTGTCGAAATTCAGTTGCCTTTGAATTTCGGGTCATCCCGCTTGAGCATGTATGCTTTTGCTACTATTTCTACATGATACCTTCTTCTGCAAACGGCGAAACTCTTTGACTCGATGAGTTTCGCAGCATCCCGACTTCGATGCCCCGGTTGCCGAAATTCAGTTGCCTTTGAATTTCGGGCGATCCCCCTTGAGCATGTATGCTTCTACTACTTGTTCTACATCAGACCTTCTACCGCAAATGGCTAAACGCTTTGACTCGATGAGTTTCGCGGCATTCCGACTTCGATGCCCCGGTTGCCGAAATTCAGTTGCCTTCGAATTTCGGGCGATCCCTCTTGAGCATGTATGCTTCTACTACTTGTTCTACATCAGACCTTCTACCGCAAATGGCTAAACGCTTTGACTCGATGAGTTTCGCGGCATTCCGACTTCGATGCCCCGGTTGCCGAAATTCAGTTGCCTTTGAATTTCGGGTGATCCCTCTTGAGCATGTATGCTTCTGCTACTTGTTCTACATCAGACCTTCTTCCGCAAACGGCGAAACGCTTTGACTCGGTGAGTTTCGCGACATTCCGACTTTGATGCCCAGTTGTCGAAATTCAGTTGCCTTTGAATTTCGGGTCATCCCGCTTGAGCATGTATGCTTCTGCTACTATTTCTACATGAGACCTTCTTCTGCAAACGGCGAAACTCTTTGACTCGGTGAGTTTCGCAGCATCCCGACTTCGATGCCCCGGTTGCCGAAATTCAGTTGCCTTTGAATTTCGGGCAATCCCTCTTGAGAATGTATGCTTCTGCTACTTGTTCTACATCAGACCTTCTACCGCAAATGGCTAAACGCTTTGACTCGGTGAGTTTCGCGGCATTCCGACTTCGATGCCCCGGTTGCCGAAATTCAGTTGCCTTTGAATTTCGGGTGATCCCTCTTGAGCATGTATGCTTCTGCTACTTGTTCTACATCAGACCTTCTTCCGCAAACGGCAAAACGCTTTGACTCGTTGAGTTTTGCGGCATTCCGACTTCGATGCCCCTTGTACGGAAATTAAGTTGCCTTTGAATTTCGGGTGATCCCTCTTGAGCATGTATGCTTCTGCTCCTTGTTCTACATCAGACCTTCTTCCGCAAACGGCGAAACGCTTTGACTCGGTGAGTTTCGCGGCATTCCGACTTCGATGCCCCGGTTGCCGAAATTCAGTTCCCTTTGATTTCGGGTCATCCCGCTTGAGCATGTATGCTTCTGCTACTTGTTTTACATCAGACCTTCTTCCGCAAACGGCGAAACGCTTTGACTCGTTGAGTTTCGCGGCCTTCTGACTTCGATGCCCTGGTTGCCGAAATTCAGTTGCCTTTGAATTTCGGGTGATCCCTCTCGAGCATGTATGCTTCTGCTACTTGTTCTACATCAGACCTTCTACCGCAAATGGCTAAACGCTTTGACTCGGTGAGTTTCGCGGCATTCCGACTTCGATGCCCCGGTTGCCAAAATTCAGTTGCCTTTGAATTTCGGTTGATCCCTCTTGAGCATGCATGGTTCTGCTACTATTTCTACATCAGAGTTTCTTCCGCAAACAGCGAAACGCTTTGACTCGGTGAGTTTCGCAGCATCCCGACTTCGATGCCCCGGTTGCCGAAATTCAGTTGCCTTTGAATTTCGGGCGATCCCTCTTGAACATGTATGCTTCTGCTACTTGTTCTACATCAGACCTTCTACCGCAAATGGCTAAACGCTTTGACTCGGTGAGTTTCGCGGCATTCGGACTTCGATGCCCCGGTTGACGAAATTCAGTTGCCTTTGAAATTCCGGTGATCCATCTTGAGCATGTATGCTTCTGCTACTTGTTCTACATTAGACCTTCTTCCGCAAACGGCGAAACGCTTTGACTCGGTGAGATTCGCGGCATTCCGACTTCGATGCCGCGGTTGCCGAAATTCAGTTCCCAATGAATTTCGGGCGATCCCTCTTGAACATGTATGCTTCTGCTACTTGTTCTACATCAGACCTTCTTCCGCAAACGGCTAAACGCTTCGACACGGTGAGTTTCGCGGCGTTCCGACTTCGATGCCCCGGTTGCCGAAATTCAGTTGCCTTTGAAATTCCGGTGATCCATCTTGAGCATGTATGCTTCTGCTACTTGTTCTACATTAGACCTTCTTCCGCAAACGGCGAAACGCTTTGACTCGGTGAGTTTCGCGGCATACCGACTTCGATGCCGCGGTTGCCGAAATTCAGTTCCCAATGAATTTCGGGCGATCCCTCTTGAGCATGTATGCTTCTACTACTTGTTCTACATCAGACCTTCTACCGTAAATGGCTAAACGCTTTGACTCGGTGAGTTTCGCGGCATTCCGACTTCGATGCCCCGGTTGCCGAAATTCAGTTGCCTTTGAATTTCGGGTGATCCCTCTTGAGCATGTATGCTTCTGCTACTTGTTCTACATCAGACCTTCTTCCGCAAACGGCTAATCACTTTGACTCGGTGAGTTTCGCGACATTCCGACTTTGATGCCCCAGTTGTCGAAATTCAGTTGCCTTTGAATTTCGGGTCATCCCGCTTGAGCATGTATGCTTCTGCTACTATTTCTACATGAGACCTTCTTCTGCAAACGGCGAAACTCTTTGACTCGGTGAGTTTCGCAGCATCCCGACTTCGATACCCCGGTTGCCGAAATTCAGTTGCCTTTGAATTTCGGGCAATCCCTCTTGAGAATGTATGCTTCTGCTACTTGTTCTACATCAGACCTTCTACCGCAAATGGTTAAACGCTTTGACTCGGTGAGTTTCGCGGCATTCCGACTTCGATGCCCCGGTTGCCGAAATTCAGTTGCCTTTGAATTTCGGGTGATCCCTCTTGAGCATGTATGCTTCTGCTACTTGTTCTACATCAGACCTTCTTCCGCAAACGGCGAAACGCTTTGACTCGGTGAGTTTCGCGGCATTCCGACTTCGATGCCCCGGTTGCCGAAATTCAGTTCCCTTTGATTTCGGGTCATCCCGCTTGAGCATGTATGCTTCTGCTACTTGTTTTACATCAGACCTTCTTCCGCAAACGGCGAAACGCTTTGACTCGTTGAGTTTCGCGGCCTTCTGACTTCGATGCCCTGGTTGCCGAAATTCAGTTGCCTTTGAATTTCGGGTGATCCCTCTCGAGCATGTATGCTTCTGCTACTTGTTCTACATCAGACCTTCTACCGCAAATGGCTAAACGCTTTGACTCGGTGAGCTTCGCGGCATTCCGACTTCGATGCCCCGGTTGCCGAAATTCAGTCGCCTTTGAATTTCGGGTGATCCCTCTTGAGCATGCATGGTTCTGCTACTATTTCTACATCAGACTTTCTTCCGCAAACAGCGAAACGCTTTGACTCGGTGAGTTTCGCAGCATCCCGACTTCGATGCCCCGGTTGCCGAAATTCAGTTGCCTTTGAATTTCGGGCGATCCCTCTTGAGCATGTATGCTTCTGCTACTTGTTCTACATCAGACCTTCTACCGCAAATGGCTAAACGCTTTGACTCGGTGAGTTTCGCGGCATTCGGACTTCGATGCCCCGGTTGACGAAATTCAGTTGCCTTTGAAATTCCGGTGATCCATCTTGAGCATGTATGCTTCTGCTACTTGTTCTACATCAACCTTCTTCCGCAAACGGCTAAATGCTTCGACACGGTGAGTTTCGCGGCGTTCTGACTTCGATGCCCCGGTTGCCGAAATTCAGTTGCCTTTGAATTTCGGGTCATCCCGCTTGAGCATGTATGCTTCTGCTACTATTTCTACATGAGACCTTCTTCTTCAAACGGCGAAACTCTTTGACTCGGTGAGTTTCGCAGCATCCCGACTTCGATGCCCCGGTTGCCGAAATTCAGTTGCCTTTGAATTTCGGGCGATCCCTCTTGAGCATGTATGCTTCTACTACTTGTTCTACATCAGACCTTCTACCGCAAATGGCTAAACGCTTTGACTTGGTGAGTTTCGCGGCATTCCGACTTCGATGCCCCGGTTGCCGAAATTCAGTTGCCTTTGAATTTCGGGTGATCCCTCTTGAGCATGTATGCTTCTGCTACTTGTTCTACATCAGACCTTCTTCCGCAAACGGCGAAACGCTTTGACTCGGTGAGTTTCGCGGCATTCCGACTTTGATGCCCCGGTTGCCGAAATTCAGTTCCCTTTGATTTCGGGTCATCCCGCTTGAGCATGTATGCTTCTGCTACTTGTTTTACATCAGACCTTCTTCCGCAAACGGCGAAACGCTTTGACTCGTTGAGTTTCGCGGCCTTCTGACTTCGATGCCCCGGTTGCCGAAATTCAGTTGCCTTTGAATTTCGGTTGATCCCTCTCGAGCATGTATGCTTCTGCTACTTGTTCTACATCAGACCTTCTTCCGCAAACGGTGAAACGCTTTGACTCGTTGAGTTTCACGGCATTCCGACTTCGATGCCCCGGTTGCCGAAATTCAGTTGCCTTTGAATTTCGAGTGATCCCTCTTGAGCATGTTTGCTTCTGGTACTTGTTCTACATCAGACCTTCTTCCGCAAACACCGAAACACTTTGACTCGTTGAGTTTCGCGGCTTTCCGAATTACATGCCCCGGTTGCCGAAATTCAGTTGCCTTTGAATTTTGGGTGATCCCTCTTGAGCATATATGCTTCTGCTACTTGTTCTACATCAGACCTTCTTCCGCAAACGGTGAAACGCTTTGACTCGTTGAGTTTCACGGCATTCCGACTTCGATGCCCCGGTTGCCGAAATTCAGTTGCCTTTGAATTTCGAGTGATCCCTCTTGAGCATGTTTGCTTCTGGTACTTGTTCTACATCAGACCTTCTTCCGCAAACACCGAAACACTTTGACTCGTTGAGTTTCGCGGCTTTCCGAATTACATGCCCCGGTTGCCGAAATTCAGTTGCCTTTGAATTTTGGGTGATCCCTCTTGAGCATATATGCTTCTTCTACTTTTTCTACATCAGACCTTCTTCCGCAAACGGCGAAACGCTTTGACTCGGTGAGTTTCGCGACATTCCGATTTCGATGCCCCGGTTGTCGAAATACAGGTGCCTTTGAATTTCGGGTCATCCATCTTGAGCATGTATGCTTCTGCTACTATTTCCACATGAGACCTTCTTCCGCAAATGGTGAAACGCTTTGACTCGGTGAGTTTCGCGGCATTCCGACTTCGATTCCCCGGTTGCCGAAATTCAGTTGCCTTTGAATTTTGGGTGATCCCTCTTGAGCATGTATGCTTCTGCTACTTGTTCTACATCAGAGCTTCTTCCGCAAACGGCTAAACGCTTTGACTCGGTGAGTTTCGCGGCATTCCGACTTACATGCCCCGGTTGCCGAAATTCAGTTGCCTTTGATTTTGGGTCATCCCTCTTGAGCATGTCTGCTTCTGCTACTTGTTCTACATCAGGCCTTCTTCCGAAAACGGCGAAATGCTTGGACTCGGTGAGTTTCGTGGCATTCCGACTTTGATGCCCCGGTTGCCGAAATTCAGTTGCCTTTGATTTCGGGTGATCCCTCTTGAGCATATATGCTTCTTCTACTTTTTCTACATCAGACCTTCTTCCGCAAACGGCGAAACGCTTTGACTCGGTGAGTTTCGCGACATTCCGATTTCGATGACCCGGTTGTCGAAATTCAGGTGCCTTTGAATTTCGGGTCATCCATCTTGAGCATGTATGGTTCTGCTACTATTTCCACATGAGACCTTCTTCCGCAAACGGCGAAACGCTTTGACTCGGTGAGTTTCGGGCCATTCCGACTTCGTTTCCCCGGTTGCCGAAATTCAGTTGCCTTTGAATTTCGGGTGATCCATCTTGAGCATGTATTCTTCTGCTACTTGTTCTACATCATACCTTCTTCCGCAAACGGCAAAACGCTTTGACTCGGTGAGTTTCGCGGCATTCCGAATTCGATGCCCCGGTTGCCGAAATTCAGTTGCCTTTCAATTTTCATTGATCCCTCTTGAGCATGTATGCTTCTGCTACTTGTTCTAAATCAGACCTTCTTCTGCAAACGGCTAAACGCTTTGACTTGGTGAGTTTCGCGGCAATCCGACTTCGATGCCCCGGTTGCTGAAATTCAGTTCCCTTTGAATTTCGGGTGATCCCTCTTGGGCATGTACGCTTCTGCTACTTGTTCTACATCAGACCTTCTTCCGCAAACGGCGAAACGCTTTGACTCGGTGAGTTTCGCGGCATTCCGATTTCGATGCCCTGGTTGTCGAAATTCAGATGCCTTTGAATTTCGGGTCTTCCATCTTGAGCATGTATGCTTCTGCTACTATTTCCACATGAGACCTTCTTCCGCAAACAGCGAAACGCTTTGACTCGGTGAGTTTCGGGCCATTCCGACTTCGTTTCCCCGGTTGCCGAAATTCAGTTGCCTTTGAATTTCGGGTGATCTATCTTGAGCATGTATTCTTCTGCTACTTGTTCTACATCATACCTTCTTCCGCAAACGGCGAAACGCTTTGACTCGGTGAGTTTCGCGGCATTCCGAATTCGATGCCCCGGTTGCCGAAATTCAGTTGCCTTTCAATTTTCGGTGATCCCTCTTGAGCATGTCTGCTTCTGCTACTTGTTCTAAATCAGACCTTCTTCTGCAAATGGCTAAACGCTTTGACTGGGTGAGTTTCGCGACAATCCGACTTCGATGCCCCGGTTGCTGAAATTGAGTTCCCTTTGAATTTCGGGTAATCCCTCTTGAACATGTATGCTTCTGCTACTTGTTCTAAATCATACCTTCTACCGCAAACGGCGAAATGCTTTGACTTGGTGAGTTTCGCGGCATTCCGATTTCAATGCCCCGGTTGTCGAAATTCAGGTGCCTTTGAATTTCGGGTCATCCATCTTGAGCATGTATGCTTCTGCTACTATTTCCACATGAGACCTTCTTCCGCAAATGGTGAAACGCTTTGACTCGGTGAGTTTCGCGGCATTCCGATTTCAATGCCCCGGTTGTCGAAATTCAGATGCCTTTGAATTTCGGGTCATCCATATTGAGCATGTATGCTTCTGCTACTATTTCCACATGAGACCTTCTTCCGCAAACGGCGAAACGCTTTGACTCGGTGAGTTTCATGGCATTCCGACTTCGATGCCCTGGTTGCCGAAATTCAGTTCCCTTTGAATTTTGGGTGATCCCTCTTGAGCATGTATGCTTCTGCTATTTCTTCTACATCAGACCTTCTTCCGCAAACGGCTAAACGCTTCGACTCGGTGAGTTTCGCGGCGTTCCGACTTCAATGCCCCGGTGGTCGAAATTCAGTTTCTTTGAATTTCGTGTTATTCCTCTTGAGCATGTATGCTTCTGCTACTATTTCTACATCAGACCTTCTTCTGCAAACGGCGAAACGTTTTGAATCGGTGAGTTTCGCGGCATTCCGACTTCGATGCCCCGTTGGCCGAAATTCAGTTGCCTTTGAATTTCGGGTGATCCCTCTTGAACATGTATGCTTTTGCTACTTGTTCTACATCAGACTTTCTACCGCAAACGGCGAAATGCTTTAACTTGGTGAGTTTCGCGGCATTCCGAATTCGATGCCCCGGTTGCCGAAATTCAGTTGCCTTTCAATTTCGGGTGATCCCTCTTGAGCATGTATTCTTTTGCTACTTGTTCTACACCATACCTTCTTCCGCAAACGGGGAAACGCTTTGACTCGGTGAGTTTCGCGGCATTCCGAATTCGATGCCCCGGTTGCAGAAATTCAGTTGCCTTTGAATTTTGGGTGATGCAACTTAAGCATGTATTCTTCTGCTACTTGTTCTAAACCATACCTTCTTCCGCAAACGGCAAAACGCTTTGACTCGGTGAGTTTCGCGGCATTCCGAATTCGATGCCCCGGTTGCCGAAATTCAGTTGCCTTTGAATTTCCGGTGATCCCTCTTGAGCATGTATGCTTCTACTACTTGTTCTAAATCAGACCTTCTTCTGCAAACGGCTAAACGCTTTGACTTGGTGAGTTTCGCGGCAATCCGACTTCGATGCCCCGGTTGCTAAAATTCAGTTCCCTTTGAATTTCGGGTGATCCATCTTGGGCATGTACGCTTCTGCTACTTGTTCTACATCAGACCTTCTTCCGCAAACGGCGAAACGCTTTGACTAGGTGAGTTTCACGGCATTCCGATTTCGAAGTCCCGGTTGTCGAAATTCAGATGCCTTTGAATTTCGGGTGATCCCTCTTGAGCATGTATGCTTCTGCTACTTGTTCTACATCAGACCTTCTTCCACAAACGGCGAAATGCTTTGACTCGTTCATTTTTGCGGCATTCCGACTTCGATGCCCCGGTTACGGAAATTCTGTTGCCTTTGAATTTCGGGTGATCCCTCTTGAGCATGTATACTTCTGCTACTTGTTCAACATCAGACCTTCTTCCGCAAACGGCGAAACGCTTGGACTCGGTGAGTTTCGCCACGTTCCGACTTCGATGCCCGGGTTGCTGAAATTAAGTTCCCTTTGAATTTCGGGTGATCCATCATGAGCATGTATGCTTCTGCTACTTGTTCTACATCAGACCTTCTTTCGCAAACGGTGAAACGCTTTGACTCGGTGAGTTTCGCGGCATTTCGAATTCGATGCCCCGGTTGCCGAAATTCAGTTGCCTTTCAATTTCGGGTGATCCCTCTTGAGCATGTATGCTTCTGCTACTATTTCTAGATTAGACCTTCTTCCGCAAACGACGAAACGCTTTGACTCGGTGAGTTTCGCGGCATTCCGATTTCGATGCCTCGGTGGCCGAAATTCAGTTGCCTTTCAATTTCGGGTGATCCCTCTTGAGCATGTATGCTTCTGCTACTTGTTCTACATCAGACCTTCGTCTGCAAACGGTTAAACGCTTTCACTTGGTGAGTTTCGCGGCGTTCCAACTTCGATGCCCCGGTTGCTGAAATTCAGGTCCCTTTGAATTTCGGGTGATCCCTCTTGGGCATGTACGCTTCTGCTACTTGTTCTACATCAGACCTTCTTCCACAAACGGCGAAACGCTTTGACTCGGTGAGTTTCGCGGCATTCCGACTTAGATGCCCCGGTTGCCGAAATTCAGTTGCCTTTGAATTTCGTGCGATCCCTCTTGAGCATATATGCTTCTGCTACTTGTTCTACATCAGACCTTCTTCCGCAAACGGCGAAACGCTTTGACTCGTTGAGTTTTGCGGCATTCCGACTTCGATGCCCCTTGTACGGAAATTAAGTTTCCTTTGAATTTCGGGTGATCCCTCTTGAGCATGTATGCTTCTGCTACTTGTTCTACATCAGACCTTCTTCCGCAAACGGTTAAACCCTTCGACTCGGTGAGTTTCGCGGCGTTCCGACTTCGATGCCCTGGTTGCTGAAATTAAGTTCCCTTTGAATTTCGGGTGATCCATCATGAGCATGTATGCTTCTGCTACTTGTTCTACATCAGACCTTCTTTCGCAAACGGTGAAACGCTTTGACTCGGTGAGTTTCGCGGCATTCCGACTTCGATGCCCCGGTTGCCGAAATTCCGTTGCCTTTGAATTTCGGGTGATCCATCTTGAGCATGTATTCTTCTGCTACTTGTTCTACATCATACCTTCTTCCGCAAACGGCGAAACGCTTTGACTCGTTGAGTTTCGCGGCATTTCGAATTCGATGCCCCGGTTGCCGAAATTCAGTTGCCTTTCAATTTCATGTGATCCCTCTTGAGCATGTATGCTTCTGCTACTTGTTCTAAATCAGACCTTCTTCCGCAAACGGTTAAACGCCTTGACTTGGTGAGTTTCGCGGCAATCCGACTTCGATGCCCCGGTTGCTGAAATTTAGTTCCCTTTGAATTTCGGGTGATCCCTCTTGGGCATGTACGCTTCTGCTACTTGTTCTACATCAGACCTTCTTCCGTAAACGGCTAAACGCTTTGACTGGGTGAGTTTCGCGACGTTCCGACTTAGATGCCCCGGTTGCCGAAATTCAGTTGCCTTTGAATTTCTGGTAATCCCTCTTGAGTATGTATGCTTCTGCTACTTTTACTACATCAGACCTTCTTCCCCAAACGGCGAAACGCTTTGACTAGGTGAGTTTCGCGACGTTCCGACTTCGATGCCCGGGTTGCTGAAATTCAGTTCCCTTTGAATTTCAGGTGATCCATCACGAGCATGTATGCTTCTTCTACTTGTTCTACATCAGACCTTCTTTCGCAAACGGCGAAATGCTTTGACTCTGTGAGTTTCGCGGTATTTCGAATTCGATGCCCCGGTTGCCGAAATTCAGTTGCCTTTCAATTTCGGGTGATCCCTCTTGGGCATGTATGCTTCTGCTACTATTTCTAGATTAGACCTTCTTCCGCAAACGGCGAAACGCTTTGACTCGGTGAGTTTCGCGGCATTCCGACTTCGATTCCCCGGTTGCCGAAATTCAGGTGCCTTTGAATTTCGTGTGATCCCTCTTGAGCATATATGCTTCTGCTACTTCTTCTACATCAGACCTTCTTCCGCAAACGGCTAAACGCTTCGACTCGGTGAGTCTCGCGGCGTTCCAACTTCAATGCCCCGGTTGCCGAAATTCAGTTTCATTTGAATTTCGTGTCATCCCTCTTGGGCATGTATGCTTCTGCTACTATTTCTACATCAGACCTTCTTCCGCAAACGGCGAAATGCTTTGACTCGGTGAGTTTCGCGGCATTCCGACTTCGATGCCCCGTTGGCCGAAATTCAGTTGCCTTTGAATTTCAGGTGATCCCTCTTGAACATGTATGCTTCTGCTACTTGTTCTACATCAGACCTTCTACCGCAAACGGCGAAATGCTTTGACTCGGTGAGTTTCGCGGCATTCCGAATTCGATGCCCCGGTTGCCGAAATTCAGTTGCCTTTCAATTTCGGGTGATCCCACTTGAGCATGTATGCTTCTGCTACTTTTTCTACATAAGACTTTCTTCCGCAAACGGCGAAACGCTTTGACTAGGTGAGTTTCGCGGCATTCCGAATTCGATGCCCCGGTTGCCGAAATTCAGTTGCCTTTGAATTTCGGGTGATCCATCTTGAGCATGTATTCTTCTGCTACTTGTTCTACACCATACCTTCTTCCGCAAATGGCGAAACGCTTTGACTCGGTGAGTTTCACGGCATTTCGAATTCGATGCCCCGGTTGCCGAAATTCAGTTGCCTTTGAATTTCGGGTGATCCCTCTTGAGCATGTATGCTTCTCCTACTTGTTCTACATCAGACCTTCTTCCGCAAATGGCGAAATGCTTTGACTCGTTCATTTTTGCGGCATTCCGACTTCGATGCCCCGGTTACGGAAATTCTGTTGCCTTTGAATTTCGGGTGATCCCTCTTGAGCATGTATGCTTCTCCTACTTGTTCAACATCAGACCTTCTTCCGCAAACGGCGAAACGCTTTGACTCGTTGAGTTTTGCGACCTTCCGACTTCGATTCCCCGGTTGCCGAAATTCAGGTGCCTTTGAATTTCGTGTGATCCCTCTTGAGCATCTATGCTTCTGCTACTTGTTCTACATCAGACCTTCTTCCGCAAACGGCGAAACGCTTTGACTCGTTGAGTTTTGCGGCCTTCCGACTTCGATGCCCCGGTTACGGAAATTAAGTTGCCATTGAATTTCGGGTGATCCCTCTTGAGCATGTATGCTTCTGCTACTTGTTCTACATCAGACATTCTTCTGCAAACGGCTAAACGCTTTTACTTGGTGAGTTTCGCGGCAATCCGACTTCGTTGCCCCGGTTGCTCAAAATTCAGTTCCCTTTCAATTTCGGGTGATCCATCATGAGCATGTATGCTTCTGCTACTTGATCTACATCAGACCTTCTTTCGCAAACGGTGAAACGCTTTAACTCGGTGAGTTTCGCGGCATTTCGAATTCGATGCCCCGGTTGCCGAAATTCAGTTGCCTTTGAATTTCGGGTGATCCCTCTTGAGCATGTATGCTTCTGCTACTATTTCTACATTAGACCTTCTTCCGCAAACGGCGAAACGCTTTGACTCGGTGAGTTTCGCGGCATTCCGACTTCGATGCCTCGGTGGCTGAAATTCAGTTGCCTTTCAATTTCGGGTGATCCCTCTTGAGCATGTATGCTTCTGCTACTTGTTCTACATCAGACCTTCGTCCGCAAACGGTTAAACGCTTTCACTTTGTGAGTTTCGCGGCGTTCCGACTTCGATGCCCCGGTTGCTGAAATTCAGGTCCCTTTGAATTTCAGGTGATCCCTCTTGGGCATGTACGCTTCTGCTACTTGTTCTACATCAGACCTTCTTCCACAAACGGCGAAACGCTTTGACTCGGTGATTTTCGCGGCATTCCGACTTAGATGCCCCGGTTGCCGAAATTCAGGTGCCTTTGAATTTCGTGTGATCCCTCTTGAGCATATATGCTTCTGCTACTTTTTCTACATCAGACCTTCTTCCACAAACGGCGAAACGCTTTGACTCGGTGAGTTTCGCGGCATTCCGACTTCGATGCCCCGGTTGCCGAAATTCAGTTCCCTTTGAATTTCAGGTGATCCCTCTTGAGCATGTATGCTTCTGCTACTTCTTCTACATCAGACCTTCTTCCGCAAACGGCGAAACGCTTGGACTCGGTGAGTTTCGCGACGTTCCGACTTCGATGCCCGGGTTGCTGAAATTAAGTTCCCTTTGAATTTCGGGTGATCCATCATGAGCATGTATGCTTCTGCTACTTGTTATACATCAGACCTTCTTTCGCAAACGGTGAAACGCTTTGACTCGGTGAGTTTCGCGGCATTTCGAATTCGATGCCCCGGTTGCCGAAATTCAGTTGCCTTTCAATTTCGGGTGATCCCTCTTGAGCATGTATGCTTCTGCTACTATTTCTAGATTAGACCTTCTTCCGCAAACGGCGAAACGCTTTGACTCGGTGAGTTTCGCGGCATTCCGACATCGATGCCTCGGTGGCCGAAATTCAGTTGCCTTTCAATTTCGGGTGATCCCTCTTGAGCATGTATGTTTCTGCTACTTGTTCTACATCAGACCTTCTTCCGCAAACGGCTAAACCCTTCGACTCGGTGAGTTTCGCGGCATTCCGACTTCGATGCCCCGTTGCCCGAAATTCAGTTGCCTTTGAATTTCGGGTGATCCCTCTTGAACATGTATGCTTCTGCTACTTGTTCTACATCAGACCTTCTACCGCAAACTGTGAAATGCTTTGACTCGGTGAGTTTCGCGGCATTCCGAATTCGATGCCCCGGTTGCCGAAATTCAGTTGCCTTTCAATTTCCGGTGATCCCTTTTGAGCATGTATGCTTCTGCTACTTGTTCTACATCAGACCTTCTACCGCAAATGGCTAAACGCTTTGACTCGGTGAGTTTCGCGGCATTCCGACTTCGATGCCCCGGTTGCCGAAATTCAGTTCCCTTTGAATTTCGGGTGATCCCTCTTGAGCATGTATGCTTCTGCTACTTCTTCTACATCAGACCTTCTTCCGCAAACGGCTAAACGCTTCGACTCGGTGAGTCTCGCGGCGTTCCAACTTCAATGCCCCGGTTGCCGAAATTCAGTTTCATTTGAATTTCGTGTCATCCCTCTTGGGCATGTATGCTTCTGCTACTATTTCTACATCAGACCTTCTTCCGCAAACGGCGAAACGCTTTGACTCGGTGAGTTTCGCGGCATTCCGACTTCGATGCCCCGTTGGCCGAAATTCAGTTGCCTTTGAATTTCAGGTGATCCCTCTTGAACATGTATGCTTCTGCTACTTGTTCTACATCAGACCTTCTACCGCAAACGGCGAAATGCTTTGACTCGGTGAGTTTCGCGGCATTCCGAATTCGATGCCCCGGTTGCCGAAATTCAGTTGCCTTTCAATTTCGGGTGATCCCACTTGAGCATGTATGCTTCTGCTACTTTTTCTACATAAGACTTTCTTCCGCAAACGGCGAAACGCTTTGACTAGGTGAGTTTCGCGGCATTCCGACTTCGATGCCCCGGTTGCCGAAATTCAGTTGCCTTTGAATTTCGGGTGATCCATCTTGAGCATGTATTCTTCTGCTACTTGTTCTACACCATACCTTCTTCCGCAAATGGCGAAACGCTTTGACTCGGTGAGTTTCACGGCATTTCGAATTCGATGCCCCGGTTGCCGAAATTCAGTTGCCTTTGAATTTCGGGTGATCCCTCTTGAGCATGTATGCTTCTGCTACTTGTTCTACATCAGACCTTCTTCCGCAAACGGCGAAATGCTTTGACTCGTTCATTTTTGCGGCATTCCAACTTCGATGCCCCGGTTACGGAAATTCTGTTGCCTTTGAATTTCGGGTGATCCCTCTTGAGCATGTATGCTTCTCCTACTTGTTCAACATCAGACCTTCTTCCGCAAACGGAGAAACGCTTTGACTCGTTGCGTTTTGCGACCTTCCGACTTCGATTCCCCGGTTGCCGAAATTCAGGTGCCTTTGAATTTCGTGTGATCCCTCTTGAGCATATATGCTTCTGCTACTTGTTCTACATCAGACCTTCTTCCGCAAACGGCGAAATGCTTTGACTCGTTGAGTTTTGCGGCCTTCCGACTTCGATGCCCCGGTTACGGAAATTAAGTTGCCATTGAATTTCGGGTGATCCCTCTTGAGCATGTATGCTTCTGCTACTTGTTCTACATCAGACATTCTTCTGCAAACGGCTAAACGCTTTGACTTGGTGAGTTTCGCGGCAATCCGACTTCGATGCCCCGGTTGCTCAAAATTCAGTTCCCGTTGAATTTCGGGTGATCCATCATGAGCATGTATGCTTCTGCTACTTGGTCTACATCAGACCTTCTTTCGCAAACGGTGAAACGCTTTAACTCGGTGAGTTTCGCGGCATTTCGAATTCGATGCCCCGGTTGCCGAAATTCAGTTGCCTTTGAATTTCGGGTGATCCCTCTTGAGCATGTATGCTTCTGCTACTATTTCTACATTAGACCTTCTTCCGCAAACGGCGAAACGCTTTGACTCGGTGAGTTTCGCGGCATTCCGACTTCGATGCCTCGGTGGCCGAAATTCAGTTGCCTTTCAATTTCGGGTGATCCCTCTTGAGCATGTATGCTTCTGCTACTTGTTCTACATCAGACCTTCGTCCGCAAACGGTTAAACGCTTTCACTTGGTGAGTTTCGCGGCGTTCCGACTTCGATGCCCCGGTTGCTGAAATTCAGGTCCCTTTGAATTTCGGGTGATCCCTCTTTGGCATGTACGCTTCTGCTACTTGTTCTACATCAGACCTTCTTCCACAAACGGCGAAACGCTTTGACTCGGTGATTTTCGCGGCATTCCGACTTAGATGCCCCGGTTGCCAAAATTCAGGTGCCTTTGAATTTCGTGTGATCCCTCTTGAGCATATATGCTTCTGCTACTTTTTCTACATCAGACCTTCTTCCGCAAACGGCGAAACGCTTGGACTCGGTGAGTTTCGCGACGTTCCGACTTCGATGCCCGGGTTGCTGAAATTAAGTTCCCTTTGAATTTCGGGTGATCCATCATGAGCATGTATGCTTCTGCTACTTGTTATACATCAGACCTTCTTTCGCAAACGGTGAAACGCTTTGACTCGGTGAGTTTCGCGGCATTTCGAATTCGATGCCCCGGTTGCCGAAATTCAGTTGCCTTTCAATTTCGGGTGATCCCTCTTGAGCATGTATGCTTCTGCTACTATTTCTAGATTAGACCTTCTTCCGCAAATGGCGAAACGCTTTGACTCGGTGAGTTTCGCGGCATTCCGACATCGATGCCGCGGTGGCCGAAATTCAGTTGCCTTTCAATTTCGGGTGATCCCTCTTGACCATGTATGTTTCTGCTACTTGTTCTACATCAGACCTTCTTCCGCAAACGGCTAAACCCTTCGACTCGGTGAGTTTCGCGGCATTCCGACTTCGATGCCCCGTTGCCCGAAATTCAGTTGCCTTTCAATTTCGGGTGATCCCTCTTGAGCATGTATGTTTCTGCTACTTGTTCTACATCAGACCTTCTTCCGCAAACGGCTAAACCCTTTGACTCGTTGAGTTTTGCGGCCTTCCGACTTCGATGCCCCGGTTACGGAAATTAAGTTGCCATTGAATTTCGGGTGATCCCTCTTGAGCATGTATGCTTCTGCTACTTGTTCTACATCAGATATTCTTCTGCAAACGGCTAAACGCTTTGACTTGGTGAGTTTCGCGGCAATCCGACTTCGATGCCCCGGTTGCTCAAAATTCAGTTCCCTTTGAATTTCGGGTGATCCATCATGAGCATGTATGCTTCTGCTACTTGGTCTACATCAGACCTTCTTTCGCAAACGGTGAAACGCTTTAACTCGGTGAGTTTCGCGGCATTCCGACTTCGATGCCCCGGTTGCCGAAATTCAGTTCCCTTTGAATTTCGGGTGATCCCTCTTGAGCATGTATGCTTCTGCTACTTCTTCTACATCAGACCTTCGTCCGCAAACGGCTAAACGCTTTGACTTGGTGAGTTTCGCGGCGTTCCGACTTCGATGCCCCGGTTGCTGAAATTCAGGTCCCTTTGAATTTCGGGTGATCCCTCTTGGGCATGTACGCTTCTGCTACTTGTTCTACATCAGACCTTCTTCCGCAAACGGTGAAAGGCTTTGACTCGATGAGTTTCGCGACATTCCGACTTCGATGCCCCGGTTGCCGAAATTCAGTTGCCTTTGAATTTCGGGTGATCTCTCTTGAGCATGTATGCTTCTACTACTTGTTCTACATCAGAGCTTCTTCCGCAAACGGCGAAAAGCTTTGACTCGTTGAGTTTTGCGGCATTCCGACTTCGATGCCCCAGTTGCCGAAATTCAGTTGCCTTTGAATTTCGGGTGATCCCACTTGAGCATGTATACTTCTGCTACTTGTTCTACATCAGACCTTCTTCCGCAAACGGCTAAACGCTTTGACTTGGTGATTTTCGCGGCGTTCCGACTTCGATGACCCGGTTGCAAAAATTCAGTTGCCTTTGACTTTCGGGTCATCCATCTTGAGCATGTATGCTTCTGCTACTTGTTATACATCAGACCTTCTTTCGCAAACGGCGAAACGCTTTGACTCGGTGAGTTTCGCGGCATTCCGACTTCGATGCCTCGGTGGCCGAAATTCAGTTGCCTTTGAATTTCGGGTGATCCCTCTTGAGCATGTATGCTTCTGCTACTATTTCTACATTAGACCTTCTTCCGCAAACGGCGAAACGCTTTGACTCGGTGAGTTTCGCGGCATTCCGACTTCGATGCCTCGGTGGCCGAAATTCAGTTGCCTTTCAATTTCGGGTGATCCCTCTTGAGCATGTATGCTTCTGCTACTTGTTCTACATCAGACCTTCGTCCGGAAACGGTTAAACGCTTTCACTTGGTGAGTTTCGCGGCGTTCCGACTTCGATGCCCCGGTTGCTCAAAATTCAGTTCCCTCTGAATTTCGGGTGATCCATCATGAGCATGTATGCTTCTGCTACTTGGTCTACATCAGACCTTCTTTCGCAAACGGTGAAACGCTTTAACTCGGTGAGTTTCGCGGCATTTCGAATTCGATGCCCCGGTTGCCGAAATTCAATTGCCTTTGAATTTCGGGTGATCCCTCTTGAGCATGTATGCTTCTGCTACTATTTCTACATTAGACCTTCTTCCGCAAACGGCGAAACGCTTTGACTCGGTGAGTTTCGCGGTATTCCAACTTCGATTCCCCGGTTGCCGAAATTCAGTTGCCTTTCAATTTCGGGTGATCCCTCTTGAGCATGTATGCTTCTGCTACTTGTTCTACATCAGACCTTCGTCCGCAAACGGTTAAACGCTTTCACTTGGTGAGTTTCGCGGCGTTCCGACTTCGATGCCCCGGTTGCTGAAATTCAGGTCCCTTTGAATTTCGGGTGATCCCTCTTTGGCATGTACGCTTCTGCTACTTGTTCTACATCAGACCTTCTTCCACAAACGGCGAAACGCTTTGACTCGGTGATTTTCGCGGCATTCCGACTTAGATGCCCCGGTTGCCAAAATTCAGGTGCCTTTGAATTTCGTGTGATCCCTCTTGAGCATATATGCTTCTGCTACTTTTTCTACATCAGACCTTCTTCCGCAAACGGCGAAACGCTTGGACTCGGTGAGTTTCGCGACGTTCCGACTTCGATGCCCGGGTTGCTGAAATTAAGTTCCCTTTGAATTTCGGGTGATCCATCATGAGCATGTATGCTTCTGCTACTTGTTATACATCAGACCTTCTTTCGCAAACGGTGAAACGCTTTGACTCGGTGAGTTTCGCGGCATTTCGAATTCGATGCCCCGGTTGCCGAAATTCAGTTGCCTTTCAATTTCGGGTGATCCCTCTTGAGCATGTATGCTTCTGCTACTATTTCTAGATTAGACCTTCTTCCGCAAATGGCGAAACGCTTTGACTCGGTGAGTTTCGCGGCATTCCGACATCGATGCCTCGGTGGCCGAAATTCAGTTGCCTTTCAATTTCGGGTGATCCCTCTTGACCATGTATGTTTCTGCTACTTGTTCTACATCAGACCTTCTTCCGCAAACGGCTAAACCCTTCGACTCGGTGAGTTTCGCGGCATTCCGACTTCGATGCCCCGTTGCCCGAAATTCAGTTGCCTTTCAATTTCGGGTGATCCCTCTTGAGCATGTATGTTTCTGCTACTTGTTCTACATCAGACCTTCTTCCGCAAACGGCTAAACCCTTTGACTCGTTGAGTTTTGCGGCCTTCCGACTTCGATGCCCCGGTTACGGAAATTAAGTTGCCATTGAATTTCGGGTGATCCCTCTTGAGCATGTATGCTTCTGCTACTTGTTCTACATCAGATATTCTTCTGCAAACGGCTAAACGCTTTGACTTGGTGAGTTTCGCGGCAATCCGACTTCGATGCCCCGGTTGCTCAAAATTCAGTTCCCTTTGAATTTCGGGTGATCCATCATGAGCATGTATGCTTCTGCTACTTGGTCTACATCAGACCTTCTTTCGCAAACGGTGAAACGCTTTAACTCGGTGAGTTTCGCGGCATTCCGACTTCGATGCCCCGGTTGCCGAAATTCAGTTCCCTTTGAATTTCGGGTGATCCCTCTTGAGCATGTATGCTTCTGCTACTTCTTCTACATCAGACCTTCGTCCGCAAACGGCTAAACGCTTTGACTTGGTGAGTTTCGCGGCGTTCCGACTTCGATGCCCCGGTTGCTGAAATTCAGGTCCCTTTGAATTTCGGGTGATCCCTCTTGGGCATGTACGCTTCTGCTACTTGTTCTACATCAGACCTTCTTCCGCAAACGGTGAAAGGCTTTGACTCGATGAGTTTCGCGACATTCCGACTTCGATGCCCCGGTTGCCGAAATTCAGTTGCCTTTGAATTTCGGGTGATCTCTCTTGAGCATGTATGCTTCTACTACTTGTTCTACATCAGAGCTTCTTCCGCAAACGGCGAAAAGCTTTGACTCGTTGAGTTTTGCGGCATTCCGACTTCGATGCCCCAGTTGCCGAAATTCAGTTGCCTTTGAATTTCGGGTGATCCCACTTGAGCATGTATACTTCTGCTACTTGTTCTACATCAGACCTTCTTCCGCAAACGGCTAAACGCTTTGACTTGGTGATTTTCGCGGCGTTCCGACTTCGATGACCCGGTTGCAAAAATTCAGTTGCCTTTGACTTTCGGGTCATCCATCTTGAGCATGTATGCTTCTGCTACTTGTTATACATCAGACCTTCTTTCGCAAACGGCGAAACGCTTTGACTCGGTGAGTTTCGCGGCATTCCGACTTCGATGCCTCGGTGGCCGAAATTCAGTTGCCTTTGAATTTCGGGTGATCCCTCTTGAGCATGTATGCTTCTGCTACTATTTCTACATTAGACCTTCTTCCGCAAACGGCGAAACGCTTTGACTCGGTGAGTTTCGCGGCATTCCGACTTCGATGCCTCGGTGGCCGAAATTCAGTTGCCTTTCAATTTTGGGTGATCCCTCTTGAGCATGTATGCTTCTGCTACTTGTTCTACATCAGACCTTCGTCCGCAAACGGTTAAACGCTTTCACTTGGTGAGTTTCGCGGCGTTCCGACTTCGATGCCCCGGTTGCTGAAATTCAGGTCCCTTTGAATTTCGGGTTATCCCTCTTGGGCATGTACGCTTCTGCTACTTGTTCTACATCAGACCTTCTTCCACAAACGGCGAAACGCTTTGACTCGGTGATTTTCGCGGCATTCCGACTTAGATGCCCCGGTTGCCGAAATTCAGTTGCCTTTGAATTTCGTGTGATCCCTTTTGAGCATATATGCTTCTGCTACTTGTTCTACATCAGACCTTCTTCCGCAAACGGCGAAACGCTTTGACTCGTTGAGTTTTGCGGCATTCCGACTTCGATGCCCCTTGTACGGAAATTAAGTTGCCTTTGAATTTCGGGTGATCCCTCTTGAGCATGTATGCTTCTGCTACTTGTTCTACATCAGACCTTCTTCCACAAACGGCGAAACGCTTTGACTCGGTGAGTTTCACGGCATTCCGACTTAGATGCCCCGGTTGCCGAAATTAAGTTCCCTTTGAATTTCGGGTGATCCCTCTTGAGCATGTATGCTTCTGCTACTTGTTCTACATCAGACCTTCTTCCGCAAACGGCGAAACGCTTTGACTCGTTCATTTTTGCGGCATTCCGACTTCGATGCCCCGGTTACGGAAATTCTGTTTCCTTTGAATTTCGGGTGATCCCTCTTGAGCATGTATGCTTCTCCTACTTGTTCAACATCAGACCTTCTTCCGCAAACGGCGAAACGCTTTGACTCGTTGAGTTTTGCGACCTTCCGACTTCGATTCCCCGGTTGCCGAAATTCAAGTGCCTTTGAATTTCGTGTGATCCCTCTTGAGCATATATGCTTCTGCTACTTGTTCTACATCAGACCTTCTTCCGCAAACGGCGAAACGCTTTGACTCGTTGAGTTTTGCGGCCTTCCGACTTCGATGCCCCGGTTACAGAAATTAAGTTGCCATTGAATTTTGGGTGATCCCTCTTGAGCATGTATGCTTCTACTACTTGTTCTACATCACACCTTCTTCCGCAAACGGCTAAACCCTTCGACTCGGTGAGTTTCGCGGCGTTCCGACTTCGATGCCCCGGTTGCTGAAATTCTGTTGCCTTTGAATTTCGGGTGATCCCTCTTGAGCATGTATGCTTCTGCTACTTGTTCATCATCAGACCTTCTTCCGCAAACGGCGAAACGCTTGGACTCGATGAGTTTCGCGACGTTCCGACTTCAATGCCCTGGTTGCCGAAATTCAGTTCCCTTTGAATTTCGGGTGATCCATCTTGAGCATGTATGCTTCTGCTACTTGTTCTACATCAGACCTTCTTCCGCAAATGGTGAAACGCTTTGACTCGGTGAATTTCACGGCATTCCGACTTTGATGCCCCGGTTACCGAATTCCGTTGCCTTTGAATTTCGGGTGATCCATCTTGAGCATGTATGCTTCTGCTACTTTTTCTAGATGAGACCTTCTTCCGCAAATGGCGAAACGCTTTGACTTGGTGAGTTTCGCGGCATTCCGACTTCGATTCCCCGGTTGCCGAAATTCAGTTGCCTTGGAATTTCTTCTGATCCCTCTTGAGCAAGTATGCTTCTGCTACTTTTTCTACATCAGACCTTCTTCCCCAAACGTCGAAACGCTTTGACTCGGTGAGTTTCGCGGCATTCCGACTTCGATGCCCCGGTTGCCGAAATTCAGTTGCCTTTCAATTTCGCGTGATCCCTCTTGAGCATGTATGCTTTTGCTACTTGTTCTACATCAGACCTTCGTCCGCAAACGGCTAAACGCTTTGACTTGGTGAGTTTCGCGGCGTTCCGACTTCGATGCCCCGGTTGCTGAAATTCAGGTCCCTTTGAATTTCGGGTGATCCCTCTTGGGCATGTATGCTTCTGCTACTTGTTCTACATCAGACCTTCTTCCGCAAACGGTGAAAGGCTTTGACTCGATGAGTTTCGCGACATTCAGACTTCGATGCCCCGGTTGCCGAAATTCAGTTGCCTTTGAATTTCGGGTGATCTCTCTTGAGCATGTATGCTTCTGCTACTTGTTCTACATCAGAGCTTCTTCCGCAAACGGCGAAAAGCTTTGACTCGTTGAGTTTTGCGGCATTCCGACTTCGATGCCCCAGTTGCCGACATTCAGTTGCCTTTGAATTTCGGGTGATCCCGCTTGAGCATGTATACTTCTGCTACTTGTTCTACATCAGACCTTCTTCCGCAAACGGCTAAACGCTTTGACTTGGTGATTTTCGCGGCGTTCCGACTTCGATGACCCGGTTGCAAAAATTCAGTTGCCTTTGACTTTCGGGTCATCCATCTTGAGCATGTATGCTTCTGCTACTTGTTCTACATCAGACCTTCTTCCGCAAACGGCTAAACACTTCGACTCGGTGAGTTTCGCGGCGTTCCGACTTCGATGCCCCGGTTGCCGAAATTCAGTTGCCTTTGAATATCGGGTGATCCATCTTGAGCATGTATGCTTCTTCTACTTGTTCTACATCAGACCTTCTTCCGCAAACTGCGAAACGCTTTGATCGCTGAGTTTCGCGGCATTCCGAATTCGATGCCCCGGTTGCCGAAATTCAGTTGCCTTTCAATTTCGCGTGATCCCTCTTGAGCATGTATGCTTCTGCTACTTGTTCTACATCAGACCTTCGTCCGCAAACGGCTAAACGCTTTGACTTGGTGAGTTTCGCGGCGTTCCGACTTCGATGCCCAGGTTGCTGAAATTCAGGTCCCTTTGAATTTCGGGTGATCCCTCTTGGGCATGTACGCTTCTGCTACTTGTTCTACATCAGACCTTCTTCCGCAAACGGTGAAAGGCTTTGACTCGATGAGTTTCGCGACATTCAGACTTCGATGCCCCGGTTGCCGAAATTCAGTTGCCTTTGAATTTCGGGTGATCTCTCTTGAGCATGTATGCTTCTGCTACTTGTTCTACATCAGAGCTTCTTCCGCAAACGGCGAAAAGCTTTGACTCGTTGAGTTTTGCGGCATTCCGACTTCGATGCCCCAGTTGCCGACATTCAGTTGCCTTTGAATTTCGGGTGATCCCGCTTGAGCATGTATACTTCTGCTACTTGTTCTACATCAGACCTTCTTCCGCAAACGGCTAAACGCTTTGACTTGGTGATTTTCGCGGCGTTCCGACTTCGATGACCCGGTTGCAAAAATTCAGTTGCCTTTGACTTTCGGGTCATCCATCTTGAGCATGTATGCTTCTGCTACTTGTTCTACATCAGACCTTCTTCCGCAAACGGCTAAACACTTCGACTCGGTGAGTTTCGCGGCGTTCCGACTTCGATGCCCCGGTTGCCGAAATTCAGTTGCCTTTGAATATCGGGTGATCCATCTTGAGCATGTATGCTTCTTCTACTTGTTCTACATCAGACCTTCTTCCGCAAACTGCGAAACGCTTTGATCGCTGAGTTTCGCGGCATTCCGAATTCGATGCCCCGGTTGCCGAAATTCAGTTGCCTTTCAATTTCGCGTGATCCCTCTTGAGCATGTATGCTTCTGCTACTTGTTCTACATCAGACCTTCGTCCGCAAACGGCTAAACGCTTTGACTTGGTGAGTTTCGCGGCGTTCCGACTTCGATGCCCCGGTTGCTGAAATTCAGGTCCCTTTGAATTTCGGGTGATCCCTATTGGGCATGTACGCTTCTGCTACTTGTTCTACATCAGACCTTCTTCCGCAAACGGTGAAAGGCTTTGACTCGATGAGTTTCGCGACATTCAGACTTCGATGCCCCGGTTGCCGAAATTCAGTTGCCTTTGAATTTCGGGTGATCTCTCTTGAGCATGTATGCTTCTGCTACTTGTTCTACATCAGAGCTTCTTCCGCAAACGGCGAAAAGCTTTGACTCGTTGAGTTTTGCGGCATTCCGACTTCGATGCCCCAGTTGCCGAAATTCAGTTGCCTTTGAATTTCGGGTGATCCCGCTTGAGCATGTATACTTCTGCTACTTGTTCTACATCAGACCTTCTTCCGCAAACGGCAAAACGCTTTGACTTGGTGATTTTCGCGGCGTTCCGACTTCGATGACCCGGTTGCAAAAATTCAGTTGCCTTTGACTTTCGGGTCATCCATCTTGAGCATGTATGCTTCTGCTACTTGTTCTACATCAGACCTTCTTCCGCAAACGGCTAAACACTTCGACTCGGTGAGTTTCGCGGCGTTCCGACTTCGATGCCCCGGTTGCCGAAATTCAGTTGCCTTTGAATATCGGGTGATCCATCTTGAGCATGTATGCTTCTTCTACTTGTTCTACATCAGACCTTCTTCCGCAAACTGCGAAACGCTTTGATCGCTGAGTTTCGCGGCATTCCGAATTCGATGCCCCGGTTGCCGAAATTCAGTTGCCTTTCAATTTCGCGTGATCCCTCTTGAGCATGTATGCTTCTGCTACTTGTTCTACATCAGACCTTCGTCCGCAAACGGCTAAACGCTTTGACTTGGTGAGTTTCGCGGCGTTCCGACTTCGATGCCCCGGTTGCTGAAATTCAGGTCCCTTTGAATTTCGGGTGATCCCTATTGGGCATGTACGCTTCTGCTACTTGTTCTACATCAGACCTTCTTCCGCAAACGGTGAAAGGCTTTGACTCGATGAGTTTCGCGACATTCAGACTTCGATGCCCCGGTTGCCGAAATTCAGTTGCCTTTGAATTTCGGGTGATCTCTCTTGAGCATGTATGCTTCTGCTACTTGTTCTACATCAGAGCTTCTTCCGCAAACGGCGAAAAGCTTTGACTCGTTGAGTTTTGCGGCATTCCGACTTCGATGCCCCAGTTGCCGAAATTCAGTTGCCTTTGAATTTCGGGTGATCCCGCTTGAGCATGTATACTTCTGCTACTTGTTCTACATCAGACCTTCTTCCGCAAACGGCAAAACGCTTTGACTTGGTGATTTTCGCGGCGTTCCGACTTCGATGACCCGGTTGCAAAAATTCAGTTGCCTTTGACTTTCGGGTCATCCATCTTGAGCATGTATGCTTCTGCTACTTGTTCTACATCAGACCTTCTTCCGCAAACGGCTAAACACTTCGACTCGGTGAGTTTCGCGGCGTTCCGACTTCGATGCCCCGGTTGCCGAAATTCAGTTGCCTTTGAATATCGGGTGATCCATCTTGAGCATGTATGCTTCTTCTACTTGTTCTACATCAGACCTTCTTCCGCAAACTGCGAAACGCTTTGATCGATGAGTTTCGCGGCATTCCGAATTCGATGCCCCGGTTGCCGAAATTCAGTTGCCTTTCAATTTCGCGTGATCCCTCTTGAGCATGTATGCTTCTGCTACTTGTTCTACATCAGACCTTCGTCCGCAAACGGCTAAACGCTTTGACTTGGTGAGTTTCGCGGCGTTCCGACTTCGATGCCCCGGTTGCTGAAATTCAGGTCCCTTTGAATTTCGGGTGATCCCTCTTGGGCATGTACGCTTCTGCTACTTGTTCTACATCAGACCTTCTTCCGCAAACGGTGAAAGGCTTTGACTCGATGAGTTTCGCGACATTCCGACTTCGATGCCCCGGTTGCCGAAATTCAGTTGCCTTTGAATTTCGGGTGATCTCTCTTGAGCATGTATGCTTCTTCTACTTGTTCTACATCAGACCTTCTTCCGCAAACGGCGAAAAGCTTTGACTCGTTGAGTTTTGCGGCATTCCGACTTCGATGCCCCAGTTGCCGAAATTCAGTTGCCTTTGAATTTCGGGTGATCCCGCTTGAGCATGTATACTTCTGCTACTTGTTCTACATCAGACCTTCTTCCGCAAACGGCTAAACGCTTTGACTTGGTGATTTTCGCGGCGTTCCGACTTCGATGACCCGGTTGCAAAAATTCAGTTGCCTTTGACTTTCGGGTCATCCATCTTGAGCATGTATGCTTCTGCTACTTGTTCTACATCAGACCTTCTTCCGCAAACGGCTAAACCCTTCGACTCG
Organism: Populus davidiana; assembly: GCA_030145905.1. Classification (NCBI taxonomy): domain Eukaryota; kingdom Viridiplantae; phylum Streptophyta; class Magnoliopsida; order Malpighiales; family Salicaceae; genus Populus; species Populus davidiana. The sequence continues at coordinate 9,004,321 of CM057797.1, forward strand.
GTGAGTTTCGCGGCGTTCCGGCTTCGATGCCCCGGTTGCCGAAATTCAGTTGCCTTTGAATTTCGGGTGATCCATCTTGAGCATGTATGCTTCTTCTACTTGTTCTACATCAGACCTTCTTCCGCAAACTGCGAAACGCTTTGATCGATGAGGTTCGCGGCATTCCGAATTCGATGCCCCGGTTGCCGAAATTCAGTTGCCTTTCAATTTCGCGTGATCCCTCTTGAGCATGTATGCTTCTGCTACTTGTTCTACATCAGACCTTCGTCCGCAAACGGCTAAACGCTTTGACTTGGTGAGTTTCGCGGCGTTCCGACTTCGATGCCCCGGTTGCTGAAATTCAGGTCCCTTTGAATTTCGGGTGATCCCTCTTGGGCATGTACGCTTCTGCTACTTGTTCTACATCAGACCTTCTTCCGCAAACGGTGAAAGGCTTTGACTCGATGAGTTTCGCGACATTCCGACTTCGATGCCCCGGTTGCCGAAATTCAGTTGCCTTTGAATTTCGGGTGATCTCTCTTGAGCATGTATGCTTCTGCTACTTGTTCTACATCAGAGCTTCTTCCGCAAACGGCGAAAAGCTTTGACTCGTTGAGTTTTGCGGCATTCCGACTTCGATGCCCCAGTTGCCGAAATTCAGTTGCCTTTGAATTTCGGGTGATCCCGCTTGAGCATGTATACTTCTGCTACTTGTTCTACATCAAACCTTCTTCCGCATACGGCTAAACGCTTTGACTTGGTGATTTTCGCGGCGTTCCGACTTCGATGACCCGGTTGCAAAAATTCAGTTGCCTTTGACTTTCGGGTCATCCATCTTGAGCATGTATGCTTCTGCTACTTGTTCTACATCAGACCTTCTTCCGCAAACGGCTAAACACTTCGACTCAGTGAGTTTCGCGGCGTTCCGACTTCGATGCCCCGGTTGCCGAAATTCAGTTGCCTTTGAATTTCGGGTGATCCCTCTTGAGCATGTATGCTTCTTCTACTTGTTCTACATCAGACCTTCTTCCGCAAACTGCGAAACGCTTTGATCGGTGAGTTTCGCGGCATTCCAAATTCGATGCCCCGGTTGCCGAAATTCAGTTGCCTTTCAATTTCGCGTGATCTCTCTTGAGCATGTATGCTTCTTCTACTTGTTCTACATCAGACCTTCATCCGCAAACGGCTAAACGCTTTTACTTGGTGAGTTTCGCGGCGTTCCGACTTCGATGCCCCGGTTGCTGAAATTCAGGTCCCTTTGAATTTCGGGTGATCCCTCTTGGGCATGTACGCTTCTGCTACTTGTTCTACATCAGACCTTCTTCCGCAAACGGCGAAAAGCTTTGACTCGTTGAGTTTTGCGGCATTCCGACTTCGATGCCCCAGTTGCCAAAATTCAGTTGCCTTTCAATTTCGGGTGATCCCGCTTGAGCATGTATACTTCTGCTACTTGTTCTACATCAGACCTTCTTCCGCAAACGGCTAAACGCTTTGACTTGGTGATTTTCGCGGTATTCCGACTTCGATGACCCGGTTGCAAAAATGCAGTTGCCTTTGACTTTCGGGTCATCCATCTTGAGCATGTATGCTTCTGCTACTTGTTCTACATCAGACCTTCTTCCGCAAACGGCTAAACACTTCGACTCGGTGAGTTTCGCGGCGTTCCGACTTCGATGCCCCGGTTGCCGAAATTCAGTTGCCTTTGAATTTCGGGTGATCCCTCTTGAGCATGTATGCTTCTTCTACTTGTTCTACATCAGACCTTCTTTCGCAAACTGCGAAACGCTTTGATCGGTGAGTTTCGCGACATTCCAAATTCGATGCCCCGGTTGCCGAAATTCAGTTGCCTTTCAATTTCGCGTGATCCCTCTTGAGCATGTATGCTTCTTCTACTTGTTCTACATCAGACCTTCATCCGCAAACGGCTAAACGCTTTGACTTGGTGAGTTTCGCGGCGTTCCGACTTCGATGCCCCGGTTGCTGAAATTCAGGTCCCTTTGAATTTCGGGTGATCCCTCTTGGGCATGTACGCTTCTGCTACTTGTTCTACATCAGACCTTCTTCCGCAAACGGTGAAAGGCTTTGACTCGATGAGTTTCGCGACATTCCGACTTCGATGCCCCGGTTGCCGAAATTCAGTTGCCTTTGAATTTCGGGTGATCTCTCTTGAGCATGTATGCTTCTGCTACTTGTTCTACATCAGAGCTTCTTCCGCAAACGGCGAAAAGCTTTGACTCGTTGAGTTTTGCGGCATTCCGACTTCGATGCCCCAGTTGCCAAAATTCAGTTGCCTTTGAATTTAGGGTGATCCCGCTTGAGCATGTATACTTCTGCTACTTGTTCTACATCAGACCTTCTTCCGCAAACGGCTAAACGCTTTGACTTGGTGATTTTCGCGGCGTTCCGACTTCGATGACCCGGTTGCAAAAATTCAGTTGCCTTTGACTTTCGGGTCATCCATCTTGAGCATGTATGCTTCTGCTACTTGTTCTACATCAGACCTTCTTCCGCAAACGGCTAAACGCTTTGACTTGGTGATTTTCGCGGTATTCCGACTTCGATGACCCGGTTGCAAAAATGCAGTTGCCTTTGACTTTCGGGTCATCCATCTTGAGCATGTATGCTTCTGCTACTTGTTCTACATCAGACCTTCTTCCGCAAACGGCTAAACACTTCGACTCGGTGAGTTTCGCGGCGTTCCGACTTCGATGCCCCGGTTGCCGAAATTCAGTTGCCTTTCAATTTCGCGTGATCCCTCTTGAGCATGTATGCTTCTTCTACTTGTTCTACATCAGACCTTCGTCCGCAAACGGCTAAACGCTTTGACTTGGTGAGTTTCGCGGCGTTCCGACTTCGATGCCCCGGTTGCTGAAATTCAGGTCCCTTTGAATTTCGGGTGATCCCTCTTGGGCATGTACGCTTCTGCTACTTGTTCTACATCAAACCTTCTTCCGCAAACGGTGAAAGGCTTTGACTCGATGAGTTTCGCGGCATTCCGACTTCGATGCCCCGGTTGCCAAAATTCAGTTCCCTTTGAATTTCGGGTGATCCCTCTTGGGCATGTATGCTTCTGCTACTTGTTCTACATCAGACCTTCTTCCGCAAACGGCAAAACGCTTTGACTCGGTGAGTTTCACGGCGTTCCGACTTCGATGCCCCATTTGCCGAAATTCAGTTCCCTTTGAATTTCGGGTGATCCTTCTTGGGCATGTATGCTTCTGCTACTTGTTCTACATCAGACCTTCTTCCGCAAACGGCAAAACGCTTTGACTCGGTGAGTTTCACGGCATTTCGACTTCGATGCCCCGTTTGCCGAAATTCAGTTCCCTTTGAATTTCGGGTGATCCCTCTTGGGCATGTATGCTTCTGCTACTTGTTCTACATCAGACCTTCTTCCGCAAACGGTGAAACACTTTGACTCGGTGAGTTTCGCGGCATTCCGACTTCGATGCCCCGGTTGCCGAAATTCAGTTCCCTTTGAATTTCGGGTGATCCCTCTTGGGCATGTATGTTTCTGCTACTTGTTCTACATCAGACCTTCTTCTGCAAACGGCGAAACGCTTTGACTCGGTGAGTTTCGCTGCGTTCTGACTTCAATGCCCCGGTTGCCGAAATTCAGTTCCCTTTGAATTTCGGGTGATCCCTCTTGGCCATGTATGCTTCTGCTACTTGTTCTACATTAGACCTTCTTCCGCAAACGGCGATGGACCCAAGCTTCAACAAGACGTGGTCCACTTATAAAACTACGAGCCGAAGCCCGGACAAAAGCATGCTTCCATAATAGTGTTTCGGGGCCAAATCACAAATAAAAAAAAGTTTTGAAAGTGTCGTTAGTTATTTTTTAAAATATTTTTTATTTGAAAAAATATTTTTTTATTTGAAAAAATATTTTTTATTTGAAAAAATATTTTTTTATTTTTAAAAATTATTTTTAATATCAACATCTTAAAATAATTTAAAAATATAAAAAATATATTAATTTAAAGTAACAGATAAAATGTTTTTATTTTTTTTCAAAAATACTTCTAAAATACAATGCCAAACACTACCAAAGTACTACCCCGCATTGGAGTTGCATGGCATACATGAATTTATGATATATTTTTATTTTTTAAGTTGGATTTTGATATTTTTAAAATTATTTTTTATTTTAAAATATTTTAAATAATTATTTTTTATTTTTTATATAAATTGGAGTATTTTTTATTGAAAAATATATCAAAATAATATATATATTTTTTAATAATAATTTTTAATATTAGTATATCAAAATAATTTAAAATTATTTAAAATATATTAATTTAAGGTGTTTTTAAAATTTCAAAAATTTTAAAAACAAACAGAATATTACTCTGATTTGGGAGCCAGATTCCAGCCACTCACTGAACTGGCATCACTCCAGGGGATGACTCCTCTGACACAGATCCTATGAACGTGCAACGGAACACGTGCCGATCACGTGAGTATTGACGGGGTGTCTTCTCGGCGTCAACGAAAAAGACAAATTTATCGCGCTGTCTTTCTTGGAATCTCTTTCAGCTTTTTGCTTCCTCAAAGACTTGTGTTTTCTCACTCCTCACGGCTCTGACATGTTCCACCCAATAGCCGTTTTTTTTTGTTTTTTTTTATATATATATATATCTATATCTATATATAAAATTCTCGTAAACAAAACAATATTGTTTTATTAGAGGAAATTTTGTTTTTTGTTTTTTTGTTTTTTTCCATAGTATAATTTCATTCTGTATTATTTGTGTGGTTACAATCAATAATCAGTGAAAGTTTTTTAGATATATATTTAAGGATTTTTAAAAAATATCTATCTCGACATTCTAAATTTTATACGCTTAATGATAAAACCTCGAATATGTAATGGTTAAAAAAAAAAAAAATGCTAAGTATGCTTATAATTCTTTACTGCATGGTGTGTGGCATATATTAATTAAGTCTAATGATGGTAAAATCACAGATCTTCAATCTCTATTATGATTTTATTAAATAATTATTTATAAGAATTCACATTTTGAAAATATTCATGTTTTCAAGACTGCAATTCTACTCTTTAAAATAATTTTTTTTTGAAAATATACTAAAATATTTTTTAAAAATTTTCTATATTAATATATTAAAATCATAAAAAATATTAGTTTAATATTTTCTTAAAAAAAACAACTTACAAGGAAGTAGAAACCATTCCAAACATCCATTTTCTATTGTTAGCCAGCTTTGGTCAAAACGGTTTGCGTTTCCAAGAATAATTTGTCATGTATATCCTTTCTCAAATTTAAAAGGTATTTGAGACTATATTTGTGATTATTTTTTTAATTTATAAAAAAATATTTTTAATATTAATGTATTAAAATGGTGTAAAAATATAAAAAATTAATTTAAATAAAAAAATTAATTTCTTTATGAAACAATGTAATTTCAAAAGTCACCTTCTCAACATTTTTTTCTTTTTTCTTTTTAATATCTCCTTTTTCTGTATAGGTATAAAAAAAGGCCCCTTTAGCAAAACCAACTTTCCTTTTTCATCTCCCAATCATTGCGGCCACAATCAACGTTCGATCTAACCCTTTAACTTTAAATTCACACTCTCCCTCTCTCGCTCACACACATTTTGCATTTCCATCCAAAAACTAGGATCCAATCCGTTTCCACTGATTTATTATTTTGCTTTGTTTTGGATCTCCGTATTGTTTGATTCAAGAGAAATGTCGAAAGCTGGTGCATTGGATCTCGCTACTGGTCTTGGAGGAAAGATCGATAAAAGTGATGTTCTCTCTGCTGTCGAGAAGTACTCTTCTTCCTTCTCTATTCATGCTTGATTTGATCTTTCTCGTTCTTATTTATATTGTTTTGTTTTAAATTCTGCCTATTTAGCTTGATCATTACACCTTTCTCCTAGCTGGTACTGACCAAGATTTTATGACACCATTAACCACAGAGCTTCAGCCTGGTTTGATAAGAACAATGGTTGTGCATGTTCCCACTTTCTTGAATCTGACATGTAAATCATTTATTTTTCTGAATTCAGAAATCATAACAAGTAGAAGGTGATTGTACCAATTTTATTCTATTCTTTTTTTGTTTCGAAAACGAAATGATTAGATTAGATATGCCTGCTTTAATTTGAGTTCGGGGAAATTACAAAGAAAACAGATAAAAGAGTAACATGGGTTGGCTAGCATGTGAACTTGGAACTGAATGTTGGCTTCCATACGATTTGTCCTTTTCCATGTCTATACCACTACGGGTGTGTTTAGCTGTGGTTGCAGTTTGAAAAAACGTAGCTTTTTTAGTAGAAAGCATTTTTAGTTGCTGCTAGTTGGATGTTTGGGATTACGGTGGCTTTTGCTTTTTCCCCAGCCATAGTGTTTGGTTATCAAATAAAAGTGTGGTTTAATTTGTGGAGCCTGCCAGTAAATGAGGTCTAACCTCGGTTATGGTAAAGCAATTTTTTCATGCTTTCTTGAACCGCAATTCTGCTTTTATTATCTTCTTCCCGCTTTTCTTACATTGAAAAATCGATGGACCATTTTAAACTTTGCAATTCAAACACTCCAGCGTGTACTTGGAGAAACAAAAGTTTGGTTTTACCTATAATAAACACTCCATAAGATTTACACAAATCATCCCTATAAGGTTTAGAGAGTTTTCATAGATGGATCTTCATGGGTCCTTGATGCCAGCACAAACAGCAAGAGACATATTTTTTATGTTTTGATAATCACATGCTTTTTATTTAATTTGAAGTTATGAATTCACTACTTGTTCTTTAATCATTTTACCTTTTAAAGCAGTTTTAACCAAACATTTTTTAACTGGTTTTTATTCAGTAACTACTTCAACAACAGTTTTAACCGAACACATATTTTTATGAGCACCCAAACCAAACAATCACAAGTTTCAATCATGACTACATATCAGGTTTACCTTGCGTCTCTAGCGTGTTACAGGCTGTTTAGAAATCAGGTTTTTGTTTGCTTGTAATGTTTTTTTAGGTTGAATAGTGAATTGTGTTTGTTGTACATGGAAATTGGATCACAAAAGAACCACACGAATATTCCTAGATTGTTCAGGGGATTGATGGGGCTGCTTTCTAGGGAAATTCTCAGAAAGGACCTGAAGGATTAAGGAAAAATGAAAAATCCCAAGAGTCCCTCTTTTGTGCAAAAGATAGAATTTTATTTTTGCATGCAAGTTATTTTTTATTAATTATTTTTCGTGAGCTACTATAGAAGGCATTGTTATTGATGGTAAAGACTCAGGGTGTTTGGGATTATGGTGCAGGGAGATTTTCAAAATAGCTTTTTGCTTGAAAATGCATCAAAATGAATTTTTTTCATATTTGTTTTTAAATTTTTGACATCAACGCTTTAAAACCATCAGAAAACTCTAAAAAGTATCAATTTAATGCCTTTTCAAGCCTAAAGCACTTCTGGAAAGCACCTAAAAACAGAAGCAAAAGCTGCAGTCTAAAGTTTGAGTTTGGTGCTTGTGCAATCAATCAAAACTTCCTGGAAATTCTTATGCGGCATGTGTGAACTTTTAGGTTTTCAAACCTTAAATTTTCTTGAATCTTATTGAATTTTTTTTATGAAAATCTTATAATGACAATCCAGGTATGAGAAGTATCATGTCTGTTATGGAGGTGATGAGGAAGAGAGAAAAGCCAACTACTCTGACATGGTAAGAGAAGGTCGAGTCAACTATCCTCTTAAGAATGACCTTCATGTATTTCCTGCAGATAAGCTGTTCCTTTCAGTTTCCTTCTCTTTATATTTAGCTTTGGAAAACTTTTAGTTTCTCCTTGCGTATTTATAGTCTCAGAGGGATGTATAATTGAACTTTTTTATTTTCCTTTTCAATACATTTTCACTGGTCTCTAAATTAAGTGCTAATTGATTTTGCATAATGCTCAAAACGTTTTATTGATATATTCCTTGTGTCATAAAAACATTAATATGATACTGCATGCAGTGTCCATTTCATAGCTCATAATATGTCTGAGAAGCTAAGTTTCTTGTTATCCCTTATATGAGTTACTAAATATAAATTGGTTTACTTGAAACCAAACAAGAAACTTAGCATGCACAAACCCTGATCCATGCAAAAACCTCTTGAAACAATATTTTGGAAACTTCCATGGAAGTTTTCCCTTGCAACTTCTATCAAGACAAGGATGAATAATGTTCTTTTATCATCAAGTTTATTAGCCATAAAGTTAGATTATCGTAAATCAAATCAGTCAGCTAGATATGCAACATGTATCTCGGTGCTATTAATCTTCTGTAATGTTTCTATATGAGTGTGAAGAATTGAAATATTTTGTTGAAATAAGAATAACCTGTTTATTTTCTTTTGGATGCGAACTTATTGCTGCTCCAAACAGTGATATTTAACCTATACCTATTAACTCATCACATTTAAACTACAGGTTAATAAATATTATGATCTTGTTACCAGCTTTTATGAGTTTGGCTGGGGGGAGTCTTTCCATTTTGCTCCTAGGTACCCTTTTTGTGTCTTCTACATTTTATATTGAGGTTTTCGCATATTTTAAGGCTGATCACAACAGCTATTTATAAGTCTGATTGCAAGTAAAATATTTCTTGTTTCAGATTCAAAGGGGAGTCTCTTCGCGAGAGCATCAAGCGACATGAACACTTTCTTGCTTTACAACTTGGCCTGAAACCTGGACAGAAGGTTTAGCCTCTTCTACAGAATATTGTCAAACCAAGTGGAGATCTACTTCATTTAATGACTTTGATGCATTGACTTGACCTCTTTTTGTTAAAATAGGTGTTGGATGTAGGATGTGGAATTGGCGGGCCTTTAAGAGAAATTGCTCGATTCAGGTGAGTGGCAAAAATTTCCTTTCCCTGATAATGCCAGAAAAAAAGTAGGGTTCAAATTTAAGCTATGCTAACTGCATACTGACTTTATTCATAGGTTTGTCATGTGCATCATCTTGGATTTTGTTTTGTAGTTATTGCTGAATCCCTATATGGTGTTAGTTGTTTGAATGGCTGCTATCACCAGCTGGCTTCATATTTCACTTGATGTAAACTATCTTACCGGGAAGCAAAGCAACTAATAATTGTTTGACAGGCATCCTACTCTGCTTCTTGTTATGACATAATTGCGGTAGTGATTTGGTGGTCTTTTCAAATCTTAATGGGAAGCGGTAGAACCAATTGTTGGACTGGTATCCTACTTTTCTCTGTTGCTGTAAACAATGTTTGTAGTCCTTTGGTAGTATTTGCAACATGGATCGTGCAAATGCTGGGCTTCATCTGGAAGTAGCTCAAGTATTAATTGTTGGATGAAATCTTGCTGTTCATGTTGACAAATAAGCTCACATTCTTTGCATTGAATTCCTATCCACGAGAGTGCTTTAGGCATATCATAATTTTTATGGTGATGTGCTGCAGCTCAACATCAGTAACAGGGTTGAACAACAATGAGTATCAGATATCAAGGGGAAAGGTGCATGCCTATCCTTTTCATCTATGTCAGTTAAAAGAGTTGTGTACTTGTATTTGGTGGATTATCTGAAATTGATCGACTTTATTTGATTTCCATACTTTTGACTTTTAATTTGTTTGCCATGATGTTTTCAAAATGGCATTGAAGCTCACTGCCTATATTACTTTGCAGGAACTAAATCGCATTGCAGGAGTTGACGGGACCTGTGATTTTGTGAAGGTTGGTTCTGTTCTTGGTGTAAATTTCAAGTTCTTGTTGAGTTACTATCTATTAAGCACTTTTGTTTTGTTCTATCTTTATTCTTTTGCCAATTTGGTGTACCTGGTTTAAAATTTTAACATATACATGCCATGTACGAGTTCTAGGATATGATTTTTATATTTTGCAGTGACCTGTAATTTTAGTTGTTTCTTGATACACAGGGTGATTTCATGAAAATGCCATTCCCTGATAACATTTTTGATGCTGTATATGCAATTGAAGCTACCTGCCATGCACCAGATGCAGTATGTTCCTAGAAAAACTCTCTCAATTTATATTTCCTGGTATCTTTGTTTCACATATATATATGTAGACAAGTATTTATGTACGTAAATAGGTATTTCTCTTTCTCTCTCTCTCTGACCTTTGTAACATTCTGTATTTTCTGAACAGTATGGATGCTACAGTGAGATTTACAGGGTATTGAAGCCAGGACAATGTTTTGCTGCATATGAGTGGTGCATGACTGATTCTTTCGATCCACATAACCAAGAACATCAAAAAATTAAGGTTAGATATTTTAGCTGTCTAAAAAGGCCTCCTGTTTTCTATTAGTGATTTCAATCTTCATGGCCGTGAATTTAACATATTTTTAATCGGCGCAGGCAGAAATAGAGATTGGTGATGGCCTTCCAGACATCAGGTTGACTGGACAATGCATTGATGCTCTAAAGAAAGCTGGTTTTGAGGTCAGTAAAGATTATGTCTCTCTTTTTCATAGTTGATATCTTAAACATTTGATCGCGATAATGGTCGTCTTTACTCTGTCTGTGAAGGTCATGTGGTCAAAAGATCTTGCAGTGGGCTCACCTGTGCCATGGTACTTGCCTTTGGACACAAGTCACTTCTCACTAAGTAGCTTCCGTTTAACAGCTGTCGGGAGATTCTTTACAAAAAATATGGTAAATATTGGTCCATGCTGTTTGGTTCCAGTACCACTATCACCCTATTATTTGCGACTCCAAAGCGAATGAACTTATATTTCTGATTATTGCAGCCCTCGTGGATGGTTAACTAGTAATTCACCTTGCAGGTCAAAGCCCTGGAATTTGTAGGACTTGCTCCCAAAGGAAGTCAAAGGGTTCAAGATTTTCTTGAGAAGGCTGCAGAGGGATTAGTTGGAGGTGGAAGGTGAGTCTTTCTGTTATCATGTTAGCTTCCTTAGGTTTTCTAATACTTACGTTACCATAATAATGACGGAATTTTATTATTATGCCTTCCAGGAAGGAGATTTTCACCCCGCTGTTTTTCTTCGTGGCTCGGAAGCCACATTCAGGGAGCCAGTGATCTGGTGCAAGCTCTGCTGCTTCAGTTATTTAAATCTTCCTGGGCATCGTGATGGGTAGTGTGTTTCTTAGACTGACTTTTGACAATGCTAGGCCACTACTGTCTTGTGATTATCTCAAAACTCTCCAGTTTTCCGAGTTGATTTGTGTTGTTCCTCTTGATATTTGCTCGATAAATTTCATCGGTTCTGTGTCCTCAACCAATCCAACGGGCAAAACTTCACACTAACGTGACGTTTTTATTTTTCTGCCACCAACCTTGTGAATTCTGATGGCATCATGCTGCTGGTCCCCGAGTCAAATGCTACCATGGGGCTGTTACGTATTTTTTGTATTTTTCGTCGTATTCATTTACCCCACGACATTGAATTTTGGTTCTAGTCAGCCGGTTGATGATATTTTTGGATTGTCAGATACCAGTTGTCTGTTGGGCTGTCATTTGAGTTGAAGAGATTCTGCAAATATTGTGATGGCGATGAAAGATGAAGTATGCTCAAATAAAATCATGGTGAGCATGACACATCTTAGGGAGATATTATCATCTTTGAATGGTACCAGGACATTGTTCGCTATCCGATGCGGATCTGTCTAATTTTAAAAAAAAAAAATTAAAATAAAGATTTGATGGTTGCTCATAGACTTTCTAAAACTTGAAAAAATGAATATATAAAAACAGAAAAAAAAAAAAGATTTAAATTTGCCATACACATTAACAGCATTAACAACTTAATAACATTTTTTTTCTAAAACAATTTTAACAAATATATGATAAAAATAAAAATAAACGATCACATAATTAAATTCAATTAAAAAAAAATACTCTACTAAACCTGCAAATAGAAACAACAGGAGTTATTTTGTCAAACTCGCAAATTAGGTTATTGACTATAAAGTTTAATAACCTAGTTTTTTTTAAATTTATTTTTTATTTAACTATTTTTTTTATTAAAAAAATAGATTATACTATGATATTATGATAATTTTTTTGATACTTCAATAACCATATAAAAATAAATTAAAATAAATAATTTACTCTTGATCCTTATAAACACATCATATAAGAACTAAATTAAAAAAAATCAATAAAAAATCAACACTATAAATTACTATTATAATCCACATTATTAATTATTAATAGGTGTGGAAACAATATTTTCTCCCCATCTTTTAACTTTATTTATAATAATAATTATTATAATATATTGTTAGTGACCACTGAATTATTTTCTGTCGCATGCCATATGCAATGCTGTGTTTTATGTGGAATTTGCCAATTGGCATTGCAGTCATCTAGCGAACGCAATTTTGGATTCTCCGGCAAGTTGCCAAGACGGCATCTTATTATAATTAAAGCATTGTTTGTTTTTATATTTTAAAAAATTTAAAATGTTTTTATTTTTTTTACTTTAAAATAATATTTAAATAAAAAATATTTTAAAAAACAATTACAATTATACTCCCAAACAATTACTAAATTCGACATTAAAGACATCTAGGAATATTGTGCTTTAACATAGGAAGTGACGAAGTGTTTCTACGCAAAGCCGTCTTCGGATATAGCACTTTTTCTCTACGTTCCAGTCCTTTTGTCTTTTGAAAGACCAACATTGCATCTTTTTTACAATTTTCCCCCTTGATTTTATGATTTTAAAAAATAAAAAGAGGATCACACTAAAAGAAGAAAAAAATAAAGCAGAGCAATTGTATGATTTAAAACAAAAGCCATAAATTAATCTCATAAATAAGGGCGGTTGATAGTCCGCTTGCCTCGCAAGCAATGTTTCTTATGTAGATCTAAATAAATCCTTACGGAAAAACTTTAATGGCCTTGAAAACCCTACACAAAAGAAAATGTGAAAAAAGCGTTCAAACGAAAATCAAAGCAAGGAACCAATAAGCTGCAACTTGACTTCTGACTTTAGGGTTTAGAATCAAAGTGATTTTTAAAAATATTTTTTTATTTTTAAATGTATTAAAATAATTTTTTTAATCATAAAAAATACTAAAAACAATATAAATTTAATATTTTTTAAAAACAAATATATTTTTAAAACACAATAACAAACCACATAGTATTTATTCATAGATCTGCATAAAATTAATTTGCAAATAATCAACACCTTATAGTATGAGTTGCCACCCTCTTATTCATTTGAATGAACGAATTTACCAGCAACAAAAAGGGTGATCATTATTTGGCAAAGCTATGGCACAAGCGACGCAAGGGAGCAATCAAAGATTCTAGTCATGCGTGGCAGGCAGGCTTGCGAATCTTTGCCAATGTTTGGCAGGTGGGGGAAGAAAAGACAACGTGTACTTTTTCGAAACCCGCTCCTTTTTAGGTCAAAAGAAGGCACCATTGCTCTTACAGAATTGCCTTGATCATCACGGAAAGGTGAATAAAAATGTTAATATATATGTGTACGAGAGAGCTCTTTTTAATGACCTATGGATTCTTTTATTATTTCTAATTGGACGATCCCTTAATCCAATTGACTGAGTCTTATAAATGGATTTTTTATTTATTTTATTTTTACTGGAGATTAGGAATAGACAGATTACTGACCGGATTTATCACCATTTTAGCTACTTTAGCGGCTCGACCACTTACTCAGGATCATTCTCGATTATTTTATTTTTGATGTTAAGTGTTTAGTTCCAAGAAATATATGAAGAAAAACAACCCTGTAACTGTCCGTCGAAGAAAATTGATGATCTGTTATGATGATGTTACCAGCATCAAGTAAACCCTTCATGTTCAAATTTCATTTTGACATCTCATTGAATTCTGAGAAACGTTTCTGCGATTCTTAAGAGTTCATCGAGAGCCATTGATAACTTCCACCCACGACGACCTCCCATTTTTAAACCTCCACCTAATGCTGTTACGCTGGCAAAGTCTTTTACTAAAACGGTCATGACGCATTCTTTGTTAATTAAGACACCACGCTACTCATTAATTTAAGGTTGTCTGTCTGGTTTGCGTTTAGTTTGGTTTTTTCGGGGGGATGGGGGTACGTGTTCATAAATGGAATCAAAAGAAGATCTCAAATATTCCACCAGAAAGGACCCAGATCTTATGAAAAAGACCCCAGCTTGTAGTTTTGTTCAGCAATTTGAGGTACATGTTCTCGTGTAAATTAAAGAGATATCACAGTGTTTCTAGACACCCAACAAGTTGATGACCTACTTTTCTCCCCTTAATCACCAACCTTTTTACCAGAACATCATGGATCTTGTCTCTGATAAGCTAAAAAAAAAAAAAACACCATGGATTTTATTTTTGTTAACGAATAACCAACCTAAGAGCATCACCACATAGATAAAAATATTAATTCATTAGAAATATAAGTATAAGTAGGAAAGAATATTCATTATTAAAAGAACAAACACGCTTGAGATTTGAGAATGGAAAATGAAAGCATCTTCTGGGTTCAATAAAATAAAAGATCCAACAGATTTTTTCTGCAGAACATTAACTATCTTCCCTTATCTGTTCGTCGCTGTCAAATAGAATTGAGAATGAGCTCTCTTACGTCCAGAACCCTCGTGACTGCCTCTGGATTGCTGGCGCTGCTAGTGGCGCCGCCGCAGCCGCAGCCGTGTTGGTGGGGATGGGGGTGGTTGTTGTGGTGGTCGTCAGCGTGAGGCGGCGGATGGTAGTACACGCGAGCAGTTTGTGGGCAATGAGAATGAAATCTTGCAGCTATTCGAAACATATCCATATACTTTCCCCCCATATTCAGATCTTGTATGTGTATATTCCTGAGTCTCTCTCTCGAAAATATTATTTCTTAGAAAAAAAAAAATACAGAGAGAGAGAGACTAGAAAAGGAAAACGAAGCAGAAGATGAGTTGCTAGAAAACGTCCCAAACGTCAGAACCCATGAAACAGAAGAGATTGGTTTGTGTTTAGGGTATAAATAAGGCTTGTTGAATATATATATCGGCTGGTTTCTGTCTATGTCCAGCTGGACTTTCCTTTCAAATGTAATATTACAATATATTTTGGGCTTCGTTTCCTAATTAATTTCACATCTTCCATATTTATTTTGTTAGGTAAATGTGCCTATTTGCATAATGTGCCCTCGCATTCTACGAAATTCTATTATCGGTAACTTACTTTTCTTCTTTTAGTCCTTTTTTATACGTTTCAATCATGGAAGAAAATAATTAAAAATGTTACAGGGCAAGCAAGCTTCGGAGAGCCATTACCACGTTATTTTCGTTGTGGTTTTGACCACGAATCTTTGTTCATTTTGAATAATCTATAATATATTATTAATTTATATTTATATTATGATGTGATATTTTATTTGTTGGGTTGAGTAATAACCACGAGAATAATTAAGAAGCCGCCAGAAATTTATATTTCAAGGTATGAAAAGGTTTGAATCGATATCCCCGCAATAGAGTTGGAAAGATGAGCTATTCAATATGTAATTGTTTGGTCTTGATTTTTTTAAATATTACATATTAAAATTATATTTGATTAGTGTTATGAAACAAAATAAAAAAAATATTAATTGCTATAAAACTAGATAATAATTTTTTTATTATTTTTACCATTATCAATCAGAGCTAGTTGAAGTAAATACATTGATAAAAAAAAACCTATTTATTATTTTTGCACTATGACGGTTAATTCATTTATTTTGGTAAACTACATTAAATTATAATTAACTATATTTTTAAGATGAAAAAAAACATGTTTATCTTTTTTCTAAAGTGGAGGAGGGGATATTTTTTACTACTGAGCGTTAAATACGATGAGAAATATCCTTTTACGTGACAAAAGAAGTTTAATTTTACTTACAGGGGTCAAATTGAAACTCTTTATAGTAGAGGGATTCGATTTACTATATAATTATATCTGTCAATTGAAAAATTACTAAATAAAAAATGTGCTTGTCATACGTAGAGCCACTCTATGTCAAGAACCAAAACGTGCAAGGATGTTGAGACTGCATACAGTACACGTGTGCACTCTTTATTGATCATTTATATCTTGACGCTTGCAATTTTAATTTTTCCATTTTCTGAAAAAAGAAAAGAAAACGATGGTGATAAATAGAGAAAAGATAAAGGGCTTCGTTGCAATTGCTTTCCATGTTTAAAGGAGGTGGGAAAACCGCGTTGTTTCCTTGAATGTTCGCGTACCGTTCGCCGCGTAGTGACCCGTGACTCCGGTTGTTAGGAGGTCGATGGTTGCATCATCGTTCATTTATGCCCCTGAGTCTTATGCTAATTACAAAATCTATCCATGTATTGTTCCTCTCCTGACATGAAAGATTGACGTCACGCGCCAATGACCTTCTGGGTGGTCACCGCCTCATCAAAGCTGGACGGGTGAAAGAAATATTGATTGCAAATCAATCCCTTCAATTTGCGTGAATAAAGATATGTTTTTTTTTTCCAGTTTATACATTAATTAAAATTAAAAAAAATTAAACCAGTGTAACTCAAATGGGTAAGTACTATATTTGTTTTCTAGAAATTACTCGTTCAATTTCAGATTATTAGAGGCTTACATGATCATTAACTTCATGGCATATAAAATTAGTTAAGGTACACATAAGCTAACTCAAACACTCATATTAATTAAAAAAAATTAAAGAAATTTTAAGATTAAAAAAATATATATATTAATCAATTGACTAATTTGGTTGTTCTGACAATTTAAGGGTGCGCATACCTATTATCTCAATATAATATATTCATAACAATAAATTATTCTAAAATTCAAACTAAAAATGTTAAAAAAAGAACCATCTTTTGACATACAAGTTTATACTTTTTTTTATATATAAAAAAAGCAGTGAAATAAATGTGGGGATAAAAAATCTCTCCCGCTCTGTTCACGATTACGAACTCAAAGTAGATTTGCAAACATCAAACCACGAACATCTCCACGATTAAACACAATTATTTAAAATACGTCATCATTATCCTCCTTAATCATGAACCTCGTGCTACCCTTTTACAATAAAACGAAGCCCCGGCTACTCCTCTGTTTTTTAAAAACCACGTTTTTTAAAACAAAATTATTTTTTATATTTTTAGATTATTCTGATATATTAATATTAAAAAAAATATTTTAATATATTTTTAAATAAAAAATACCTTAATCATAGCTATTACCATCCTTTTAAACACCTGCCAGCACTCATTTTTCTCCTTTGTCAACAGCAAGAAAAACGAGAAAAGGTTTGCTTCCCATAGTAAACTTTTTTGAAAAAACAACACGCTGTTATAACATATTTAAAAGAATAGCACAATCTAGAATGCTACGAACAACATAAGGCGACTTACGAGTCACGGGTCACTAACTATTCTCTCAGAGTATAAAATGCACGACACAATTTTGAATAAAATAAGAGAGAAAAAAATAAAAAAAAAATCCTTGAGGTGTATCAAAACCTCTATAATAAAATCACCAGTCTGATTAAAAATATATATAAATCTAATAATATTAAAAAAAATCACCACTAATAAATGAATTACTAAAATTGCTCAAAGAATACCAAGCTCGCTTGTCTTTCGAGAGCTCATATAACTTACTCTGATCACTATTAATGATATTTTTTAATGTCGTTAAATTTATATCGTCAATATTTTTTTAACAATATTGATAATATTGTTATCAGAGCTTTAATATGCCTTGATATTTATGTTACCTTTTCTCTCTTCTCTCTCTTCGAATATCATAAGGAGAGAGAGAAACAAAAAAAAAGAAGAATAAAACATCTTAGATACATTGAAGTTTTGATGACAACATTACCGATATTATCAAAAAGATCTCGACATGATAAATCTAATAATATAATATCTGATTTATAAACAGTAATAAGAGTGGGCTAAATGAATCACTTAAAAGCAAGTGAGCTTGGCTATCTTTAGATGTCTTGTGCAGCCCACGTCATTCAGTATTAGTTGTGTTTTTAAATTTTATTTTACCAAAAAAATTTTAATAGTACCTATAATAGTTAAAATTTTAGCATGCCTCCAAGATTTTTTTTCTCTCGCTTCTATTTTTTTTATTGTAAACTGTGCTAGCTATTTACAATTTTAAAATATAAACACACCACTCACTATTTATATATGACTCTTTAAAATGTTTTATTTTTCGAAATATTTTTTTATACTATGTTATAATTTTTATTTATTTTTTGTGTTAGACTCCACATAAACTTAATATTATCACTATAGTTTTAAAATCTGGCCCAGCTCGATGAATCTATTCAGGACCAAGCAGATCCGGGAATATAACCATACCAAGTTGAATAAAAAATAAAGAAAAAAAATCCTAGTGTGACCCGGAAAAACCTAGTTAAAAACTTTATTGAAACTTATTAATTTTTATTTTAATTTAAAAAAATTAACCTGAATAACTAGATTAAAATCTAATAATCCGATCAAAAACTAAAACCCATACCTACTTTAGACCGGGCGAGCCAGCAGGCTTGCCCTAAAATCTATGATTATAACAGCACTTGACGGTCGTGGAATGCGCTCGGAGTGAAATAAATAACACCGTACATTTCCGCTCGAATCTCGAGGTTGAAGAAACCCAGTTTTAAGCAAAAGGTGAAGTTCAACGGTAATAATCCTCTATCCTATGCATGTGGATGGAAATCTGAGTACTTTTTTTACAGTGAACCTCCTCGGGACTCTCACTACTCCTGGTTTTTAAGTCTTAAAGATAGTATAAAATGATTTAGTTACTACCATAAATTGATTATTTTACTCATCACTTCACATGAAAAATAATAAATTAGTAATTTTTGTAATTTTAACACCATTGAAAAACAATTAGATTATAAACTTCGAGTTCTGGTTCTAATATGAACACGTGTTTTATTAGATGAGAAAAATAGATTTGACTTTAAGTGTGAAAATTAATTAAAAAAAGCAGCACAGGCTTTATTACTCACCTACTCGGAACAAAAGCAAATCAGATGAAACCTCCCCTGGTCGATTATTGAAGGGAATTGTCTTGGTCTCCCATTTGAATGGAATTATTCTGGGCCTCTTGGATCTTTCTGATTAAAAAAATAATAATACTTCAAGTCCCGAGCGGTCAGGTTCATACAAGACAAGGGACTGGCGATCCACTCGAATTTAAAAAATTCCTGGCACTCGAGAGCTTTGCGCAAACTCCAACCAATCCGAACCCGTTTCGTGAAGGAAAATGTTTCCATACTTCTACGCTTGGTTCGCTATCATCTAATCGCATACTTGGCCTCACCCGGACATAAATATTACAGCGTAATTTAAAATTGTTTTTTAAAATATTATTTTATAAAAAAAAATTAAATTAAATACTTTATATTTATAAATTGTTTTGATAGGTTGATTTTAAAATTATTTAAAAAAAAATAAAAAAATTATTTTAATATATTTTTAAATATAAAATATTTTAAAAAATAACCGTTATCACATTTTATTTATGCTTAACTTGTATTGATTAAAAATTTTACTTTGATTAATTTTTGTTTATTTAACTGTATAAAAAACTGTTGTACAAGTAATATGAACATTAAATTTCATAAGAATCCTATTCGCCGAAGTTGAAAATTTGTAGTGATTAAGGTCCTTCTCTTCTCAAATACCGTCAATGCTAGCATGTCAGCGTGACAAATTCTAGCTCCTAATTTCAATGATTTGGGGGCCAATTTTGTAATGTACTGGCTAAACGTGGTCGTTTGTTTTTTGATTGGGGTCGTTGAAATTCATTGGAAGGATAAAATTATTTGTATATTGAATCTCATTGGTAAAGGTGTTTGGAAATGGGAACTTGTATTTTTAAAAATATTATTTATTTTTTATGTTTTTGATTTGTTTTGATGTGCTGATTTTAAAAATAAATTTTAAAAAATAAAAAATATATTATTTTAATATATTACTAAACCAATTTTTTTTTTTTAAGTATAACCACGACAACAACCAAATTCCTAAATATATCCTTAATTCTTAAAAAGATATGTGCCATTCGAACTCAAAACCGAAGGGCTTTCAGCGTTTGCTAAATTCCAGCCCACTATCCTAGCAGATTTATACCCAAGAAATGCAAATGACAGTCGAAAGTAAATTCCAATTATGGGCCTTTGGCCCATAATTCAAACCTGCAAAAGTTTTTGGTTTAGCAATCATCAAGCCATCAGCTTATTGTAATTAGCTGATTGCTGGCCCGTGACATGGTAAAAACATATAGACGATCATAGTTAAATTAACTAACTTACAACTTAGTATATAAAACCAAAAGAACCTATAAAAAAATTAAATGAAGTTGTAAAATTAAAAGCCTAATAACCCAATATTAAAGATGAAAACATGGTATAAAAGAATGAAAAAATAATAATTAAGAGCTAAATTGAAAAACAAAAAAAAACTAAGAAGAGGATAAAAAGAAGTTTTTAAAAGAATAAAGACCAAAACTGGATAAAAAATCAAATGAAATTAAATGTTGAGAGATAAAATTAAAAAATAAATAAATCAAAAAAATAATAAGTATATAAAAGTTAAAAGAATAAGGACAAAAAATGAATTAAGAAACAAATGAAATAAAATTAAAAGGGATTAAATCGCAAAAAAATATTAATAATGAAAAATATAAAGTATATAAATAGAGCAACTAAAAGTAGAGGACCAAATCAGATAAAAAAAACAAATTGAAAAAAAATTCAAACTTAAAAAACATCAAAAGCCAAATAAATATTAATTAAAAAAAAAATTAAAATTGATAAGATTGACATTAGACATGTATTTCTAGGAAATGAGAGATAAAAGATAAAAATAAAATAAAAATAAGATGGAGTTATCTAAAATAAATTAAAGTTGGTCTTGGAATGAAGAATTCTTGTTTTTATAATAACAATGCTACCTCCATTCTAAATGTATTATTTCACCTGACCTTTCACGCAAATTAAAAAGGTGTAATTAATTAAACATTTTCAAATTACTTTATATTAATACCCTTCATTTGAATCTAAACAACACAGAGAAATTCGAGTGCAATAATTAAACTAAGTTATAATTAGGGGTATAATAGTAAAACCAGGTAATTAATAATTTAACCTTTTGAATAAATAGTAGTTCTGGGATATATCTCAAAATAAAAGGTGGACAATATCTTTGAGACGGATACAATAATATTTTCTTCCGAATATTTCCTAACCTGTACAAACCCCCGCTTCATGCACTCCTCGGGACATTTAAGAGAGGGAGCGAGTTTGTAATTATATGATACGATGAATTGCCCTCTTGGTGATCTTTCAAGCTGGCTTTCGAAATTCAAAGCCTGTGAATGAAGCCCTTCCCGTTCCCAGCAAATTCTAATTATCCTCTGATTCTATGGCCTCCCAGCTCTTTGGAAAGCGCGTCCTAGAAACTAGTTGATGATAAATGGAATTATTATAAACTGTATTCTACTACTTTATTATTCATGCAACTGAGCACTTTTGGATAATGAACGGAGAAGACATGGAAGTCACTCATTGCTTTCAACTGAGCTCAAGCTTTGGTTCTCATGGTGATCTTGAGAACTGAGCTCAAATATATGAATTCATGTGCTCTATAGGATATCCGAACTTAAAACCTTGTACTACCAATGTTTTGCAGACCACACTGGGTTCGACAAATGATATTTATTGCACGTAGCCTGAAGGTTATAATGATGTACCTCAGTTGTATCAAATTTATCTAGAATGGATAAACTCAAACATCCCAATCATAGGAAAAAAAAAAAGTGTGGAGATCTCAAGACCCCTCTCTGAAAAAATGGTAAGTAACTTGTATACAAATAGACGGAAGCTCTGGATGCCAATGGATTTCTGAGGTATCAAAAATCTAGACGCCAATGAATTTCTGTGGGAGATAAGAACTCCTCGTGTTTCCGTACTAAAACTGTGATAAGACGACAGAAGAATAAGATTAAAGCGCTGTAGGACACCAATCACCAGTGGGTTTGGGACGAATGGCAATGACTTTTTATCGGAAACTGTTCTCTAAGAAGCATAGTACAAGCTATAGTTTTCCAGTTCGAGGACTATTTCCAGTGGTAGAGCAGTTCCAGATAGATCAGTCAAATTTCAGACGAGGAGATTAGGACAGCTCTGTTTGAGATGAAACCATTTAAAGCACCAGGGCCAGATGGATTTCAGGCATTCTTTTATCAGACTCGATGGAGGATAGTGCGACCCGTGGTTTGGAGGTATGTTAGAGATATGGTGGAAGGTAAAGTGGAGATTTCGGGGCTCCCAAGAAGACTGGTGGGTCTAATAATGCAGTTTATTGAATCCTCTTCGCTAAGAATCCTATGGAATGGGAGGCCGTCTGAAAGCTTCAATCCTTCAAGAGGTATTCGTCAGGGGGATCCACTCTCCATGTATATTTGTGCTGTGCATGGAAAGATTGTCCCTGCTCATTTGTAAGGAAGTCAGTTCTGGTGCTTGGCGGCTCGTTTGTTTTTTTTGTACATGACATGCTTCTCTTTGGTGAAGCAAGTGAAGATCAACTGAAGAGCAAGCTACAGCTTGTCTAAAGTCTCTGGAAAAAACTAAGATTTGCTTTTCCATGAATGTTACTTCCTCCCTAGCTAGATCCATTAAACGTAATGGATCCAGCGGTTTTGCAGTTACAAAGGATCCAGGGAAATATTTAGGAGTTCCGCTTTTGCTTCAACGAGTGGCCAAGCAAACATATCACTTGCAGAAGCTGGCGAGTTGGAAGTCCAAGAATCTATCACTTGCAGGGGAGAATTACGTTATGCAAGCCCATGCTATCCGCGGTTACCCAATGCATTCATCGCTCTTGCCTGAAGCTACATGTAACGAGATTGAAAAGATATGTCACCGGTTTATTCGAGGGGAGACCGGAGGAAAAGAAAGGCCACCGAGTCAGGTGGAAAACAATGTGCAAGTCGAAGCAGGATGGTGGGCTCGGACTAAAAAATGGGCACATTTGCATATATTACGAGGCTTGGCTGGGGTGTAATCCATGATAACACAGGTCTTCGGGCAGAGGTCTTTGGAGGTAAACACATCAGATCGTAGGTTCTCGATCCACAGGCCCAGGCGAGAGGGAAAAACAACCCATTATTGTCAAAGCTTGTCGATAGATCTATCTGCAAATCAATAGTTTGCATGTTATCTAACAATTTTTTCTGAAAGTTGATTTTTTTTTATTTAATAAAAAATAAAAAATCTTGAGCTATATAATAAAAATAATCCTTTTACATTACATTAAAACTCAAAAAAACTAAAATTATTAAAACTCAAAACAACCCACATTGTTTATTTCTCTTAGCTACAATTATAATCATGTAACCACATGTCGTAACATTATTATTATTATGTTATAACATTATCGAGTTTTTATTCCTTCCAATTTCATTCTTCCTAGTCACATTAATGTTGTTGTTTTTATTTATTTACATACCTTATGATTTGCATTGTTTCGCATGTGGTTGGTTTTTAAGGATTTTCAAAGGTGGACTGGGTTTTAATTTCGCAAATCAGCGTTCAATGGCGTTGAAAATAGAAATTGAAAGATGAGGACTAGACTTGACAAAAAATAAAAATACAAAAAATGTTTTTTTTTTTAATTTTATAATATTTTATCTGATTTTTTTTCTTTTTTGATTTTATATAAATAAATTATATTTTTATGAGATATTTATAAAAAATAAATAAATAAATTTAGCAACAAGAACTAATCTCTAATATAAAATAAATTAAAATATATAAAATAAAATTGGTAATTGGTGGAAAATAATTGTATTTGTACCTATCTTATCTTTCACTAAAATTAGATTCTTGCTTGTTAACTTCTGCTAAAATGCGCTCACTTCTATCCCATCTTCCTTCAGAAACACCTCCATCAAATTTCAAAACCCAAGCTGTCCCTGACCAGTAACCCAGACCTCTAAAGCCTCAAATTCCTTGAACTCCACTCACGGCGCAATGCAGCCACAACCCCTTTCCTTCACTAACATGAGCTGGTCACTCTCAATCTCCACCCCACCTTCAAAAAACCTCTTAACAGGATCCAATGGAAACCAAGACCCACAATTTCTTACTATCCAATCCTCTAAATGGTGCCCCGACCCAAATTCAACTGGGCTCCAAAGACAATCCAAGAAGGAGTTGTCTAGGATTCTAAGAACTGAAGCTGCTATAAAAGCTATTGAACAAAAAGCCAACTCTAAGAAATATAATAACCTTTGGCCTAAAGCTGTTTTAGAAGCTCTTGACGACGCTATAAAAGAAAACCAATGGGAATCTGCTCTTAAGGTTTGTGGGTTTTTTTTTGTGAAGTTGTGTTCTTTTTATTGTTTTTTTAGTTATTTTCATGTTTTATAGTATGTGATTTTGGTTTAAGGTCTGCTGTGTTATGTTTCATTTGAGTTATGTCGATGGTGGTTAATGTGTGCTTTTGTTTCTCTGAGCCAAGTTTGAATTAGTGATATTGCTATACAAGTGCATTAGTCTATCAAGAAAGTGATTAACTTTCCATGATCATGGCATTATACGATGGTTGTTAAATTCAAGCAATGCATTTGGCAATTTCTAGAAACTTGCTGGTATTTTATTGTTATGATTACTGACGTTTGTGTTTAGAATGCATGCATATATTCTAAAATAAAGTCCGTGTCTGGTTTTTAGATTTTTGAACTTCTTCGTAAGCAACAATGGTACGAGCCGAGAACCAAAACATACACCAAGTTGTTGATGATGCTTGGCAAGTGCAGGCAACCTGAGGAGGGCAGCTTGCTTTTTGAGGTCATGCTGTCTGATGGCCTCAAACCTACAATTGATGTTTATACTGCTCTTGTGAGTGCTTATGGCAAAAGTGGTCAACTTGACAAGGCGTTTTCTATTGTTGTTGAAATGAAAGCAATCTCTGAATGCAAACCAGATGTGTATACATTTTCCATACTTATAAACTGTTGCATTAAACTCCGTCGTTTTGAACTCATTCGAGGAATTCTCGCTGAGATGTCATATCTAGGAATTGAATGTAGCACTGTTACATACAACATTATCATCGATGGATACGGTAAGGCTAAAATGTTTGAAGAAATGGAGAACACATTGACAGATATGATTGAAAGTGGCAGCTCTGTTCCAGATCTTTTCACATTTAATTCCATCATTGGGGCTTATGGGAGCAGTGGGCGGATAGACAAGATGGAGAAGTGGTACACTGAATTTCAGTTAATGGGTCTAAGGCAAGATATTAAGACGTTCAATATCCTGATCAGATCATATGGGAAAGCAGGCATGTATGGCAAGATGAGGTCTGTTTTGGAATTCATGGAGAAAAGGTTCTTTTCTGCATCAATTGTTACTCATAATATTATCATTGAGACATTTGGAAAGGCCGGGGATATTGAGACCATGGAGGAGCACTTCAGCAAAATGAAACATCTAGGAATTAAGCCTAACAATGTCACTTACTGTTCTCTTGCTAGTGCTTACAGTAAAGCTGGGCATATAACGAAGGTTGATTCAATTCTGAGGCAGGTGGAGAACTCTGATGTGATACTAGATACCCCATTCTTCAACTGCGTCATCAGTGCCTATGGTCGAGCAGGTGATGTAGAAAAGATGTCTAAGTTGTTTCTGGAAATGGAAGGGAGAAAATGCAAGCCGGACAGCATCACCTTTGCTACCATGATTCAAGCCTACAACGCTCAAGGCATGATTGAAGCTGCACAAGGCATGGAGAATATGATGATTGCAACCAGGAAGAATTCAGGTATGCGTGATGGCTTCCCTACTTTCTAGTGATATTGTTAGTTGGCCTATGCAATTTTTTCCTTTAACTAGTTAGGTTTACTTCCTGCTCATTAAATTTAACGTCTTCATTTTCATTTTGGTATTTTGAACCATTCTATGCCTGTTTGTTTGAATGTAATGAGGAGGACTTGTGTGAAAGAAATTTGGATTTGAAAACTGTTGGGGTATTATTGAACATGATTTAATTGTGCCTTCTGAGGAAAAAAAAGGCAGCTCCTTCCCAGGTAGAGGGATTTGAGGAGGAATTCTGTGTTACCTCTCAATTCAGTGGTTATGCCTCAATATATGTGAAGACCACTTAAAGTTTAACCGGAAAGAGCTTGTTTATCATGAATTTTAGAATTTTTTGTTATGATAACGTTCTTAAGACAAGATAAAGACTTCTGGATATGCTTTACTGCTTTCTCATGGGTGCTCAGGTACTAGGTTGATTGAAGCCTAGCATGAGGGTTATTGTGGAAGAGCAACATTCAAATATAAGACAATTACATGTCTGAGGTGATAGTTTGGGAAGAAATACTTATTCCTCATGACAGCTTCTGTTTCCGGTGAGTACAGTCTTCCTAACACTTGTGAATTGTGAAAAGAAACTGACACACAAGCACTCACGCACAGATATTAATTGAGGTTCAAGGTATTTCTCCTTGAAACACTTAACATTAACTAGTTACATTATGGAAGATCCGACACCCTGTCACCCCTCTGACCTCTGAATCTATGCTTCCTTGCTTCATTAAGTGCACACCGTGTTTTATTTTTCCTTTTCTGGTTTCATTAGAATCGCTAAATTACTTAATTCTGCCTTCATGCATCTGTGACAGGGAAACTTCCTGCTTCTAGCCATGATAAGAATGAATACACACCTTCAGCTCTATAATATCTGTTGCATACAGTGGATGATCCAATCGGCATCCTCTACTTCTGGATACCAACCTTTGGTTTTTCCCTCCTGTATCCGAAGGGAGGTATTCGGGATCAACATATGAACCATGCCAATAATGTGAGCTTGACAACTTTTGGTGCAGTCCTGCTCCTTGACATGCATCTACATGCCTGACATGCACCTGGTTTTTTCTGTGCTATCGCCCTAAGGTTCTTGCTTGTGCAAAAAGCACGGATATTCTATTGGTACGCATCCACAAATTTTCCTGCACGAGAAGCACATAAGATTCCGTAGCCAAGCAGGTTTAGGGGGTCGCTTGAGTGTGATAGATTGTTACAGACTCAGCCACTCGGTCCATTTAGACACAACCAATCACATTGATCGTTGCACTAGATCCGTTTGTTACAATTGGTTAGTTTAGAGCATCCAGATAATTTGATTGGTCTGGTCCACACTCAAACTATGTAACAATCACTCCATGAAAGTTTACAGTGTAGAAATTAGTCAGGTTGTAATCTCCAATTATCTTGTTATAAAGAAATAAAAAGGAAAGACAAGAGAGGAACGTAGACAAGGAGGGGAAGGATAGCTTATGATGGACATCGTTGATATTTTTTCATGTTATTGCCATTTTTTTATTTATTTGATGCAATAAGCTTATGAATAGCATGTAATCTAAGCAATTTTTGAGGCTGATGTCTTGTCCGGTTAGAATGGGACGCCCTTCATTGAGCTGTTTGATTTCAGGTGTAGTAGGTTGGTGATGGTATTACTTGTTCTGCTTTCTGCTTTCTTCAATGGTATTACTTGAAAAAGGTCTACAGTGGTATTAACTATGGCGAAGACCATTCTCGTGATGGAATATTTTGGTTCCAAGCAAACCGTTCAACGATAACTTTTGATATTATAAGTTTGTTTATTTTTGTATTTTAAAAGTATTTTTTAAAAAAATATTTTTTTTGTCTTAATATATATATTTTTTGTTTTTAAATCTTTTTAATATGGTGATATTAAAAATATATTTTTAAAAATAAAAATATATTATTTTGATGTATTTTAAATAATTACTTGTAGATAATTTTTTAAAAAAAAATGATATGGATATTGCAATTTTTTTTTTTTTAATGTGAATTTAATGTTTTAAAAAAGAAGATTAAGAGGAGCACCCTATTTCGGGAAATAATATTTAAAAGTAACTTAGTATGAAAAAAAAAATCCCGACCAAAGTTCAGTTCCCCAAAACTAGTACTGCGTTTTCTGCCTGTCATTCTTTACCTCTTTTTTCTCTTGGGTTCAAATTACCACAGTCAGCAATGGATTACAAAATTGGAAATATATTTCTAAGATGTAATTTCATTTTGAAAACCATCCATATGCCCTTCTAGATGGAAGATTAACATTTTACATGTTTTTTTTGTGTGTAGATTTTACTTTTTCAAATATGTTTTTATTTAGAAATATATAAAAATAATGTAAAATTTATTTTTTATACCAATATATCTAAAAAATCTAAAAATATATAAATAAAATAATTTTAAATAAAAATTAAAAAAATACATGTTGGACTTCAACGCCAAGCAAGCACAAATCATCCATTAACAGGAACCAGATTTCACAGGAGAAAAAATAGAGAAAGAAAAACATGGGTGAGAAAAGGAAGGACAAATTTACAATGGGCGGCGAAAACGCAAAGATTCAAGACCTAAATGATGAGACTTGGGAGGACAGGTCACAGGACCTTTCACGGTCAAGGCTCCCAAATTTCTGTGAGATGGTAAGAGATCATGAAGCTGACAGCTGACATGACCGCTTTTTTCCCTCTCAGGCATTGGCTCAAAACAAGCCAGTAGCTTCTAATGGAGCGTTCAACATGACTCGAAGAACATGTTCTTAGAAATCATGGCACCATTTCTTTTTCAATGACAAGCATCATCCAACTTTACTAATAATTACATCAATGAAATTTGTAATGCCTTGAAAACCCACCCATAATTAGACCTAAATTATTTTTTATATATATTTTCAGGTCATTCTAGTATTTTGATATTAAAAATAAATTTTTAAAAAACAAATATCAAAATAATATATAGCATGCTCTCTCAACCGACGCATATACAACCCCGAAAGTCTAGGAAAAGGGTGCGTGAAAGGGTCAATTCTAAGGATTTGTTCGGTAAAGTTGCATAAAAGCCATAGCATATATATTTATATATAGACACGTTATGAGGTTGAATGTGAAAGGGAGCTCATCTATGGAGGCAGGTCAATAGTAGAGCCAACTTGCCTGGCAAACCAATAACGTGAGACTCTTGAGATTCAGACATGGTAGAGGTAGGGTCCTGTAACCACATTTAGAAAGTCGACTGCAGTTTTGGATATTAAATTAAATGCCACGCAATGTTTAATTTCTAACCTACCATGTTGCTATCTCACTTGCTAAGGAGTTAATGTCACTCACCACTTGTCCATACTTTTTTTTTTTAATTGTTGGTATCCGGGTCAATTTATATCTACCTCAACTATTTTATACTTAATCCAGTTATTAAGCGGATCTAAATTTTATATCGTTATTTAGAATTGAAGTTTGAAGATTTTTTTAAGGATAATTTCTATTGGTTAAATTTATTCACTGTATAATATTATTATTCTTAATTTACTTCTATTTAGAGGATCTCTTAAATTTAAATTTGAATAATTTGAATTTTTTTATATATTTAAGTAGAATTCTAGCTAGATTATGAAAAAACTCATGAGATTTTCTATTAAGTCATGAGAGAGGATTGGACAATTTTCAATAGGATTTTATGGAAACCCAAGCAACGAGTATGCTGATGAACTATCTTTTATCTTTTTCAATTAGATCTTTTGTAGTTAATTTCTTTTAATTCAACAAAATTGTTATTATTATCAACCTGAATTATCCGGTTTGTTACTCAATGTGATTAAATAATATACTAAAACATCACAAATGAAATTAAGGCTTAAGTTATAATATACAGGGGTGGGAGGCAAATTAAGAATTTGTCTGAAAGTATAGTATATGTTATTTTTTAAAAATAATTTTTTAAATATATTGAAATAATTTTTTTATTTTATTTTTTAAGATTCATATCAAAACAAAAAAAAACATAAAAAATAATTTAATACTTAAAAAAATCTTTGAAATTTTCAAAAAGTGTGGTCTTACCTAGGGTTCATAAGTTCCCATAATCGAAAATCACATGAACCTTATGGGATATGGATTCAAGATCATGTATTTCAACAAGCACTTGAAGGCTCATAATGTAGATGCATGAATCTTGATGCATGTTAATATGTGTGCGTGTTTGGTCATTTTGAATTTTGCACCAAGGTCGTGGGTAAATGATCATTATTCCTTTCACATTTCTCTACATATCATGAAATGCAACATCATCAATAGATTATCAAGATGAATCAATGGTGCTTGTAATACTCACAATAATCAACTTTCTCATGCTCGGACAAGCAAGAAAGATCGATGGAAGTCTTTCAAGCTCATGAACTACATTCTAAGATGGTGGTATGAGGTCCAATTTTCACTTTGTAATCAAGAAATTAAGGTTTTTTCTAAGCGTAATTAACCGCACAAAGAAGAAGAAAATCATGCTAGCCGGATATTCTAACGTCTTGCCGGAATTATGTCAATCATCTACCACGACTGATTTGCGTTGACAAATGTTGGCAGAAACGTGGCTTCTAGTCAGCCATCTACCCATACTGTTCTCTCTCTTTTTTTCCCATAGTTTTTTAGATAAAAAATATTTTTAGTTATGATTTAAAAAATAGATTTAAAAATATTGATTTTTGCATATAAAATAAATAAATAAATAATAGATTTTCAAGAATTGAAAATATGTTATCTTAACTTCTATAAAACTAAGATTTAAAACAAAATTCTATGTAAAATTTAGTGAAAAAAAAACGAATTTTCTCATGAAAAAAAGAAAAGAAAAGGAGAGGCTATGATCATAAACACAAAACAGCATCTTCATCATCTCCATATCAAATGCATGGGCCACTTTTACGCGTTTAATTATGCGGCAACGCGGAGGGAATATGTGCCTGTGCCTGTCATGTGAATGCAATGTCTTACATTATTGTATAGAATATAAAAATATTTGCACTATTGCAGGTACTGACGTCCTGTATGATTTATAATCGTTGTTATTATTAAGTTTCCTGGGAATTGTGCTGTTCATCTTCTTGAGATTCGGTGTAAAATTCATGTATAAATATGATATTCACTGTAAAAATTATTCATAAATCTTACTTCTATGTGAAATATGTAGAGGAGTACGATTCTTGATATATTGAACAATTCATCTACATAAAAACCATGGATATATCACGTGCACTTTTTTAAAATTCAAATACTCCTGTCCTGCATGTATAAAAATCTAATAATGTAGTTGACTCACGGAAAGCTTGCAAGTATAAAGCCCAATATTGTATGAAATTAATTATTATATCTCACTTATATGAAAAAAATGAGTTCGAATCATCATATAATAAACAAATAACGAGCAATATTCTCGAAGGTGAGACGACTGCTTGAAGAAAACTAAGTGTTAGGTTTTCTTAGAAGAAAATAAAAAAGAGGGTAGGAGCGTGGGGGAAAGTGTAATTGTCGTCCCAACGGGATTACCATTACGCAGCAATCATGACAGAAGCGACTGCTGCAAAACACTTTAACCTTCCATGGTTTCAACGCCTTTGTATAGCGTTTGTTATATATATATATACACGTAGATTGGTAAAAAATTATTTTTAAAAAATATTGATTGGTAAAATTATTCAATATTTTCTTAATTAGGAGACTTTAGATTGAATATTGTTACTTATTATTATTGAGATCGTGAAGATTAGGCAACAAATTACCTCCTCCTTTTATCACGTGTTAATGTGAAGAAGAAAATAAAAATAAAGATGAAAAACTGCCTACGAATCCTTATGTGTTAACTAAGAAACAAACCATCTAATTAATTAAATGGCATAGTAATAAAAATTTAAAATTAAAAAATTTGTTTTCTCTATTATTTTAAATTCAAATCTTATGGTTGTTAATATAATAATCACTGAAGGTTTATTTGATTGTTAACTTCAGAGCTCATGAGATTAGTTAGTTCGGACATTTATATTAATAATAATAAAAAAAAAAACAAAAAGAGCAAACCAAGAAAGAAAGAGATTTGTAAATATATATATTGCAGTGAGTTCCGATTGATCAAGAACTGCATATTCTTTGTTCCAGCAGACCTCTCGTGGAATGGAATTGAACTTGGAAGAGTGGCAATTTGACCTCTTTCATCTATTCTCTGCCACCATTACTGCAACTACTTGCGAATTCTTATGTAATATGCTATATATTGGACATCTCTCTCTCTAAAACTCGAATGTATATCCACTTTCATGGCAACTTGGACAAGTGTTCTTCTATTTTTATTTCTTTTTCAAGCCACCACAATGTATGCCTCCTTGAAACCGGTATTTGGCATTTGGTACCGTAGAATCAATTAAGTGATAAAAGGAACGGTTACACTAAAGGTGAGAATGATGGAATATATATGTGTGTCTTTCAATTTTAAACAGGAGTTCTGTGTTTATAGAGTTTATCTTGTTGGAATTATAGAATATCTGAAGTAATTAGTAATATTCTATTAATTATTTTTTGAATCTATTTTTTAAAAAAAAATTAATAAATACAATTCAAATAGAAATTTTAAGTGAAAATATTCTTATCAATTTTTTATGAGTAACGAGTTTCATCTTTTTTTTTTATTAATTTTGTTTGAATTTATTTTTAATATAAGCTCATAAAATAACTCATAGGATATAACTTTAAGAAAAGCAAACAAAATTTTCATATATAAATATAAAACAATACTCTCATAGGTAATATTTTCTTAACTGATATCAATTTCATTTCATTCTTAAAAGATCTCGAAGCAAAACATCCCTTTCTGACAATATTTTTTTTTTTTGGTCTTAATCAAGTGATACATGGAATGTGAATTGAGTAACTTCTAATTAATCTCTTTGATATATAGTGGATAATACGTACACCCCAAAAGTCAAAAGCAGAGCATGAAAACAACTTTTTCTTTGGCCCACTAATCACAGTACGTGGTAAAAACTGGGTGCCAATAAATGGATCATCATTGAGCCGTGGAAAACAAATTATAATGGCATTTTTCCGACCAATTTTGGCTATTGGATGGATTGGACATATATAAATGGATGTTGGGGAAAAAAAGAGGTATCGTGTTATTAATTTCCCGACCATTTTTTGGGATTGGACGATGAACATCAAAGCTTCTGCAAGATGATTGAGACAATATCGTTTATATATAGTTCAGATCAATTGTGAAATCATGCTTGGTTGGTTCGAAATGATTATACCATTTAATCGTTTATTTAATCATATTATAAACTATTTTTGGAATGATCAACACTACGCTACCTCTGTCGTGATATCTTCTGTTTTGAATCCGAGCTAGATTGGCTGATGTCATGTCGCAAATCTGATTTTCTTTGTTTTTTATTTTTGTATATTTTGGTCTTGTTTTGCTTGTTTCTCACACGGTAAGCCGCGGGCGTATTTGGAGCCTTGGCTTATGTATTGGTCTTTGGCCCTTTTTTATAATAAATAAACATTTTAATTGTATATTCTATGCATTCATTATATTTTTAGGGGTTATTTGATTCTTTTATAGAATTTTGATTAAAAATAAAACCAATTTCTGTGGCCAGTTAACATGTTTTTAACGGGAGGCAGAAGTGCAATCATAATTAATATTAAATATAAAAGAAGATGAAAAGTACAGGGCTTTTAAAACAGAGAGTGTAGAGTGTTATGACATCCAAAATAGAGAGGGGTGGAAGTAATTATCAAGTCTTAAAATTAATTATAAGCCTACCTTTTATTTCATAAACACTTAATTAATAAGCATTTTGTAGCGATCATCAATTGTTTGATATGATATTACCTGTTTCTCAGCAAGAAGTAGAGTATAAATCTTCAAATCCAATAATATAAATTAATAATAAAGTGTTATTCTAGCGGTTAAAACACTGTTATATCCCTACAAAGATGAGAATATAAATTTATTTATTAGAAACCACGAACACCAAATATGACTAGTCTTATCTTTTAAAAAAGTATGAAAATATCTAGGTAAAAACAAAAAAAAATCCAATACTATAAATTGATTGTCAATTAGGAAAACAACTTCCAATTTTTATATATCTTCCAGTTTAAGATAGAGGACTTGTTCTTTTTGATGCCATGAAATAATGTTTCGTGAAAGACAAATACATGTTCTTGAATATCAATATGATAACTATCAGCCATATTTCCGTATTCTTTCTTTACATGATGAGTGTTTTTTGGGTGTTTGGTGAGTGCTTTTGAATTTTTTTTTAATAATTTTAGATTATTTTAATTTGTAATGTTAAAAATAAAATTTTCAAATTAAAAAATATCTTAAAAAATAATATCTACAATATTTTCAACCATACTCTTATATAAGCTCTGAACATTGGTGATTGTTCCACGACTTTTTATCGTCAACCGTTGCACAGTAAAGAAAGATTATCCAAAACCTTATGTAATAATTAGTTAATCAGCTAGAGGATTTGGAGACAGAAAGCTGAATGATAATCACGTAGTAGTAATTAAGGAAATGATAACAAGGGCCACAAATTAAATCTGTCAGTTTAAACAATGACAGCAAATCAAAGAGGACATTAATTAATTGCATGCATTATGTTGTTTGCCTGTCAAATTAGAGATCATTGTGTGGTTGTTAAGAATTAATTAGCCAAATTAGACTTTAAGATCAGCTGGGACAGCCTTTATAATTCAGAGGGTGTTTATTTTTTATACATTTAAAAAATATTTTTAAAATT
The DNA here is from genome assembly GCA_030145905.1 of Populus davidiana. NCBI lineage: Eukaryota > Viridiplantae > Streptophyta > Magnoliopsida > Malpighiales > Salicaceae > Populus > Populus davidiana. The sequence goes on from CM057797.1 coordinate 9,038,952, forward strand.
TATTTAATTTATTTAATATATATATTGAATCATTTTAATTTACTAATATGAAAAATTAATTTTAAAAAATAATCGTTACCACAATAATAAATAATAACTTATTATTAATAATAATTGTTTGCACTTTTGATGTAGTAGTTTTGCACTTAATTATTATTATTTTTATTAATATGGATGTTCAGGACAGCTTGCGTATATCTCAACTAATCTCACGGGTCCTGAATTTAACGACCATATAAGTTTCCAGTGGCCCTGAGACTTGTGAAACTTAAACTAGTAATCTCTAGAGAACAAACCTAAAACCTAATTAGTTGAGTTATACCCCTCAAGCTTTACTAAGAATTTCTTTCTTAAGCTATTATATATATATATATATATATATATATATAAAATAAAATCTTAAGCAGCAACCATTTTACTAGGAAGAAAGATTATCCTCCTGTATATTAATGATATCTATTTTTTTTTCAGTTAAACAAGAAAGTTATATACTAAATATTGATGGAACCATCTTTATTTTTATTAAAAATATTTCATCACTATTTTCATCAAAAAAATTATTAACAAAGTATTTTTCCATCAGTTATTTTATTTTATTTTCTCGCTAATATATATTTTGGTAGTGCAAGTGCAGTACTAAACTATTATGATTCATCTCTTTATATTTCATCGTATACATTTACATACAACTCTTTTATTCTTTTACATTTTTTTTTCCTTTCCTTCGAAGCAAAGGCCACATTCAAGGTCAAAATCTAGGGTTTGCCAAATCATCATCATCATCTTCTTCTTCTTTCGGTGAGTGGATCCCTACCCACAAAATGAAATATTAGTTTTTTGTTTGGAAAAAAAGATGTTCTTATGACACAAGAAGGACAATAGTCAGGAAGGTTTTAATATATAGTCGGTCATAAGGTAAGGCCTGGACCTACTTGCTAGCTAGAGATGTATCCCTCACTGGTTTTGTTTCTGTCTCGATCATGACTAGGAAGCAAGAAGAGAAGATTCTTCACCCTTGCTATTAATTTTGTAAAATCAAATATATTAAATTGTTTGACGTCGAAAACAATATAGTTTTGTGCTCGAAATACTACATGATTTAATTAATACCCATTTATGCCTTATTGGTATTCTTAAAGTCATTTTTATTATTTAAATGAAACAAGTACCATTTCATAAAAGAAATCATCACATTCCTAGCTTTTTTAAGTGAAAAACATCTTCCACTCTCAAAATCCAAGAAATTAATGTTAAAATCCTTTCCTGAACTCTTGTTTAACATTTTCAATTATTTTACTTTAAAATTAATCAATTGAAAACCAGAAAAAACATGAGTATGAATAGAAACAAGTTAGACTCTTTGACTAGGATGGTATTTAAGAGTATAATGATAGTTTTTTTAAAATTGTTTATTTGCTTGAAAATATATTAAAATATTTTTTTATTTTTTAAAAAATATTTTTGATATTAACACATTAAAATATCTGAAAAAACCAAAAAAATAATTAATTTAAAATAAATAAAAAAATACTTTTTTTAAAAATACTTTTAAAATATAAAAACAAATCAACTTTAAAATTTAATGAATCATGAATAAGGAGCTTTCCAAGCATGCATCAAGAGTAACTCCATGAAAAAATATGAAGGAGACAAGATTTTTGAACTCGCATGACCTGGAGAATTACGGGAAGTCAAATTAGAAGAATCGTTAAATTATATGTCAAAAAATTAGGAAATATGCATTACGTGTCACATTGTGAATGGTTGTTGAACCAGAAGTTTTGGAGGTACATTTAGCAGCATGCACGTTTTAGTAATTAAACACGTGCCGCCAGGGCCAGCCCCGCCAGCCAGCCTAAAACAAAATAATAACGGGTGTCTTCACCCTGTTAATTCATTCGTGACATTGGATCTTGTCCAAGATGATGTAAAGGATGAAAACGGCATGCTAGGCGCAATTTCATTATTATTATTATTATTATCATTATCATTATATACGACATTTTCTTCGTAGTCTGTCACTCTGTATTTTTGCAGAGTTACAATCCAGAAGAAGAGATATTGCTTTGTAATTTGTGGAACTTCCCTCTTATTTTACATGGCTAATATCTTAAGCTTGATAAACTTAACATGTACAAACAAGAGGGGGGGAAGGTTTTTGAATAACCTCTTATTTACATTTTTTTTAATTCTGATCTAATTCAATTGGCATTTAAAATTGTGATTGATCATGAGAGGATCCAAGTTGAAAACTGAAAACATTAATGGTCTGTTCATTGCCCAGAACAACATTAATATATCCAGCACGTATACAAATATTATCTTGATAAACTTTTATTGATATGTTCTCCTCCTATATATGTTTCAAATCTTGGAGGAGAAAAATAATTTATAGCAAGATCAATTGATCAATCATGTAAATCACATGGAAAAAAACATGACTTGAATTATAGACATGATTAATTAAATAAATTGATTTTTTTTAATTATGTGATTAAAAAAAATAGGCAACGACATTAATATTGACCAAGTTCTTAAAAAAAAGTGATCAAGATAATCTAGAAAAAAAAAATATTTCTCTAAATAGGGATAAACAATGCAACTCAATTTCCAATCAATTATATAAATATATAAGGATGGAATGGGATAAAAAGAAGAAACCTAAAAAAATTGATCTTAGTCAACCCAAGTTAACATGACAACTTTATAAACCCAGTAATAAGATTAACCTAACTTGAGTTATCCTATTAAACACACAACTCAAATCATGATATTAGAATAATCTAGTATAAAAAAATATGAACTTGCGTTAACTATTCAAATATATGACCCGAACCATTAGACTCAAAGCATATTATCTAAAAAAATATGAAACTTAATTTTCAATCAATTAAATATTAAAGGATAAAATTAAAAAAAAATCAATTATGTAAAAGAATTTAAAATAAAAAATAGCAACTAAAAGAGTATTAATTAAAATCATAATAAAAGATAAATTATATATTTTATTGCAGGGTGGAATTGAAAAGAAAAACCTATTTAGCAAAAGAGAAAAAAAAAACATTCAAAAAAATGAATATTAAAATTAATATAAATAATAAATTTTATATTTCATTAAAGGGTACAAGGATAATGGTCTTCGTTAGACATATAAATCAATACTGTCCTCAATTGAAGTGTTTTTTTCACTTTTGCCTGAGAAAAAAAAGACTGCATGTCTCGTCGTGGATTCAGCAATACTTCAGAATTTTTAAAAAGTAATGGTATTCTTTGAAGCTACATTTGTTTGTAGTTAATCTGGTGCAGCAATGGTGATTTTCATTTAATGTCGTCTAGTGTATATCCCTCCAACAAAACGTATCTTGCAGAATCAATCTTACGACAAGAACCTGTACATGGACCCCTAACTAATAACTGAAACAAACGACAAAAACAAAGTGTTTTATATGTATCTCCCCAACTCTCATATTATACACCAACAACGAATGTATTGGTCATTTTATCCGTGTTTGGTTGCGAGTTATAATTTTTTTTAAAAAATAATATGCAGGTTGTTTCAAATTATTTTTTTATAAGAAATTTAAAATATAAATTGCAAAGCTTATACAAGTCTGATCAAGATATTTCTTAACATAAAATGAAATATGTATCAAATTTTGTTCATCACACTTAATTTAAGGATGAAATTGAATGGGAAAAAAAAAACTTCAATGAAAGTGCTAGGGATAGAATTAAAATTTTTTAAAAACAATGATCAAAATAAAAAACCAAACATATAAAAAATTGTAATTAAAAAACTAGATTGAAAAAATAAAAACTATTATAAATGAAAAAGAAACGGGATAAGAAATTAATAGAATGAAGAATGAAATTGAAAAGTAAGAAATATAGAGAATAAATGTCTATATTATTTGTCATGAGAGAGAAAAGAATGGAGAAAAAAATCAAATGATCACCGGAGACAAACTGACCACTGCAAGTTGCCACGCGCCACCCCAAATGAAAGAAGATATGGCGTCACGTCTAGAAAGACAATGAAATGCCAATTATGTCAACTAGATTGTATCACAAACACCTTCTAAATGATGTAAATATCATCCAAGTGTTGGGACGTGCAGAGCACGTTCCAACAACTTTAAACATTAGAAAAATTGAAAATATCAAAATGCCCTCACGACATGGTAATTACAAAAAAAAAAAAAAACATGTGAAGATATAAAAATATTTTTAAAATAATAAGTTTATGTTTTGTCTTTTCCTTAACCACCTAGCCATCACCCTTTTTCTCTTAACCACGAAAGTGTATGACATTAATGTATGTAATAAAAATTTTGTAGAGATGTAACAAATTAATAAACTTGCCCATTCTATCCTCATGGAAATCGAGGCTTTGAAATGGAGAATTTCGGATTTCACATTTTCCTTAGTAATTATAATTTTCTTTTTCTAGTTTCTCAAGTAAGCTTCTTTTATATAATTATTTTCTTGTCAGGAAATATACTCACTTATAATGGCATTAATTAACCTTAAGAGATTAATCTTGACCGTTGACTGCCAAATCTGATCATAGTCGACAAATGCAATGTAAGGCCAGGATGGAGCAGTCATTGCCAAGAGTTACAGCCAGCAACTTCATGTCACAGGTGTCAAATAAAGAATGTCACGTGCAGCTCGCCATCCTATTAATGAGAATTCACGTTCTAAAATTGACCACTCACAACAGTCGGACCTTTGCCCTCAAGTCTTTGTTTAATGAAAGAATCTTGCTCCGCAAAAAGAAGAAAATACTTTCCAAACTACAAGTAGTTTCGTGGTGCTTGCGTAGATTAATGCCTTGCTAATCTCCCCTTCTAAACTATTCTTAATCGTTTAATAGCATGTTTTAAATGTTTTTTATTTTTTATTTTTTAGACTAATGAGTGTTATAACTTACAAGTATCGGTGTAATAATGGCTTAATTTAATTTTAAGGATTGGTTTAGTGGTTAATAAAGCATGCCTACTCATTAAAGTTTCAAGCTCAAATCTTAAAATTAGTATTCAATATCATTTATTATTTTTTTATAAATAAATATAGTCTTAATTAATATATAAAATCATTGAAAAGTATTTTTTACTGCCAAATTAATCTTATAAAGATAATATTTTTTACTTACTAGAAAAAAAAACTTTTAAACATGATAACGAGTCGAAGCTCAAGATCTATCTTAAATTGGTATTAATAATTTTTAGATTGATTGATATTTAAAATTCAAAGGGTGATGGTTGGTGATGTATTACATAGACGAACAATTAATATAAATTAAGGTCTATTTAAGAGTATGATTATAGTTGTTTTAAAGTATTTTTCATACTTAAATATATCAATATAATTTATTTTTATTTTTTAAGATAAATTACAATTTAAATTATGTGTTTGAAGACCCATTTACTTAACAATGAAAATGAAGATAATTTTTTTTTTACAATTACAATGAAAATGAAGATAAATTTCACACTAAATTGCATGTTTGAAGACCTATTTACTTAACAGATTGATAATCAAAATTAAATCAACCTTCAATTTTAACAGACACGATTAGCTAGGTTAAATGTACAATTCGAAACATTTTCTAATATTTTTAGGATTGTATCATATATTTTTAAAAAATCTTGGATGGCTTTGTATATATGTCCTATATTCTATATCTTTACAAGGAAAAGAACACAAATTCAATTATCAGAAAACATATTTATTGAGAGGGGTAATTATAAACTCCAAACAGGACTAATCTCAAACTTTAAAAGGATATGAGAATATTCAGGTAAGATAAAATATATATATGTCATCGTAATCTAAATGTTGTATGCAATCTACCTCGATATATTTAATTACATTTAATCTATTATTAAAAAAATATTGTAGCTTCAATCTATTATTTCTAGATTTTCCTGCTAGAATTAATAAAAATATACCACATGCGACCTGTACATGATCAAATTTAAACTCTATATATCCAAAATACCATTCATTTAGAGATCTAATAAAGGTTTGATATACTAGGATTTGGTACTTAGTTTTAATAAGTTGCATGAATAAATTATATATTCAACATGCTATAAGTTTTGAAAATAATAATAATTAGCCATAACATTTATTTTTTAAAAATATTTTTTAATAAGAGATATATTGGATATATAAAATCTGAATCGAATCATGTGTGAATTATGTGTTATATTTTTATTGATTCTTACCATGAAAATCTAATAAAAAATATACTAAAGACATTAAAAACAATTAAATATATAAAAATATTTTAGATATTATAAATTTCAAGTAAAGTCATTCCCCCTTTATATCTATAAAAATATACTAAATTAAAATTTGTTTCGGTTTTATATCTATAAAAATAAACTGCCTAACCTACCCCTAACGAAATGATGATGCATCCACCCCCATTCCATTGCCGCGTCAGTCAACCCTCGTCAAAACCCGAAGTTAGAGAAAGAGAGACACGTCCACCACCGTAAAAACAGAATCCAGAAATAAAAATAAAACTAACAGAAAAAACGCCTATATAAACTGACTCCCGCTAATTCTTCATGTCTCGCCAACAAAACACAAACACACACACTTCTCTATCTCTCCCTCTCCTTCTAATGGATTCCCCCTCTCGCTCCTCCGTCATCATCATCGGCGCCGGTGTCTCCGGTAATTGACAACTGATACGAATATTCATAAACACTTATAATCTGAAACTAAAAATTAAGCAATTTTTGTTCTCTTTCTTGTGTCAAGGTATATCTGCGGGAAAGGTATTGGCGGAGAATGGAATAGAGGACATGATAATTTTAGAAGCTTCAGACCGTATCGGTGGTAGGATCCGAAAGGAGAATTTCGGTGGCGTTTCGGCTGAGCTTGGAGCCGGTTGGATCGCCGGAGTTGGTGGTAAAGAATCCAACCCTGTTTGGGAACTTGCTTCTCAATCTGGCCTCCGCACTTGTTTCTCTGATTATAGCAATGCTCGCTATAATATCTATGATCGCAGGTATCTTTATACGTGCCCGCCTCGAATTTTGAGCTTTCTAACTTCCTTCAAATGAAAAATGACACAACATCTGGACACTGAGCAACGGAAAATTTCAAAGAGAAATTCTCTTTGGATGCTAAAGAAAGTGGATTTCTTTTGCTGTGTTGTTGGTGCAGTGGGAAAATATTTCCCAGTGGAGTGGCGGCAGACTCTTACAAGAAGGCGGTGGACGCAGCAATTGAGAAGCTGAGGAGTCTAGAAGCAAACCTTGACGGTGAAGTTAGTGAACAGCCTTGGTAAATTCCAAGTCTTCAAATCAATCGATTAATATAAAATTCTTAATGGTGTTAATTAGTTTTAATCTTAATGTCTTTTGCTTGTTCAGTTCACCAAAGACGCCCATCGAGCTTGCCATTGATTTCATCCTTCATGACTTTGAGATGGCAGGTTGGTTTTCCAACTGATTTTACACTATTTTCTGTTTGTTTCCCAGGAAAAGAAAATACTATTTCGGTACCCTGTTTATGCCTTTTTTTATTTGTTGGTTTATCTCATAAAATGCGGAGAATAAATTAATAAACTCAAATGGGTTTATTTCGTTGTATTGTAATAACCGATTGAAGACTGCTAAACAGAGAAGTTAATGGGTTGTTTGTGTAAACAGAGGTAGAGCCAATATCAACATATGTGGATTTTGGAGAGAGAGAATTTCTGGTAGCAGATGACAGAGGATATGAGCATTTGCTATACAAAATGGCCGAGAATTTTCTTTTTACCTCTGAGGGCAAAATCTTGGACAACCGTCTCAAACTCAACAAGGTAACTCAACAGTTAAAACAAACAAAAAAGAAATGGAAAGACACCACCTTTTGATTTCTTTTCCTACAACTTATTTCTTGTTGCTTTATGATTTGTTCTTGTTCTACATTTGTTTTATCGCTTTTATGCATTTGCTAAAACAAAGGGAAAATGCTAAGAGTTAACAGAGCGGTCGAAAAAAGGAAAAAAAAAGAAGGAACAGAGAAAAGTGTATGAAGAAAATTGGAAACTGTGTTCTGTTTTGTGTTCATGCAGATGCAAAGCTATAAATCTTGTTGCTGTTGAGATTGATTGACCCACTTTTGGAGTTTGCAGATAATGACGTTTTAAGAAAAGCCTTATGCCTTTTCTTAATATTCTATTCTTGCTAGTACCATTTTGCCATAAACATATTCTCAGCCATTTTTCATTTCTTTTTTCAAGAGTCAACTGATCTCTCTCTGTTTTTTTTTGGATACTGTTATTTTTTCCATCATTTCAACCGTGGTAAAGCTTTTAAGTATCTATCTACATCATATCAAGGAGATTTTTCAAGTTTGATGCGCTTTAAAGAGGATAAAATCTACTTGTTGTCATCATCAACTCGAGAAAGAAAGAAAATTTAAGCGTAGCACGATGAATGCGATATGGTAAACAATTTAGACAAGAAACCATTTACGCTGTTCCATTATTGTCAGAAAAGCTGTCTGAAACATGCTTTCGGATCATTAGAAAACTGGGAATGGAGGTATGAATGGAATATTTTTTCCGGACTTGTAATTGAAATATTAACCATATTAACATTGATTATTCTCTTGTGGAAGTTGTTGAACAACATCATCCATTGTTATTATTTATTTCCAGAACTTAAAACTTTGTTCTCTGACCCTTTGCTTGCTACATCCTCATGATGAAAACAAACCAAAATTTTCAGTGAGCTTTTTGAGTGGAGGACCCCTACATAGAGCCATTAAAAGTTGACCCAAGAACATGTTTGATTTTTCAATCATATAGCCATTGATCGGCAAAAAGGTGGTCGTCATCCTTCAATTAGCGAAGTGTTTTTTACCGCTCTAGAGGCTGTAGGTCCCTGAACCCGCAATTTGCACCAACACTGACACGAATTAGACCACTATACGGTCAGTAGGTTGAGATGTCATATCAACTCAAAATAAGAACATCAAATTAGCCAGTCCTGTCCATTTCTTCATTTATTTTTTTCTGTACTCAGTTCCCTAAAAAAAAAAGATATCCTCAGTTGCTCCAGAGAGTCAGAACTGATCAGAACCTAATGAAACCTTAGGGTGACTGATTTAGGTTGAATTTGTTTTAAAATATTTTTTTATATATATTTTTAAGATTATTTTAATATGTTAATGTTATATATATATATATTATTTAAATATATTTCCAATAAAAATTACTTCAAAGCTGTTCGTTCCATTTCCAACTCTCAGTGCGCACATATTTTCTTGGTTTGACTTCATAGAATCTATCTCATTGGAGTAGTAACTGTTAATGCTAATTAATTGCCTCGGACTCTGCTAATACAATAGATTTTTACCATCCTCTTCCCACTCAGTTTATTTTGAGTGATGACTTTGTGGCAGGTTGTCAGGGAGTTGCAGCACTCGAGAAACGGCGTTGTTGTGAAAACGGAGGATGGTTGTGTGTACGAAGCCAATTATGTGATTTTGTCAGCTAGTATCGGTGTTCTCCAAAGTGACCTCATTTCCTTCAGGCCTCCATTGCCCGTACGTCTTCTAGTCCTTTATTTAACTTGCTTACTGTTCCTCCTTTTTAAAAAAAAAACTCTACGTCTCATATTTAACAACCATGACTTGAGTCAGTGTGCTGCTTCCAAAATTTTCATAAATATACGACTCTGATACTCTTTTATTTGTCTTAAATGTACCATGCATGTCTTCAATGTCCTTTATTTTGTTTCCCTTATACGTGTATTGTTTACATCTTGAACTTTGAACGTGTTTGTTCCAATGTAGGGGAATCTACACTTATATATATATAGGGATAAGGCCCTAGGCCAAGGGGGGTGGGATTAGCGGGATTCTTCAATCTTTCATTTGATATTTTAGGGTTGTGGCCCAGGATATTAAATGCTACCATTGAAGTTGAAGGAGTCAGGAATTTATGGCAGCTAGGCCTTGTAGTTATTAAATAAGGTTGAAGTCGTGTGATGATACAAGGGATAGCTTCTCGAGGTGTCTTACTGTCATTTTAGAAGAGCAAATACCGTGGGTTGCATCAATGGTGATCCGCAGTATTAATTGGTAACCCACAGGCTCGCTCATGGGTTGCTGTTCTTGGGTGGCTCATATGGCTGATTCACCACGTGTGAGGCCCTAATGGGACAACTCGTCTCTCTTTTTTTTTGTAGCAGTTGTTACCCATGAACAATCCTGAGCAGTCGTATCAAACAATGCTACGGATCTGTTCAGAACTAATAAATAAAAACAATAATGCTGCCTGGAATAGCTTTTTTATTTTATTTTAACCTAAACTTGGTGAGCTACTCCTGGACACACTGGTGTCAGCTTCAACATATAGCTATGAACCTTAAGATTCTTTATGATTTGTTCAAATGACTTGGGATACAGGCAAGTGAGCAAAAAGGAAGAGGTAGCATTAGAAATCTTAGATGGCACTGATTAAGAATCTTGTCCTTTGATTGCTTCAAATATTACGTAGAGAGTTGGGTGGGGTTAATCTTGTTTTGAATGTATATATATATTTTTGTTACTTGGCTATTTTCGAAGGAAAAATCATATGATTGTCCAAGCCTTGTGCTGTAGCTTGTGAGATACATATGGGTGTGATCTGTCCTCTTTAGTGAAACTTAGGGTGCTAATCTGTTCACATGATCTTCGTAATTTTCCGGGCAGATATCTAGGAATGACTCAGAAGAATATGAGCTTTTATTTCCTTAGTTTTAAATTGAAAAATACATCACCTGGATTCGGAACAAGTTAAGAAAGCTTAGCTGGTTTGAAGCTTACTCCCATCATATTATAATTAAGTAAATGTTCTGTGCTGTATTTAATTAAATTAAAAATAATAATGCAGAGGTGGAAAACAGAGGCCATAGAGAAATGCGAGGTGATGATATATACAAAGATTTTCCTCAAGTTCCCATATAAATTTTGGCCATGTGGTCCCGGAAAAGAGTTCTTCATCTATGCTCACGAGCGAAGGGGATACTACACCTTCTGGCAGGTTATTTCTCCTCCTTGTTTTTTGCTTCCCAGATCATATTCCGAATGCCGTGTTGCTTGCTTCTTCTGAATGGAATTTGAAAACAATCTCTCAACACTGCATTTAGAATTTTAAACGTGCACGTGCTTGTTCTTTGATTCTCTGTCTGTCCGAAGTGCCTTGCATTTAAATCTTTCATTTATAAGGCCAACCTTTAGTTCAAGAAGTCAATAGACTGCATGGTGCTAAGGGGAACATGGATGCTGACTTTTTTCCAATCCTTTACAACTTGCCCCTTGGCAGCTTAGGTTTAATGTCAAACAGTTTCAGCATCGATAGTGACATATTTTGATAATTTCTTGGAAGGGAAAGCTCAAACCTTGGACCTTTTTTGCAGAGAAGAGGTCTGTGGTATTGGCCGGCCCGCCCATATTTAGATTATGGTTGGCATGACACTTTTGATTTTAAATCATAATTCAAAAGTTGTTTTTTATAAGCAATTTATGAGAAAAACAAGTTAAAATTGACTTGAAGCAACTCTAATAAAGAAGGATGTATACGTTAGAATCCATAAGTTAAAGATGAAACATTTTTAACTTTTGATTTAAGTTAAGATTTACTTCCTGCCAATTCAAATCAATTTGCAAAAATCATACCAAACATAACCCAATGCATATCATAGCTTGACTGAATAAAGCAGCTTGTCCTGTTGTAGATCTCGTATGATAGCTTGATAGCAACATGATAAGGAAATGTCGTCTAGCTTTCTTGCATAGGAAGCAAACGAGAATCCGCTGCATTATTTGTTTTTGTATTGTTCTTCCAGTTATTATGTACCTGGTGTTTCTGTCATTGTCTTAGAGCTGGCGATTCTAGTTGAATTAAGGGAATCGATGCAATGTCGGCCTCTTTTTTATAATTTTATTTCTCTATATGCAGACAAGATATGTGCAAGATAATCAATTTTGAGACCCACAACATCTAAAATTATTTCCTCTCACCTGATTAGGAGAGGATTGAAATATTTTAACGATCACTCGTGTCCTCTTGCGGAAGCATTGTGGGATCTCACTGTCGCCAACATTTTCACATATATACATCCATGTAATATCAACGCAGATTCTATGCTTATACTATGGCAAATAGACGTGATTGATTGATAAGTTTAATATCTCTTAATAATCAAATCATAGTTAGTGACTCACTGAACTCATCCAAGTTGGCTGCTGATTCGTTGCTTTGTCATCAGCACATGGAAAATGCATACCCTGGTTCGAATATTTTGGTCGTGACGCTGACTAATGGAGAATCGAAACGTGTTGAAGCTCAATCTGATGAGGAGACGCTGGAGGAAGCTATGGGGGTCCTTAGAGACATGTTTGGACCCAATATACCTAATGCCACGGATATACTAGTGCCCCGCTGGTGGAACAACAGATTCCAGCGTGGCAGCTACAGCAACTACCCTATCATTTCAGATAACCAAGATGTTCATAATATTAAGGTAATTCCCATCTTATTTCTGCTGCATATATTCCTCTGTTTTCACTCTGGCTGTACATGGCAGTTTCCATGTTGCAGTTGCTTCATAGAAAAAGAGGAAAAATAAAGAGAGCTTCACAATGCATCTCTAAATCTTGCTTGTTTTGTTCAGGCCCCGGTAGGACGCATCTTCTTCACTGGTGAACACACTAGTGAACGATTTAGTGGTTATGTCCATGGCGGATATCTTGCGGGTGAGAATACTTGAAATGGAACTCTTTTCGTCAATGTGGTTTCTTGAGCTCACTTGTCTTTCATGTTTTCTGATCGACTAAACAGGGATTGACACGAGCAAATCACTATTGGAAGAAATGAGAAAACAGAAGGAAAGAGAAAGTGAGAGTCAAGCATTTTTGTTAGAGCCCTTGCTGGCATTGACAGGATCACTAACACTCACACAGACAGAAGCAGTCCCAAGTCTACACAAATGTGACATTCCTACACAGCTCTACCTTGGTGGCCAGGTTGGCCTTCAAGAAGCGATATTATGACTATATGGACCTACTAACGAATCCAACTTTGATGATGCTAACGATGAAGATATGTTAGATGAGAAAGCAGATGGCCGGATCCCTTTGGATCCGAAATCAACCCAGACCCTTCATGCCCTTCAGAAAATAGAATAGAATGAAATGGATAAATGCAAGAAAACAGGCAGAGGCACGCGACTTGGTGGATAAACATCTCCAACTCCTGCAGCTTATATATCCATGAAGGAGCCCTGCCTATTCGGCATTTTGGAGGTAATTGTTTTAGGCATACATGTGATGTTAGCCAATTGGGGTAAAACCTAGAGACAAGAAAGAAGCATACTTGTGATTCTAATTGTACCGGTTACTTGTTTATACAAGAAAAACCCTTCAATCTCATCTACCTTTTGATTTTTTCTGCAAATTGGTGTTTGTCACTTGCAACATCTATAACAATGAACCATCAGATCAAATTGAGCAATGGCTAAAAAAGTTCAAGCTTCAAATCAATGGAAGATTATTGGATCTTTAACTGTGACAAACTGTGTAGTGTACAATGGAGTAACTCTTCGTGCCTGCAAATGGAATAGTCAGAGAAACACGACAACTTAAGGTTTCTTTGTAAAGCCCCAAACAAGAAGGGTTCCCAGAGATATCATAATCCCTTAAAATAAATGTGCAGGTTTTCACTGCTCTGCTCATCTTTTTGAGCCCACCAGATTTCTTTAACGCCATTGAAATGATTCAACCAAAGTATTTTCTGTACAATGCTTTAGCAATAGCAAGAGCATCTCCCTTGGCCTTCACAGGATAAATCTTCGTATCCGCTTGCCATTTGTTTGAGAAGGCTATCCATTCTTTTCTCCACTCTGTCAACTTGAAGTTTTTATTTTCTTCCAAGCTTTTCATCAAATGACCAAAATAGGTTGAAGCTCGTGGAAGATAATAGTCTTCTAGTAGCCCGCTCCAAAATTTGTTAGCTAAGAGGAAAAGAGGGAGAGTATCTGTACCCAATTCCGAGGCCTAAAAATATAATAAAGAAGGTGAAGAGTAAATAGTAACGTTACCATAATCATGAAGCTGGCTCTGGTTGGTTTTCGTCGTATCATACCACATTGTCACTTGTGTTCTTGCATTCCATTCATACTGGAAAAAATATGCGGTAAGTTCAGTAATCTTGCATCATCTAATTTGCCTTACAAAACCCCTGTTATAGTTTCTGAAAAAGAACAAAGAAAACACTGTTCCAACAACTTGCTCCTTTGAAACAATGATGTCATTAAATCGATCCAAATCCACAATCATAAATAACAGTCTCTAAATTCAGCATACTGGGTGAAGTGCTTGTGAACAAACATGTAACAGGAAAAACATCGACTAGGGGGGAAATATAACTTGAAAGAAAGTTGAAGGCATAACTTGAACAAGGAAAAAAAAAGATTTATGACCTGTGAGAAAAGTCAAGGTGACATCTGATTTAAGAGAATAGACAGCTATCAAATAGATAGAATTAAAAACTGAAAAGAAATTGTGCAGCAAACCCTAATCTTGTCATGAAATTTCATTCAGCTGTTTTAGCATATGATTGAAGAAATGAAACATTGGCTTATACAATTCAATCAAATAATAACAATGCTATTATTCTCCAAAGCTAAGGAACTATTAGTTCTCACCAGCTTCATATCGTTTGGATCAACAGCCAGCTTTTTTGCACTTTCAAGCCATGTTCCAAGTAGAAAGTTATCATCAGAAGCAAGAAGCACATCGATATCCTTTATGATCTGCAAAAATTTCTGCCCATGAAGATTCAAAGCTCTAGCATCTTTCCTTCGAAAAGCAATCATAGCATCCCTATATACTTGGTTTGCTAGCTTTGACAGTACTTGTCGTGTTAAGTCAACCAGGTCATACCTGTCACAAATGGCAATATTTAAATAGTTGTGAGGTTGTATTATCTTTTTCTTTGTTTCGCATGTCATATAAGAGTAATCTGCACAAACAAAAATTCCAACAGAATTTCTACACTCCATGACAATGCATCATCACCCTTTTCACCAGACCACACAATTTACGGGTGAGTATACAAACATAAGCTGACACTCAGAACCACACCAAGAACTGTAGAACTTCTCAATAAAAAGGGCAATTCATTAAAGTTGATATCAAATAATAAATCCAGTAAGATAGTCAGGCAACACGAAGAAACACCAAGCATTGATATTAGCTGCTGGAGAGAGTTTTGAGATAACTGAAGAGTTAGAGACAGATGAAAGGATAAGTCATGTTTTTACAGCTCAAAAGGTTGGGGCAATAGAGTTTGTTTAGGAAATTGGTGTTTTCTTAGGCTCATATGTATGTTGTGTGGAATTATCATTAAACAAGTATTTTCAGTTGTACCCTCAGGCCTCAAAAGGCGTATCCATGTTATACAAGCACATGCTTTTGAAAAAAAGCTGAGAAATTTTGGTTGACATTCTAATTCCGTTACGGTATCTTACCATTTGTCCTCGAACTAAACGTGCATTCAGAATATGGCAAAGTTTCTATTAGAATTTGGGTTTCAGGATCCAGTTGTTGTTACAATAGCTTTCTTTATTCAGTTAAATCTTATTCACCAGTCAAAAATGAAAATAGAAAAAAAAGTTCTTTCCAATAACTTTGGCACTAATTACTAAAAAGTTCGAGTCGCTTGCATTTTATGAAGTCAAAAGCATAGTTCATTCATGTAATGGACCGAGTCAATCCTGCTGAATCACATACTGAATTTGGCTGATTAGCAAGCCATAACAAATATATATCAACCAAGGTGTTAAAAGTAAATTATGAGGGCAATTCAGATGAATCATGTAAGCATGCTTTATTCGCTTTCCAGATGAACATGGAAGTGAATGGTGGTTGATGCACAGGATTCTAAAGTAGAAGACAAAGATCATGATATAACTATTGCATATTAGGTGTACATGTACCTATACGTGAGGCTCCCGGCAAGATCATTTCCAGCATCAAGGAATAGCCATAAAGCTTGGATCACCTCCTGTGTAGAATACCATAAATGTGCCACAGGGAAATCAGAACTTTTCTCATGGAATAAAAATCTTCTGGTTCCAGATGATGTGAGGAGAATGCGCATATTGTCTTGTTGAGATATGTTGGATCCAGAATGCAGCGATGGATCCCAGTCAGGAAACTTTACAATGAAGTCTGTGTTATGGTCCTGCAGAAAATGAAACAATTATTATTATTTACGAGAAAGATAAGCCAAAAATTGAAAGCCAGTTTATCAAATAACAAAGTAAAAAAATAAAAATAGATAAATAATCGAACACCGGAACATTAAAAAGAATTCCTCTGCCACTGTTATGACTTATCTCCTGCTTAATTCAGTTTCTAATTTTATCTTATCAAGAAAACTAAAATGACATAGTGATGTTGCATCTAATCAACATAATAGAAAACATACAGCAATTCCATCTGTACAGTTGTAAACTGTGTGGTAGAGAATATCCCAAGCTGCCACAACTTGATGAACTGCTTTACCATACCGTCTACGGGAATATGTCTTCAACCATTCCTACAAAATCATTAAGGTTAAACAATGTCCATAATACAGCAAAAATCACGCACAAGAATAAGGATCTCTCATTTAATCAGTCTCATGTTCCCATTTATACCAAGATATCCATAGAAGTTTGCATTTATAACAAGCAGGTTTGGAAACCCAATTATGTAATGGTTGTTTTTGTAAAAACCATATTTTTTATTTTCAAAATACATGCATCAATGCATGTAAAACTAGTGTCACTACTAAAATTTAAGCATAGAAGAACAATTACAATCCTAAAATTACCAGAGCTTGAACTCAAATTACCAAAACTATTCAAGCATAGAGCAGCAATTACAATCCAGAAATTACCAAAACTTGAGGTTTTCCACTGCGGAATGCCATTTCAGACATTAATTCATAAACAACCGGATTGTGCTCTATTCCTTCCATGCAAATGCCAACACCAACCTGCTTGAACATTAAATTGTAAGTTAAATGAACGAGCACGTTCTATACATGTACTAAAAATAGTATGCCAGAAGATAACTATAAATAAGTTATCATACTTATGTGAAGAAAAATAGAGAAAATCAAAGGCATCAAGATGAAATAACACTACTAATTGTAATTTCTTTCAACTCCTCCATCATGTTAAAATGGCTTACTTTGCTGTAGTTCACAAAATTTATGTGCTTAAAGTATCATGATGAATGGAATACCAGTTCACACTCACACACCCAGCATACCATGGTTGAATTTTCACTGATGCGGGCATCAACTGGACCTGAAGATATTGCGTCCAATATGCCATACATTTCAATATTTCCCCCAAAATTATGCAACAGACACCTGATGCATGTTCAACCAACTGTGAATATATTTCCTACTGTATTCAAATGCAATTTAAAAACAGAGTAGGAACGGGTAAAATTACTGCCAACACAGCAAGAAACAGCTAATTACCAAACATAAGGAGTGCCATAAAATTGTGAGGAATTCTTCCATATCGGTTTGGCTTCAGCAAACAGATCTAAAACTATCATTTTTCCAAATGGAACAGAATGTAAAAGAGCCTGCAAATTCCACCAAGTTGAAAGTTTAAACAGCAAAAGTATCCAAAATAAGCCACATTTGTATGACAGCAAGAAGCACCAATAAATAGAGAATTAGGAACAGAAAACTTGAGGTATGGTTCAGAGTGAAAATGATGCAAATAGCACCTGGAAAATTTATAGAAAAGGTGGGGAATCAAATCCTACAAGCATGTTGTTTTGACTTGATCCTAATTGGAGCTAACCTAGATTCTTTACTAGATAATATGACATAATTTGGAGGGTCTAATTGCCAGGGGAGTTTCTGTCATTTTTGTTTTTGTAAGGGGTAATTTTTTAATGCTGGGAAAGTTGACCAGTCAACTTTTTCAGCATCAAGGAAGTGACCAGCTAAGGTGCACCTCCATGGGCACCTCCTTTACATTCTTTGCAACCCCACTTTTGAGAGGCTGGTTTTCAATGAATGAAATTGAGACCTCAGACTTTAAGGTTTAGATGTGTGATGCATCTTATCTTAGGTGTGATCCCTAAGATTTTGTAGGGGTGATTTCTAGGAGCCCTAGTGTGATGCTAGGTTTGTTTACTTCCTTTTAGCTTGCTTGATCCTTAGTTCCTTGTTGTTTACTTTTCTAAACAATAACCTTAAGCTGAACACACCCCAGTACCCACCTAAAGCCCCATTTCCTAACCTATCAATTCTGTTACAGCTTATAACACATAGTAGTTAGGTTCTGTAATTGAAGATCCCACACCAGAAAAAACAAAAATTAATCAGATAGGACTGATGTGAAATGAACACTCACAGATGTCTCAACCATATAAACTACCTTGGAAATCAATCAAAAGAAACCACCCCTATTTATCAAATTTAATCAACAACATACTTTTTTTAGAGGTTGATTTTGAGAACATTCCAGCAATACCAAACCAGCTTACTCTAGAATTCATAGGTTTACAGGGAAATTAGTGGAAATATGATTTCCTTCAATCACACAAGGTATTTTACCACTCTCGTGCTTTATTTCTCCAACATGGTAGTGCCCCTAAAGGCTACGTGTTTCAATTTGTTGCTTCTGACCAGTTCCAATGGCAGCCTGATTAAGAATCTAAAATTCACAAATGGAAGTCCAAGCAAGCTAACCCGCATCTTAAGAAGACTATGAACAAAAGTTGTTTCTGTCTCATCACATGTACCTGCATTTGAGGTGGCTTCCAGAAAGAAGAGTCTGAGTAGAAGAGCCAGCCCTGTGCAAATTTTGACAATTGAATGTATGCCAATAAAAATAATAACTTCGACAAGGAGACAGAAGACTAAGGGGAGAGTGCTAGGACAACTGAGGAGCATACTTGCATTAACCACACAGCATCTTTATCACCTCTTGACATTGCTTTGTACACAGCAGCACCAAGTGAAGAGATATAAGCTGGATCACTTGTAGGTGGGGAATTCTCGTTGAAAGTATCACTACATCAAACAAGGTAAAGTTCAGTTGAAAGTATCATGTTAGCAAGCATGGCAAGGGCGCAATAAAACAAAAGGTGGAAAGGGATGATCCTATTACAATCTGTACTTGGCCATAGATATTTGGGTTAAATGCAAACATTTTCCATGCCATTTGCACTTCAGTGACATATTTTTTTTACAATGCCAGTAAGTTGTGTTTTTCTCGATCAGTAATGTCCTCAAAGCTGTTAGCAAATACAGTGAAGGTGATGCTTTCTTGTTTCCTTTGACAACAATTAATAGAAAGCCTATTACATCTGCTACCCTTCAGATTTCAAGAAAAGTGCGACCAGTATCAGTATCAGGACACGTTTAGAGACAGTAACACAGTGACGGACATCAATAATGGAGTAAAACAGAAGTCACCAAGGGAGGAAAAAAATTTATCACTAAAATGCAAAACAGCCCAAAGGCCCCAACCATAGCATACTTTTTCTCACTTTCCTTAGATCTTTTAATTGCTGAAATTAAGTTTATCTTTTTCCTCCTTTTCCTTTCCTTTCTTTTTCAAAAATCAAACTTTTTTTTCTTTTTTTAATTTGATAGTGAAATAAGTTAAAGAGTTAACGAAGCAAAATAGCTTCCCATGTACATCTTGTAGACACCGAATGAACACTAATTCACAGGCTTTTGAAGTGTACTTTCATGTCCATTTCAGATCACTTGTAAATTCAGTAACAGAATATCTGTCTACTTCACTGATCATCCCAAGTGACCATCAATTTTCTGGGCGGCGGGCCTGTTCCTAATGCCAGAAAAGCTCAAAAGCAGATGAGAGTGTTTGATATCATCATTCGTTAACGAGTTTAGCACCAACAGCAACATACAAGTTATTAAAGCACTTTGAATAGGAACCCCATGATGCCAAGACAGATTTGTTAAGCTACAAGTATGGGAATTACCAGTTGTAGATGTCCGTCACATCCCCATATTCTGAAAAAAAAATAGCGCTTGCCGAGAACCAAAAAGTTAGTCAAAGATCAATTAAAGAATATGGAGATTTGCTATTTACACAAAATGAAAGTATCAATGCTATATTCCTAATGCTAACCTACATCTATTTGGGGCATTATTCGACCCATCCTGGCTGAGCTATATCACTTATGCATGTCTGCATGTGGATGCATATGCTAGCATGCATCTGTAAAGCTACACAGACACTTGGTTCTAGCAGTTTGACACCAAATGTAAAAAAAGTTCTGTTCCCAAGCCTTTTCAGAAATTTTGAAGTTCCCACCTTATTGAAAAATATTTACTAATATTCAATGATGTATAACTATGCAAAAGTTCTTAAGGATAAAAATTGAAAAGAATCTGATCAGAAAAGGTAAATAACTAAAAAACAGTCATACCCTTAACCTGTTGTCTTATAAAAGCCTCCCCAATTTCAACAAACAAGGGATCAGAAGGATTAAGAAGGTAAGTGCAGCACCACCGAGGATTTTTATCCACTGTGTTCCTGATGTGAATAAGAAACAGAAATAAACCTAATATATGAGAACAGGAAGTTACCCCAGCTTCAAAATGAAACTCTAAGACAGAAAGAGATTGCTTGAAAAAAAATCCCAATCCATTTTTTACAACATCAAAAATGATAAAAGTAATCAAGTAATAAGCACTAGTGGCCTACTTGATTATAATGAAAGATCATGTAGCTCTTCCATGCAGAGGAGGATTGCATTAAGGAAAGAAAAGTACCAGTCTCCAAGTCTCGTTATATTTGCTGAAGGAAAAATCTTCTTCAAAGCAGCTGGAACATTTCCAGAGAATGATGGCAGCACTGGAACAAAGTGGGGAATACATTTGATCAGCTACATTATTAGATTGAGAAGGAGCATGCGATATAAATTTCATATCTTTAAATAAGATTTTATCTCGTACTTCTGTGTAAGATATATGCCAAGACTATCATCTTGAATGCCTTGTTTGTGCATTGCGTTACATGAAAATTGTAATCAATAGCTGTTTCTGTTAGGAATCTTTAGTTTACCTGGAGTCATGCCTAGCTCTAGCATCCGAGACAGTATCTGTTTCTGCAGAAACAATTGTTGATCTAACCAATTTTGCGACAAAGGTCCACCCCAACTGCAGTTAGGCAATAGGCAGTTATATACTAAAAGCATAAGATGAAGACAATCACCAAAACATGTATAAGCAGTCGAGAGAGGACATCTCTTGGATTATCGCTAATCCAGCATGTCAGAATCTCATAGTCATGTATATACACTAATTCTAGGGATGCGTTTATTGCTATTGTTTCTTTTGTGGATGGACCAGGAGAGGTCACAACAGTCTCATGATAATGCTCACATTCCAATTTGTTGCCTTCTTGAAATAACTTAATGAAGCCAGAAAGGTTCAATGCTCAAAACACATATCCATGGAGAAAACTTTTGGGTGAAATGATCAGCATATTAGGAGGCAGGTTATTTTGCATAAAAAGGATCTATGACATCAGAGACGTATAATGTGCATCTATCCCTCTTACACTCTTTCTATAATTACTTCTTGAAATTTAGGAGGCAAGACCTCCGGATAACAAGACTAACATAACTTGAAAAAAAAACAAGGGGGACAGAAATATGAATCACGTTTACATACCCATGTAAATTTCCCATTCGAGCCCATGCAAGGAAAGCAGGTCCACCAAAGAAATCATTCAAATCTTCTGTGGTAATATTAAGATTCTGCAACGATCAGACAGAATAAATTAGACCAAATATAACATCTTAATATGTCTCATCAAAATACCAACTGCTCATGTTGAAAGCCAAATCAATTGTACTTACAATTATAAAAAAAATACATCTAAATTAAAAAATTGATCAGCTTGATTGAGTCATTATCTCTGTATATACTGAAAGTTTAAACATAACGAAGAGACCACGCATACAAGGCTAGAAGTCTTGCACATTAAGAAAACATAAAATGTTTTTAATGAAGATAGAATTGGATCCAAATTCATACAAAAGTAGCCATATGCAAGGTCCTATATCATAAACACAAATAAACACCACAAGGTTCCTTCTTCACTACCTTTGATGGCACTGAACAAGGCGCCTCGTTAATAGGTTATGATCCCACAGTCCAACTAAAGTATTGCCTTGGGAAGGTAATTCTCAAACAGTATTCCCTTTTTTTACGATTCGGCATCAAATAATTGGTCTTAGACCACGAACCTGCAACCTTTTGGTTGGAAGTCCAATTTGCCGTTCCACTCCAAACTGGAACTTGCCAAGTTGTCTTATTCATCAAAAACTTCACAGGAAAAAAAAAAGCCACCTATGCTGCCATCTAAAATAAATAAATCTAATCACTGGTAATCTATTCAGCATGGATAAGTGCACTTTGTTGTAGCTTACTACACAGTGGAGTGGGGACTTAAATAACCAGTGTCATACACAAAAAGGTTGTGCATGCCAATTCTTTACAAATTCATCTCATAAACATGGAGTTTTGACAAGACATAAAGTATGTACGGTATACCTATGACTATGAGCTGCAACATAGCAAAAGAGAAATTCAGCATCCAGTCTAGTGGGTGATGCATCAAGTTAAACAATGGTGTTTATCACTGCTTACCATGAAAACCTTTTGCCAAATGGCTTCTTGTCCAGTGAATGCCAAAGGCAGATTAATCCCCTGAAGAGCCATCCAATCTAATTCTTTCTCCCACCTTTCCCAATTCCACCAAACATAAGAATCTGCAGTAAAAAAAATATGATATTACAATTTACCAACACTAGCCAATATCATGGCATATATAGTATTAGAGCATCAAAGGATTTGCATGTGCTGAAACAAATGCACTCACATAAAATAAATTCAACAAGAAAGACGTTAAAATTGGATGCTTATGTTACCAATAAGTTGTACCCAGGACTCAGTTCAGATTTTTGCAAAACATGTAATTTAACTCTAATATGCATCTCAAGCAATCAACATGAATTGAAGTAAAGCTAATCATGTCATTAGATAGCTATAGTGAAGCTCATGGTATCAATAACCTAGTATTTTGTATATTTCATTAGTCATTTCTAATGTTGCACAGTTAAACTTGCGATTTCCATAGTGATTATCACATAATGGATCGGAGCAAAAAACACAAAACAAAGGCAAAAGAAATACGACTTACAACTGGATGTAACGACATTTTGGTAATAGTTCCATGGAACTGGTCGCTGGATCATTACACCCTTATCCTTGACATGAGGAAGTGATCCTGGCTTTGGAATCGAGGCTATCTGAACACCACCGGTCTTGTCCCATGAAACATGAGCCCCACACCAGTACTTTAAATACCAATGGAGGCCGGATGCAATCTCTACTGCTGTGGTGCCTTTAATACTGAAAGTGATACAACAACCAAAATGTCAAAAGAAAAGGGGGGAGAGAGAGAGAGAGAGAAAGAGAGACAGAGAAGCATCTTGCCCTTTGATTTTGCAGGTAGAATGGTATAGAATTTTTTTTTGAAAAAAGACAGAATAGAAGTATATAAAACCCGGTGAACTGTCTCTGTCAGGAATGACACACGCTATCCCAACTCTCTGTAAAGCAAACTATATAAGCTTCCAACCTACCCCAACTTAAAGAATGCCAATAAGGTGAAACACTGAATGATTTAGCACTAAGCTGCCGTGACATTCACGAAAATTGTCACATTTTCTGTATCTCAATAAAAGAAATTAAAAAGGAAAAAATAACTTGAACTATTTCAGACACCATCTCTGGAATCAGTTTGACCAGATTCAAGGAGTATATTTAAGTGCTCTAAAAAGATTTTGTAATTAAATTCGAATGTGGAAGTCCATCATTATGAATGCTAGTCCAACTGTAAATTTGCAGAACCTTGAAATATGATATTTCCTAAAGCCAACGAGATCCAACCTTGTTAGAGAGAGCATACTACAGAAACCAAATGGCTCGACTTGTGCAAATGTCAAATACATTTTTGACCAAAGCCAGTAAAGGCTTCAGCAACTGATTTTCTGTAGAAATCGTGTCCAACGAGTATTGCCACAAAATTAAAACTCTCAGCCTTTAGCTATTAAGAAGAATTAAAGCTACATACCTTATCTCAGGTCCATTCCCGCTCGATTCCTTGTAGTAATTGTTTATCAAAAAGCAACTGTGTCCCCCACAAACATCCTGATATTTACAATTGAGTAAAATCAATCGGTAATCAGTGAACATTCTCCAATCATCATTTCTCTTCAAGTTATCAGCAAACTATACGAGGACAGCAAGAACACTGAAACTAAAGCAACCTAACCCAGTTCAAGAAAACAGACGCCATAATTCAATTGACAAAAGGGGCGTTAAGTTATGTACCTTGGAAACAATCTTGAACAAAAAGCTGTGTATATGGGAAGGAAGCAATCTTTTCAAGACAGCTTTAGCTGCTGATTCTTGGTCTGATGAAGATGCCCGCTTCGAATCCAAACGTTTAAGTAAAGAATCAATAGCTTCTGGTCTTGACAAAGCTACTGATGACAGTGTTAGTATCAGTAGTGTTGTAGTGAAAATCAGAGTCTTGGGAGTGGGCATGGTGGTGTTGGTGGTGGTCCTTTTCTGGTTCAGTTAGATTTGTAGAGGGGGGGGAGCCATTTTGTGATTTGGAGAAGAAAACCAAAGACATAAAGAAAGAAAGAAGAGAAACGACAGTGATACAAGTCAAAATCGTTCGGTCGCCCGAGCGATGTAAGACTGACTGGTTATCTGGTTGTCTGTAACGAAATCTGTTGGCTATGGTCGTTTGAAATAATAATTGCTCTAATAAATAAATAATTATGATCATGTTAATCGTTTAAACTCAGCTCACAATATGTAATGTAACAGCATGTTTTTATTTGTATTTTTAAATATTTTTTAATTAATTTTTCTATATTTTTAAATTATTTAAATATATTAAAATTAAAAATTAATTTAATATATTTTTAAATAAAAAATATTTTAAAACATAACGGCTAATTATTTATCATAATCAAGATTTTTTATGACACAAGTTGAGCTTATGCCATGATTTTGTATATTCACATGACATAAAATTACGTGTATAAATAGAATAATTAGTCCTTTTGTAACCTTTTTTTTCATAATTTTCTTTTGGGAAAAATACAAAAACTCTTTCATAGTGATGTTCGGAGGTTCTATCAATTTCTTTTTTAAAAAAAAAAAACTACGAATTTCGTTGTTATTTTACACCTTTCACCTATCTCAATCGCAAAATTTATAAAATCATTCTAAAATGAATTATAATTTTAAATTCAAATGCACTTCAAGTCATAATAACAGCTCTGGAAACTAGTTATGATTGAATTAATAAAAAAACTATCCTAAACATCTTATTATTTATTTTATTTTACACTTTACTTCTATATTTTTTTTTAATATTACAAAGAAATCACCGATAAAAAAAAAATTGAAATAACTAAAATAATCCCATATAAATTATATCATAAAACTCGCTTAGAGAAACAGAACCTATTCTCTTTCCCTCTCATTATCTTGTGATTTCTTCATTGTGGATCAAAACTCATCTCATCATTGCTGGGTCTAAAATTCTACAAAATCAGAAACAAAACCTGCATGAAGGTTAGGGCATTGAGATGTTAGGAATGGCATGATCTATTGTTGATATCCATGTTATGTCTGTTGCCAATTCTCTGGCATTTAGCAGTAATCTGACAAAAATCGCACTCGCAACTAGGCTACTTGTTTGTTTTTTATATAAATTTATTGTTATGATTAAAATTTTTTTTTTTAAAAAAATGTGGTTATATAAAGATAAATATATGATAAAAATTATAATTGAGATTTATATATAGTAAAAAATATATATAAAATATTTGGTAATTATATTGTTACGGTTATTTTTTAAAGTATTTTTTATTTGAAATACATTAAAATAATGTATTTTTATTTTTTAAAAAATATTTTTGATTTTAGCGTATTAAAATAATCTAAATATATATATAAAAAAATTGAAGTAAGGAAAAAAAATAAAAAATATATTAATTTTTTTTAAAAACACTTTTGAAATGTAAAAAAAAAATAATGTTTTACGAAACTCAGCTAAACAGACATGAAAAAACTACTTTATAAAAACTGCATTTCAAACTTTATTTTTAATAAATCCTATAGTATAAAATATAATTTTTATAATTATCAAATACATTATTGTATTTTTTATATCACAAGCATAAAAGCAGGTGCAAAACAAACTTACCGGAGATAAGGAAGAAAAATGACATTAATTATCTGCGATATCAATTTTATGTGAGTAAGCAAGACAACTGTCATCAATTCATACAGTTTTGTAATGTGGTTTATCTCATCAATCTTTTCTTGTACATTAAATATTGCCATAACTGTTCCTGCAATGTTTGTTTTGGTTTCTGGCATTTTGGGTTGCATACTTTCTTGCAGTTGATTTGAAGAGATTTTATCAATTCCGGGTTGTATATCAATTGATGGGAAAAGTATGGCAGCGTGGGTCGAATGTTTATGGCAGTATTTTAAGCATTTCTTGCTGTTTTTGGGCCGGTGTTTATGTGTGTTTTTAGTTATTAAATAAAAAATAATAGCAAAAACTATTTTTTTATTGGTTTTTTTAATTCAAAATGTTTTCTATGATATTCAAAATTATGAAGGCAAAATATAAATAATTTAACTGTTTGAACTGTTTTATTTTTCAACAATAGTAGAGAGAGGATGAATATTGGAATTTTTAAGGATAGAATTAATTGAGAGTTTTCATTAAGGTATTCTGTAGGGGTTGATGGGATTTTTTCTTTCCGTTTCCTTTTTATGGTTTACAAGCGAAGAATTAGAGGGAAGAGAAGAAAATAGAAGAAGTTGATTTTTTTTTTTTTTTGTTCGTTGCAGTTGGAAGAGAGGGAGGATTTAGGGGCTTTTACGTCAATTACCCATGTAGAATCTAAACGAAGGGCCAAAATGGGGGAAAAAAAACATAATGTTTAGGGTGTAAAATCAGAAATTGTTTTATTCGAGTGTATTTTTGTTTTTCTGCTCGAGTTATACTAGATGATTGGCTTGTACGTTGTGGGTTACGTTAATTTTTTTATAGTATAAAAAAATTATTTAAATGTTGTTTATATTTTTTTAAATAATAAAAAAAATAAATCGTGTGAAGGTTTACCGATATAATTTAGTTGATTTTATCGATTAAAAAAATACAATTTATAAAAATAAATTTTGACTAAATAAAATTTCAAAATAATATTTTTTTTTAATATTAAAATAAAAATCTATTAAATTGATCTTGAACAATCCGGTTAACGTGTTAAATTCATGATCCATATTATAAGACTATGATAACTCTATTAAAAGCAAATCAAAATAAATTATTAAACTTAATTTTTAATTAACTTAATATTAAAAAATGAAATTGAAAAAAAAACAATTCAGATTAACATATAAAACTTGAAATCCGAATCATAAAACCAAGATAATCTTATAAAAAATAAATTAAAATAAATTATTAATTTCACATTCTAATAAAATTTTTTTACCTGCGGCTGCGTGTGCCAAAGAGAGCCATGTTGTCATCGGCAATGAATCCAGAAAGCAAACTCCTGTAAGCACTCACAATACATCGACCACACACCTTCTGCGTTTTTTTTAAAAAATATATTTTTATTTTTTTCTTTAAATTATTTTTTGATATTAAATTTTTTTAAAAAATTATTCCAATATATTATTAAATAAATAAATAAATAACCAATAGGCTCCTAAACCCCTAAAATTTAAACCCTAATTCTAAGTCCTCTTCACTTCCAGTTGCAGAGTGACGGAGCCATAAACCCAAAAACCTCCCAATTCCCATTTTGTAGGTATAAATATATATATAAACAGACAAACACAAGAAGGCACAATATTGAATAAGCAAAGATGGAGGATGAAGCAGTGAACAATGTTATGTGCCAATTCACAGACCCAGAAGGGACGCCACTTGGAGCTCCTCTATATCTTCCTCAAAACGCTGGTCCACAACAACTTCAACAAATCGTTAATAAGCTTCTTAACAATGTAAGTTTCGATTGCCATTTGTTTTGCAATACTGGGAATGTTTTAGTCACTAAAAACAATGCATTAAAATTTGAAAAAGCCTATTGAATCTCGTGTCTTTTTCGGCTCAGGAAGAGAAGTTACCGTATGCTTTTTATATATCGGATCAAGAGCTTGTTGTGCCACTTGAAACTTACTTACAGAAAAACAAAGGTTAGTGAGAGTTAAAAGAAGGAGAATCGTAACATTTTAGTTTTGTCTATAGATTTTTGTTTTTGGCGTGTGTGGGAAAGGTTAATTTGTTGATTTTTACGGGCTTTCAGTTTCGGTGGAGAAGGTACTGGCGATTGTTTGTCAACCACAAGCTATTTTCCGAATTCGTCCAGTTAATCGTTGTTCAGCGACTATTGCTGGTATGATTGCGGTTTTCTTCTTCTAGAGTTATTGTATGAACAATTTATGACAATTTTTAACTGCTTGCTTAAGTACTGTTATGAATGGTGGGAATGTTGCTTGCTTTCTTTTGATATTTTGGTTTTGAGTAGCTAATTCTGTTCATCTCCTATGAAACTCTTCTAGCTCTACCTCTGAAGAATTTTTTACCCCTATACATGCATGTGATGGTTTCATTTTTTGTTTAGTTAAATTACCATCACACAGGTTAATGATGTTGTATGTTTTTCTTACACGTGCTGCCTCTGTTTTTTGTCACCCCAGGTCATGCGGAAGCTGTACTTTCAGTTGCCTTTAGTCCCGATGGGCGGCAGCTGGCCAGTGGCTCTGGGGATACCACTGTTCGTCTATGGGACCTTAATACCCAGACACCGATGTTTACATGTACAGGTCAAAAATCTAGGCCATATCACTCTCTTAGCCTGTTTGTTCTTAATAGTTGAAGTTTCTGTAGCTGATTACTGTGACAAAATCAAGTTTGACATTATATGCACGTGTTTCTTTTTGGAGTTTTTTTTTTAATTTGAGTGGGCAGAGTAAATTATTTTATTGGTCATTTTGATGATATGTTAGATCTCAGATTGATTATCTTAACAAAACTGAAACAAGCTTATGCATGATCGTGTTCATTGTGGGTTCTTCATACCTAGGAAAGAGGCCTATTTTGGATGGTATTTGATGTTTCACAAGGCAGGGTTCTTAGCCCATTTGTTCATTTCCTCTCAACTTATTGCATTGATCATAAATGAACTACTTGATGCAGGACATAAGAATTGGGTTCTTTGCATTGCATGGTCACCAGATGGTAAGCATCTGGTGAGTGGGAGCAAGGCTGGAGAACTTCAGTGTTGGGATCCTCAGACAGGAAAGCCATCAGGGAATCAGCTTGTGGTAAAGTCTTTACATGCTAGAATAGCTGATAGTTCATATCCCACTTGAGTTGGTTGTCAGTTTCAATTTTGACATGCTCTTGAAGCATTTAGGTGCAACTCGTTTCATCTTACAGTCTCAAATACTATGTACGCAGTCGTACTCCTTTTGGTTGGGTCTAATAGTTTGGCTGTATCCTAAATATTTACCCTAAGGGTCATGCTCCTTTATTCATGTCTGTTTCAATTTGATTCATCAGTGTGGTAATCTGTCTTTGCTGATGGATGTATCTAACTTATTAGATGCATGACTAAATTATTATGGAGAAGTGTTGTGTCTTCTCGATTAAAGATTCTGTTGCTCACTCCCTTATTTTTTAAAAAGAAAATAAAATAAATCAGAGATGATCTTTGTGTCCTTATTGCTTCTGCATGCCAAGAGTTTTTTCATTTAAAGTGTCAGAAACTTTTTTGGTGAAAACTTGGGAAAATGTTACAACGAAACGGCTGCAGGGTCCTGTGTCTTTTCTGGGCCTATAAACAGTAATTATTCTATTTTAACTTGACTTCTGGACAAAGTTAGATATGGACCTACAACATTCGATTAGTTTCTTTTTTCCCTCATAAATTCAAATTGTTTTTGCAATCGACATGGTAGAAATTTTCAAACCATTTAGGGAATATCCTATTTGGTGTTTAATTGTGTGCTAACAAATAATTGTCTAGAAACTGATATTTCACAATTTGCCTCGTTTCAGGGCCACAAGAAATGGATTACTGGCATCTCTTGGGAACCAGTCCATTTGAATGCTCCTTGCCGTCGCTTTGTTAGTGCTAGCAAAGATGGAGATGCACGCATATGGGACATATCACTAAGAAAATCTGTTATTTGTCTTAGTGGCCACACACTTGCAATAACTTGTGTAAAATGGGGTGGAGATGGAGTAATTTATACTGGGTACGTCGGCTTTTCTGTCTACAATTACGTGAAAATGTTCATCAGACAACCACTACTCCTATTCTAATCTAAGAGCTTAAAATTTACAAGTTTTTTGGCCGATCCACCCAAGAATCCTGGTTTAGGATATAGCTGATCAGTGCTAGAGAGGACAGGAGACTGGAATAAAGTGACTTGAAATTGAACTATTGGATATACATAAGCTCGTCCCAACTACTGCCCAATACTTACTGGAAGCTCATCATATGAAAAAGCGAACTAAATTCAATCAATAAAGAAGGGACTTATATATAGTTAATTGACTTTGAAAAAATTAGAAGACTCCAAAGTTCACTGCAAAGCGGACTGCATTTCTTTCCTTCCATAAATAAGAAAAAGTGGAAAATTGATGGGGCTTTCTTTCTGGAAGATTATCTGGCTTTATCTGCCTTCATGATTTTATGCTAGTACAAATTACTCTTTAACTCATAAACCTAGTTCTCAGAAAATCAAACGTTGTCAAACTGTAGTTCAATGGCCATTGCCCTTGCTTTAGCCATATATTTCACCTTTGTCTTCATCTCACTGGCGCAGCTCCCAGGATTGTACCATTAAAGTGTGGGAAACATCACAAGGGAAGCTTATTCGTGAATTGAAGGTAATTGTACGGGCATATTTTTTTTTCTTTGACAATATTTTAGTACTGCATTTTCTGACCACATTTATGCTGTAAAGGTTTGCTTATTGTTTGTGAAAAGGAATGTTCTTTGTTACAATTACCAATCAGATCTTAGGTTTCCAATTAATAATCTCAAACTTCAATTGTTGATGTGAAAATGGTAGTTCCTCTCTTTATAACTCCTTGTGCATATGGTTCTTGTTTTAGGGTCATGGGCATTGGGTTAACTCTCTCGCATTGAGCACTGAGTATGTTCTTCGCACAGGAGCTTTTGATCATACAGGAAAAACATATTCTTCTCCAGAGGAAATGAAGAAGGTAAGGTTGCTAGTTGCTTCAGTTGTTGCATTGTGATGAAAATGGCTCAGGACATTTATCTTCTAGTGTTTTCTGCTTGGGACCATATTTATTTACCATCTATGAAAATATTCAAGTGATATGAGTATGGATTTTTTTATGCAGTTTCAAAATTTTAAATCTAGTCATTAGTTAAAGAATGTTCACCCCTGTGGCAGCTATCTGTTGTGAATGTTCAAGAACTTTATATGTAGTAGTTGAATGGTTGATGGACCTTCGTGTAGTTCTGAAACTTTGTTGATTTATACCTTGAAGCTGGATTTTTACTAATTTATGCAGAGGGATGTTACCATGTAAATGAATGGGAAAAAAGAGAGGCCGAAGTTGCTTTCTTGGGAGCCTCCTTTGGGCATGGTCTTCAATCCCATCATATACTTAATCTTTTATTTTTGTTATCTGATATCATACTTAGTTAAAAATATTTTCTTACTCAAACTTAATGTAAAATAATTTTCTTACCATCTATTTGTCAAGGACAATATTTGAGTTGAGGGGAGAGAGGACTTCTCTTGGCTCCTGCTTAATTTATTTGCTCCTATCAGTAGTCAATATAGTGCAAGAATGTGAGACACTTGTTTTCTTTTTCCCTCTTTGGGTTTGCTCCTTGTTGTGATGGAAGGGTTTACTTGAGTTAGAGCTATGTGTCTAGGGTGTTCCATGATTTCCTGAAAACTGCAGCAAAACAAAACAAAAGGCGTTGATTTCCAGCTTCTGAAGTTCTCTTTTTTATGCTGCGCTTTGTGCTAAAGAGCCTGCAGTTTTCCTGTCTATATGGAACTGATTATTCCTACCTATTTATAAATGTTATAGGTTGCTCTGGAAAGGTACAATAAAATGAAAGGCAATGCTCCTGAAAGACTAGTTTCAGGTTCTGATGATTTTACCATGTTCCTCTGGGAACCCGCTGTCAGCAAACACCCTAAAACTCGCATGACAGGTCATCAACAGGTACAAAGGATATGAATGCTTTTCTGTTTTGCTTGCAATCCTAGTTCTTGATCCTTGTTTGTAGGGAGTGCAATGTAAAGAGGCCATGTTGACGTATAATCTGAATCTTGCAAATTCTGTCTGCAAGTGGAGTCTTGAAATGCAATTATAATTCAATTATTTTATTAACTGAAGTATTTTACTTATTTTTGGTTGCTGCAGCTTGTAAATCATGTATACTTCTCACCTGATGGGAATTGGGTAGCTAGTGCATCATTTGATAAATCTGTGAAGCTATGGAATGGCATTACTGGGAAATTTGTTGCTGCTTTTCGTGGTCATGTCGGACCTGTTTATCAGATCAGGTTTGATTTGTTTTATTTACTTCTGAATATCCATGCTCTAAACTTTTGTAGCTGTTCTCATTAAAAATTGCATGATGCTCTGCAGCTGGTCCGCAGACAGTAGGCTTCTTTTAAGTGGGAGCAAAGACTCTACGCTGAAGGTAATTCTATCCACTCTAAACCTTTTCTTTTGGTACTTGGGGTTTCAAAAGGACCGCTTGGTTATATACACTTTTGTCCAAACACAATGAAAGGGTGTTTGGTCCTTATTTAGTGGGGCCCCATATGTGTGAGAATGTAGTTTCCGCTTTCTGGTACCTCTCTTCATGAATCATATTAAGCAATTATGGTTTTCCTTCGATGATTAACTGATCTTCTGTAAAGAAGGAAATGCACTTCTCCCTGCCATTGCATGCAATTTGTGCCAAAGTGTATTATTCTGCAAGGTGCTTCCTCTTGTCGCCTGCCCCTTTCTCCATTCCTCTGACCCTATGATTACTTCCCTTTCCAGATTTGGGATATACGAACACAGAAATTAAAGCAAGATCTTCCTGGCCATGCAGATGAGGTATGTTCCACTGTGAACGTATGGCCATTTGATGCATATATTATTTGAATACTGATATTTTAGCTCTGATTCTTTGTGGTAAGGTATTTGCCGTTGATTGGAGCCCAGATGGTGAGAAAGTAGCTTCTGGTGGTAAGGATAGAGTATTGAAATTATGGATGGGCTAAGATTAACTGCTGGGGACAAAGGTACTGGGAGACGGTTGAAATGTTAAATGATGTAATGATTTGGCTGTCAAACAGCAATCTATTTGGTAATATCCGAATACATGCTGCAAGTGGTATGCAAATTCTTACGGGAACAAGTAACTGATGAATCAGCTATGGAAGGATTCATCTTTTCACCTTGGTACCATAATTTTGCGACATTTGTCACAGGTGTTGCAGAGGTAGAAATTTGGATTCTAGCATATCTATCACAATTTTCAGGTCGCACAAACTGAATCTGAATAGAAGATAGGTAAAAAATGGATAAAGCTTTTATAATGCGAACAATTTTGCAAGATTTTCATCCTTTTCTTGTGTGTATCATTATATAGGCTAGAGTTGTGGATCCACCTTGATATGCTGTGAATGTCAAAACTTCGTGTTAGTTATTTTCCTGAATCTAAGTACTGAAATATAGTGGAAACTTGTGTTAATATACCATGCTTATCCGTATTCGGCTGCTTGTCGTTTTCCTAGTCTTTCTCCCTAGTCCTTATCGCATGTGTAGGGACTGTATGGGATTGCTGTACTTCTATGAAGTTTTTGATTTTTATTATTATTTTTAATTAATTATTTTAATACATTGATTTTAAAAAATAATGTCCACCAACATCAAGTAAAATTACTACGGGCCTATCTACTCTAGCAGGCTTATTATTAAGGTATGGGGCCATTATTTGTGCTAATTGTGGGCTGGATAGCAGTCAAAGGCAAGCAACTATGAAGTGCTTGTATAATGTTTGAGGCAAATTCTCGAGGATGCGCTAACTGACCTTCTTAATAGAATTTCAAAGTTTTTATTTTAGGAAAAAAAGAGCTCATTTTTAACATCTGTTTATTATCTTTTGAACAGAATAAATTATTTCTGCCTGAAACAAAATAATACAAAAACAAGAGAGGTCTTTACGTTTTGAAATGCAATAAAAGAAATAATGAAAAATAAACATGACAAAGAGTTGGGGGTTTCAATCAAAAAATTGAAAGAATAAAGGGACCAAATAGGTCAGAGTACAAAATACGAGACACACTGGACTGGAAAAATAC
Organism: Populus davidiana; assembly: GCA_030145905.1. Lineage (NCBI taxonomy): Eukaryota > Viridiplantae > Streptophyta > Magnoliopsida > Malpighiales > Salicaceae > Populus > Populus davidiana. Next base: position 9,073,498 of record CM057797.1, read on the forward strand.
AAGTCGCAAATGATAATGCTATAGATGGGGCACTGAAATGGAAAAACAACTGCAGGTGATCCATCTGATAAACTGCCTTTCTGGTCCTTGAAGCTTTAACGACTAAAATTGCCAATCCTTTCCAATCCAAAAACTGATGCATGATTTGTCGAGGTAGCGTACATTCTCTCGGGAAATTTGCTTCGAACAAGGGAAGTCTTTCCATAGCTCCATCAAGTGCAAGCAAGTGTTCTGTTTTCTTTGGATCGTCTGTGTCAAGATGAGTGATGATGATATATATTGGATCAAATTGAGTGAGTTCTTAGACCAATAACTTTGGCTAAATAGAGCTTGGATGGCATTCGGTGTGTTCTCCCCTCTGCCATGGCTTCAGTTCGAGCCTGTGTAATGAATGATGAAGAAAACCATGCAACTTTCCATGATATTTTGAAAAGATTTTGCTGTTCCTTTCTTTTGTGCAAGGAGATCTCTGATGTTTTATTTTCTTACGTAATTAACTCAGAAGAGGAAAAAGATGATATAAGAAGAGGACAGACAGCCAAAAACGCCGAGCCAAATTCCAAATCATGATTACTAGGTACAAGAGAGAAACATAACAGCACTATCACTGTGTTTCCAGCAAGAAAAGAAAAGAGGACTTGATATGCAGAGAATAAATCAAATCAGCTACTCCTTCTTGGAGACGAATAAAAAAAATCAACAAATTTGAAGCCTTTACATTAAACGAAAACTGGGAACTGTGCAACGTAATCTAAGATTGGCGACCATGTTTCGGTGGTGTATCGACACTCAGTGGAGAAGGGATATCTTCAGGCAGCCTGCCAGGTTTAACCCATCTACCGTACTGGTTCAACTCGAGCCCCTTGTATGGAAACTGGTACCAGAACTCTGGTATTTTCAGATCCTCTATCAGCATGTCACTACCCTTGTTCACCAATGCCAAATCTCTCCTAGCATTCCATCGATACTTGGATTTCTTGCTAAAAAATCCATCTATCAGGTGAAGATACAGCTCCAGATTATGAGACCCTGACAAGTCAGATTCAGGCTTCAAGTAGGGCGACATAAATGCATCAAGCTTCAATTGAGTTCCTACATGCCTATAAACCCAGTTCAACTTCCCGGTGAGTCCATGAAACTTGTTAAGCATTTTGTTCATCAGGCCTGGTAGTTTTGGGACTATATCTTGCTTAACTACAACACGTAGGGTCTTGACTCCTAGTTCGTTGAGCTTCTCCTTGAAGGCGATGTTTCCAACCCTTGGTGCGCCAAAAGAAATGACGCTAACAAATAGATCAGGAATGGCAGCTGCAGCCTCATAAGCATTGAGGAGTGCCAATGCACCTCCCAAGCTATGCCCTGTAACTGTCAAGCTAACCTCTTCACCCTTTCCTCTATAAAAATTCACTAGTCTCATCACTTCTTGCATAACCTGCTCAGAGGCACTTAACTTATTATACCTTGTCAACTCATCCTTGGATTTGTAAACGCTGAGGAACCCTTCTTGAACTTTAACATTTGTGTTGTCAATATGTTCTAGACTTGTGGTGAGGTCTTTGAACCACTCTGATGGTGACACAGTGCCTCGCCATGCGACCATTATGTCTCTCCGGCCGATTCTCTGTGATTCTTCTCTTCTGCTTACAGCAACATAACCCATCCAGTTGGAATCTTTGCTCCACGTAGTGTATGACCTCTTTAACCACTCAGGCACATCTACATGGGACAAGGCATAAATGTACTTTTTCACCTTGTAACCATGCTTTGTGAGGCCTAATGTTTCAAAAAATTTACGCCGGTTATACCTGCAACTCCCACAAAAATCTGATAAAGGATCAAAGTCGAAGGCATCATATGTGCCCTGAACAAATTCTCCATATTTGAGAATTTCTCGTCGGAGACTCGGGTGGAGAGGGTCAAGAAGGGTCTCCCAATTGCTTGAGCCATGGATTTCTTTCCACACTGCTGATATACTTTGCTTGGGAGATAGTGTAGGAGTCATGTGATCTCCTCGGTCTACAAAATCCAAAGCTGTATATGGTACATGGAGGAGGGATGCTAGTGTTTTGCTGGGATTTCTACCCTTTTGCTTTGGTTTGGAAGCTTGATGTGGCTTCACAGCTGGTTCCTGATGGGTTTGGTTAGCGGAAAGCCGTCTCATGCTTCTTGCACAGCTTAAATGAAGATGCAGGTGGAGACGTTTCTTGACGTTGTACCTTACTGCCTTCTTGATAGCATGCCAAGTGATATTAAGCTTCAACTTCCACGCTCTTCTGGTTTTCCTTGACCTTGTTTCCTCTGTTGTGACTTGTCTAAATGGTGACATCTCCATGGCGATCCTAGAACTGCTGAAAATTAAGCTTGTGATTTGGAACCAAGAAAACGAGATTCTCAAACAGTGAAGCGAAAGTGTCTGTACTTTGTTGGGTTGTGAAAGGTACATGAAGGAGAGCCTTATATAAGCTAACAGTCTGAAGGAGAGCTTTGATGGCTGTACTTTGATGAGAGAAGGCAAGAAATTGGGTCAATGAGTTTAATTTCAAGCACATCATTTCGACGGCTGAGACCATCTTCCCGGAAGCTCACATCTTTTCTGTATCTTCAACATAACCTAACAGTATGCGATAATTTATTGTTTTTGGTTCTCTCTTCAGTCACTCTCTTGGACTGGGTAAATATTAAATAATATAGCAGCATTGAAAAATCAAAGCTTGTTCAAGCTATGACCCTCCCCATGGTTGCTTGGACCAGTCAAAGGAGATAAGGAGAATGCGATGGCTTGCATGCATGGCACATATTTGTCTGGAATGGTTCCTTCTATTGATTAATAAGAAAGGGAGATTTGGGGGAGCCTAATTCTTTCCAAGAAAATAAAAATTAGTAAATTACGGCATTTCCTAGAGGATTTGTGAGTCAACGTTTTCTTCTTCTTGTTTTTTTTTTATTTAACAAATTCCAGTCCAGCAACCTTTGAAGGGATGCTAGTTTGAATGTCGTGTTAAACTGCGGAAACCCAAATATTTTTAAAGGTAATTTTTTTTTTTGCAGGTCCTTGGAATTTGTTTTGGCATTGTTAAGCCTGAAATTACAGTTGTTTTAGATTTTTTTCTATAACATGTATCTTGTTTATCTTAATTAACTAATATAATATTTTTAAATGAAAATATTATTCTGTTTTTTTTTTAATGTCATGATTGTTAAAGTAAACTAAAAAAAATTCAAAATAATATATTTATATTTTATATAATTAAAAATTAATAAAATCACAAATGTGATAAAATCATGTTCCAAATCTCACAAAACATTTTAATGATAAACATTCAATTTCAATCGATTTTTTATAAATAATTTGTTATTAGTATTGTTATTTTCAGAACAAACATATGATAACGAAAAAAATTTATTTAAACTTAAATAAAAATTTATAATAATATTTAAGAACTATATTAAAATTAAAAAATAAATGAATCCAGTAAATTTTACGTGGGGGGTGTAAAAAAACAAAATAAAGAGAAAAGGCCAGCACAAGGTCCGCCATAATTATTTCTAGGCCCACAAGCACATAGCGCTTGACCTTGTTTTATTTTTCTGAAAAATTGTGACGGGCAATATCTAGTCTATTATTATTATCACAATTTCGAAAAAAAAAAAAAAAAACACCCTCACGCTAGTGATCTATTGCTTGACACTGCCTCACCAACCGACTGAGCTGAGACTTGAATTTATTATAAAATGAATAAAAAAACATATTAAGGATTCATGTTGTTTGATGGTTATTTATTTGCTTCAGACAAGCAAGTTTTCGTGAATCATAATATAATAGAGTTGCAAAATCACTTCATCGCAGCAACAAGGCAAATTAAGCTCCTGACCTGACAAGAAATGGGCTTGAAACACACATATTTTGCAAATTATGCTTGATTTATTTTCAGTATGCATATAAAGTTATACCGCTAGTAGCTATTCGATCAACTCATTAAATTTATTTTTTATTAAATTATGTTATTTTCATGATATAAATTATAAATTTGATAAGTTAACTTAAGTTTTTTTTTAATAAGCTTTCCCTCCTCGTTGTATTTTTATTTTTTTAATGTTTAATTGATTGAGAATTAGGTTTCATGACTTGTTTTGTTTATTTTTTATTTATTTATTTCGACCTTATGATTTAAGAATATTCTTTAACGAGTTAACATGAATTGAATCGAGTTATTTTTTATGTTATCTTTTAATTAGATTTTTTTAAAATTTTATTATTCAACATTAAATCGGTTGGGAACTAAACTTCATAATCTATCTCAATTTGTTTTATATTGGGACATCTTAGTCTCAAGATCAAAGTCGCAGGTTTTAGTATTTTTACCCTGGTTAAATCAATTTATTTTGTTTTTGTTTTTTTCTAAGAGGTTATCTCGATCTCATAACTCGAATCACGGGTCCTTCAACATTAGATTTGCTTTTTATTGGATTGTCCCCATCTCATGACCCATGCCATAGGTTTGATGGGTTAGCTCAATTGATTGAATTTGTTTTTTTTTTAATTGACTCTTTTTTCTCCAAACTCATCATTTGATATTATGTTTGATTGAGAATTAGATTTTATTATTTGTTTTTGTTTGTTTTTTATTAGGTTATCCCTACCTCATGAGATGAGAATAATGTTTAACGAGTTAATCTATGTTGACTTGACTTATATTTTGAGTCATTTTTTAATTAAAATTTTTGTAAAATTTCATCATTCAACATTGAATCTGACAATGTTGCTTGAGAATTGAGTTTTATAACTTTTTTGTTTTACTCTATATAAGGTTGTATCAGTTTCATGATCAAAATCACAAATTTGACAGTTTAACTCAAGTTAAATCATGTAATTTTTTTTTAATTTTTTTTTATAAGATTATCTTGGTCTTATGACCAAGATTATAAGTTTTGTGAATTGACTTGAATTATTTTTTATAATTTCAAGTTATACATTAGCCTGATTGTTAATTAGAATTCGTAATTTATTTCAATTTGTTTTTATGATGTTATATTGGTTTTATAACCCAAGAAAAGAGTTTGATATGTGTTAATTTGAGTTGCTTTTTAAATCTTTAATATATATATATATATATATATTCAATTTCATAGAAAAAAACTTTATAATTTATTTTAATTTGTTTTCTATAAAGTTATTATAATCTCGCAACCCTAGTCACAAATTTGATATGTTAACTTGAGTTGATCCAAATCAATTTAATATGTTATTATCTTAATTGTTTTTAGTTAACTTATGTTTTCACATGTCATCCAAGCTGTATTTAAATATGCAAAGTCAACTCACAAACAATTTATTTATTTTTTATTAAAAAAATACATTAATAATATATAAATATTTATTTCATATTCAAGAAAATTTTGATCCAATCCACAAAGTAACACAGGTCAATAATTTAAGTAGGATAAAAAATAGATAGGTCAAATTTAAGAAATTGACACGATATGGTTGAAGTTTACTTAGAGCATTGAGATAATGATTATTTTTTAAAATTGTTTTATTTAAAAACATATTAAAATAATATATATTTTTTAAAAAATATTTTTTGATATGAATATATTAAAATAATTTAAAAACAATAAAAAAAATAATAATTTAAAGTAATTTAAAGTAAAGACAAAAATATATATTTTTAATTGTTATACTAATAATAACGGAACTAGAAAATGTTGTTTTAGACTCCAGAGCTGATCAAGAGAGAATCCAATCTAACACCATTCAACTTTGTGGGAGCTCCTGCAAGCAATTTGTGAAGCATTGCTTTGAGGCTAAATAATTTTCATGAACGAACAGACAAGAATTGAGTTCTAAGATTATTCCATCACAGAATCAGCAGCGCAAATTCATTACGAGACTTCCACATCTTTACGATGTCCTGAAATCTCATTGACAGGAAATAGACTTCAAAACGCAAATCCTACAAGTTATACATAATTTTATATTCAGATATCCAAAATGCACATAAACTTATATCATACTTTCACTATGATACTGTCAAAAGAAGAAGAAGAAGAAGAAGAAGAAGCAGAAGAAGAAGAAGAGCTATTTAACATGTGCTTTTTTCCCAGAAGATCTGCTAGGGGAGGGTTTCAAGTTTTAACCAAAAAAATCTGAGATGTACAGCAGGTTTTAATCATATTCAATCAAAACCTTTAAAATCTTCAGCATAACTGAGATACACTTTTCCACAGCTTTGGAAACTAGAAAATGATTGTTGAGGGCAAACACTGAAAAAAGTGACGAGCTACCCTGTTGTTTCAGTTGCTAAGCTACTCAAATGAGCTGGGCTTTATTTATGAAATCACAAGAGTCTAAATTCATATAAACAGAATGCTATCACAAAACATATTTTAAGAAAAGCCTAAATTAATGCACTTATGGTCCGCTCCAGCACACGCAGTCTACATAAACAAAACGGAGAACACTTGAGATGAGCAAGTCTCTGTCAAAATTAAATTTGATTGAAACTGAGGGGACCAGTGTATTTACTGGAACACCATACCGTTAAATATACCCTCAATCAGATTTTGAGAAAGCCCTTCTCCTTCAAGCTCTCAATAGTGTCTACGAGAGACAAATCCAGTGGAGTGAAGTTGATACCCAAAGTTTTTGCTTTCTCTTTGGACACCTGGTATGCCTTGAACCTGCTTTCTGTGCTTCTGCAACAGTTGAAAAACAATATACAGGTGCTAAGTTCTGTGACGGGTCAAAGCAATTGCTTCTAGAAAACAAGCCAGCACAAACGAAACATGGATATCCATCCAACTACAATACAGAAAAAAAGGTACAGGGATTGCTTGTGATTACACATTTTTGGTATTCAAAATGTAGCTCTACCTTCGACTTTACCGGTTGTCCTCGAAGGGACTGGCTCTACTTTCATGTTCAAAACATACTTGTATTTTTAATATTTGTTCTTTTCATGGTTTAGTTTCTAAAACAGGGAAAGCATAAGATGGTTCTTAACATATTTCTTATAACTGATCTAAACTGCTGATCTGAATTGGTCGCATAACTACAGAATTACTATTAACAAGTAGCATTCCCCTCCCCGCCCAAGCTGGCTTGAATGTGAAATCTTATCCACAAGCCCATTGGCTATCAAATATCAACCATCCAGATTAATCAACAAGGCCAAATTAACATGAAAATGGTTCAATTTGAACATTTTAAATGACTCACTTTTCAGGAAGGCGCAAAGTAGGATAGTTTTCACGGATGATCTTCAGAACCTCAGGAAAGGTTATGACATTTGCTGACAAACCATATCTGCCACTAGCTGAAGGAATTTCAAAAGCTTGTATGTGTGCATTTGCAACGTCTCTAACATCGATGCACGTATAATATCCATCTGGGTATGTCTCAGCTCCTGCACCAAAAACAGATTACATCATGCGAACCAAACAAAACATGCAGCCAGTAAGGACACTAACAGTTCAAGGGAAAGTTCTTTAAACAGCTATTAAGGACAGGTTCAAAATTTGGTAGCCAATAAATTGATAATATAATCATTGTTAAAGTGATTTGCAGGAGAAGATGTACAATGTGCTTCCGGGTGGAAACTGAATGCATCTGCCACAATTCAAAATCCTATATGTAAGAGAATTTTAGCTTAGTAGGGTGATGTTTTGGCACATCTATATCGAACTTGTAATGAAATGCAAGTATCACACATCAGTAAAGCCTCAATGGAATGACAAGATCACATGGGATAATTTCTCGAGAAAGCAACTCATACTCGTAACAAAAGATCGTGAAATGACAACTGAGGGATAACTTGCTCTATCAGTTGGAGGTGTAGAGACCTTCAATTTAGATTTTTCCCATACTGGAAGGTTGCTACAAGGATTTTAATGTTAGATGGAGAAAGTATTAAATGCTTCAGATACAAGCAAAAAGTTGCTGGAGATCATTACCATTGACAAGGTCGAGAATCATCTCCACACTTAAATTAAGAGTTGGCTGTAAAAGAGGGCCAATCACAAATGATGGATGCACTGTAACCAAGTCAGTACCATTCTCTTTTGCAAAATTCCAAGCAGCCTCCTCAGCTAAGGTTTTTGAAAGTGGATACCAAGCCTGGGAAAGAACACAAATTCACATTAGCAAATAATAGGTGAAGAACAATACAGGAGACAAGATGAAAGCATGAAAGATTTAGTTTTTAGCTTACTGAGCAAGCCCCAAAGGGTCCTCCATGTGGAATTTGAAAAGAATGCAACTAAAAATTCCTCTAGAAGGAAAAGAAAACCCTAAGATATCATCAAATAATACACACCTTCAATTCCTTACAAATAGCTGGATCTGAATGCCAGGTCTCGTCAATAACCACATCATGGTTCAGAGGTTTTCCACTATATATACATGCTGCGGTTGAAGAGGTTAAAACCACTCTCCTGATAGAATGAACTTTTGCACATGATCTAAGAACATTTAGTGTTCCTTTCAAGGCAGGATCAATTAGGTCAACCTGTAACAAAGAAAAAATTATTGGATTGTCTTTTTTTTTTACCTTCCTACTTGTAGTTTTAAAACAGTAACATATCAGGTATCAAGAGGTTAATTAAAAAAAAAAAAACCCTAGTTTGAACAAGGGGGCAGGGTGTCCCGCTAGGAGTTGTTTGATGTGATTCTCGAGACTTGATGCTAAGATTGGTGGCAAATCAGATGAATCAGTGATGATAAATGATAAATGGCAGCAGCATATACGAGGGAAGAACCTGTGGGTCGTCATTGGGTGAAAAAGAAACAGGGGAAGCTGTATGAAAAACACCTTCACATCCATCAACAACAGGATCAAAAGCCCCTTCTTCCAATAAATTAGCCTTGAACAAATGAAGTCTTTCTTTAGCTCCGTCAAGTGCAAGCAGGTGTTCTGTTTTCTTTGGATCATCTGTAACAAAATAATACGAGTACATAAAAAATAAACGTGACCAAATGGAGCTCAAAAGGAGAGAGATAGAGAGTGAGTTACTGACTCGGGTCACGGACAGTGGTTTTGACAGTGTAGCCACGTTGAAGCAAAAGCTTAACTAGCCATGAAGCTATGTAACCTGACCCTCCCGTGACACACACCACCTTGCCGTCCCCACCTCTGCTCATCCTCTCTGTGGCAGTGGCGACTGCCCGGTAACTGACAAGAGAGCGTATTCCTTCGTAGAATGTTAATAGGTGAAGCAAAACTTTAGAACATACTCTTACAAGGTATTCTTGTAAAGCTGGTGGACCAAACACCTGGTAGAAACAAAGGGTGACGCTCTCTGCTCTATCTTCGTCCAATAATAAATATTATGTATTTATTTCATGATTTATGGTTTGTATTAACTTTGATATGTTGTAAAGTTTTGCTCCACCGATTAACATTTTTTTTCTTTCAAGTTGATATTAAAGAAAAGCTCTTCATCCTTGCTGACACTATCAACCACCGACTATCAATAATAAATATCAACTTGCAAGAAAAAAATTATTAAGCAAATCCAAGTTTTATTAAATAAATATATAAATAAACAAATAATTTATGGTTTGTATCAAGGTATAAACTGAATTTGATAACTACTCATAAAAATCCAGGGAAAAAAGAGCGTAGATGTAGATATAAGTAATGCTGAACATGAATTTGCTAATTTTAACTGTTATGATGTCTCTCTCTCTCTCTCTCTCTCTATATATATATATATATATATATATTTCCTTTTTGTTTTCTTTCTTATCATGTCAACTTAGCATTAGATAAATGACATTTTCTGTACAATATACTCTTTTTGGATGCACATTATCCTTAGATGAGAGCAGGCAGTCAATGAGTTCAATTTTCAAGCACATCATTTCGACGGCTGAGATCATCTTCCCGGAAGCTCACATCTTTTCTGTATCTTCAACATAACCTAACAGTATGCGATAATTTATTGTTTTTGGTTCTCTCTTCAGTCACTGTCTTGGAATGGGTAAATAATATAGCAGCATTGAAAAATCAAAGCTTGTTCAAGCTATCACCCTCCCCATCAGGGGCGGAGCTTCCAATAGTTGACAATGGAGGCCAAAATTAATATAATAGGTTATATTATTAAAAAAATAATTTATTTAAAATAAAAAATACTATATATTTCATATTTAAATACTAAATAAAAAAAAATTAAAATATTTTACTGACCGACCCTGCTTGCCTCCCCTAGATCCGCCCCTGCTCTCCATGGTTGCTTGGACCAGTCAAAGGAGATAAGGAGAATGCGATGGCTTGCATGCATGGCACATATTTGTCTGTTTGTATGCTTGGACCAATCTGTTTATATGGTTATTGAGATTTGAGAATATTTAAACTGAAATAAAAATTTATAATAATATTTAAGAACTATATTATAAAAAATAAATGAATCCAGTAAATTTTACGTGGGGGTGTAAAAAAACAAATTGTGACGGACAATAACTAGTCTATTATTATTATCACAATTTCGAGAGAAAAAAAAAACATATTAAGGATTCATGTTGTTTTAGTGTTTGATGGTTATTTATTTGCTTCAGACAAACAAGTTTTCGTGAATCATAATTGAGTTGCAAAATCACTTCATCACAGCAAACAAAGCTCCTGACCTGACAAGAAATGAGCTTGAAACACACACATTCTGCAAATTATGCTTGATTTATTTTCAGGATGCATATAAAGTTAAACCGCTAGCTATACGATCAACTCATTATGATATAGATGTAAAAACCCTGAGGAGTTGTTGTTTTTAATTCGTTCCTGTGCTGTTGTTTTGACATATCAATTCCTGATTTCATCTTGCTGACCGATGACTAACCTCCCACCTTAAACATACAAGGAAAAAAAGAGTTACAAAATCCTATTTATTTGTAAAGTTTATTTTGTTTTGTTATATTATTTTTTTGAAAAAAATTATCTTTTAATATTATTTTTTTTATTAGGTTATCTCATTCTCGTGATATAGATCGTAAATTTAATTAGTTAACTCATTTTTTTTCTTAATTAGCTTTCCCCGCTCTAATTTTATCTTTTAATTTTGAGTTAATTGAGAATTAAGCTTCAAGACTTATTTTGTTTGTTTTTTATTAGGTTATTTCAGTCTCATAACTCAAGAATATTGCTTAACAAGTTCACTTGAGTTTACTCGGGTCATTTTTTATGTCATCTTTTAATTAATTTTTTTTTTTCAATTTCATCATTCAACATTGGGTTGGTTAGGAACTGAGTTTCATAATCTATCTCAATTTGCTTTATATAGAGATATCTTAGTTTAATGATCAAAGTCGTAGGTTTTGGTATTTTTACCTCAGTTAAATCAAGTTGTTTTTTTTTTTTTCTAAGAGGTTATCTCGGTCTCATGACTTAGATCACCAGTCCTTCAACATTGAATTTGCTTTTTATTGGGTTGTCTCCATCTTATGACCCATGTTATAGGTTTGATGAGCTAACCTAATTGACTCAATTTGTTTTTATTTTTTTTAATTGACTCTTTTTTTCCCAATCTTATCATTTAATATTGTGTTTGATTGGGAATTAGACTTCATCATTTGTTTTAGTTTGCTTCTTATTAGGTTATCCTTACCCCATGACCCGCGAATGATGCTTAACGAGTTAATCTGTGTTGACTTGGTTCAATTTTTTAGATATTTTTAATTAAAATTTTTATAAATTTCATCATTTAATATTGGATTTGACAGAGTTGTTTGAGAATTAAGTTTTATAAAAAAAATTTATAATTTACTTTATATAAGGTTATATCAGTTTTATGATCAAAATCACGGATTTGACAGGTTAACTCAAATTAAATCATGCTATTTTCTTAATTTTTTTATGAGGTTATCTTGGTTTTATGATCTAAGTTACGAGTTTTATGGATTGTTTTGAGTCGTTTTTTATACTCTTTTTATTTTTAATTTGAAGTTAAACATTAGTTTGATTGAGAATTAGAATTCCTAATTTATTTTAATTTGCTTTTATAGGGTTATATCAGTCTTATAACCCAAGTCGAGAGTTTGACAGGTTAACTCAAGTTGCTTTTTAGATCTTTGATATATATATATATATATATATATATATATATTAATTTCATCTTTCAATATTGAATTGATTGAGAATTAAATTTTATAATTTATTTTGATTTGCTTTCTATAAGGTTATTATAGTCTCATAACTCTAGTCATGAATTTGATATGTTAACTTGAGTTATCCAAATCAATTCAATATATTTTTATTTTAATATTAAAAAAATATATCATTCTAAAATTTTTTAGTTAAATTATGTTTTCATGTCATTTAGACTGTCTTTAGACATGCAAAGTCAACCCAAACGAAATTTAATATTTTTTACTAGAAAAAATAACATTAATAATATCTAAATATTTATTTTATGTTCAAGAAATTTTTGTCCCGACCTACAATGTAACACAAGTTAATAATCTAAATAAGATTTAAATTTGAAAGACAAAATATGAAGAATTGACACAAAAATTAAAGTTTGCTTAGAGCATGTTTAATACTACGATAATGTTTACTTTTCTAAATATTTTTTATTTAAAAATACATTAAAATAATTTATTTTAAAAATAATTTTAAAATCAACACATTAAAAGAATAAAAAGTAATAATTTAAAATAATAATAAAAAATTTTAAAACAAAAAATCAGACTTCCTAAAAGATAATTTGAACTAGAAAATGTTGTCTTGGACGCCAGAGCTGGAATTTAGACGCTAGAGCTGATTAAGAGAGAATTTAGACGCCAGAGAGAATCCATTCAAACACCATTCAACTATGTGGGAGCTCCTGCAAGCAATTTGTGAAACATTGCTTGAGGTTAAAAATTTTGCAGGACTGAACAGACAAGAATTGAGTTCGAAGATTATTCCATCACAGAATCAGCAGCGCAAATTCATTACAAGACTTCCAAATCTTTACGATGTCCTGACATCTCATTGACAGGAAATACACTTCAAAACAAAAATCCTACGAGTTATACATAATTTTATATTCAGATATACATACTTTCACTATGATACTGTCAGGAGGAGGAGGAGGAGGAGGAGGAGAGTTATTTAATACGTGTTTTTTTCCCAGAAGATCTGCTAGAGGAGGGTTTCAAGTTTTAACCAAAAAAATCTGAGATATACAGCAGGTTTTAATCAAATTCAACCAAAACCTTTCAAATCCTCAGCATAACTGAGATCCACTTTTCCACAGCTTTGGAAACTGAAAAATGATTGTTGAGGGCAAACACTGAAAAAAGTGACGAGTTACCCTGTTGTTTCAGTTGCTAAGCTACTCAAATGAGCTGGGCTTTATTTATGAAATCAACAAGAGCTCCCTAAATTCATATAAACAGAGTGCTATCACAAATCATATTTTAAGAAAAGCCTAAAATAATGCACTTATGGTCCGCTCCAACACACGCAGTTTACATAAACAAAACGGAGAACACTTGAGATGAGCAAGTCTCTGTCAAAATTAAATTTGACAGAAACTGAGAGGACCAGTATATTTACTGGAACACCATACCGTTAAATATACCCTCAATCAGATTTTGAGAAAGCCCTTCTCCTTCAAGCTCTCAATAGTGTCTACGAGAGACATATCAAGTGGAGTGAAGTTGATACCCAAAGTTTTTGCTTTCTCTTTGGACACCTGGTATGGCTTGAACTTGCTTTCTGTACTTCTGCAACAGTTGAAAAACAATATACTGGTGCTAAGTTCTGTGACAGGTCAAAGCAATTGCTTCTAGAAAACAAGCCAGCACAAACGAAAAATGGATATCCATCCAACTACAATACAGAAAAAAAGGTACAGGGTTTGCTTGTGATCACACATTTTTGGTATTCAAAGTAGCTCTACCTTCAACTTTACCGGTTGTCCTCGAAGGGACTGGCTCTACTTTCATGTTCAAAACATACTTGTATTTTTAATATTTGTTCTTTTCATGGTTTAGTTTCTAAAACAGGGAAAGCATAAGATGGTTCTTAACATATTTCTTATAACTGATCTAAACTGCTGATCTGAATTGGTCGCATAACTTCAGAATTACTATTAACAAGTAGCATTCCCCTCCCCGCCCAAGCTGACTTGAATGTGAAATCTTATCTACAAGCCCATTGGCTATCAAATATCAACCATCCGGATCAATCAACAAGGCCAAATTAACATGAAAATGGTTCAATTTGAACATTATAAATGACTCACTTTTCAGGAAGGCGCAAAGTAGGATAGTTTTCACGGATGATCTTCAGAACCTCAGAAAAGGTTATGACATTTGCTGTCAAACCATATCTGCCACTAGCTGAAGGAATTTCAAAAGCCTGTATATGTGCATTTGCAACGTCTCTAACATCGATGCACCTATAATATCCATCTGGGTATGTCTCAGCTCCTGCACCAAAAACAGATTACATCATGCGAACCAAACAAAACATGCAGCCAGTAAGGACACTAACAGTTCAAGGGAAAGTTCTTTAAACAGTTATTAAGGACAGGTTCAAAATTTGGTAGTCAATAAATTGATAACGTAATCATTGTTAAAGTGATTTGCAGGAGAAGATGTACAATATGCTTCTGGGTGGAAACTGAATGCATCTGTCACAATTCACAACCCTATATGTAAGAGAATTTTAGCTTAGTAGGGTGATGTTTTAGCACATCTATATTGAACTTGTAATGAAATGCAACTATCACAGATCAGTAAAGCCTCAATGGAATGACAAGATCACATGGGATAATTTCTCAAGAAAGCAACTCATACTCGTAACAAAAGATCGTGAAATGACAACTGAGGGATAACTTGCTCTATCAGTTGGAGGTGTAGAGACCTTCTATTTAGATTTTTCCCATACTGGAAGTTTGCTACAAGGATTTTAATGTTAGATGGAGAAAGTATTAAATGCTTCAGATACAAGCAAAAAGTTGCTGAAGATCATTACCATTGACAAGGTCGAGAATCATCTCCACACTTAAATTAAGAGTTGGCTGTAAAAGAGGGCCAATCACAAATGATGGATGCAATGTAACCAAGTCAGTAGCGTTCTCTTTCGCAAAATTCCAAGCAGCCTCCTCAGCTAAGGTTTTTGAAAGTGCATACCAAGCCTGGGAAAGAACACAAATTCACATTAGCAAATAATAGTTGAAGAACAATACAGAAGACAAGATGAAAGAATGAAAGATTTAGTTTTTAGCTTACAGAGCAAGCCCCAAAGGTTCTTCCATGTGAAATTTGAAAATAATGAAACTAAAAATTTCTCTAGAAGGAAAAGAAAACCCTATGATATCATCAAATAATACACACCTTCAATTCCTTACAAATAGCTGGATCTGAATGCCAGGTCTCGTCAATAACCACATCATGGTTCAGAGGTTTTCCATTATATAAACATGCTGCGGTTGAAGAGGTTAAAACCACTCTCCTGATAGAATGAACTTTTGCACATGATCTAAGAACATTTAGTGTTCCTTTCAAGGCAGGATCAATTAGGTCAACCTGTAACAAAGAAAAAATTATTGGATTGTCTTTTTTTTTTACCTTCCTACTCGTAGTTTTAAAACAGTAACATATCAGGTATCAAGAGGTTAATTAAAAAAAAAAAAACCCTAGTTTGAACAAGGGGGCAGGGTGTCCCGCTAGGAGTTGTTTGATGTGATTCTCGAGACTTGATGCTAAGATTGGTGGCAAATCAGATGAATCAGTGATGATAAATGATAAATGGCAGCAGCATATACGAGGGAAGAACCTGTGGGTCGTCATTGGGTGAAAAAGAAACAGGGGAAGCTGTATGAAAAACACCTTCACATCCATCAACAACAGGATCAAAAGCCCCTTCTTCCAATAAATTAGCCTTGAACAAATGAAGTCTTTCTTTAGCTCCGTCAAGTGCAAGCAGGTGTTCTGTTTTCTTTGGATCATCTGTAACAAAATAATACGAGTACATAAAAAATAAACGTGACCAAATGGAGCTCAAAAGGAGAGAGATAGAGAGTGAGTTACTGACTCGGGTCACGGACAGTGGTTTTGACAGTGTAGCCACGTTGAAGCAAAAGCTTAACTAGCCATGAAGCTATGTAACCTGACCCTCCCGTGACACACACCACCTTGCCGTCCCCACCTCTGCTCATCCTCTCTGTGGCAGTGGCGACTGCCCGGTAACTGACAAGAGAGCTTATTCCTTAGTAGAAGATGTTGATACGTAATAGGTGGAGCTTATTCTTGTAAAGTTGGTGGACCAAACACCCTGATAGAAACAAAGGGTGACGCTCTCTGCTCTATCTGCTTCCAATAAATGCTGAAGCTCGCCGTGACATGTACTAAAGACAAGCTCTCCATCCTGCCTACACTCTCAACCACCCATCAATAATGAATATCAACTTTGTAAGAAAAAAAATATTAAGCTCATCCAAGTTTTAATAAATAAATAAATGATTTATGGTTTGTATCAAGTTCCAAGCTCAATTTGATAACCATACATAAAAATCTAGGGGGAAAAAAAATGCACAGATGCTAGATACAAGTAGTGCTGAACATGGGTTTGCTAGTTTTGACTGTTAGGTTGTGTTTATATATATATATATATTTCTTTTTGTATTTTTCCTATCGTGTCAGCTGGTTAAATTGAATTATTATATTAATATAAGCGTGAACTACATGTAAGGACCGCATAGCGCAGTGGATTAGCGCGTTTGACTTCGGATCAAAAGGTCGTGGGTTCGACTCCCACTGTGGTCGTTTCTTTTGACTCTCCTTGGCTCCATGCATTAGCAATTTGGGAATCCAATCCATTATTAATTAATAAACCCTTTTAGCTCTGAGACAAGAAACAAGTAGTTTCCATTGAGTCCTTAAATTTCACAGTGAAGTGTTAATTTTTACTTTAGATTAAAATAGTTTTCTGACGATCATAAATTTAAATTTTATTATTTTTATTTGTATGAAAAAAATTAAATATAAAATAATATAAGCTTATATAAATTTTAAGTTTAAATAATTTTTATTTTAAAAAATAATATAAATTATATCTAAAATTTTATTTAATAGTTTAAATTATTAAATTAAGATATTCTCTAAAAATATGTCAATGGAAATGGCTTCTTCTCATCTGTAATGAAAGACAACATGCGGAACTCTTCCTCCCATTATTCCGACAAAGTGAGAAACTGCTGTTAAAAAAGCACTCTTTAGTCTCTTAAAACAAGACTCATGTTTGGTCTAATGTAGTACTTTTATAGCTCAATCATACATAGCAAGCTCAGATCCACCCCTTCCATGCTATCTCACTTAGATACCACATCGACCTGTCAAGATAATCTCCTCCAACAACAAACAGTTCTTCAACTCTCAGTCCCTCTTTGACCGTGTCTCTCTTGTCACTCACTCCTAATAAAATTCTATGCTCGAGTTTCTCATTTGCAGAGCCAGCGTGGATGTGATTCATCATATTGCAAAACAAGAACTCACCTTTCAGGAAGGGGCAAAGTAGGGTAATATTCATGCAAAATCTCCAAACCTCAGGGAAGTGTGCAACTTGTCCTGCGAAACAGTATCTCCCACTAGCTGAAGGTGTTTCAAAAGCTTGAACATGTGCACATGCAACGTCTCTATCATCGACAAATCTATACATTTCATTAGGGAATGTAATGTAGCTCCTGAAAACCTTGCTCAAATCAGAAGAAACAACGAGTAAAGGAGTTATATTTGTTATTTACTTGTTAATAATTTGTCCCGTTATTTCTAGTCATAAAATAAGTTCAATTATGTAACCCAACCTATGTAAAATGGGTGATCTAAGAACTAAATGAGATAATTATTTCCTTTTAATGCCCCTGTCACTGGACATCCTCCATATAGTGTTTATTTTATATCACGACATAATATATTGATGTAAACCTGTGTATTTATGCTGCTAAATGCACCAGAGGTTATTAAGGAGTCGGTTTAAATCCTATACTTTTTTCCAGAGAAGTACACCCAGGAATTTCTCAGGAAAGACACCCTCAAATCTAAATCAAGATTAAGAAACTAGAAATGAAGGACTTGATGTCTTAAGAGAAAATGGACTAAATCCATGAAATGGAAATAAAGCATCGCGAAGAAGGTCATCAACGCTATTGTAATAGCACGTTCCAGCTCATTCATAATACGATTAGACCTGTTCTTGCAGCAATGGAGTCATATACTAGATTCATCTTTATGCAAGGTTTTTGGATATATTTACCAACTTGAGAGGACACTGGTAGCTTACACTCAAAACCTCACATGGAAAGGCAGGTTGTAGCCAACCGGATTCACCTTCTTTGACTCATAACAAGCAGGGTCCGAGAACCAAGTCTCATCCACAATCACATCAGGGGTCAAAGGTTTTCCATTGAAAAAAGCAGATGCCATGGAAGGTGAAAGAATCACTCTCTTGACAGAAGGGAATTTTGTACATGACTTGAGAGAACATCTAGTGTTCCCTTTACTGCAGGTTCAATCAAGTCTGGCTGAAATATGGAGCATATAGAAACCAAAGGTAACAGCATTCTACTTCACAATAGAAGTTCTATCAATTAGTATTAATGTCATCTGGTATCAAGTTGAGTTTAAATAACTTGGATATTGTGAAAAGGCAAAAAATATGGAGTGGCGGGATGAGACTCAGGATCAAGAAACACATTTTGATGAATTCATGGTGCGTAGGGGATAGACTTAGTTGTTAATGTATACATTTATAGTTAAAAGACTAGATTCTTTACAGAAGCTGTTTCAGATTAACCCAGGTTTATTACTTGATCCATATTAATCAAATGAAATTGGATCTAATTATAATGTACACATGCAACCATTTCAATATTTCAAGGTCAATCTGCATATCACGATATACATATTTATTTAGTACACATGCAAACCAAATACTGGAATCAACTTATTTGCTGACTTCAGTTTCTTTTGTTTTTATTTTTTTTTACACCGGTTGCGTCCTAAACTTTTCAGGATGGAGACCTCCAGGACAAATCACAATAGTGAAAAATGAGATTAATAACAATCAGTTTTAGGGTGGAATTTTACTTCCATTTGTCTGACTTGCAAGTATATAATTAGAGTCAGAAGCTAACAAAGTTCTTCTCCTTCAAGCTTTCGATAGTATCCTTTAGACTTTCCTCAAGAGGAGTATACTTGACACCCAGACTTGCTGCTCTCTCTTTGGATACCTGATATTTTGGCATGGGAGGCTTATCATCTGCACACCTGCCATTAAACAAACATGCAAAACGATTTAAAAAAAATTCCAGAATCCATTACAAGGCAGCTGCAGCATCTTTGCAAATTAGAGACAGATCAATGAGTTAAATTCAGTGGATTTCAAATATGGATCCTAAATACCATCTAAAAAAAGCTAATCGGTATTTGGACAATCAGAGAAGAAATTAAAGTGTTCGAGTTTTAACCACAGCATATGCAACAAATCTCAGAACTTTCAATCATTATCAACAAGGAATTCCTTCGTACATAACAGTTCAAACTGCACGACTGTAAGTTAGTGCATGGAAGGTAAAGATTTCCACAGATGATTATTCAGAATCCCTCTAGTCAGATGCAGGTACAGAAGAGTAATCAGAACATCAGACCCTTGATGATGAACATATTTTTTTTTAAGTAATTCTTCTTCATGGAAATCAGTTCTGGCATCATAAGAATTCATTAATTTTATATTTTTTGTTGTGTAGACCACAAATTTCATAGGCACTCTAGATCTCCCAAAAGTTCCTGCAATGCATATGTCATAAGGGGAAATAACAGCATTTCAATGCCAAGGTACAACTGGCATAAAACAAAAGCTAATGAAACAACATTATTTTTTAATCGCCTAAAAATCTGAGAATTAGAAATGAAACTCAGCTGTCTCTATTGAAGAGGAAAAGAAGTGCGCTGCATGCCATACATCTAAGAAACTTACTGTTTCGGAATAGTGAGATCAGGGTAAAGCTTGCTTAAAATCTTCACAGCCTCAGAAGAGTGTATAACAGTCCCTACTAAACAGTATCGCCCATTAGCTGAAGGATTCTCCAAGGCATAGATATGTGCATTGGCAACATCTCTAACATCTACCCATCTATACGTTGTATTTGGATAGCTTTTTGCCCCTGCATGAAATAATCTCAATTGCTTGCATCAGGTATAATTGCATGCATAAGAAGAATAATATATGTGAGGTACAGACTTGCTAGTTAGAAGAATTATGGAATCTAAATGTCCATGGGGTTCGATACAAGAAACTACCTAATAGTGGGTAGTTAGCCCATGCAGGTTATCTCTCTCATTACACTCACAATTTCTAAAATCAATTCTGGTAGTTCTAATGGTACTTTGTCATAAAATTTCCGCAATGAGGACAATGGGAATAATATAATAAGAAGACTACATGCAGTGCCAAGATTGTACATGTTATGGTAAGTGAAAACAGATCATTCCAAATGTCAAAAAGTGTAATTGAAATTCAAAGACATTTAAGATACTAGCCCACAAGAAAAAGTTCGCGAGAACAAATTTTACAAGTTCGTATGAGAATTTATCATGTGGAAAATGCAGAGTTGACAGGTTCAATTAAGAAGGTGGAAGGATACCAATAAGATTTACACGATTGAGTTTAGGTGCTAATTATGTTCTCTAACCTGCACCATTAAGTTCCACACAAGGACATACACATTAGAACCTTACAAAAGCGTGAAAGCCTTTATGGACATGTACCCATGTGAATTTCTACAGTCAACACATCTAACGTAATCTAATCATGCATATAAACCTTCTACAGAAAAGTTGCAAGGACAAATGGTGTTGGAAACTAAGTGGTACACTTGCAAAGAAAGAGAGGGGAGGTGTCAAGCTTGAATCCCACCATAAACAATACACTAATAAGAACAAAAATCAAGAGAAGTACTCTCTGAGAGAGAACTCAATTTATTCAAATAATCAATATTCGATATTTTTGTTAATGTCTAGGCAGGGTCCAGTGCTTATTTATAGACTCCAAACCAAATAAGATAAGAAAACCTGTTAAATAGTCCCAATTCACTAATTGGTATCAAGATCCAGTCAATTTCTTCAGATTTATGAGAACTGGTAATAGCTACATGAAAATAAAAATGAATGGGAGATAAGATCTGCCATTCCAATACCTAATGAAGGAAATTCCATGCATAAGATCAAAAAGAAACTCCACTAACAAGTTGGTTTTTGTTGCTGTTAATTGTGGATAGCTATTCCACAGTGATTATTATCACTTTTACTTCTTATTTGTGCAAGAGCAATTAGAAATTAGCCAAAGCAGAAGTCATCAATAACCTAGAGAAAGTATGAATTTCATATGGAAGGTAAGTAAAACTTATAGCTTTGCACTAGATGAAAAGTACCATTTATAAGGTCAAGAACCGACTCTGCACTTTGATTAAGTGTTGGCTGCAAGAGAGGGCCGATCACCAACCCTGGATTTAAAGTGACCATGTCAATTCCATTCTCTTTAGTGAACTTCCAAGCAGCTTCTTCTGCTAATGTTTTTGAAAGATGGTACCATAGCTGTTAAGAAAGCAAACAAAAGGTAAATAAATGATGTAAAAGGTTTATGGTCTGCATCAAAGTGAAGTAAATAATTTTAGCAAATATGACATTCTATGCCACTCCAGTCCAAACAAAAGAGCATCATTATTTATATCAAAAGCATAAAAAAAAAATATTTTCCTTAGATGTGACAATCCAGCTATCAAAGTTTTGATAGTCTTATATGTTTCACGAGAAAAAAAAAGAGGCATGTCCAGATGTCCAAATCTGCATCTCATTAAACAAGCAACATTGAAAAAGTGAAACTTTGCTTTTTTGTAATTAATTTAATGATTGCAAGGAATGAACAGCTGAAAGAAACTTCCACAGAGTATGAAGAACAAAAGAACAATAGCCGAACAACAAAATTAAAAGGGAATGAACAAGAAGGGGAGTTCTCAAATCAATACAGGATATGTCCGTTGCTCCAATTCATACATGCAAAAAACAGGGAAAAAACAAAAAGGAGAAGAAGAATAGACAAATGACTTTTGTTATATTGCCAGCTAAATCCTCCCGTGCCATGATATAAAAATTGCTTTCAAAGGAGATAGTATTCTATTAGAAAATAGCCATTGATGTACCTTTGATTTCTCACAAAAATCTGAATCTGAAAACCATGTCTCATCAACTACTACATCGGGTGCAAGAGATTTCCCATTGAATACAACTGCTGCCATGGATGATGTTATGACAACTCTTTTGATAGAAGGAATTTTAGTGCATGACCTGAGAACATTAACTGTTCCCTTCAATGCAGGGTCAACAAGTTCTGCCTGAAAAGAAGAAAAAAAAGAGCAGAAAGAAAAATAAAATATCCAGAAAATTATTGGGTTCCTTTGAATCATTGAGAAAGTGGAAATATACTCAAAGTCGAAATGCTGGCTCTTTCAATGCTGAATGGTATAACAGAGATTATCATGCAAATGTGGTGCAGCCAGGAAAAAAAGGCAGCAAGATGGATAAACAAATGTGTGGGAAAATATGACTACTTCCAAAAACATACGAAATCAAGCATGTAAAAAATGACATTACTGGTTGCAATTTGATATCTGAAAGTAACAACTCAACCAAAGTAACGGTAAAATTTGAAAATAAATTTATACTGGTACAAAGGAATATATACAGGAAAGCACCTGAGGATCATTGACAGTGAAATAAAATGGGGATGCAGTATGGAAAACGCATTCACATCCCTCAACCACAGGATCAAAAGATCCTTCATCCAGCAAGTCTGCTTTGAACAACTGCAGTCTTTCCTTAGCTCCACCAAGTGCAAGCAAGTGTTCAGTTTTCTTTGCATCATCTATGAAACAGAAAGCAGCAAAAGGAAGAAATAAGTAGGAACCAGTGTCTCAAAAGGAGAAATTGTTACTTTGTCTTTCCATAGAACAAAAAACTTTCTGTTTTTCCAGAAATGCAGAGCCTAATTGCCAAAATGACACTTGAAGTTTCTCGGATGGATCTAACGTTGACCACATCGAATAACATCTGATTATTGAAACATTCTCACCAATTGAACTAATTGGATTGACTCACTAAAACCTTTTGGAATTCAAAACTCTACATCCCGACACAAACTCAGCCATCAATTAAAACTGCTCGAATTAATATTTGTAATTACTAATTAACAAAGTTATTCAAGGTAACTAAACAACCTTAAGACTGCTTTCTTTAATTCTACCAAGGTTAAAATTTAGCCAACATCATACACTCCAAAAAACAACACTCCTTCCCAGAATTTCAAGAACCCAAATAATCATTGAATCAATAAAAAAGAAAAAAAACTTTGAGAGTAAAATCAACTTAAAAACAAGACCAAGAATCGTGTATCACATAAAAATGGAAGTTAAAGAGAGAAGTTATAAGTGTAAAGAGATTGAGTTAGTACGACTGACTTGGGTCACGGACTGAGGCTTTGACTGTGTACCCACGTTCAAGCAACAACTTGACAAGCCATGAAGCAATGTAACCAGATGCTCCAGTTACACTCACCACCTTCCCTTCTCCACTCATTTTCTCTCTATCTGATTATTTGTCTGCTACCTGTATAGAGTGAAGAATCTACATAGCTATGTGACCATTGACGGTTTATCACAAGAAAACTCACGAAAAGACATGTCGTTGGCTTAGAGTACTGTAGTAAAGAGCCCTTACCTGTCCTTCGAAATTTTGGTTGTCAATATCGTCAAACATGTTATTCTTTCTTTTAAACATTAGCTTGAAACTTTTTGTTTCTTTTTTATTAATTTGGATTTTCAAAATATGATTAATGAATTTTTATAGCTTTACCGATCATAAAGGGCATTGCCTATAATTTATCTGTTTTTGCTTGCAACCGGAAATGGACGTGTGTGTGGGCAATAATTTTTAAAAATACTGGTTGTGTTCTTGAAATGCTGCAGCAACATTTTTTATTTATTTATTGTCTCGCTTGGATTTATGAAAGGTAAACTGCTGGATAGTTGTGAGTTTTTGCTTTCTCCTTTGACACCTAGTTTTTTGGCAAAAAAGCTTGTCCTCTTCTCATCTGCCATCAACTCTTTTCCAGATAGCTATGTATTCACGGTATTTTGTTTCTCTTGGATTGCAAATATCTTGGTTGAATTTACAGCTTTCTCTGTGAACTTCTGTTATACATATTTGATGAAAATTCACACTAGTGATATATATTGGTACTGTGAATATCTACTGATCAAGCCGTAAATCTACCATGTGGGAGGGAGCTTCTGTCAAGAAACAAAATTATATGAATCAAATCTTTTCAAGTACAAGAATTATTCCATTCAAGAACCAAGCTAGGAAGCCTTATGCCAAGTGTCAATATACAAACTTTATTCATATAAAAAGAGTCTCCCATTTTCCAACAACATGGACTCCTAGCAGCAGCATATCATTGCAAATCATTTGCTTTCCTTTATCAGCTGGATCACAACGTCTTCAGTAGCCAGCTACCTCAGACATTAAGGAAG
Organism: Populus davidiana; assembly: GCA_030145905.1. Classification (NCBI taxonomy): domain Eukaryota; kingdom Viridiplantae; phylum Streptophyta; class Magnoliopsida; order Malpighiales; family Salicaceae; genus Populus; species Populus davidiana. The sequence goes on from CM057797.1 coordinate 9,098,065, forward strand.
CCCTTCTCCTTCAAACTTTCAATGGTGTCCTTCACGCTCACCTCCAGAGGAGTGAAGTCAAGACCCAGAGTTTTTGCTTTCGCTTTTGATACCTCGTAATTCAATGGAGAAGGCTTATCATCTGCACATCTGTAAAGAAATAGTGTTCTCCTCAGAATTGTCCGATTTATCCGGGAATGAGATGTTGCTATCAATATTAGCATGCTTTTAAAGAACGCTCATGATTTGATTCAAAATAATTCTTCTATACTACATCGTCAATAAGAAAAGCTGCAGACTTCCCTCTATTATCATCCCCTCCAATGATCAAGCACGTATTTTTACCTATCTGGATTGTGATCTCCAACAGCCAATAACCCAATAACTCTGACAACTAATTAGCTCAATATTCTCTTATCAAAATTGTATGTTGAGTGATTTATCAATGGGGGCTATGTGTATGGCATTCACCGCAATGGAAATAACAGTAACTTACTTTTCAGGAAGGGGCAAAGTAGGGTATAGTTCATGCGCAATCTTCACTGCATCAGAGAAGTGCGTAACTCTTCCAACTACACAATATCTACCACTGGCTGAAGGTATTTCAAGTGCTTGAATGTGTGCATAAGCAACATCTCTCACATCAACGAATCTATAAATTTCACTTGGCAATCCTGGTGCTCCTCCTGCACACAAAAAGACTCAAGTTCTCAAATCAAAAGACATCATGCACATTGAATAATCTGCTTCTTGATAATTTGACCAATTATCATTTTTAATCCTAAAGAAGCTTAAAGCATGCCCACTCAAACCATTTTAAACGGGTCATCTAAGAACTGTAAGATTCTAATTTCCATTGGACATTTTACATATTGTGAGTAATACATCCTTGCTTGATATATTGATGTGAAACTATGTAATTATGCAGCAACTATCTGCCTCTACCGATAAGTTATCTTCAAATACACCCTATGTTATGAAGGAGTTTCTTTACATCCTAGATTTCATGATATTATAATTCAGTAACAGATTTTTCAGTAAGGGAACCAAAAGCTAGCATTACCAACGAGCAATTTCATGACACGTGAACTTCTGTACTTGTGTCCCCTACAGATCTCTGTCCAACTTTTTTCCTGAGGAGATTTTCCTTGCATTTTTGCATGCACAGCACACCCATAGGGCCATATCCTTACAAATTAGAAGTTTAAGAAACGTAACTCCAAGTTAGAGTTGGATAAAACATGAGGAATACAAGGTCTGATATAGAAGGTAACAAATTTGAGTCAATATTGGAATGTTTTAGCCTATGGATGCAAGGATTAGGCTAGAATTTTTGTTTATTGAACCTTTGCACTAGACAAGTATAAACTCATATTTCTTAAAGGTTGCTCGAGGTATTTATGAACTTGAAAGGAAAACAGGTAACATAAGACAAGTTGAGCATACCATTTATGTGGTCCAGAAACAGCTTGGCGGTGGATTTAAGAGTTGGCTGTAAGAGAGGACCAATCACAAAGCCTGGATTAATTGTAACCATGTCAATTCCTTTTTCTTTTGCAAATTTCCAAGCAGCCTCCTCAGCTAAAGTCTTTGAAGCCATATACCAAAGCTGGAAAACCAAAAAAAAATTGTCATAAAGAAAATGTTTAAAGATAAACTCCCTGAACATTGCCCAATAGCCATTTACCAAAGCAGTGTTCACTTGTTCTGTTATATCTAACTGGATTCGGTGCTAGCTCGCTTCTCACATGTAAATTAGCCAGCCAGTGTGACACAGCTGATTTTTCATACATATAAAATCATCAAGTAAAATCACCAATATATTAAATAGAAAACCTGAACTGATAAAGCAGAAAGAGGCACACCTTATTTGACACACAAAACGCAGAATCTGAAAACCAAGTCTCATCCACTACCACGTCAGGGGTCAATGGTTTTCCATTGAAAGCAACCGAAGCCATGGAAGATGTTAGAATCACTCTCTTGACAGAAGAAAATTTGGCACATGACTTGAGAACGTTTAGGGTTCCCTTTACTGCAGGTTCGATCAGATCTGCCTGGAATATGGAGAATATAAAAACCATAAGGAAACATTTGATATAAACAGTTAACAAAATCAAAAAGCCATGCACGACAAATCAAAGTGGAATATCATCATCGAATAATTTATGTCATCGATGGTATCAATTTGGGTGTAACGTCGATGATTAGGGAGTAGAAAAAAAATCATTAAAAGATTACCTGTGGATCAATATTTGTCCCGAGTAATACAGGAGAAGCCACGTGAAACACGCTTTCACATCCATCAACTACAGGATCAAAAGACCCCTCTTCAACTAAATTTGCTTTAAATAAGTGAAGTCTTTCTTTAGCTCCATCTAGATTGAGTAAGTCTTCAGTTCTCTTTGGGTCATCTACAACACATATAAACAGGATTAGTAAAGTGATTAAGGACATGAACTCCAACAAAAAACCCTCAATATTCAGCAATATATTATTAGTTGAAGCTAACTATTACTTAATTAATTATGTTGTGATCCATAGCCTGAGAATTGAATAAAAATTATGAACAAATTGAAGAATACCAGAATATAAATTATCACTAAAGCATATTGATCTCGAAAGGAACAAAGAAATTAAGCTGCAAAGAAAGAAAGAGATAAGGGTACTAACTTGGGTCACGAACAGTGGTTTTGACAGTATAACCACGGAGGAGTAAGAGCTTGACTAGCCATGAGGCAATGTAGCCTGACCCTCCTGTTACACAAACTACTTTTCCTTCTCCACTCATTTGTCAGTGAGAGTTAAGAGAGAAAGGACAGAGACTCTTTCCAAAAAAAAAAAAGGACAGGGAAGAGCGAAAATAAGAAGAACTCATGGCCAGTTTGTTTTCTTAGGCGTTATATCGCTTTTTTTAAAAAAAAATGAATTTTTTTAAGAATATATTTATACATAATTTATTTATTGTTCAATGTATAAAAACTAAAAAGTTTAAATATTTACATTCTATTCAATATTTATTGTTTAGTTTTTATTTATTATTTAATAATATATATAATACAGTAATATTTGACAGGGACAGGGATACCAATGTTTGACAGGGACAGGGGACCCGGCCCGGCCCTGCAAGGCTGCAAGAGATGTTTTTCTTTTGAACAATTTATAGTATCAACCATAAAATTAGTAAAATTTAAATTTTAACCTCTCAATTTTATTTGTTTTTAATTTGACCCTTTTAAATAAATTTTCTGGCTCCTGACTCGCATATAATCTCTTTTTTTTTCTCTTCTTTCTTTAGCTCTAGTAAAAATCTTTAATTTGACCCTTATTTTTAGTTCTTGTAGAGGTAAAAATTGAGAAAAAAGGAGATGGTGACAATAATCGCTCCAGCTACTACTGGCCTCAAAAAAATTACGAGTGAGCTGTATCAATTGAATTCCAGAAAACACTCATCCATATCTTGAAAATAAAGATTAAAATCGAGATATGTTTTTATTTTAAGACTTTAAATTCAAGTATAGTATTATTTAAAGTGGATTGGAGTAGGTTTTTGAAGCAAATGATTTGCAATTGTCTTGGTAGAATTTACAGCTTTCTCTGTGAACTTCTGTTATACATATTTGATGAAATTCACACTAGTAATTATATATTGGTACTGTGAATATCTACTGAGCAAGCCGTAAATCTACCATGTGGGAGGCAGCTTCTGTCAAGAAACCAAATTATATGAATCAAATCTTTTCAAGTACAAGAATTACTCCATTCAAGAACCAAGCTAGGAAGCCTTATGCCAAGTGTCAATATACGAACTTTATTCATATAAAAAGAGTCTCCCATTTTACAACAACATGGACTCCTAGCAGCAGCATATCATTGCAAATCATTTGCTTTCCTTTATCAGCTGGATCACAACGTCTTCAGTAACCAGCTACCTCAGACATTAAGGAAGCCCTTCTCCTTCAAACTTTCAATGGTGTCCTTCACGCTCACCTCCAGAGGAGTGAAGTCAAGACCCAGAGTTTTTGCTTTCGCTTTTGATACCTCGTAATTCAATGGAGAAGGCTTATCATCTGCACATCTGTAAAGAAATAGTGTTCTCCTCAGAATTGTCTGATTTATCTGGGAATGAGATGCTGCTATCAAGTTTAGCATGCTTTTAAAGAACGCTGATGATTTGATTCAAAATAATTCTTCTATACTACGTACATCGTCAATAAGAAAAGCTGCAGACACTTCCCTCTATTATCATCTCCTCCAATGATCAAGCACGTATTTTTACCTATCTGGATTGTGATCTCCAACAGCCAATAACCCGATAACTCTGACAACTAATTAGCTCAATATTCTCTTATCATGATCTCTAACAAATTGTATGTTGAGTGATTTATCAATGGGCCTATGTGAATGGCATTCACCGCAATGGAAATAACAGTAACTTACTTTTCAGGAGGGGGCAAAGTAGGGTATAGTTCATGTGCAATCTTCACTGCATCAGAGAAGTGCGTAACTCTTCCTACTACACAATATCTACCACTGGCTGAAGGTATTTCAAGTGCTTGAATGTGTGCATAAGCAACATCTCTCACGTCAACAAATCTATAAATTTCACTTGGCAATCCTGGTGCTCCTCCTGCACACAAAAAAACTCAATTTCTCAAATCAAAAGACATCATGCACATTGAATAATCTGCTTCTTGATAATTTGACCAATTATCATTTTTAATCCTAAAGAAGCTTAAAGCATGCCACTCAAACCATTTTAAACGGGTCATCTAAGAACTGTAAGATTCTAATTCCATTGGAGATTTTACATATTGTGAGTAATACATCCTTGCTTGATATATTGATGTGAAACTATGTATTTATGCAGCAACTATCTGCCTCTACCTTGAAGTTATCTTCAAATACACCTTATGTTATGAAGGAGTTCCTTTACATCCTAGATTTCATGATATTATAATTCAGTAACAGATTTTTCAGTAAGGGAACCAAAAGCTAGCATTACCACCGAGCAATTTCATGACACGTGGACTTCTGTAGTTATGTCCCCTACGGATCTCTGTCCAACTTTTTTCCCAAGGAGATTTTCCTTGCATTTTTGCATGCACAGCACACCCATAGGGCCATATCCTTACAAATTAGAAGTTTAAGAAACGTAACTCCAAGTTAGAGTTGGATAAAACATGAGGAATACAAGGTCTGATATAGAAGGTAACAAATTTGAGTCAATATTGGAATGTTTTAGCCCATGGATGCCAGGATTAGGCTAGTATTTGTTTTATTGAATCTTTGCACTAGATAAGTATAAACTCATATTTCTTAAAGGTTGCTTGAGGTATTTATGAACTTGAAAGGAAAACGGGTAAGATAAGACAAGTTAAGGATACCATTTATGTGGTCCAGAAACAGCTCCGCAGAGGAATTAAGAGTTGGCTGTAAGAGAGGACCAATCACAAAGCCTGGATTAATTGTAACCATGTCAATTCCTGTTTCTTTTGCAAATTTCCAAGCAGCCTCCTCAGCTAAAGTCTTTGAAGCCATATACCAAAGCTGGGAAACCAAAAACAGATTGTCATAAAGAAAATGTTTAAGGACAAACTCCCTGAACATTGCCAAATAGCCATGTACCAAAGCAGGCTAAACAGATTCGGTGCTGGCTCGCTTCTCACATGTTAATTAGCCAGATTCGGTGTGACATAGCTGATTATTTCATACATATAAAATCATCAAGTAAAATCACCAATATATTAAATAGAAAACCTGAACTGATAAAGCAGAAAGAGGCACACCTTATTTGACACACACAACGCAGAATCTGAAAACCAAGTCTCATCCACTACCACGTCAGGGGTCAAAGGTTTTCCATTGAAAGAAACCGAAACCATGGAAGATGTTAGAATCACTCTCTTGACAGAAGGAAATTTGGCACATGACTTGAGAACGTTTAGGGTTCCCTTTACTGCAGGTTCGATCAGATCTGCCTGGAATATGGCGAATATAAAAACCAAAGGAAACATTTGATATAAACAGTTCAAAAAATCAAAAAGCCATGCTCGACAAATCAAAGTGGAATATCATCATTGAATAGTTGATGTCATCGATCTGGTATCAATTTGGGTGTCACTTGGATGATTAGAGAGTAGAAAAAACCATTAAAAGATTATATACCTGTGAATCATTTGTCCCGAGTAATACAGGAGAAGCCACGTGAAACACGCTTTCACATCCATCAACTACAGGATCAAAAGACCCCTCCTCAACTAAATTTGCTTTAAATAAGTGAAGTCTTTCTTTAGCTCCATCTAGATTGAGTAAGTGTTCAGTTCTCTTTGGGTCATCTACAACACATATAAACAGGATTAGTAAAGTGATTAAGGACATGAACTCCAACAAAAAAACCTCAATATTCACCAATACATTATTAGTTGAATCTAACTATTACTTGATTAATTATGTTGTGATCCATAGCCTGAGAATTAAATAAAAAATTATGAACAAATTGAAGAATACCAGAATATAAATTATCACTAAAGCATATTGAACTCGAAAGAAACAAAGAAATTAAGCTGGAAAGAAAGAAAGAGATAAGGGTACTAACTAGGGTCACGAACAGTGGCTTTGACAGTATAACCACGGAGGAGTAAGAGCTTGACCAGCTATGAGGCAATGTAGCCAGACCCTCCTGTTACACAAACTACTTTTCCTTCTCCACTCATTTGTCAGGGTTTGCGCATTGAGGAACAACATCAGGTATAATACATATATATATTTATCACCCATGCGAAACCGTGGACCTTTTGCGTACAAGTCACAATGCCAGTTTCTTTTATTAACAATTTACATTAATAATTAACATTAACAGTTAAAAATAAAATAACATGACTTTTTATTGAGCTACACCGTTGTGTGTTGTTTACCATGATCAAAATAACGTTGTTTTATGTCTTAGATGAGAGCTGGCAGTCAATGAGTTCAATTTTCGGGCACATCATTTCGACGGCTGAGACCATCTTCCCGGAAGCTCACATCTTTTCTGTATCTACAAAATAACCAAGCAGCCTGCGATAATTTATTGTTTTTGGTTCTGTCTTCAGTCACTCTCTTGGACAGGGTAAACAATATAGCAGCTTTGAAAAATCAAAGCTTGTTCAAGCTATCACCCTCCCTATCAGGGGCGGAGCTTCCAATAGGTGACAATGGAGGCCAAAATTAATATAATAGGTTATATTATTAAAAAACTAATTTATTTAAAATTAAAAATATTATTTATTCCATATTTAAATACTAAATAATAAAAAATTTAAAATATTTTACTGGCCCGATCCTGCTTGCCTCCCCTAGTTCCGACCCTGCTCTCCTTGGTTGCTTGGACCAGTCAAAGGAGATAAGGAGAATGCGATGGCTTGCAGGCATGCATTGGCAAATATTTGTCTGTTTATATGACTATTGAGATTTGAGAATTTGTAGGTGCGGGGACGTAATCCTTCCATTTATTAATAAGAAAGGGAGATTTGGGGGAGCCTAATTCTTTCCAAGAAAATAAAAATTAGTAAATTAACGGCATTTCCTAGAGAATTATATTAGGATTTGGGAGAATACTTTTTGTTTTTGTTTTTATTTATTTATTTATTTATTTAACAAATTCCAGTCCAGCAACCTTTGAAGGAATGCTAGTTTGAATGCCGTGTTAAACTGCGGAAACCCAAATATTTTTAAAGGTAATTTTTTTTTTTTGCAGGTACTTAGAGTTTTTTTTTTTTTTGGGGGGGGCATTATTAAGTCTGAAATTACAGTTGTTTTGGAATTTTTTCAATAAAGATAATTTTTTTCTATTAACATTTATCTTAAATAATATAATGTTTTTAAATGAAAATATTATTTTTGTTTTTTTTTAAATCTCATGATTGTTGAAGTAAACTAAAAAAAATATATTAAAATAATATGTTTATATTTTATGTGATTAAAAGCTAATAAAATCACAAATGTGATAAAGTCATGTTCCAAATCTCACAACACATTTTAATGATAAATATCCAATTTCAATCCATTTTTTTATAAATTATCTGTTATTAATATTGTTATTTTCAGATTAAATACATGATAACTAAAAACTTTATTTAAACTGGAATAAAAACTTATCACCCATGCGAACCGTGGACCTTTTGCGTACAAGTTACAATGCCAGTTTCTTTTATTAACAATTTACATTAATAATTAACATTAAAAGGTGTCAAAAAAGTCATATAAGTGACTTATTCAAAAAATAAGTTGGTATTCAAAAAATACTTATTCAAAAACCAAGATAAGTTTTTGTTTTAAGACTTTAAATTCAAATATAATATCATTTAAAGTGGATTGGAGTAGGGTTTTTTTTCCGACTGAAAATGATGGGAAATCAAGTTATCATTGATGAAAAATACGTAGAAACTGAGTTGTTGTTCATTTAAAAAAAAAAAACGCATGAGTCTCTTAGGTTTAGTTTAATTAAGAGTTTGTTTAATATTGCAATAACAATTGATTTAATTTTAGTTCATTTAAATATTAATTAAAAATAGTAAAATAGTAAAATATGATTCGTTAGCGGACCAGAACGTGACGGTTCATTTGCCTAGTTTGTTTCTATTATTTTTTTCCCTACACTTTTTATTTTTTTTCCTGTTTACTGTGTGAAAATTAAATGAAAAGTTCATTATTTAGATCGGTTTTATATCAGCCAAACCTCGACATGTGTTTTTCAGCATCATGATTTTCTTTTTAACTGAGAAATAAAAAAAAAAATTAACACTTAATAAAATAAATTGAGAAATATCTCCTCATCGGGGTTCTTTCCGAAGAACATGCAGTGTGAGCTTCCTCATCGGATTTCTCATTTTTACTGGTCTTCTCTTCCGGGGAGCTCTTAGTACTGTCATCTTTCTCTGAACTTGCAGGGTCGGATTTCTCAATTGGCTTCTCTTTTGAAGAACTTTTAGAGTCAACTTTCTTCTCGTCTTCATCCTTCAAAGCCAAGATCTTCACATCCACGTTCTTCTTATGCATCCTTTTCCAGAATCTATCCGTCAAGGCTTGAATGTCTATGGTACCAGTCATGGTGATGGTGAGCAGGTTATCCGCATTCCAGGACCGTGTAGCATTGCCCTCCATCCCTATAAACACAAGGACCACCATCAATCAGGTCCATTAATACTGAAATATAAACCTTATATTACATGAACTACATACAGACTCCATAATTTCACCTTTGGTCTCGGACAAAATTCTGTCCACTTTCTTCCTGCATCCTTCGCAATTACAGCACTTATCGATGTTCAACACAATCTTCTTCATAACTGGAGGCTTTAGCAATATCAAAAAAACACGTCAGTGGATGAATCAAGTATAAAAAACTGAGAACTGTCAAATTGCATGCATAATTAATGAGTGAATAGATAATTTTTTGGGTCAAAACTCGAGTTCAAACTACCTGACCAGTGAATATTTGTAAAATACTTCAGCGCTGAATAAGTTATAAAGATATACTTCTCTCTTGTTGGTACTTCAGAAAAGTATATATAGGTGAATATTGAAGTTTAAACTAAGGGAAAAGGAGTTTATATAATTTACGAATATCTGTGCTAAACAGGGAATACTGTTCTTTGCCTGCTTGTAATAGGAAAAAGGCTTTCTTTCTTTCTTCTTTCTTCTTTTTTTTCCTTTTTTGCCTGAATAGGAAATAGAAAACTAGTTAATTTCCAAAACAAAAGGATTACAGGCAAGAGCCAGCATACGTGCTGCATAAATATACCATCTAAATTTCGGTTCAGCCCACCTGATAAAATATGTGATTGGGAGTATAAAATCTTGAAATTTTTTATTTTAAATTAATTTTTTAAATATTTTTAAATTATTTTAATGTCTTGATATCAAAAATAATTTATTTAAAAATATATTTTTTAAAGTATTTTTTTAAAAAAAAATACTATTTATCACAGACACAGAGTCAGCCCTGCAATTTACAAACTCAGAAATACCTTGGCGTACCGGGTTGCTTCTTCCATTATGGCATAGTGATTGTTTGTTGCTTTTTTTTTAGCAACAAGGGTTTTTCACATTTCACATCTACTAATTTCTCAAACTAACTTTAAATATTCGCTAAAATAAAAAAAAAAATTGGCTGTATATGCCACTCTATTGACTAAAATGAAAAAAAAAATGTTTTTTTTCCTTTTCCGTGGAGCTTGCAGCATCATCATCAATGCCAGCTGAATAATTTTTTTTATACCAACTGCGCATCAAGAAACCAAGGCCTATTCTTTTAACCTATCCCAAGAACAATATAAAGTTTCGCTGTGATTCAAACGGAATTAATTGAGGTAATACAATGATATCTCCTAATACAAGTTCAGAGCTAGCTTGGCATGTTACAATTCGAGAAGGAATAGGCATAGAAAACTCCCCACCCTTCTGCCATTCTGACCTCGATGCAGGAAAACCAGAAAAAGAGTAGTTTCTGAAACACCAATTCTATTCACTGAGCATGTTTAAATAGATTAAAATATGATTTTGTCTCACATCATCCTTTAAAGTGAAAAAACAAAAAATTAAAAGAGGTTTTGCTTTCTTTCTTTGTCAGCAGTATCACAAAATGTATTAAACATTCGTCACTTCAACTTCCTGAGACTGCAGCGCCACCTCGGTGTGGTTATATATTATACAGCAATTGAAGTTCTTGATATTTTCAGTTTCTGTTGTGTCAGAGGACAAAGGAAAATAATATCATATGCTATACCGAATTTACAAACCAATAGACCGACTAGCTTTATTTGGTTGCAAGTTTTGAGATGTCTAAATTCTATTCAAATAATTTTTTAGGACGAACAAAAGAATCCATTGATAAAAGGAAAAAGACTATGCAGGAGCTAACCATGTTAGAATCTGATTCGGAATATCCAAATCAAAGAATCATATGAATCTAGCTCTAAAAAACAGAAAGAAATCAAAACTAACAGACAACGTTTTCTAAAACTAACAGACAAGAACTGCAAACATCCATTATTGCCACCATACGAGTCTCAGCATCATTTGGCCATATCCTCTTACATGAGATTCTCCCTTGACCTACTTTATTTCTCCCTTGACCTACTTTATTGGATGATATATTCAGGGGTTGCTCTGTGATCACATAATCACTACGAGCACCATCTTTTTTTCCAGACGCAGGAGAGCCAACATCGACATGCAGGAAAGCTGTCCTTGCTATTTCTTTCAACTTCCTCCTCCTCCTCCTCCTCAGCTAGTAAATGTGGTGGAGGCAACTCCAACTCCTCTTGCTCCCATTCTTCAATGTCCAAATTGTGTATAAGATAATCCACACCTGCCATAGCTAAAGCCTCTATTGATGCTGACATGATTTCTAGCTCTCAAATATCTAATTAAAACCTCTCTTCTCCTCTGGTTTCTGGCCTTGAGAATTTTTTTTCCTTGAGAATGATCAAGATTTCAAATACATTGCTGGTTAGACCTGCTACATGAGGAGCATATATATAGAGAAACAAATTCTTCATTTTCAAAGATCACAGGTTAATTGAGAGAATAATTCAAGTATAATGTCTAATAGTCAGAGGCTTTGAACAGGAAAGTGGAGTTAAGATGATGAAGTTTAGAATAACAAGCAGAGCTATACATTCTCGTGATCATCTTATTGACTTCGCGTCAATGTTCATCTACAAACTCCAGGTGCTGATGCTTTCTACCAAAGACGTCAGGCATGATCATATATACATACATATTGATGAGAGCCCTCATTAAAGCTTGATATATAGCTAATTAACCACCTTATCCTTCAAACATAAACTCTCAGAGAAAGAAAACTATTGTTTTCACGTGGATTTCGAGTATCGTTGTCTTCACGTGGATTTGGAGCTGAAGAAGCTGAAGAAACAAGGACATCACATGCCAATAAAAGCATAGGTGCTGAACGCAAGAAAAATAATGGGATAATAACTGGGATTCTATGTTTGTGGTCGAGGACTTGGAAAGCCTAGCTTTATTCCATAATTGCATGCGTAACGAAGCAAATGAAGTACTTGTCAAAGGGTAGACAAATGGAGGACTTATCAAATATCAACAGGGTAGAGGGAGACCTCATGCTCTTAAAAACTTGATTTTCTTGTGATCAGAAACTTCCGTACATAAATGCATGGGTCAATATGAAGCAATTGGAGGATTTATCAAATATCAACAGGGTAGAGGTACACCTCATGCTCTTAAATACTTGATTTTCTTGTGATCAGAAACTTCCGTAAATGATGACGAGTCCTATAATCTGCCCATGTGAAATTAAAGTTCCCCGTTGCAATTAAAGTTGAACGAATCACTTCATCCGTGAGCAGGAATCTTGAGAATCAAGAATAGATGAGGGGAAAATATAGAGCATGTGTGGTGGCACAAATCCAATTATTAGACAATATAACGTCAATCTATTGTGATAGGGAAGAGATCATACGAGTGAGGGGAAAAGAAAAAAAAATATTCTTGTTAATTTTGGGTTTGTATGATATCTAATTGCTATCTAAAAAAGCGAATTTGCTGGGATTTTATTTAGATATGGATTAAATTAAAAAGTCATGAACTTTAATGTTAGAAGTTGTTTTCTTTTTAATATAGTTTAGATTTACGCTTTCTAACTTTTTTAAAAGGTAGATCTGAAGTTTAAATAATTGACATGATAATATAAAATTTAACATGGATTAATTTTGCAACATGATTTTGTTTTTAATTGTATATTTATTTGTCTATGTTTTCTTATTCTCTTAATTTGATTTGATTATTGTTCATAATTTGAAGAAGTTTAATTTAAAGGAATTGTAAATATGGAATAAATTTTAACATGGATCCTTTTTTTTTTAACATGTATATCTCTAGGAGTTTTTGCTTTCTCTTTTGATACCTCGTAATTCAGTGGAGAAGGCTTATCATCTGCACATCTGTAAAGAAATAGTATTCTCCTCAGAATTGTCTGTTTACATGACTATTGAGATTTGAGAATTTGTAGGTGCGGGGACGTTAATCCTTCCATTGATTAATTCTTTCCAAGAAAATAAAAATTAGTAAATTAAGTCTGAAATTACAGTTGTTTTGGAATTTTTTCTATAAAGATAATTTTTTTCTATTAACATTTATCTTATTTATCTTAAATAATATAATGTTTTTAAATGAAAATATTATTTTTGTTTTTTTTTTAAATCTCATGATTGTTGAAGTAAACTAAAAAATATATATTAAAATAATATGTTTATATTTTATGTGATTAAAAGCTAATAAAATCACAAATGTGATAAAGTCATTTTAATGATAAATATCCAATTTCAATCCATTTTTTATAAATAATTTGTTATTAATATTGTTATTTTCAGATTAAATACATGATAACTAAAAAATTTATTTAAACTGAAATAAAAACTTATCACCCATGCGAAACCGTGGACCTTTTGCGTGCAAGTTACAATGCGAGCTTCTTTTAATAACAATTTACATTAATAATTAACATTAAAAGGTGTCAAAAAAGTCATATGAGTGAGTTCTATCAGTTGGTATTCAAAAAATACTTATTCAAAATCCAAGATAAGTTTTTGTTAATTTTAAAACTTTAAATTCAAATATATATAATATCATTTAAAGTGGATTGGAGCAGGGTTTATTTTTCCGACTGAAAATGATGGGAAATCAAGTTATCATTGATGAAAAATACGTAGAAACTGAGTTGTTGTTCATTAAAAAAAAAACGCATGAGTCTCTTAGGTTTAGTTTAAAAGTTTGTTTAATATTGCAATAACAGTTGATTTAATTTTAGTTCATTTAAATTTTAATTAAAAATAGTAAAATATAAAAATATGATTCGTTAGCGGACCAGCGACAACGTGACGGTTCTTTTGCCTAGTTTTTTTCTATTATTTTTTGCCCTTTACAATTTTTATTTTTTTTCCTGTTTACTGTGTGAAAATTAAATGAAAAGTTTATTATTTAGATCGGTTTTATATCAGCCAAACCTTGACATGTGTTTTTCAGCATCATGATTTTCTTTTTAACTGAGAAATTAAAAAAAAAAATTAACACTAAATAAAATAAATTGAGAAATATCTCCTCATCGGGGTTCTTTCCGAAGAACATGCAGTGTGAGCTTCCTCATTGGATTTCTCATTTTTACTGGTCTTCTCTTCCGGGGAGCTCTTAGTACTGTCATCTTTCTCTGAACTTGCAGGGTCGGATTTCTCAATTGGCTTCTCTTTTGAAGAACTTTTAGAGCCAACTTTCTTCTCGTCTTCATCCTTCAAAGCCAAGATCTTCACATCCACGTTCTTCTTATGCATCCTTTTCCAGAATCTATCCGTCAAGGCTTGAATGTCTATGGTACCAGTCATGGTGATGGTGAGCAGGTTATCCGCATTCCAGGACCGTGTAGCATTGCCCTCCATCCCTATAAACACAAGGACCACCATCAATCAGGTCCATTAATACTGAAATATAAACCGTATATTACATGAACTACATACAGACTCCATAATTTCACCTTTGGTCTCGGACAAAATTCTGTCCACTTTCTTCCTGCATCCTTCGCAATTACAGCACTTATCGATGCTCAACACAATCTTCTTCATAACTGGAGGCTTTAGCAATATCAAAAAAACACGTCAGTGGATGAATCAAGTATAAAAATCTGAGAACTATCGAATTGCATGTATAATTAATGAGTGAATCGATAATTTTTTGGGTCAAAACTCGAGTTCAAACTACTTGACCAGTGAATATTTGTAAAATACTTCAGCGCTGAATAAGTTATAAATATATACTTCTCTCTTGTTGGTACTTCAGAAAAGTATATATAGGTGAATATTGAAGTTTAAACTAAGGGAAAATAGTTTATATAATTTACGAATATCTGTGCTAAACAGGGAATACTGTTCTTTGCCTGCTTGTAATAGGAAAAAGGCTTTCTTTCTTTCTTATTTCTTCTTTTTTTTCCTTTTTTGCCTGAATAGGAAATAGAAAACTAGTAAATTTCCAAAACAAAAGGATTACAGGCAAGAGCCAGCATACGTGCTGCATATATATACCATCTAAATTCCGGTCCAGCCCACCTGATAAAATATGTGATTGGGAGTATAAAATCTTGATTTTTTTTATTTTAAATTAATTTTTTAAATATTTTTAAATTATTTTGATGTGTTGATACCAAAAATAATTTATTTAAAAATATATTATTTTAATATATTTTAAAAAAAACTATTTATCACAACAGACACAGAGTCAGCCCTGCAATTTACAAACTCAGAAATACCTTGGCGAACCGGGTTGCTTCTTCCATTATGGCATAGTGATTGTTTGTTGCTTTTTTTTTAGCAACAAGGGTTTTTCACATTTCACATCTACTAATTTCTCAAACTAACTTTAAATATTCGCTAAAATAAAAAAAAAAATTGGCTTTATATGCCACACTATTGACTAAAATGAAAAAAAAAAAGTTTTTTTTCCTTTTCCGTGGAGCTTGCAGCATCATAATCAATGCCAGCTGAATAAGTTTTTTTATACCAACCGCGCATCAAGAAACTAAGGCCTATTCTTTTAACCTATCCCAAGAACAATATAAAGTTTCGCTGTGATTCAAACGGAATTAATTGAGGTAATACAATGATATCTCCTAATACAAGTTCAGAGCTTGCTTGGAATGTTACAATTCGAGAAGGAATAGGCGTAGAAAACTCCCCACCCTTCTGCCATTCTGACCTCGATGCAGGAAAACCAGAAAAAGAGTAGTTTCTGAAACACCAATTCTATTCACTGAGCATGTTTAAATAGATTAAAATATGCTTTTGTCTCACATCATCCTTTAAAGTGAAAAAACAAAAAATTAAAAGAGGTTTTGCTTTCTTTCTTTGTCAGCAGTATCACAAAATGTATTAAACATTCGTCACTTCAACTTCCTGAGACTGCAGCGCCACCTCGGTGTGGTTATATATTATACAGCAATTGAAGTTCTTGATATTTTCAGTTTCTGTTGTGTCAGAGGACAAAGGAAAATAATATCATATGCTATACCGAATTTACAAACCAATAGACCGACTAGCTTTATTTGGTTGCAAGTTTTGAGATGTCTAAATTCTATTCAAATAATTTTTTAGGACGAACAAAAGAATCCATTGATAAAAGGAAAAGGACTGTGCAGGAGCAAACCATGTTAAAATCTGATTCGGAATCTCCAAATCAAAGAATCATGTGAAGCTAGCTCTAAAAAACAGAAAGAAATCAAAACTAACAGACAACGTTTTCTAAAACTAACAGACAAGAACTGCAAACATCCACTATTGCCACCATATGAGTCTCAGCATCATTTGGTCTATCCTCTTACATGAGATTCTCCCCTGACCTACTTTATTGGATGATATATTCAGGGGTTGCTCTGTGATCACATAATCACTACGAGCACCATCTTTTTTTCCAGACGCAGGAGAGCCAACATCGACATACAGGAAAGCTGTCCTTGCTATTTCTTTCAACTTCCTCCACCTCCTCCTCCTCAGCTAGTAAATGTGGTGGAGGCAACTCCAACTCCTCTTGCTCCCTTTCTTCAATGTCCAAATTGTGTATAAGATAATCCACACCTGCCATAGCTAAAGCCTCTATTGATGCTGACATGATTTCTAGCTCTCAAATATCTAATTAAAACCTCTCTTCTCCTCTGGTTTCTGGGCTTGGGAGTATTTTTTCCTTGAGAATGATCAAGATTTCAAATACATTGATGGTCAGACCTGCTACATGAGGAACATATATATAGAGGAACAAATTCTTCAATTTCAAATTTCAAAGATCACAGGTTAATTGAGAGAATAATTCAAGTATAATGTCTAATAGTCAGAGGCTTTGAACAGGAAAGTGAGATAACATGATGAAGTTTAGAATAACAAGCAGAGCTATACATTCTCGTGATCATCTTATTGACTTCGCGTCAATGTTCATCTACAAACTCCAGGTGCTGATGCTTTCTACCAATTAGACGTCAGGCATGATCATATATACATACATATTGATGAGATCAGCCCTCATTAAAGCTTGATATATAGCTAATGAACCACCTTATCCTTCAAACCTAAACTCTCAGAGAAAGAAAACTATTGTTTTCACGTGGATTTCGAGTATCGTTGTCTTCACGTGGATTTGGAGCTGAAGAAGCTGAAGAAGCTGAAGAAACAAGGACATCACATGCCAAGAAAAGCATAAGGTACTGAACGCAAGAAAAATAATGGGATAATAACTGGGATTCTATATTTGTGGTCTAGGACTTGGAAAGCCTAGCTTTGTTCCATAATTGCATGCGTAATGAAGCAAATGAAGTACTTGTCAAAGGGTAGACTTGATGCTCTTAAAAACTTCATTTTCTTGTGATCAGAAACTTCCGTACATAAATGCATGGGTCAATATGAAGCAAATGGAGGACTTATCAAATATCAACAGGGTAGAGGTAGACCTCATGTTCTTAAATACTTGATTTTCTTGTGATCAGAAACTTCCGTACATAAATTCATGGGTCAATATGAAGCAAATGAAGGACTTGTCAACAGGGTAGAGGAAGAATACCCCATGCTCTGAAATACTTGATTTTCTTGTGATCAGAAACTTCCGTAAATGATGACGAGTCCTATAATCTGCCCAAGTGAAATCAAAGTTCTCCGTTACAATTAAAGTTGAACGAATCACTTCATCCGTGAGCAGGAATCTTGAGAATCAAGAATAGATGAGGGGGAAATATAGAGCATGTGTAGAAGCACAAATCCAATTATTAGACAATATAAGAAAAGGCCCATCAATCTATTGTGATAGGGAAGAGATCATACGAGTGAGGGGGGAGGCAAAAAAAATATTCTAGTTAATTTTGGGTTTGTATGATATCTAATTGCTATCTAAAAAAGCGAATTTGCTGGGATTTTATTTAGATATGGATTAAATTAAAAAGTCATGAACTTTAATGTTAGAAGTTGTTTTCTTTTTAATATAATTTAGATTTACGCTTTCTAATTTTTTTAAAAGGTAGATCTTAAGTTTAAATAATTAACATGATCGTATAAAATTTAACATGGATTAATTTTGCAACATGATTTTGTTTTTAATTGTATTTTGATTGGACTTTTCTCACTTAATTGGTTAATTTGGTCAACATGTAATTAACTAAATAAACCTCCTTAATTTATAGATGGATCAACTCGGACCTGTAAATATAATTGATTTAAGCCCAAATGTAAAAAGATTGATTCTTAGGAAAGATTAATTTATACTTACACACATGAAAAAAAAATCTTAATTGTTTCTTTCCTTTTATGCATGTATATTTATTTGTCTATGTTTTCTTATTCTCTGAATTTGATTTTATTATTGTTTATAATTTGGAGAGGTTTAATTTGAGTAATTGTAAATATGGAATAAATTTTAACATGGATCCATTTTTTTTTAACATGTATATCTCTAGAAATCCCTGATCTTATGTTTTTAAAAAATTATATGAAAGGTCATAATTCGCAAGAATAAACTAGATGACTTTTTCATGAATCTAAGATAAGATAAAATAGGCAAACTTCCTGTAGGGACACCTTTAAGGATGTAATCAATCTCTGAATTTTTATGACTAGTATTAGCTTATTTTTTTTTTATTAGTATATTCCAGAGATAATAATTTACTTTATATATTACTACAACATTCTTACATCATCGATGAAATTATTTTATTGATAATTTACAGAGGATTTGAATAAAATTACAATAAATACCATTGCAAATCATTGATAGAATAATTATGTCGATGTATTAAAGCAGGTAATTTTTTTTCCACGCATATTCCTTTTGTAAAAACATCGGTGTTTTTTTTTACCAACAGGTTTGACATTACCGATGAACGAATTCTATCTATAAATTTGTTGATAATTTTTCTGTCGATGAATTGTTAGTGTAAATACCAACTGAAAATTTTCTTCAATAAAACTGTTATTTTTTATAGTGAATAACCATTTTCTCTTAAGCATGGCCAGGGAAATTACCCCTTCTCCCTTGGACACAATCTTTATTGGATTATAGATACCTCATGAATCCTTCAAACTCTAGGTTCACAATCTATTCATTCTTAATATTTTTAGAATACATATTTTCAGAGTCTATTTCTTTAAAGTATTATTGCACTTTCTCACTATAAAAAAATACTTAAGCATCTAAGAGTTTTTAAATTTACAAATAAAGATTTTTTACAAGTACCAATCATTTGTCACCTAGATCTACTAGGCATAAGGTACCATCTACTAGGTAGTTTGACTAGGAAGAATGGATTAAATTACTAAAGTCAAAAGATTAATCAATTATCAAACACATAAGTCTTATTCCCAAGTTATTTGGATTTTTTAGAACATTATAAGTGTCAAAAAACCATGTTAACTCAATAGTTTAAGCTGTCAGGTAAAGTTCAAGATATAATTTATATTATTATTTAAAACATCTTCTCAAGTAAAAATTCTTTTGCCTTGAAATTTAAACAAACTCGTATTATTTTATATTTAATTTTTATCAAATAAATAAAAATAATAAAATTTAAACTCATTACCATCATTAAAATTTTAATTCCATATCTAACAACCATCTTTCTTTTTGCCAAGGTTCCAACATTGATGAGCTTGATGAACCTGGTGATTAGTTGGGAGATATATCACGAATCCCGAAAAATTTACCCAAGTTAACACTTAGAGGATGGTGTCAGCTTGGCTTTGGCTTGGGCATTAATAACACTCCCCCCAAGAAGCATAGGTTGGGGGCTTCACTACTGCTTTCTTCAAACTTCTACTTGCCTTTCCACCTGCTGCCGCCATTTTTTTTAAATCCTTCTGCTGCTGCACTGTTTCAATCTTCACCTTCAATTCCCAAATCAAAACTTGGCCGACTCCTGCAGTGCCAGGATTGAACTGAGGCTGTGGGGATCCAAGAAGAGAACAAGATACTGTGCTCGTAACTGGAAACGCTCTAGTTTCAAACCCAAGAATCACAAGCTTAAAATAACCAGGTATTTGAGAGCCTCTCTTTCTCTTACTTTCTTGTAAAAAATGCAGAAATAGTTGTCACTCTTGAGTGCAAGTAAATAAATCCTGAAGAACTTGTTCAATGACATTAAACTTTTGCAAAGCAGCACGCTAAGCTCTCCCAAAGAAACTTCTTGTAATTTATAAGTTGAAAAATCGCGATATAGTTGAGAAGCTAGTGATTCATTTAATTCATAAAGTACCTTTCTTTTAGTTCCCTAGTTATTTTCCCTCTTGGATTTTATTGTTCTTCTCGTGTCTCCCAAACTTCGCCGCATTTCCCTCTTGTTTAGCTTTCCTACATGGACAATGGAGGGGTCCATGTACAACAACAACCTTTATATTGTTTATGCAGGTTTCGAATCTACATGGTTGCTTTTATTACATGCGAGGCCATTAGTCTAATGTGCACCAAACACTGTCCAGAATCACAGTAGCAATAATTGCAGCAGGTTGTAGCATTCCTCACATGCATGGCGATTAGAGATTGTCTACGAACTCTGAACGATAAATAGAATTCATTCTCAGGAAGATGTTTTTGTTTCTATTTGTGAAATATACTCTAAAGATGTTTTTAATTACATTATATGCATCATAGGTCAGGAATTTCTATTCTGACTTGTGCAGGTTTGAAAGGATGTACAAAGAAGCAGATGATAAGAAAATACAAACAGAATAGCTTAGTAGATCTACACCAGTGGCTATCGTCACCATCTTGCTCCTCTCAAACATCTTTACCAAGAGAATCATGACAATAACATGTCCCACTTTTGTCTTCAGTTCATCGAGTGAGCTGATTTTCATCCATTTTGGCCTTTCCTATAAACCAAGAAAATGCATTCAATTTTTTTTATACAACTTAAAAAATTAGAAGAGCAAAGAAAAAGATTAATGAATTGTGGAGCTCGATGGAGTCTCCTGCAGAAATGATACACCCAGGTGCTAATATATTGGCAAGAGAATAAGAGAATGTTTTTGCAAGTTTATATGTTAACCTTCAAGGCAAACATTCCAAACAAGGATGAGCCTTTCAGGGCACGATCATCACTAGCAGGAGCATTAGGAGGAACATTGCAGATGAATAATCCATATAAGCCCATGCCAAAGATAAGCATCACAGTCCCAGCAAGATAAACATCTACACAGAACGCATTACATTAGGATACAAGTTTAACTACAAAAGAAATTCCAAGGCAAATGAAGTATTTGGAGATGCCAAACAAGTGCTCGAGTACGAAACAGCATAATATCATGTGTGATGACATGTACATTACAAAAGCATGCACGGCGATAGCGGCGTTTGAGCTCTTGATTATGAGTTATGAAATTCCAATTGAATGAACAAGAAGAAAAATAAGGAAGTTCAAACACCCAAGACATTGAAATGAGGCTAACGTTGACCGCCACAGCATACAAATCTGCAGAGTGTTTTGTACCATCTTACCATTGCAGTTGTTTTTGCTCTTAGTGTTATATGTAATTGAGTTCAGCAGTTATAATTTCTGAACTCCTGTGATAACTAATAATTAAGTTAAAACAGTGGAAATGGGAAGTTGGATGAAACATTGTAAAATGAAAACTATGGCGATACGGTGACATTCTGCTGAGTGAGACAGAATTGAGATGCATAGAAGTAGTTAAGTTCACTTCTGTTTCTCATAACTGCCATCGAAATGTTATAGACTAAAAATTCCTTTATACAACACAGTTTCATCGCAAGTAGCACAATGACTTTTTCTTGGTGGATAAAAATATAGGTCTCGTGTGAGGAGTGACATTAAGGGATAATTCATGTAAAAGCTTCCAAAAAATCAGAACATCTCACCAATAGCTTCAACTAATCGTAGAACCATCTTTCCTGTATGAATTCCTTTGACACAGCTTGTCCAATAAACTTTGTAAGCATCAATAATGTAAACACAGCCCTGAAAAGATTACAAGAAGTGAGTGTTTGGGTGTAGTTTTAGGCTATCGTGAGGAACTATTCTTCGCTCATAATCCATTATAAAACACTCTAAACTCCTCTGATTAAGATAGTAAACCTGCACTGCACATTCTTCCAAATAATACAACTCTTATGCTTTAAGATTTCACAACATTTCAATGGATGAAGGGTAATAGAAATTACATTTAGAAAGCACAAGAGGGAACCAGCAAGTGAGCCTACTACAGCCAGAAGCGCCAAGAAGCGAAAGTCAAAAATTGCCTGTTTAATAATAATGGACATGAAAAGAAGAGCACTGTTAGACTTGATTATGTCTAAAGAAAGAGGTGAAAAAATCTTGAGATATTGAAGAAATGAAGAGCTAATGAAGACCATCAAGACCAGAATTACAAGTCCAAGTGCTTTGAGCAGAATTAGACTGTTAAATTTGCCTATAATTACATAGCATACAAGCAGAAATCCCTTCATTACTTATTACTTTTGAATCAATTTGGCCCAACAACTGCATAAATCACAGAAAAAGGCATTCAAGTAATATCTTTAAAAAAATTGAACTTTCCATGTCTAAGAGCGAAAGAAAAAAGATAAATTATACAGTGGAAGAATACAAATTCCAGCAAGACAAGCAAAAAAAAAAAAGATTGGATTTTGTTATTTTTACCCTCTCAATGTTTGACTCAGTGGAACGAATGAACTGAACAACTCGGTTGGCAGGTGGATTAGCAAGGGCGTAGTTGAAGCCTGAATCAGGAGGAGGTCTAGATGACTCAACCAAAGGCTTTGATGGGTGGTGGTTCTTAGAGGAAACTGGTGGTGGTGGTGGTGATTCAGGGGAAGGTGGTCTTAAAGTAGCCAAGGGACAGAAAAGTCGCCTCTTAAAGTTTAAAGGGCGGGGGATTTGGGTAGTTGATATAGAGAGTGGAGAGATGGAAGCAAAAAGAGCCATTTATTGAAGAAAGCCAGAGAGAGAGAGAGAGAGAGAGAGTTTACTGATCCTCAGCAGTGCAAGTGTTCGCTGGAAGCTTAGATTTTTTGCAAGTGAGTAGTCAAGTGGGTGTTGGATTTTTTATTTTTTTTTTACAACTGTGAAGTGTGTAGATTTGTAATTACATGCAAACGTACGAATTTGTTTGAGAGTATAATGCTCTACTCAGCACATCCGTTCAGATCACAATTGACTTTTCCAAATTTCTATTACAGAAGACAGGAACCAGTCTACACAGACAGGTTGCCTTTTTTTACTTTTACTTTTTTATTTTAAACCAAAATACGGGGCAACAAAAGAAAGAAGAAAAATTGCGTTTAAACATTTTTGTTCAAGTAGTCTAAATTCTCAAGGGAAAGATGACGAATATTGCAGCTCAATGGGCCTTTTTAAAATAAAATAATAATAATAATAATAATAATAATAATAAGATCATATGTATGTATGTATTTTCTCCACAATACTGTGTGCTACACTGCTAGTTATGACTCATATCAATCTACCCCAAAATATTGTCACCTCATGAAAGGAAACCTTTCCAATTTCTTCTTCTTCTTTTTGAAATGGGAAATTGTTTCAGGACAGGAGGTAAGATGATTGGTTATTTGCCAAAAACCAAAAAGGAAGGGCATTGCGTCTGCCGGGAGTCGAACCCGGGTCTATTGCTTGGAAGGCAATTATCCTAACCGTTGGACTACAAACGCTTGTTGCTTGCTGAGGAATAATATTATTAATCTAACGCAACAAACCTGAATGCCCACAGCATAGAGAAGACCGACATGCAGCATATCACAAGTGGTCCCTGTGATGCGAATCATGGAATGCTGCAGTAGGGGCTGTAAGACGTGCTTGGAAGCTGGCTCTGGCGACAAATCTGTCTAGCTAGCGTCTTCAATCAGGCTGCTCTCAAATAATTGAGCTACTGTGTAGTTGCTAATGGTTGCAGCACAACAAACTCTTAGACCCCCAAAAAAAAGAGTGGAAAGGAGGAAATCCAGCTTAATCTCTCATATATGATACAGTCGTCATGATATACAGTTACATTTCATCTCTAATGGTAAATGATCATATCATTGAAAGAATATGGACAGTCATGTGTCTCGTTCCTAGCAGATATTTGCTTGAATATTTAATACATGGAAAAAAATGCACAAATCTTTCTGCCTTTGCTCTTTCAAATTTATCTTCAGAAGTTCTACTTTTGAAAAATGGAGTCTTCTATACAGCGTATGCCTTCAAAGGTTCCACTATTTCTTTATGTCTTAATTTTGATAGTGCAGTGCAAATAATCTGTCGAACCCTCTCCCTCGACAGCTTCACTAGTCTTCCTATTTCCTCACAGGACTGCGGCGTCTGTCCATTTAGCCCGAAGTGTAATCTCAATATATGTGCTTCTCTTTCTGTAAGTACTGTCTGGAAAAGTTTCTCCAACTCTTGCTTCAACAACTCTCTTTTAACCATGTTTTCTGGTATTGTTTCATCCGGCCCTGGTATGATCTCCTGCCACATAAGTCAATTGAGGTTAAGATTAGTTTATTGTATACAACAGATTCTTATTGCCTCAAGATCCTGTAACTGCAGATCCCAGACTGAGGTGAGTTTTTAGCAAACCTATCAGGATTCTTGGCATGTTTTTCCTAGAATAAGGAATCATCTCAAATCAAGCATGCTCTGCATGGAATGCATTTGACCTTTTTCAGTAATAATATCGTTTATGGGTTGAGCCATGTTCAAGGTTTGTTTGAAGCCACCACTTGCCCTGACTTCACAAAAGGATCGGTCTCGTAAATTCAAGAGCCTCATAAAATCTATCATGTCCCTTTTCATTTTTGCAGGTAGCCTTCAAATGGAGGAGGGGAGGTGTTCCCTCCGATTTCAGTACAAAATCCAACTGCTTATCTGCCTATTAATTCAAGAAAACTCGTAAAAGTTGTGATTTGGACAGACTCGTGAACTTTGGCCTTGGAGCTAAAACAACCCATGATTCTGACTTGCATCAGAAGATTAATGACCACACTTCAACTAACATGATCACCCTTGATCAATCGACCACTAAAGAGAACTTCAATTTACAAATTTAAGAAGCCAGTGTCAAGTTTTCATTGATATTGAAATTTAAAAACCAAAGAGTATTCATACCTGGAGTGTCAAGCTATTTTGACCCAATACTGCTTGGTCCAATGAAATTGGGGATCTACCCCTCTCAAAACCAAGCCTCACCGTGGAAACTTTCATGTTGAGCACTTCCGCAATCTCATCATAGGATGGTGACCGCCTTAATTTGTTTCTCAAATCATTGTTAGCTCCTGCAATTTTTGCCACCAGCATCCACCATCTTCTCTACACATATCAAGCTAATCATACATACTAATTACCAGCTTATCTCCTGAAAATCATTCTACTCTACAGTAAAGAAATAGGAAACAAATTGATATTTTTGAAAGATGAAAGTTCATCATAGGATCTCAAACTAATTAGAACACTCTGTGAGCAAGATGCCATATCAATCTGCATGAACAATGAGCATGTATGTCACAGCCAATCTTCTAACCTACTGGACAAATACCCGTAAGCCTGTAAGATAGGATGAGCAAGGGGAAAAGGTGCCACATTAATACGCCTGGAGTTGCATGGACAATGGATCATCATGCTTGTAAGATCTTAAACCATGAAGACTTGAAGCACCAATTTACATTACTAATTAGAAAAACAGAAAGAAAGAAAAGGATGTCCTATTAGAGTGCAATTCAGGCTGGAAGTGAGACTAGGTATTCTAGATCCAACTCTTATCTAAAATCATAGCAAAAATGAAACAGTTGCTTTTAAATGGCAGTATTACACTGTGAAATCAGATTTATGAGACTGGAAAGAAATTCCACCCTCTTCTTCATTCATCTATTTTCATATCCATATATTTATGCAGGCATATTAACCTTGCAAGTGGCAAGTTAATGCCACTTCAAGAGTACAATATCCTAATCTGTCTCTAGAGACTCTCAAAGAAAACTTCTCGATGGTTAGAATTTAGATCATCTCCAACTGAATGGAGTGCTTGGAGATTTCCTTGAATACAAATGAGGAATCACCGGTGAAGGAGCAAGAAATTACTAATGTTGGTCCTCACCGGTAATCTAACCATTCTAGTGTTGTTTGATATCGCTGTAAGGATGGCTTCTTTAATCCACCAGTAAACATATGTTGATAGCTTATATCCTCTCTGTGGATCAAATCTCTCTGCCCCTCGAAGAAGGCCAATGCTCCCTTCCTGCTACATAGAAATCTTGTTTATTAGCACACCATTGGAAGGAAATTAAAGTGGACCTACTGGTATTAAGAACCTGAATAAGGTCTTGTAGGCTCAATCCTTTGTCTTGATAATTTGTGGCAATGGAGACAACAAGCCTGCGGTAGCTGCGAATTATCTTTTCTCGAGATTCTCTTCCCTTACACAATACGTTATCTACATTATTCTTTTCCATCCGTAGGGCCTTGGCCAACTGCTTTGAGGTTGGATCAAGCTCTTGAACTTCTCCAATTCTTCTTCTTGCTGCTTCTATTCTTGCTTCATGCTGTTAATTTCAAGAAATTGGATATTTGATATAATAAATTTGAAATGAGCAAGAAAAGCTGATAACAAACGGAGCACTGAGAATAAAATTTTCAGCATTAGACATCTCTGCTTTAGGTATCTAAAATTTCAATCAAACCGATAAACTATGGAAGCTCCTTGATATTACTTGGAAGAAGAACCGGCCAAATGAACTATGGTATACACGTATTCAGGTAAAGTAGAAGCAGGCAGCCATTAACCAAGAAGATTATGCAGTAGAATTAGGCAGTCAAGACTAGTTTTAAGGTGAACTGATTCGATGAAAGAGCATAAACATATTAAAATAGCCTGATGTTTTTAGTCCATTGCTTCATAGTTTCCATGGTTCATAGTGACAACAGTACACTTGCTAATTTGTTATCAGCAGTCTCATGTGGTCTCCATCATAATTTCAATACCAAATAAACAAACCGGCCATCAGGCTCCGAGGCCCATCGGTAGCATATGGCAGAATCAGACAGACAGGGTTCATAATTTGATGAAATTGGACGAGTACGGAGAGTTTGATGGCATTTCTTTGATTGCTCAACTACAGCATAAAATTCTCTTTCATAATGTGATAATAATCAGATTTTAATACTTGAATGGATGGTTCAAGTCCCTGTAGCAAGTTGAACTTAACCATGAACTGAAGAGAGTAGCCATTCATACTCTGCCAAATTACCTTTTGAATACTTCTCGATTGCTTTTGGCCTTCATTGTTGACATATAATTCTAAGAAATACAGCTACACAATAAAACCTACTGAACCGAGCATTCAATTGTCCAAATACAAAGAACAAAGAAATCACTTTAAACATACCTTGAGACACATAGAAATCTCTGCTTCCTCTTTTGGGCTCAAGTACCCTCTCTTCACAGACTCAAGAATCACTCTCTTGTATTCATGACCAACATCCCTCTCCCCATCATCTACAACCAGAGACTGAGCAAGCCCTTTTCTTCTCTTCCTCCTCCTCTTCCTCCTCGCTTTTAGACCACCATTATCGCTTTCTCCATCAAACAAAACCTCCCCTCCAGTCCAAGAACTCAAAGCCACAGTCTCGGTTGCATTTCCAATGTCGAGTTCTGCTTCATTGGAGATTGAAGATACACCAAGCTTAAAGGAGGGAGGAGAAGAGGTAGGCGGTGGTGATTGATGAGAGAGGGGATGCTTGAGAGATGGGATAGCTGAGAAAATGGTTGTGGATGATGAGCATATGGTGGTGATGATAGCCATGGAAAAAATAGGGGTGTGTGCGTTTGACAAGTCATTATAATTTAAAGTAGGAGTGGAAGATAGAGGTTCTAAACCAAGAATGTGAGGGCTGACAACTTCTCGTAGATATTTGTTTCTTGATATCTTTCAACCATGCTTGTCTTCTTATAAAAGACAATATACTTCACTCCTTTTCTTTTCTTTTCTTTTGAAAATTTGAAGATTTTTCTCTTGTTTTCTATGGTAAACTAGTTGCAACGGATCTGTTACAGCTTTCCAAAGTCATTTTGGGTTTTTTATTAACATGAAAAGTTTCAAGCTGCATTAAAATTAAAATTTTGATACAGTCAGTTGTTTTCGTGATTATTTCCAATGATTAATAATATAATATCACTTAAGTTTACATTGTCACGGATTCTGATTTGATATTTTAATAAAATATATATTTTATTTAGAGATATTTATTATTAAAAAATCCACCATCTCCACTCATATATAACATGCATTGGTATTATTACTTATTAGTTACCAATAATATAGTGTATTTGTAAAATTCATACCGGTCAGCAAGTCGACCATGAACCTATCCTACCTTAAAATTCAACCGGTTTAAATTAAAAATAAAATAAAAAACTTAATTGTTTCGGTCAAAAACTTGAGTTGAGCTATTAATCTTATCAAGTAACTGTTTAAAAAAAAATATTAAAATAATATTATTTTAATTTTACAACTTTAAAAGTTTTTGTAAACACTTTAAAAAATATATATTATTATTTGAAAAAGTGGCTTGCAAATTTCGCGGACGATTCTCATGTAACTATATTGATCAGAAACTTCTTCCCCAGATTTGTTAATATATTAAATTAAGGAAAGTGGGTTCCTGTGCATTTTAATATCTTTGCATTCTATGTTGTCCGAGATAAAATCAATGTTCAAATGTTACTGTTGATATATTTCGTTCTTGGGATCAATTAAAATTCGACTGAAATGAATATAATCCCATATCTTCCCTTCAACAGCCTATATGCAGTTGCTCATCGAACATACAAAGAAACAAATTAAACGCTCAAGATTGAAATAAAAAGAGATTGCTAATTAGCATTCTCATCGGTACAGCTACAGCATTCAAGAAATCCTGCCACAGAAAACAGGAAAACAGTGGCTTAAATGCTTAACCATTGTGCCTCGATAAGAACTAGCAATTTGAAATGCGTAGCGAGAGCCAAAAGCTGATGATAATTAAATATAAAGATATTGACCATCATTGTCATAAAAGATTTCCCGAGTCTGCAGAGGAAGACCATGCAACGAGTATGTCAATTTCATCCATAAGCAACAATCAAGGTCACCTCTCTTCATCCTACCTCACCTAACATCTTTACTGGACACTGGCAAGCTCGGAAAGAGATACTCGACATCATTTACAGGAGTTAATTACATTCAAACATTCGATGGAAGCTTGTATTCGAGCATCTCCCTTGTATTCAACCGAATGGAAGGCCCCATTGATGAGCATATATGTGCGCTTTTCCAGTACACTCCCTTTGCACCTGATGGCTTGTTTGCTTCTGCTGATTTCTGCACATTAAGATGGCATTATTGCTATGAAAACCATCTTGGCATCCGCGAAGCCCAAAAAAAAAAAAGAAAATGCACATATATAAGGTGAAAGGAGGGTCAATTTTGGAACATACTACAGCTGCTAGCAAGTTTACAAGGAGGTCTTCCTCTGAGAAATCAGCTTTCCCGAAAGGTATGTGAACAATCCCAGTTTTATCTGCTCTGTACTCAACTTTCCCCTTTTTGAATTCAGCTATTGCCTGAAATGCATTTGATCAATCCATTTCATTAAGCAAGATAATAATTGGTAGCGGCCACATCATAAGTGCTACTAAAAATCTGTATAATGAAAAACGATCACTCAATGCATTAAGTTCTACTCTTGTCTGTTGGTACATGCTTAACACTCACAATGGTGATAAGAGTGCAACTATATTTTTACAGTATTTGGTAAGTTTATATATGTCCAATTACAGGCTAAATGTAGAATGATTGAGTAAACTCTACTGTATCATTTCTGCTTTGATTCCATTATTCCTTTTGCATCTTATGTGATGCATGCTTTCACAAGAACTTGTATCCAATGGAAGGTGTAGGAGGACGCTACGAAAAACCACTTGAAGGTTGAGAAAATGATAAATCCAACTCAGAGGGTGGGGTAGGGGTTTGGGGACGAGGCCATTACCTGAGGTATGTCAGTTGTAACAGTACCAGCTTTTGGATTTGGCATGAGTCCTCGTGGTCCTAGAATCTTACCTAAGCTGGCAACCTGATGCAAGGAACAAAGTGAAACAAGTATAAGACAATACTATTTGTCTGATTGGTCAAAGTTTACAGCGCAAAACCATAATCACATCATAAATTGAAACAGTTCCAAGTGGGAGTGTCCTTTTTACATAACCTAGGAGCAACAACCATGATGCATTTTCTAAGCTTAAATCCCCAAAGTAAGTAAAATATCCAATTTAACTGTAGTCCATACAACCAAAAAAGACATTTTTCTTGAATATAGCAGAATCAATTGTTGATAAAGAGGTATGATAATAAAATCAAATCCAACTGTAAATTCAAAGCTGTCAATGACAACTGACCAGCTCTACTTCCACTTGCTAGCAGGTTGTTAGTGATGCTATAAGTGCATCCAAAAATTTTGTAGAGAGAAAACTGTTGCATCCTTCATTAAACAACACATTGTACTCCAAAACCATACATTAAAAGGCTGCATAATATAACTTAATATCATTTGACGACCCAAGTGACAAACAAATACTTCCCTTTCTTCTTTTTTTGTCATTTGGGGGGGGCAAGAAAATGCTTGCATGTTGTGGAGTGTAAATAGTAATATTAAAAGTACTATCGTTAGGGAAGCATCTCAAAACAAAGATTTGAATATAGGAAGAAAATAAAATAGTTAGATTTTCAAATTTACTGGTCCCTCAAACATATTTACACAGGATTGAGGAATTGTATCTTACAGATATTAGGAATTCAGTGCACATGCATGGATGCCATTAAAATATTAAACAATGAAAAGAAGCAAAGCAACACCTTAGGCATCATATCCGGAGATGCAATTAATTTATCAAACTGCATAAATCCTCCCTTTATTTGTTGTATCAGGTCCTCACCACCAACCAAATCTGCTCCTGCATTTTTTGCTTCATCGAACTTTTCACCTGCAAATCTCTGCCTCACATTATGATGATTTCAAGGGGAAGGGGAGGGGGGTTATGACTGGTACAAAGGATCTAAAAATATTCATTTCACAGTAAATAACAACATAAAATTGATAATCATCTGGACTTACTCTGGATGAACATACAAGACGGAAAAACACGATAGTTTTTGGTGTGATGTGAAAGAACAAAATTAACTCTTGTTTTCCAGAGGAGAGAGAGAGAGAGAGACATGGCATGTTCAAGGGACAGATGGTATAGCAATCAACTAAAAGCAGAACCCTGAAATAATTAACAGTCAGCACAATAGTTGGACATCTGAAACTCCATATTACAATTTCCAGAAATTCAGGATGCTCAAAACTTTCACCGCATGGAAGATATTGTAAAAGCTCGAACTTTCTCTCCTCTCTTCAAAGACCACACCCCCAGCAATCACCCATCAACTCTCTTTCTTCCATGGACCCAAATAACAAAAGTAAAAACATCCTCTTCGACAGGAGTTTGAAGAATCTAAGTTATATAGACCTGAGAGAAACAATCTTGGCTGCCATGGAAATCTACTGAATAGGCAGGATTCAAGTTTTAATAGCATGCGGCACATTTACTAGTTAAGAACCACCGCAACTTAGAGTAGGAAAGTCTACAATCAATACCAAACAAAACCACCAAATAAGTGAAGAAACATTTATTATCAAGACAGCGTAGACTTCTTGCCAGATGAGCGTTTCTTCTTTCTTCAGATCATGAAACCATCAAGTATGAAAGAAAAAATTCTAGAAAAGGGAGCAACCTCTCCAAACACCAACTACCGCACAAACCATTCAACAAAATTCCCAGTGAAGCAAAAGCTCCACTGGAACCTCCAAAAACCACCTTTTCCCAGCAACTATATGCTCATGTCAATAAACACCTAAACCCAACATTTCCCAAATTTTTATACGGAAGATTACACAACAAGAAAAACTTCCCAAAAGATAATCGACTTAATATTTCACATAAAATTGCACTTGACTTTGATATTTCACATAAATTGGCACTATAGCAGCACAACCACATCCATTACCCAATTACCTCAAAAAGAAGAAAGAAAGAAAACAGAACAGGAACCCAGCACAACCATTCAATCATTTCCCTAATCAGACCTAACACCCATGCTTATCTTCAAGTTTGCACCTGGGAGGAATAACTATTACTCAAATATCAATGTTTAGGGACAGCATACTTTCTTCGAACACTGGCATATATTTGAATCCTATAGATACGGCTACCAATTTTCATATAACAACAGTCCAGTTGTGCATCACAATCCACAGGCTTTGTATTTAAAATCTTTAGTCCAGGCATGCATTAAAATTGTTATGGCTCCTTCAACCAATGACCAATAAATAATTGGAACAACTTTCAGCCTATAATGAACTCAAATGGGATAGTAAAATAATACAACAAAAATGTCGTTGCAAGGTTGACCCTCATTTATGTCTGTTTGTGTCTATCATCCCAAGAGTTATTGATCCAGATTGTCTTCTGTAAGATACAGCCAATCCACAGACTGATTTTATTTTTATTTTTGTTGCACAAAGTCTCTCCTCAATGTTCATGTTTTCCACAAATTAGAAGATAAAGAACTGAAACTGATTAACAATGACAGCTTGCCTTCTAAATACACAAACTCATATTTCGTCAAGTCTGAAAATTGAAAGAGCAATTACCTTGGGTGAGCACTGCAACTTTAACAGTTTGTCCTGTTCCCTTGGGCAAATTTACCTATGCAAAGAGTGAGAAGGGGGGGAGGAAAGGAAATTTTAACGGTTGATTAAGCAAACAGTTGATTAAGCCATGTGTATAACTTTTTATAATCCATGAAAGTTATAACTCACTGTTGCTCTCAGCTGTTGGTCGTTATATTTGGGATCGATGTTAAGACGAAAATGAGCTTCAACACTTTCAACAAACTTTGTGTTTGCTGTTTTCTTTAGCATAGATATTGCTGTCCCCAGGTCGTACTCCTTTTTTGTTTCCCTCAATTTTTGAATTTCCAAGAATCTCTTAGACCTTGTCTGGCATTTCCAATAAAAGGACAGAAAGCTGAATTCTAGCAACATAATAATCTTGAAAAATGACAAAAAGTATGCACTTCAAACTCAAACCAAGTGAATAGTCGGACTATGCCAACTCTATAATCTATTCAACAATTTGTTAGACTAGAGTTCAGTAGAAGCTAAATCCAGTAAAAACCAGTAGTCTCACTTTCTTCCTAGTGAATTACTTCTACTACTAAAAAGAATATTCAAAATAGTAACTAAAACTTAAATCAATTCTTCAAATCAATCAATCAAAAATCAAAATTCTCAGTCTCTCTTCCAAAGCAATAACTTTGAAGCACGTAACCTGCTAAATTCTTAAACCAAAGCGCAAACCCTCCAAACCCACAGATAAAATCACCATAAAAAGCCAAAACTCATTGACAAAACACGCAAACAAGAACACACATACTCTGTCTCTCTTTAAAGGCAACGCAGCCTTCCCTTTCTTAGGCTTAGTAGGAGTAACTGTAGCAGTTGCCACACCACCTCCTTCTACCTCTGTCTCTTCCACCTCCTCACCCACCTCCGCCTCTGAAGCCAAAGCAGCAGCCACAACCACTCTGCAAGGTCTATACTTTGCCTCTGTTTGGCTATAAAAGTTTATCCTATTGCTTGATTTCCTGTCTGAGATCAAGGGGCAGACAGAGAAAATTTGGGGCTTAAAAGAAAGGAGAGAAGGGGTTAGGTCTTGTGGGTGTACTGTGGAGGTGGCGTACGTTAGCATGAAGGAAGATGTTGTAGAAGTACATGTTGTTGTCGTTGCCATTGTTGATTTGTTTAAGCTCTCTGTGTCTTCCTCTCTTTAGGTAGCGAAGCTCAGTTCGCTTATCTGCTTTGCTGTCTATCCATAAAATTAAAAAATAAAATAAATCGATAAGAGGTTTTTAGGGTATAGTGGACCCTTTTTTTTTCTTTTTTCTTTTTTCTTTTTTGAGTAACACGAAATGATTTTGACTTATTTTTATTTTTTTTGGAAAGTTTATTATCTTTCTATAATTCATCATAAATAAATAAATATATATTCTGTTCTGGTATTTTATTACTTATTTTCTGAAACCATTTTGAAGAAAAAAAAGTTATGATAAAAACAAATAAAAATAAAAAGTTTCAAGAAAAGATTATAAGTTATAATTAGGTTTGAAAAGTTAGTTTATTATTGATAAGAAATTGAAATTGGTTTAGTTTATTTATTTAAAAAGAGTTAAAACTGATATTATATTCTAGAATTGTACCATTTAGTTCTATTAATATAAATCAAGAGTTAAACTAGAGATTTATTTCAACCAAAAAAAATCAATAAGTTGCTTGTTATAATTGCAGTACATGTTGAAAATGAAAAAAAAATTATTCTTATGTTTTTTTAATCTAATCTAAATTACTAAATTCAAAATAAATATAAAATTCGAAACATTTAAAGATTATTCAAATCTTTTATTCCTAAAGAAACAATGATTCGAATATTCTACAACCTATCAATTGAAGCTGTAGTGATTATCATGATTAAAATTTAACAATTATTATTATGATTTATGGAATTATTTTCAGATTATTTTAATAAATTAATATTAAAAAAATTAAAAAATATATTTTAATATATTTTTAAATAAAACTCATTTAAAAAAATTACTACTACTTGCACTTTCAAACAAGCTATTAACAATGTCTGAAGTCTACTCTCATAGAAAAATAAAATAAAAAAACTCTCTCGAAATGGCCATTGCCACCTTCTCCACACGCTTCTTCTCTCTTCAGTCACCAACCACCACCAATGTCACTGCAACAACTTTGCTACAACCACTCACTGTATTGCCATCCCAACTTCTAAACTCTCTACAACTACTACTCCCTCTCTCACTTGGACCGCCATTGCTTTTCGTTTTAAAAAATTTCCAGCACCCATCGTTTTTTCCTCTGGTGAAGGTGCTGGCGTAGTTGGTGGAGGAGACGGGAACGATGCTGCTGGGTTCCGGCAACCGGAACGAGGCCATTCTTGCTTTGGCAGAGTTACACACACACACACACACACACACACACACACACACACACACATATATATATATATATATAAAGATTGCTATGATTTGGTTTGGTGTTTTGAGCTTGACGATTTGCAGTTGGTGATCATTATTAGGCGGGGAGATCGTTAGAGAGCTTTCCGAAGGATTTTGCAGCGGCAATTGAGGCAGGGAAGGTGCTAGGTTCCATTGCTAACAGGTACTTAGAGCTTGAGAAGTCACCAGTATTTAGGTGGTTGCTTCAATTTGGAGGGTTTAAAGAAAGGCTGCTTGCTGACTAAGGTTGCCACAGTCATAGTGTGGTACTGTTGGGATCTTTACCAAGGCTAAATCTCTCCAGATTTCACCATGAACCACTACAATTACATATATTCCTTTTCTTCAATTATTTATAACTGGCAAGAATGAATGGAAGTTTCTCATGAGAGGTCCACTGAATTCTGAATGCCTGGTGAGATCAATTAGATTGGTTGTTGATTGTGTAACTAGCAAGTCAACTACTAGAATGGGGTTATCTTTTTTTATAAAATAAAAATGTCTGGTCATCTGGTGATTTGTCATGATTCTAAGATCATTTTATTTATGCGCCATGTTTTCAACTAGATATTAGATTATCTCACAATCTTCCTGTTCTGTTTCAATATTCATTATGTCTACTGGATTTGTGGGGAATGGTTTTCTAAAATTTTGTTGTTTTTGATGAGCTGTGGCAATCTGATGAGGAGATATATTAAGTGAACCCTATGAACATGCGAGTCTTGTATAAACCTTCTTTCTGCTGGTGTTCTGAATCAGCCTGGTATGTTCTGACGTGATTGAATTACTGAAGTTAGAAGTAAGACGGTGGCTTGATTTTGTGTGCAGCTTCATGTTCCAAATTGACATTGAAGCTCTATTTGTAAAGTATTGTTAGGTGTTCTACAGACAGTGAGGTATGTGTTGCTCATGGATAATCTTTCTCAATTTTGCTTACTGTTCAGAATGCTGCGGAGCTGGAAAGGAGCAGAGAAAACTTTGCAAGGCTGTAAGCAGCTTATGTTATTTTCACGTCTCTCGTCTAACATCTCCAATCAATGGAAGCTTTTTTGTATTATTATTAATATGGGTGTTCAAACTAATTTAAATGTATCTTAACTAATCTTATAAGTCCTTAAATTAATGATTATATAAATCTTTAATAATCATGAGATTTATAAAACTCAAATTAATAATTTCTATAAAATAAACTTTAAACCTAATCAATTGACATCTTTTAAGGTTATATCAATTAAACTTTAATTATATCGGTGATTGCTTTAAATTTATGCATGTGCTTGTAAGGGAATTGTTGTAGATTTATTTTAAATTATCATTGATTAATAAATTAATCTCAAAAAACGTTTTGGTTTTTACATCCAAATAACTTTTAGATTTTTAAATTTTAATTCTTAATTTATGATAGTTAAACAATAAAATACTTGATAATGATAAAAAATAGTTCTTATTATTTTTTTAATCTATTAACTTGCAAAATTCATTATAAAAAAAGAGGTGAGGGAAGAGTTTGATACTTATATTTTTCAGATTTTTTATATTATTTTTCACTTTATTTTTAGTGTTTTCGTTTCTTTTTATATTTTGATTTTCTTTTTAATTTTAAAGTCTATATTCGTTTTGTTAAGAAATATCAGAATTATGGAATATTTAATTTGAAAACCTTACTTAGAAATATTTGCAAACCAAAGTGGTGGTATTGAAATCTTTATAAATATATTGCACACATTCTATTTGCACAGA
Source organism: Populus davidiana (assembly GCA_030145905.1). Classification (NCBI taxonomy): domain Eukaryota; kingdom Viridiplantae; phylum Streptophyta; class Magnoliopsida; order Malpighiales; family Salicaceae; genus Populus; species Populus davidiana. The sequence goes on from CM057797.1 coordinate 9,134,980, forward strand.
TGAGGAATAATAAAATTTTAAAAATAAATAATTTATCCTTAATAATAACAAAAATTGTTATTTAAAAGTATTTGAACAAATAAGTATCATTCTTTATATTTATATATGTACACACACTGGGATTTTGAATTAGTATTGATTAAAAGTTTATATATATATTTAGTATGCAAAGTGATAAGAGAAAGGTAAAATATATATATATATATATATAGAAAAGCTTTTTATATCTTTAATACAATTAAAAGAATTTTAACAAAACAAAACCAACAATATAATATAAAAAAACAACTAACAGTAATCTAAATGGATTAAAAACGCCACTTATAAATGATTAGGAGAGTGTTTAGGAGTGTATTAGTAGTTGTTTTTTATTTTAAAATATATTAAAATAATATATTTTTTAAAAAAATATTTTTGATATCAACATATCAAAATTATCTAAAAACATCAAAAACATATTAATTTGATAAGAAAAAAATTAAATTTTTTAAAAAATATTTTTCAATCACGTCAAACACTGGCAAGCTACGCCAATATTAAATAAATAGAGGAAGTTGATTGTTGATTGTTGATTATAATGTGAATTTTAATTTAATTTAATGAAATTTTCTTTTGTGATTGCTAAAAATAAATTATTTCAAAGTTATATGTTTTGATTGTTACGCATCTATTGCTTTTATTTGTAATTTACTGTAAAATAATTTTACTTGTGTAAAACATCATATTTTAATTTAATTGATTTTCTTTTACTGAAACACGAGAAGGAACTTAAAAGTAAATCATTTTTTATATTAAAATGCAATTAACACCTAAACAATAAGGAACGTCGCCGTTTACTCAACGTTCGAACTTAAAACGATTGTGCTCGAGAACTCGAAGGGCAAGGTAGTAAGTTCATCGGTCTAGGGTTTTATACTATAAATATAGGCGCAAAGCATCAGGCCTTCCCAGTTGTCTCAAACCCTAGCAGCTCTCAGCAGAGAAACCTTAGCATCTTGCCTCTGCAAAAATGGGTAAACAATCTTTGTCAAATATCTATACTGTCTTGATCTCTCTCTCTCTGTCGTCAGTTTTGGAGATGCTAATAATTCAAAATTTTGTATGTTTTGATTAGGGATTTCTCGTGATTCTATGCACAAGAGGAGGGCCACCGGAGGCAAGAAGAAAGCTTGGAGAAAGAAGAGAAAGTAAGATGTTCTTTAACATTATTTTTTATTTCTTTTATCGGAAAAACCGCACTTCTCTACGTGTTTTCCTTTCTGATCTGTGGAAAAGATTTGGTTATCTTGAATCTGGACACAGATAGTTTGAAAATATTCTCCTTGAGGTCCTGGTTTCATCACTTTGTCTGGGTTCAGACCAGCCACTGTTTTTAAGCTCTAGTACTTAATTTAGCTTAACTAGTCACTTATTGGTGATTATTCCTTGTTTCTATTGCTCCCTTGTTCGCCTGGTTTCATATATGAAGGACTTTATTCCTTCAATCTGGTCAAAATAATTTAAGGAAGGTCGGCAACCTAAGAGAGATTTGCTGAATCCTCCCTTGCTATTACTCTTTATAAAGGAACTACTTTCTTCTTCTCCTTAAATAAAAAGCTGTCGCTTCTTTGGAGATCAATCAATATGGATTTTATTCTGTGCTCTGATTGATGGTTTCTTTTAAACTTTAACACCTGCGATTGTATCTTTTTGGTGTGTCCAAAGCATTCTTGTGTTCGATTTAAAATCTGAATTCGGACTGTGACTGATTACTTTATGTTTTCTTGTGTATCTAATTATGTTCGTGTGTTTGCCCTCTTGAAGGTATGAGCTCGGAAGGCAACCTGCAAGCACTAAGCTGTCTAGCAACAAGACAGTGAGGAGGATTAGGGTTCGAGGAGGAAATGTGAAGTGGCGTGCTTTAAGACTTGATACTGGAAACTACTCATGGGGTAGTGAGGCTGTGACCCGAAAGACCAGGATTCTTGATGTGGTGTACAATGCATCAAACAATGAGTTGGTTCGTACTCAGACTCTGGTGAAGAGTGCCATTGTTCAGGTTGATGCTGCACCTTTCAAGCAGTGGTATCTCCAGCACTATGGTGTGGACATTGGTCGCAAGAAGAAAACCACAGCAGCTGCCAAGAAGGAAGGAGAGGTAGGATCTTTACATTCAGGATTTGTTTTATTTTTTTTCATTGTATGAAAATGATGATTGTATTGCTACTGATGTGGACCTAGGTAATTGTTTTTTTTACCAATGATTTATTTATGCAAGTGGAAAAACTAGAATATAGTTTTTATTAGATTTTAACCCATTGTTAGTTTTTCCATGCTGATGTGTTTTTTTGTCACTTATTTAATCTTCTCTCTGTCAGAAAAATACAACCTAATTTTCTGCTTCTATTTGCTAATTCATGTGAGATTTTTATTGGCTTTGCAACTTATCAAGTGTTGTTTAATTTCATGAGAATCTGTCACATAGCTAGATTATTTTAGTACTTACCATATCCATATGTAAATGTGAGATCATACTTAGGCTACATTCAGCAATATTAAGAGGTAATGGTGCTTTAAATGTTTTTCAGATCACCCACTTATGGATATTTTAAGTGCTTTATAAATTTCTTTTGGCGCAATTAGAAAACTTATCAAATTATTTAGCCTTTTTAGTGTGCGAGCATGGTTTATCTCACTGGTATTGCTTTGATGGTAATTTCACTATGAAATTCTCCATAAACTTGTATATTGATTTATAGGAAGGTGAAGCTGCTGCTACCGAGGAGGTGAAGCAGAGCAATCATGTCCAGAGGAAGCTGGAGAAGAGACAACAGACTCGCAAGCTTGACCCTCATATTGAAGAGCAATTTAGCAGTGGTCGTTTGCTAGCTTCTATTTCATCACGTCCTGGTCAGTGTGGGCGAGCTGATGGGTATGTTACTTCTCCTCCCCCTGTTTCTGCGTGTTCCTAGTTGTGGTCTAGATTAAGGCATTGCAAAAGAATGTTTGTAAGTTTCATTGCTTTCCTATGGTTGCAGATATATCTTGGAGGGCAAAGAACTGGAGTTTTACATGAAGAAAATACAAAGGAAGAAGGGCAAGGGAGCTGCCTAGAGTTTTGTTATTTGAATTTTCTTTTCAGATCAGGCGTCTATTTTCACCTTATTTTGCTTGAAGTTGAACGTGTAACTTTTGATGAGATAAGAAATTTAACTTGAAGGTAGACCTGTCATTTGAATTTTGAGTAGAATATCCAGGTGGTTCTGGTTTAATTTGGCGTTTTTCACCTCGCATTAAAGATAAATCTCTTGTTTTTGTGTTGAGTTGGATGATGAAGGTTTCTTAGCTGATCTTATTTCAGACCTGGTGACTAGTCGTTATGAGCTTGCATGAGATTGATAGGTATGATGAGAATGCATGATGCCATGCTCTCGTGTAGTCTAGCCTATCCGAGTTGAAATGCTTCATTTTCAATGTGATCGACATGTCGAATCAAATTCTTGCTGTAAAATTTCGTTTTGCTAGACAATAGGCTTGGGTAAAGCTATTCAGGCCTCTAAATGGCTTTAAGCAAGTAAAATAGATTCTTGAGCTCCTCATTTTTTTAGTCTGTGAGGTCCTGGGGTTGAATACGATATAGAGTTTGATCAGACAACATCAAACACATGAATTGATGCTAGCTATCTGAATGGAATCATGTCTGAACTTGCTCTATGATATGATATAAAAAAAATCATATTCTATTTGTTTATGATAAAAATAATATCTGATTATTCATTGATAAGGGAAATCAATCACAAACAGCATGTTTAAACATAATCACAATAGCAAGTTGTCAATTTAGATGCCGCAGAAAAACAGATAAATCTAACAAAATGCAAAAGTAAAATCTGATCTATTGTTTTGAGTGTTAACAAATTTTAAATTTTTTTTATATATTTATAATAGCAACTTTAAACAAGTTGCTTGCTTTTAAGGGTGTGTTTGGCAAGAATGTGTTTGATAATAATTGTGAAAAAATAAAATTCATAATTTTAAATTGTTTTGTATTAATATTAAAAATAATTTTTAACAAAAAGTAATTTAAACTGTTATTGTTATCGCAATTTTAATCATAACCCTAAATATAAAGTAGATTTTTCAAATTTTCATAAAAAAATAAAAACATATCTACCCATAAAGCTTGAGACTGACAAGCACACGCTACCAGCCCTCGCCACATTGAACCTTAGAACCATTTGGAACTTTCCTTCAAATCAAAGTTGGTGACAATCTTCATAGTAAAAAGAAGAAGAAGATATATTGAAAAATAAATCTACAATTAGAACCCCCTAACAAAAGCCAGACCTCCCCAACTCTTAATGGATAATGGAAGAGGGGAGGGGGGAGCCACTCCCCATAGGATAAATGGAAAGAAAAAGGAGGACCATTAATACGAGAGGAAGAAGAGCTGAGCAGAAAGAGAGGGCTAGAGCCTCAGACGAACACCGCAAGGGGGAGACAGAGTGAGGACTGAGCCTCAGCGGCAGAGAGAAGAGAAGAGAGAGAGAGAGAGAGAGAGAGAGCCTTCGTTGCAATTATTGATTATATCTGGAACACGAGGGAAAAGAAGAAGGAAATCATCCTCCATGGCTTAGCTTATGTGGTTAAAGAGCAGGCTTCTTCAATCCATGACCTCTTTCATCATCAACTTTTTAATATAAATATGTTTCATTATCTCCTTTCATGAGATTATTTTAATTTTAATTTTAAATTCTAATCTTAATATAATACAGACGCTAGGAGTATCTTTTAATACATATACATACGACTGAATGTAAGAAATTGTCATGTTACTTGTTAGATGCTTGACTAACCTATTATAAAATCCATCAAAACAGGTTCAAATCAAGCTAACTCAATTAAGGAGAAGAACCCTTCGTTACAAGAAAATTTTATAGTGCTCTAACCATAGTTTTGAAACCCGACCCGGTCAAGTGATCGGGTCACGGGTCAGATGGGTTGATCCGGGTTAACCCAAAAAAACTACATAAACAGAAGATATAGAAGAAAACTTTTTTATTGTAACCATAGTTGTTAAACAGTTAATTTTAAGATACATTTCAATTGCTGTGAAGGGAGGAGCAAGGTAAAGGATTTGGTTCTGGAGTTCCTATCACTACCCTAACATCATTAAAAAAAGGACCACATATCTGGTTATCAAAGGAATTCTATGGCAAAACGATGCTTAAAAACAGAGGGAGATTAATAGAAGATTACATAATTAATCAACCCAATTAATGTCCAAATCTTTAAATTTCATGAGCCATTTTTGTGTATCCTGAGAGTCTTCACCTTCAGCATGAGTACTAGATACCACACTATCAATTTTCCTATCCTTTATAGAATTTGCCTGTCTATTGGGGTGCCTCACCTTGAGAGCCAAAAGACGAGAAACTTCATGAAGTCCTCCCCATTTCTCCAAAGCTCGTGCAATGTCATATCGCCCTGCACAAGTTTTGTTTGGTAACTATAATATGAAAAAGTAAAACAAAACATAAAATAGAGAACAAGAAAAATCATGCCACACAATTCTAGAATTAAAATCCAGTCTTTATAGGACAGAAATAATAGCATGTCCCAGGTCGAGTCTGTTCCGACTGTGTTCATAAAAAAAAGGAGCTATTTACATTGTGCTGTTTGTCAGGTTTATAAACTTTCATAGAAGCAGGGTTGGCAAGTGGGCAAGGATAATTTTTGCAATGTCTAAGTACACGTGTGGTAAACTATTGTACTTCAATGCCGGCTTGACATCAAAGTTTTGAGGCAACTATAAGCTACAAATACATTTTGGTTTAGATAGAAGTAGAATTTCTGAATTCGCAAAGTTTCTTTGATGGATAATGCAGAGTTTGTTTACTATACAAGGAAAGATCAGAGGCAGTTCCTAAATCATATGTACCATTTCCCACAAATCTGTTCAGGATAGAATCATAACATGTTGCTATCGAGAAGCAACCTACGACTTGATATGACAAGAAAGGTATCACAACAAGAAATTGATATGTAATTTTACCTGCACGCTCAAAAGATTTTCTACTTGGCATAAATGAAGGGTCCATTCCCCAACTCCTTTGGAACCGACTAATCTGCAAATTAACTTCAGCAAATTAACTTCTGCAAGTCAATTTTTTCCCTCCAAAGATTTACTGAACAATGATGGAACGTGGAAATAATTTTGTAATGAAAAATTCTTCTGGGATTCTTTCTCGCCCCTTCCTCCTACTAGTAGACAAACAGATAGCTTCACTGTGCATAAAGATACAATGCTCGAGAATTGAAACACTATCAAAGCTGGAAAATTAGCTAATGAAAATAGACACCAGAGTAAAATGAAGATCTATTCTATCTTTTCCTGTAAATTCTCAAGGTTGTCCCAGTATCCCTTTGGTTTACGGTGCTTGTATGCAAGGGAGAGATTTATTAAAGTCGCAATCCTTCGAAATCCACCCCTTCGTGTTATGTCCTTCTCAATATCTACTCTACCATGCAAACGAAGCTACTTTCTCATGGGCATAAATCCTTCCTGCCCATGTTCTGAAATGAACTTCAGCAGCTCAGATTTAAGAACATCAATATCTCATTGCAATCCCAGGATCCTAGGTCTTTGTTTAAGTGAATTTGGGATTTAAGATTGCATTAAACGAAGTCGTTTAATGACAGGAAAAATAATAATAAAAATTAACCGGGTCTCACCCGGGTTTGCCCGGGCCAAATCCCAAGCGGGTTTTGGCCTTCACCCGGACCAGTTCCATGCCCGGGTCGGGCGGGTCCCGGGTCGACCCGCCGGGCCGGTCCGGGTTTCAAAACTATAGCTCTAACTATTAATATTTATATTATGAGATAAATGTGAGTATTTATAATGTCTATTCAGGAATTAATTTTAAAGTGTTTTTTATTTAAAAATACATTAAAAATATATTTTTTATTTTTTAAAATTTAATAAAAAATATGAAAATTTTTAATTTAAAACTAAAAAAAATTAAAATAAGGTTGATCTACAATTCCAAACACCACATGGCTTGAAAACATAGAATTTTTCACTAAATAAAGTTACAAAAAAATCTGTTTATACTCCACGCCCTCAAAAAAATAATAATTAAACTATGTGTCGTTAATATTAAACTATTATTATTTATATTATAAATAGAAAGAGATAAACATAAAAGAAAAAAAAACTAATGGCATGTCGGTTTTGTAACAAATTATTTTATCGATCAAGCGGTAAAGGAAATGTGGCCGTGGACTAAATGTCTAAAACCCTAAAAAGTCATAGAAGAAGAAGCAGCAGCAGCAGAAAGTGAAAAACCCTAACATCTGCGATGACACAAAAAAACAATCTATTCAAAGGCCAACAGAAGAAGAAAACAGTCCCACCTAATCGCCATGGAAAAATCACTCACATCCGCAAAGGTCAGATTGTTTGCTTCCTTGCAATCTCTAAAACTGTTTTCTATTTATTAGTTTTCAAGAAAATTAAATAAATAAATCTCTAAACTTTGATTGCAGGGAAGAGATATGTGAAGCCATCAAATTTTACGAAGGAGATGGATGCTGATAGGGTATGATTGCTCAATTGTGTAAACTGTCACTGCTTGATGATATTGTTAAAAGTCAATTAGCAGATGCTCTGACTTGCATTGGAAATTTTGTATTTCCTTACTGATAGATTACTATATTTATTGATTTGAAAACCAGTGTACCTTGTAAGGGTGAAGCATGTACTACAGATTTGTTTTGTATTCACAGCCTCTTTTAAGATGCACGTTGAGTCATTGAAGAGTTTAAAACCCAGATAAACTTGTTCTTTGGGTAATAATTATGCGTCTATTACTGATTACCAGCGCTCTTATTACAGTGGGCGCTGAGTATGAGCTGACGCTATAACTGGTCCAGTTTTGTTAGATTTGGTGGCTGGTTCAGCTATCCACTTTATGCAGTTCTGGAGAAATTTTCTGTGTTTTTGTCATCTGCTTTTTTTTTATATATAGTTTTTTCCAGCTGCAGAATTTGATTATTGTGTAGATGTACGGGATGGTTATTTTCCCATATGTGGAGATTATACTGTGCAACTGCTCTTATAGAATCCAAGCCAGTCCTCTGCTCCTTCTTCATCTTTTATTCCTTTTATCTGTTTTTTTTAATGAGGATGTGCAAGAATTGCTGAAGACTTTCATGAAGAATTGAAGTTGTAAAAATGGTCCATATCTATTGCTGTAGTTTGTTTTTTCAAAACCCAATGTGATCTTTCTCTATGCTTTGCTCGGTTCATCTAGAGAGTCCTTCCATTCTGTTTTATCAGTTGGGGAAAGGGTGATGCCTAGATTTTGATAGTCTACACTGTTAAATCGACTGTTTTTATGAGTAAATCTTTCTTAACACAACAAAAGGAATTCAAATTATTCAATCAAGGGATTTTTCATGGATCCGGGGGTAGAATTATATTCTGAAAGATCAAGATTGTAGTTATACATTACCCTTCTGGTCTCCAAGGTGAGATAGCAGATCACTCGACTTCAGTTAATTCTCACATGAGCTTGGATCGTATAAGATCACCCAAAAGTTATTGTAGCATGGTTAGTAAGCTGAAGGTAGCCTTTATCTGCCTATTTTCTGGTGACTGGCATCACAACTATTGCTGTTACCGTATTATGTAACTGTATGTGTGGTCTATTGTGTGCATGATGACCTTTTGAATCTTTGCATGGTTCAGTGATTGCTGATCTATGTTATCTGTGATGTGGGCCAGGAGCTAAGCAAGTTCATCAACAACTGTAACGAGATCAAAGCAGCTACTGCTGCAAACAAGGAAGGTGGTCAACTAAGCATTGTCAAACCACCACCAGAACCAGCAAGAGCTGCAAAGAAAGAAACTTGATGCTGCAAAATGTATGCCTTTGTGCCTTTTTCATGTTTAGTTGGGAGGGGGTCAAATTCTTCCTTGTTCTTTTCTTTGAGTTGTCTCTCAATCAGTTTTGACAGTATATTAGATTGGATATGAGAGAGTTGCCCGACTGAGATATAAATGGTTGATTAGTTGAATGTAAACCATGTTTCCTTGTAGCCCCTATCTATACAAGTTTTGGTAATCCGGCGCGGACATAGGAGACTGCTGCTATGGCTATGAAGTATTGATTTAGTATGCTGTATTGATAATAGAAATAGTAATCAAGTTTTTTATCCTCTTTAACTTTTGGTTGAAACTTGAGATGGCTATTTTTCCATTCCAAATGAGAGAGGTAACGAATTTCCATTCAAAGAATCAACGGTCGTCAATCTTCAAGGCGAGGGGAGCCGAGGGAGAATTATACCATCTTGTGTAATCGAGTGTTTTCCCAGTATATATTAATCTTGAACAAACAGTGTTCTGGTTTCAGGTAGTATTTGAGAGTGCGGTGCTGTTTTTAAAAATTTAATTGATTTTTTAAAATAAAAATATTTTAAATCTTCATCACTATCATAGTTATTGGCTGGATTTGTCGATTGTTGCTGTCCCATCATTTTCCACTGCAACTGTTTTGATTTTGAGAGAGAAGAGACAGAATTGAGGTGGATCCTAGTCATCCGCATGCTAAGTCGATTCGGAAGCTTATTCAATCAGACCCACAGACATTAACCACCCAGATTGCCCACAAGTTTGTCTGAATAATTGACTGGTTTCAGAGAGTGGCAAAAAGGTATTGGTTACCCTTTTACCAGTATTAGCTTTCTGGCACGTGACTCGTTTTGAATGGCCACAATCCACATGGTGGCCAAGGTTGTCTAAATGGAAGAAAACATGACCCCAACACAAGTCTTCCTTGACCCGTCACGCACCGACGTCGGGGATTTGGGCTCTATGTTATGGCGCCACGAAATAATTTTGACGGTGTTTTTTAAAATTCTTGGAATTTTATTTTTATTTTTATTTTATTTATTTTATATATATTGATGTCCAACACAAATTATTTAAAAATATATATTTTTTAATAAAAAAACATTTTAAAAAAATTATTACCACGGTACCGTAAACAAGCTTCCTTCCCATAGAGTACTTTTTTTATACAACTAAAAAAACAGCTTTTGTTAAAAGATCCTTTTTTTCTCATTCAAGTCTAATTGTTAATGAGATAGGGACGTCAAAAAATTACCTTTGAAATAATTTTAGAGTTAATTTTTGTACAGACATACAAAAACTAGTTTTAATAGACAATATTTATTATAGTTTTAAAATTCAACTTGAAAATCAACCCAGAACTTAATTAAGATCATAGGTTGTTAGGATCAATCCAGTTAGCCTGATATTAAAAAGAAAAGAAAAGAAAAAAAACCTTTTTTTTTAACTATATTCTTATTTAAAAAAAACAACGGGATTTTGACCTATATTTATCTCGGGTTGACCTAGGTTTTTTACTGGGTTAGATCAATTCAATATCATTGACCTTTAAGTCACATATTTATTTTTTATATATATTTTGATGATGACAGTTTTAAGAAAATTTGATTAATAACATGCTTGGTTGGGAATAAGTTTTAAATATATTAATATAAACATCATATCAATAAACATAAAGGATTTCATTAAAAGAATCAGGAAAAAGTTAAAAAAGAAAGCATGTTGAAGACTAAGGAAATAAATATTTATTTTAGTGCTTTATGTAAATTTTATAACTTATCATAATAGCACAAAAATAAAATTAATCCACTCCCTTGACCATGAATGCATTTATAATAATCGATAAAAGTACATAGATAGTTCTAAAAATCCATCTAAGTTGAAACTGATAGATTTGAAATTCTGCATCAACCGGTCAACCGTTCCAGCTGTTAGTGAGACTGTAGGTTACAAACATTTAGTTTATGTTAAAAACCCATGTATAGCTTGCCTGATTATAAAATCAAGAAGATGATATGAACCTATACGATATATAGGCTAATTTAAGTGCAAAAACACATAATAATCATAAATCTTTTATTGTATTCTAATTGATATAATTAAAAGTTTTATATTTCAATACAAGAGTATTTAATCTCATACTCGTTATACTCAAATACCTTCAAATTCTTTAAGTGTTATCTTGTGAGATACAAAGATATTAAAACTTTGAATTGTATTATACACTCTATTGAAAGAGTTTAATTGCGATAACAAAACCACTCCTATAAACCTTTAAGAGCCAGGTAAAAAAATATTGGCATTGATGAACTATTTTCACCAAGAAATTTGTTTGAAGAGAGCATGTTTTCATGTTAGATAAAGATCTCTAAAGGAAAATATCTTCAACTGGTATAAAAATATTGGTGTGGATTTATCAAGTAACAATTTTACTCTTGGACTTGGACTAATGAGGAAATACAATATTCAATACCAGTTTGGTACTTCAGATATGAATACATGCTTGCTGAACTACACTAAAAATCAAGCTAGCAAATTCTTACCCTCACCTATTTGTTTTAAGTAATTTAATCATGTCATTGATTTATAGTGTTTAAATGAATTAAATTTTATTATTTATTAATATTAGTGTAACACTTAATTCACTTCATTATATGTTATTATTGCCTTAATCATAGAACAAAAAATCATTCATCTGTTTTTTTTCTTAAACTCGAATTAGATAAGACTCTAGGTTAATTAAGAACGGGTCAACCTGTCAGGTCAATGTTAATTTTATAATTAAAGATATTATAGTATTGTTAATTTCAACATTCAATATAAATTAAAGTAAAAAATAATATTTAATTATTTTTAAAATATAAAAGTTTGACAACAATGCATATTACGAGTAAAATAAACTTTTTATATTTTTAAACATTATTAATTATATTTTTCAATCATAATCAAACATAGTAAATATCAACAACTAATCTATCTTATACTTCATAATCAAATATAATTTTATCTCTATTTTTTTTTTCTATCTTATTTTTAATTTTTAATGTTTCCATCGTTTATTTTATCCGAAATAATATTCAAACGATATCTAAGTATTGTACAAATCCTTAACTTTTTTTTATTACTTTATTAGCTACAAGTGAAGCTCATGTCACCCAAAAAATAATAATAATAGTACCAAACAGCACAATTAATTTTTTAGAGAGAGAGAGAAAAAAAGCTAACTTATTAGTGTATTATTATTACACAACACGACAAGGTACATAATAGTATCTGCTTGGATTATTCCTCTCCTTCTCCTTCTCGGAAGTCAACATCCACCGTTCTTCGCTCTCATCATCAACACAGCCATCACAAAGAAATCTAAGCCGTTTATCACATTACCAAACACCGCATCCATAACCTACAATGTATATACTCAGTAAAAACCTCAGTACACGTGCCCTATCGATTCATGACACACCAATAACTATCAAGCAGTTCCCCTCTCATTGGCGCGTGTATTACAGTATATAAAAGGCACGTGTTCTTTCTGCAATATTCCGATACTATTTTTGACCCTCTGGTACCGGTAATTATACAGAAGTAGCTTCGAATAATCTAGATTCGAGCTGAGCAGAACTATAAAGATGACAAAGCTCTCTTTATCAAACTTAACAGCCTCGTGTCAGTTGATTAACGTATGCTCGGTCGTCAATATTCCGAGATTATGCGGTAATATAATAAAAGTATGTCCTCAAAATTACAGGGGAAAACAAAGGAAAATGAAAAGGACATATATAGCAGCATCGCCACCATATATCACCTACCCAAAAAGACGGCCATGATCACCACAGTATATCCATCAACATATTTTATACATACATACATCACCACACCATAGCAGCCGCCACCGGGAAGCTGACGTCACCACCACCACCATTATGGGCGCTGCAGAACCAGTAAGACAGGATACCGCAATTACTTTCTATAACACGTTTTATTTTTTCTTTTTAAATTTTTACTTGGTTGGTGTCTTGTTTGAGTTGCTCACGGTTTCAGGATTTTTATTCTTCTTAGGTGGTAGAGAGAGAGAGTGAGAGGAGAGAGGAGGGGAATGAGAGGAAAGAAGAGGGGGGAGATGTGGAGAAAGGAGAAGTGTTTGGTGTCCAACAAAAGGTGATAGACAGCAGTAACTTTGATGTAAATAATGATCTAAATAACCAGTTTGGAGGTTCTCATGTGGCAATGATGCAAAGGTTGAACCCAACAAACCCTCTGAGGATTGTCATCGGTCGTTCTTCCGGAATGCCCACTCCTTCTCCTTCTCAGACTTCTATGCCTCGTTCTGCACCAATCCCAGAAGTAAGTTAATTTCTTGCTCTTCACAGTTACTACTCATGTACAAGATAGCTTCAGCTCCTTTTTCTTTCTTTCTTTTTTTGTTTTAAAGTTTTGATTTTTAGTTTTTTGAAGGTTTTTGCTTTCTGAATTTAGCAGTGATTACTAAACTCGGTTGATTATGAAGAAATCTTTAACATTTTCCCTTCTCCTTCTCAGACTTCTATGCCTCGTTCTGCACCAATCCCAGAAGTAAGTTAATTTCTTGCTCTGCACAGTTACTACTCATGTACAAAGATAGCCTCAGCTCCTTTTCTTTCTTTCTTTTTTTGTTTAAAATTTTTGATTTTTAGTTTTTTGAAGGTTTTTGCTTTCTGAATTTAGCAGTGATTACTAAACTCGGTTGATTATGAAGAAATCTTTAACATTTTTCCTTCTCCTTCTCAGACTCCTCTGCCTCGTTCTGCACCGATCCCAGAAGTAAGTTAATTTCTTGCTCTTCAGAGTTACTACTCATGTACAAGATAGCCTCAGCTCCTTTTTCTTTCTTTCTTTTTTTGTTTTAAAGTTTTGATTTTTAGTTTTTTGAAGGTTTTTGCTTTCTGAATTTAGCAGTGATTATTACTAAACTCGGTTGATTATGAAGAAATCTTGAACATTTTTTACCAGATATTTTTCTAAGTTTTGGTCTGTGTTGGTCAAACTGTTTTTTTCAAAGCAATTAATTTGAACTTTATTAGTATGTTTATAGGATATAGAAAGGGCCTCATGAATTCTTTATTGTTTCAGTGTTATAAATTTAACAAGAAAGTAGTTATATGCGCCCCCCCCCCCCTCTCTAGCAAAAAATAGAACTTTTGCTGATTTTTGAAGTTATTGATCTGAAATATTTTTGGGTTTCCCGCTTTGTGACCAGCCATCACAAACAACATTGAATTCAAGAAGATACACCAACAAAATATCTCTGTTTCTGTTTGTCTTTCACATGGTTGCCGCTGTTGGGCTAGTATCTTTCCTTATATTCAAGGGAATTCAAGGACTAATAGAAGCTTCAGAAAGTGTTAAAAGGAAAGAGAGGAGGATATTGAAGTTTTACCTCCCACAAGTTGAAACAGCATCTCTATTAAGCATTACTCTTGCGTTTGTATGGCAAAAGGCACTTAGGCAATGGCCCAGGATCATGGTTCCCTTCATATTGTGGAGTTCTTTTTTCTTGTCGTTATCGGCCGGAATTCTTTTAATTTGCTTCCAAAGGGCTTCTACCGATGGTGTTGGAGTTTGTCTCATTGCTTTCGCAATCGGCAATGGCTTATATGCTTGCTGGGTTACCCAGAGAATTGGATTTTGCACCGAGATTTTGATTAAATCGCTTGAACCGGTTCCAAAATTCGGTGATTTGAACCAACCCACTTATTGGATGCTTGGAGTTGGATTCATGTGGATGTCTTTGTGGATTTTAGCTGTAATTGGAGCCATGAATTTCCACTATACTCCTTTGGTAATTATTGTATTGGTTTTAAGCTTGGCTTGGACTGCAGAAGTTATGAGGAACATCGTTAATTTGACTGTTAGTAGGGTGATCGCTCTATATTATCTTCGAGGAATGCAATCTATCCCTCAGAATTGTTTCCAAAGAGCTTTTACCCAGAACCTTGGAAGTGCTTGTTTGGGGTCTCTTTTTGTGCCTACTATTGAAGCACTGAGAGTTGTTGTTCGGGGTTTGAATTTGCTAGAGGGAGAGGATGAATTCATGTTTTCCTGTGCTCACTGCTGTCTTAATGTGATGCAGTCTATCTTCAGATATGGCAACGGATGGGCCTTTGTACAGGTAATATCTCTTTTAAAACTTCACCCCAACAAATTTACTTACCGTTTGCTTGGTTTCTTGTAAGAAATCCTAAAATGGGCGCTCTGCTCGAGTTGAAGCACATGTAGATAATCTGGCATTGCAGGCAAATCCGTTTTGAAAAACTATTGCTTAGTTCACAAACATTTTTTTGTTGCCTTTTCTGATAGCCGAGTTACCTGTCTTTTGCCGGAGTTATAATCTCCACTGTTTATTGTGGTCCGATTCACATCATCTATAAAACTCCATTCTTAGTATGGCCATCTCAGAACGATTGATCCTCTAAACCTTTGTCGCAGGTAGCTACATATGGAAAAGGATTTGTGCAGGCGTCACAAGACACCTGGCAACTATTTGTAAGACAAGGAATGGAATCCATTGTCGACTCGGACATAACCAGCTCGATTTGCTTCCTCACAGGTGTATGCAGTGGATCCATTTGCGTTATTGTTGTGGCTGCCTGGACTGCCAGAGTGCATCAAACCTTCACTGCTACTCTCTCGCTCCTGTCCTTTTTCATTGGATACCTCATGGTTGGTAGCTCTTATTTGACAAATTCTATACTTTATTTACTCGACCTTGTGTCCAGATCATGTGATCAACTTGGACATTCTATAATCTATACCAAAGAATCTTTTTTCAACCAAGAAGTTGATTAACATAATTCATTGTTTAATTTGATGTGTCAGACCAGGATTGCCATGGCAGTGCCGCATGCCTGTGTGAGCTGTTACTATGTTTGCTACGCAGAAAATCCTAGTAACATATTGTTTGATAAAACCATCCAGGATCATCAAATGACGATGGCCGATCGCGGTGTTGCCCCGGCCACACCTCGAGTGCCCCGTAGATTTTCAGCGGCTGAGGCATGATATCTTCCCCAAGAAGTAAAGGAATTTTGTGGTCACAGCCTGATCGCATACTTTGAGAAATTTACCATTCCCTTGGTCACGTTTAGGGGTTGGGGGTCCAAAGACTTGGTTCGAGCCAGTTAAACTTGAGGTGATTTGTCGACTTGAATGGCTGAGGTGCTGGTGCTGGTGCTGGTGAAGATGAATCTGAAAGCTCAAATACTCTTTTATTGGGTGTTCCTGAATTGTGGAGAGCCCACTGGGATTCCAAATCAACAAGGCCATCAATGAAGATTGTCTTTTTGGTCTTGTCCTTTGCGTATACTTTTAGGATATTCCATGGAAGTAATAATTGATAAAAGCTTCACCATTATTTAATCACTAATTACATCTCTATATATATATATGCTAAAACAACCCCTTACTGCTTAATTTAGTTGTGGTATTAAATATTTATTAATCTTTCATATAAACTTGTAACTTGTCAGAAACCTCCTTGAGGAATGATTGGCAACTTTTTTTTTTAATTATTGAAAGTGATACAACTGTTATAGAAATTGTTTTTCATACTGGTTTTTATTTAAAAATATATTAAAATAATATTATTTTTTTATTTTTTAATTTTAACATTGTTGCATCAAAACAGATTAAAAATATAAAAAAATTAATTTAAATCTAAAACAAATCAAAGACTTGAAAGCACTCCTCCACACACCACACCACCGTGTCAGGATTAAAAATATGGTGTTGGCTTAACTAAAATAATGCTTCCGACAGGCAACGTGTTTGGTTTATCTTCCTTAAAATATTACAAAAACTTGTCAAAAGGAGAAAAAAGAGGTACAAAGAGCTCGCCACTTGATCAAATAATAATTAATTTAATAATAATTTCAGTAAACAAGAAATGAAAACAACTTATTTATTTTAAATTAATTTAATAATAATTAATATACCTTGTAAAAAAACTTGAAGAGACAAAAACATCAATATACTATTTCAGTAAACAATGCATTTGAGTAAGAAATTACAATATCTTTCCAGGCAAAATAGTTTCTTTTTAATATATAATTATTATGGAGCGCGTCAGGTTACTAACAATAATCTTGAATTATTGTTAGTAACCTGACGCGCTCCATAATAATTATATATTAAAAAGAAACTATTTTGCCTGGAAAGATATTGTAATTTCTTACTCAAATGCATTGTTTACTGAAATAGTATATTGATGTTTTTGTCTCTTCAAGTTTTTATTGTTGTAGATCAAATATTCAACAACAATAATTCAAGATTTGACAAAGTAATCAACTTTGAAGTCCAAAAACATTAATCGGTGTTGAAGCCACACTGTTTGCAAGTTATAAGATAAGAGAGAGAAAAAGAGGCAGCCAAGGAATTTCTTCGTTAACAAGCCTTTGCTTGTTCTAGCAAATATGAAATGGATAAATCTCCTGTCACTTTTCTTTTCAAAACCAGGAAACCCCATTGATGACTTCTTAGTATACGCGACGACTCCTCTCTCTCTCTCTCTCTCTCTCTCTCTTCCATGAGCAAGGGTAACGTGCATTCTATAAACTTGATAGAGAAATATATCTCTAGTCATCGTAGCTTTACACGATGCTCATAAGCGACGGCTGATGCAATACATTATCAAGAAACCAGTACAGAATATGACAGCCATCAAACAGGAGGAGGGGCAGGCCACTGCTCTCAATTATTGACCATTCCTGTTCATCAATGACAAGAGAGTTGTAGAGTAGCTTAGAGACTAGGGTTCTGGCTTCCCTTTCTCTCGCGTGGCCTTGATAATGCTTCTTTTTTTTTCCTTCTATTTTTGTCAATAAGCCTCCAGCACCATCCCTTGGCTTCCACCGGCCCTGCAAAAACACTTTTTTTCCTTCGTATAATTAGATAAAAAAGAAATTGGACAGTTTTTTTCTTTAAAATATTAGCATTGTGAGTGGATTATGTAGAGTTTCTTTCTGGGACTCTTTATTCGGTCAGTTGATCACATTATTTATGAAAACAATAATGCTATGGATAAGATTTATTTATTTTTCAATTTGTTGCGTGATCCTTGTAACTCAACCTGGAAGAGTTTCCAGAAGAGAGCCTGGTCAACTCAGCGAGCCATTCTTGCCCTCTCTTATTCCTGGACACCATCACAATAAAATCATTATTTTATGAGCTTTTGTTAGGTATTAAGATATTGAATTTTAACTTAATTTATATAATTTTTAGTTGATATTTTCTTAATCAGATTTTATTTATTAAATTTGATTTAATTATTATTAGATATTTTATTCAATAAATCATAAATTCAACAGCTTTTTCTAGATAGGATTTTAGTATTAAAAAAAAAATTGCAGACTTCTATATTTTTCAACCCCCATTCTTCTCTCTTTTTTCACTTTTTTTGCTTTGCTTTTAATTCTTAACTTTTTTTCTCTTAAAACTTTATTTATTTATTTATTTGAGTTCATCATTCCGCATGAGAATTCTTTATTTTGGCGTGCACAACTAGCCACTTTGTGACGAGAGATGTCCACGGTTTCTGCCCTTTGCAGTTGGGGGAAGTAAAAGGGATTCTGAGGACTACTGTAATTGAATTGCCAATTCGCACTCTCCCAAGTTTCATTAACAACCTACAGGTGCGATGCATATAATGCTCATCCTTTCCTTGTCCCGGTGTTTCCTTAAAGAGGAGGAAGTTTTTGTCACGCCATGAAAGATGGTAGCAAGCTTTCAGAGTTTTCACCATCAACTTGAGCATGAATTTTTCCAGAGTAGATTTTGAAAATCAACCACCCATGCTCGCTTTCGCTGCTAAAGAAGGCAACAACTCCATGTAATAATAAATAAGAGGGGATAATTCTGCAGATAAGCCCTCGTTGGTAACTCTGCGCAGAGACATTCCAAGCCCTCTAAGCCTTAAAATTATGCGCGAGTTAGAGGCCTGAGGATCACACCAACCATAACTTTCGAGTCCAGTTCTTGCTATCAGAAATTGTAGGGCATCTTTCACTTCGTGTTCTTGTATTTGGAGTTTGATCTCAAGTTTCAACCTAGCTCAACTACAATGGTACAGTACCCACCTTTGAACAGCAGAAGATGCACATTAACTTCTACTAATGACCACATTACTTTAGTGTCACAGCAACCCTATCACTAAACGCTACCACATTGAGACGCGTTTCAAACTCTAGAAGAGGATCCATACCCTCACGAGTCACAGCAGCCTTGTCTTTAGTTGAATCCATTTCTTGCTACACAATGACATTTAACTTTGTTTATCTTAGAAAAATAAAATGGAGAAAAATCATTTAACTTTGTTTTCTCTGGCATTTGGCGGCCTTGAGTTAAGGTGGAGTTTCCACCTAGCACAGCTACCTTATTGCAGCTCCTCAAATAACAGAAGCCATATCCAAATGCAAGCTTTCTGCAGCAATCAATCCTCTACGGAAATCGGCATCTATGAGGCATGGTACACAGGAAAACACTAGTCTTATTCGTCTGAAAATCTGCAGAAAGAGAAGCAACTTTACCATGCTTCAAAATGTCATTAAGCTTAGGTTACCATCATATCATAGTCGTACACAGTGGGTGAATGCACAGGCATACTAGTGAGAGAGACATAGAGGACTTTGACAAAATCTAAAAAGCATCACAAGTTTCCAACTATAATTTCATCTCAAGTAACTTGGACGAAATGATTTGTGATAAACAGAAACCAAACTATCAGTCAGTTTGCAATTTTTGGGATATCAAACAAATAGGATGGGAAGTGTAAATACTGTATACTTATAGCAGTTGTACAATTGATAGTGAATGGTAGTGTCAGTAGAATTTCAAAATTGGCACAAAAAAAATCTAGAGAAGAAGGTGCAAATACCATTACTCGGCCATGGTCATCCCGGTATATATCGAAGAAGCAGTAAATAGAAATAGCAGTAAATGCAACTCCCAGTCTTCTAGTGCATTATTATCACAGCTAAACAAACAAACTATAATACTTGATACAAACAAACAGTATTCTAACATAACTAAAAAGTATAACACTCACTTCTCCAACTAGTCAGTCTGACCATTCACCGTCAACCCGTTTTTGATTCTGCCTTGGTGCCAGCTTTTGCCTCTGATTTCAATTCTGGTCGAGCTTCCATGGGCCTGGCACCACCTGAACAACACCCACCACCATGGTGGTGGTGGTGGTGGTGGTGACCATGATGATGACTCTGCTTTCCCTTCAGCTGCTTCCTCATATCATATGCATCCTCCCCATCTGCATAATACTTTGCTTCCACATCATGAATCTTATAGCCTAATGTTTCTGTATACAGATTGAAAGCTGCGCGATTACTCTTCCTCACATGCAGCGACACATACTCTGCTCCAAATACCTGTTCCACAAACTCAATCAATAAGAAACGTGCCCAAAATGTAAAACGCAAATTTTTTACTAAATTAATATAAATCTAATCACTGAAGATTGCCTTATATCTAAAATAAAAATCAAATGTGATAAAATGTCCTCTTAAATTGATATAGTTCCATTAGATTCCAATAAATTACAGCCATTTTAATAACCAGATAAAACATATAAAAAAAGTAATATTTATCAATGTTTCCACCCATTCAATTAGATTCCACAATACTTCAAGAATCTACATAAAACAGACAAAAAAAAAATCACTACACATTCCAAGAGCCAAAAAAACCCTTATTCTCAAAATTGATGCTTTTCATTCAACAATTCAAAAGGAAATACAGCCTAATCACTCAAATCCCTGAAATTCCAAGTGCAAAAAACAAAAAGAAGTCGAAATTCAAGAAAGAAGAGGCTGAATCCTTAGACCTGTTCCATGGCGGTTTGGGCGGCGTTCATGAGCTTGGTAGCGAGGCCAAGCTTACGGTGAGTACGAAGGACAGCGAGAGAAGTGATATGACCATGACACTCGTTCGATTCTTCTTCCATTTTGGCCAAAACGTAACCGACAATTCGGCCGTTGTAATCTTCAGCGACATAGAGGAGATGCGGCCAAGAGAGGATGTGGTAAAAGTAATATTTCATCTGGTAATTTTCGGGCAAGCATAGCAAGTTGCATGCTTGCATCGCCAACAAGTCGTCCATGGTCGCCTTCCTTATGCACACCATGCTGGAGGAGAACCAGACGTCGTTAGGGTTTAGGTTTTTGCCTTGTCTGTAGGAAATGAGAAAAAAAAACTAGTGCAAGGGAAGCTTGAAAGGTTAATCGATTAATTAATTAGATTTGGGAATTTTTGGTTGGGATCATATCAAATTGGGCTTGGGCTTTTATTTTTATTAGATGAGTGGAAATACAAATGATTCACCTGCCTTTTGAAATAAAATCTTAGTAAATAAATAACTAAATTAGAAAGTGCAGGCTTTTCCTTGGAGTTACATACGATCATCATTATTGTTGTTTTTTTTTAATATGTATATATATTAAAATAATATATTTTTAAATTTTATTTATTTATTTTTAACATCAATATATCAAAATAATTTAAAAATACTAAAAACAATAATTTTTAACAAGAAAAAATTCAAATTTTTATTAAATGATGTTACAAACACTCTAACTAGTCAAAGGCATGCGCTGAATTACTTTCATTTACAGATAAAAATAATTACAACACAAATCATCTTCGAAAACATTTAAGTTTTGAAACTGTTGGCCGGGAGGCATCCCCATCACTTTGGGATTTACCGGCAAGAAATTACTTGGACATACAAGAAAATTGCTCAAGAGTTGGCAAAGTAATTCATTTGCATCAGTCAACTTTCCAGGACAGTCAACCTCCACATAAGCAAGCATTTCGTTCCTTTGATGAGAAGCGGATGGACAAAACGAGAGAATAATGGTGGATCAGAGACCCCGGATTGCCTTGACCATTTCCATTCACAGCATCAACATCTTCTTCTTCTTCTTCTTCTTCTTCTTTCACTGTTTGTTTAACATTCATGTGAAGGCACTGTAGAATCATTCTGTCATTATCATTTGTCTGACTATACTGCTACTTTAGTTCCCTCAAATTGTTGAATTTCCACATTCTGATGTTCTTGATGTTGTGTGTCGTGATGACCTTCTGCATCCCAACAGCCAAGCATGTGATAGGAGGTCGAACAGTTTTAGGGATTCTGTCAATGTTGTAGTCATAAGGAAGCCTCTTTCCTATCTTCCTTTCTATTACTCCACTAGTATACCCAGAACTTGTCGAGGTGCCGTGGTCCATGACATAGCTTGAAAGGACCTCTCCGGTGTTCTGATCCAAAACACGCAGCACACCATCAATTCCACCAACTACCAGTGTTGAAGTGTCGCTACGCATGTGTTGCAAAGAATATACAACATTTGGACTCACTCGTGTTTTCCAAAGTTGTCTCATAGTCCTATAAGATAACAAAAAAAAAGGAAAAAGAAAAGGCTCGATCAGTTGTTAGTGATTGAAGGACACATAAAACTAAACAAAAACTGCAGGGCCCTTTGGACATGATGACAAGAGGACTGGAAACAAGGAGAAAGAATAAGGTCATGTCACATTACTTCTAATAAGTTCTCATGTATAGTGGTAGAGAATTCCAACGCATCCATATGGTGGCTTTTAAATAAAGCCAACTCAATTTAGTGAATAAATTAAACAACATGCCAAAACCAACATACCATGCAACAGATAAGGAGGGTTAGAATACATCTATGTTCATATATACATACAGAGAGAAGATTATCAATCCGGTCACACAGCCACCAGAAGTTCAGTATGGTTTATTAAAGTTGAGATGCTAAATAGTTAGAAAACTATCTTAACTCTGGCCACTATGTCCCTTTGCAAGGGCTGAGCAAGGAGGGGTATCAAGGATACAAATGCTTGGTGTTCCCCATCTTTTGCTAGCATCATTGATCAATTATCAAGTTAACGTTGCTAATATAAAATACCATCAGAACATATTTGGGCAACACCAGAGAATGAGTGTGATTTGTTTACCTAAGGTCCCAACAAGAAGCATATCCAGCAGTAGTTCCAGCAAACACTAGATGAGAAACAGGGTTGAAACACAAACTCTTTATGCCTGTCAGAAGAAGTTGAACCAGAATAACACAATGTCAATGGGATGCCCAGAGGCCAATCTACTGTTTCTCACCCTGGCAGAAAACACAAAATGCACTAGCACTCTAGAACTGTATGCTACCATTAGTGCAACATTACAATAAAAGAAAAATTGTTAAGAATACAAAATGCGTGACCAGAATGCAAATTTACTCAGAACAACGGAGCCAATACATTACAAACCTGTGGAATCAGTGGGTCTCAGTGTAGCCACCCTCTGGTCAGATGAAAGACCAGATACTGTGATTCTTCCTAAAGAGGAACCACTGATAATTAATTGATCTTCACTTAAAGATAAACAAGTCACAGGTTCAGTGTGCATCCTGCAAAGAGGAGATTAAAATATAAGAAAATGCAAGAGATCATTGTTCCAAAAATACAAACCACAGAAAATGGACAAGGTCATGGCTAACTGCTCAAGATTGACCTAAGCCTACCCACTGGAATTTCAAGGAGTAATGGAAACAAAAAGAAGAAAACAGGAAGAAAAAAATAATTCCCTGCACATACCTAATGATTCGAGAACATTTCTTACTGTACATGTCAAACACACGAGCTGTCCCATCTTCACATCCAACCACAGCCTCTGGATCAAAGTAACTTTAAGGAGAGAAGGGACCAAATTACTTTTTCCACCCACACAAATAAAAAAAAAAGAAAGCTTTCATTCTAAAACATTCAAGCAAACCAGCTTGCCATCACCTAAATGGAATCGCAAAAATGAAATAAAAGAACATTTAAGGAGAAATAATAAATGATATATTCATCAATTAAATGGAAATTTGTGATCAAATTAGTACAATATTGTGCTATTACACTTGTCTATGATTGGGATTGGAATTACTATGAGCACCAAGGATGTCAACAAAGAAGAGAAACGAGAACATCCAATGCACTCTCGCATTCTATAAAAGAGGATAGCTGTTATACGAACAGTGCACTTCTCACCTAAGGTAAACTTGTTAACTCATACCCAGTAACTAAAGGAGAATTTGAAATGAAACAAAGAAATCGGTATTAGTTGGCCTTCATACCGCATGCATGAACCCTTCATGAATTGGCCTTCACGTGAGGGAAATATACTTCTCTGCCCATTGCGCCTCCATATGCATATTCGTGTACCAACCAAACCAACAATCTAAAATATAATTGAAGATGTTCAGAAGATGTTTATCCAGTTGTGAATGTTCAATCATGATTTGTTTTTGCAATCAGTATCATTTATAAATATGCAAAACAAAGGTGTATTAACAGATGGTATCCATCACTACTATCTAGTGAACTATGTCAATATAAGGAATGACTGCCTTTTTCTTCAGTGTCATGCACTTGAATAAAAACAGGTTCTATAAACATAAGATACTTGAAGAAATGACATGCTTCTACAAGTTACCTTGCTCTCATCAAAATCAAAGTCAACCAGAGGGACTCCATCCGGAATGGAATATTCTTCTATGCATTTGTAGCTTTCTAGTGACCAGAGACGCATAACCTGGTATCATTGCTATGCAAAATGTTAGCAAAATTGACTAGTGCAGCAGCATCCCCTATTCAGGGAAACAAGGAATGGGCACCACATGAATGATGACAACAAAATAAAATTTTTGGAAATGTACATCCAGTCAATCATTTAAGACATGAAAAATGAAATATTGAACTTTGCATGCTCTCTGAAGATCATAAGGTACTTCACCATATTGTTATCATTACTTTCAAGATCATTACAGCTAGCCCTACATGTAAATAAAATCAAAAGAAAAAATAAAGCCCAAATAGATGTGTCATCTAGTCGAACATCATCCTATAAGTTGGCAGAGAGAGACCAGACCTTATCACCAACACCGGTAAGAACCAAGCCCCTCTTCATACGGCACTGGTCAACCCTGATAAAAACCAAAGTTAGAAAACACCACACACACAATCACTCAAATTTCCATTCATAAAAAAAAAAAATTCTTTACAGCTTTCAAGATCTAATAAAATATTTCATGTTTTCATTCCAGTAAAAACACATGATTAAAGAAGAAGATAAAAAAAGGGATATGTAGTGTACCCAAGAGAATGCCCTTTCCATTGATCAATGTGAAGAGAACCTTGTACTAAAGATTGCCTTTGGTGCTCTATCGCTAACTCTTCCAAATACACATTCAATGATTCCTCTGAAAAATCACTTCTGCTACTTCTTCTTTGTTGCTTCAAATAGAGTAATTGCAGTAACTTCGATCTTTTTATGATCTCATTCCTTCAATTACACACACAAACACACGGAATGACTTCGGTAGAGAAGCAGAGAGTTTCGTATTTGCAATTATATGAAATAGAGAGTGAGAGGCGCATGTAAGCTGTAAATAATACCAGAATTTGCAAACGGCAGAGGAGCGAACGACATCGAAGAGACCGAGGTAGGAGAATATGATACAGAGTGTGTCATGTTCCAGCGACCTTATTGATGTCGGAGTTGTCGAGCTCCTCTTCTTCGGCGGAGACCGTTTGCTTCCTGGTGGCGGGCCCATCCTCTTCTGGCGGTAGCAACTCTAGCTTTGCACCAAGAGAGGTGAGGAGAGAAATACAAGTCACCACCAACTAATTCTAACGACAGTCTTTCAAAAGAAAACACGAGAAGATCCTATTTCAAACGACCTGTAGTTTTAATGGCAGAAACTCAATCAGCGTGTTTGTAACTCTATTTAGATTTATAGAGGTTTTAATAAAATATCATAAACATTTTCAGTTTCAATAATTAGATTTTAAAAAATATTATAAAATTAAAAGACTAATGTTAAAGAAAATATGAGGAGAGTAATGCAGAAAAATAAATTGAATTCAATGTAAATTTAATTTATTTATTAATTGAATTCAAATTAAATAATATAATTAAATTAAACTATAATAAAAAAGTATTTTAAATAGTCAAGAAAATATATTATTTGAAAAAGTTTTGAGTATTGAGATATACTGAGACGTATGATTATGTCCTTAAAGATGCGTTATTGAAGAGATATTTTTCTGCTTTAAATATCACTGTGTCATGCTATCTGACTAATATTTGTACATTGAATTAAATTACATATTTCAAAATTTTACAAAACAATATGTTACAAAACCTCTTTACAAAAAATGCTAATTATACAAATTATGGTGGAACTATCATAATACATATAAAATTTTATATGAACTCTATTAAAAATCTTGTCTTATGTAAATATTATTAATAAAATGTTGTCGTTTTAGTTATTATTTAATTATAAATCCGTGTAATGATTTCAAATAAATCCCATTTTCTTAAAACGAATCCCAAATTAAATCTTGAAGAGGAGCCTGGGGATCATCTTCTTTTTTCTACTTAAAAAGGAAATTATCATAAAGTCAAGATGAAAAATTATATGAGGTAGATTAATTTTTGGGAGTGTGGAAGATGTTATATTTTAAAGTGTTTTTTATATTAAAATATATAAAAATAATATATATATTTTTATTTTAAAAAAAATTATTTTTGAGATCATGATAATTCAAAATACATAAAACATTTAATCTTTAATAAAAAAAATTAAATTTATAAAAAACACTGTGCAAAAAAGATGCCTAAAAAATTGATTTCTTTTTGGTAATGGGATCCTTTGGTGATTTCAAAGATATTTATTTGCTGAAATGAATTAACTCTTCGTGCCGTACATTACACTTTACTTTATCAATGAAAGTCAACAGGATGGATCTAATTACGTTTTTAAAATCACAAGTTAAATTTTCAATTACTTTAATTAAAATTAAAAGAAAACTAAATGGGGTCAAATCAATATTTGCAAAAACTCATATTTTACCAGATTAGCATAGTAAAATAATCATCTTCATCTAACTTGGTTTAAGTTTAAGTGGTAACATCAATTTATCATTGACAAATTGACAGGGACATCTCAACCATCTTATATTTTTACTGAACAATAAAATTACTAAATAGCCTTTAATTACAAAATTTATTTAACTCGCCACAAAAGGTTTTTTCAGGATTTGATTTTAATTTGAAAATTAAAATGACTAGCTTTTTCTTAAAATCAAGTTTTATCATGGTTGCACCCAGGAACCTTTTTTTTATTTCACTGTTTTTTTTTTTAATTATCACATAGACTCTAGGATAATTCAATGTTTTAATAAATACAAATTATTATTATAAAAAGTTGATGGTATGTCCGTGGAACAGGTAATTTGTATGGAAGATGCTCATACTTTTTGAACAATGCTTTCTTAAAATCAGAAACAGTCAATTGCAGTGTCATCCAAATTGTGAGCGATAATGCACCCTGTAGAATATCGAATACATGTTGATTCACAGGTAGTTTGATGACAAAATTAAAAAGTGTCCTCTTCGTTGTTGTTTTATTTCAATAATAGTCTTGTAATTGTTTTTTTTTTTTAATATTTTTTAAGGTTTTATTTATTTATTTTCACCCCTTTTTGTTTGGTTGGATTTGAATTTTATATCAAATTTTGTTCTCATTTTTTTATTGTTATTTTTTATGTTGTTTTCTTAATTAATTTTGCTTTTAATTTCATCCATCATCATTTTATGTTATTTTAATATCATGTTCGGTCCTTATTATTTTGTTTGTTTTGATTTTTTTTAATTGTTTTTATCTTTTTAATTTCACCCTTAAATATTTGATTGGATGATAACTAGGTTTCATAATATTTTTTTTATGTGGTGATCTTGGTTTTATAACTTAGGTCACGGTTATGGAATGCTAGTCTAAATTTCATTCAATATGTTATTTTGCTTTTTTCTTACACTTATTTTTTATAGACTTTGGGTCCGTTTGTAAAACGCAGCCCGCAGCCGTTTGATAATTAAGAAAAGTGATTTACTGTGCATGGAACCCACATGAATTTTGCGTTTGAAACGCTGAAACAGAAAAGCAACAAAAACATGCTTTTCGTTCTCTGCGGCTAATAAAAAACAAGGAACAGTGCAATCACTGTTCACGTGAACAGTGCAATTCACTTGCACTGTACGCAGGTTTTTTTTTTTTTTTAAATGTGTTAATTGTATTATATTTTTTTTAAAAAAAAACTAGTTTTCAGAATTAAATTCGTTCGCGACGTGAATAATATTTTTTTCCTCGAAAGTTTTTCTTGAAAAACTAATATAGAGTGAATTAAATTCACTCGCACAGTAATATCAATTTTGTAGTTTTTATCAAATGAATTTTGTATGTAATGAAATTATAAATAGTTTAATAGAATAATAAAAAATATTTTATATAAAGTATTATTTTTTTCATGATATAATAGGAGTAATTAATTTTACAATATTTAAATTTAAAACCATCAATATTAATATATATTTTTTAAAATTATTTTATAACCTCAATTTGAAAAGCATTTTTTAAACCAAACACATTAAACTACTTTTTCTTCAACCTCAATTTCAACCACAGTTTTAACCAAACACTCATTTTTTCAAATCAACCTCAACTAAAAGTACTTTTTATAAAACAACTTTTTTCAAACCACAACCACAACAGCTACCGCAATGCCAAACACACTCTTTATCCTTCAATACCATGTATGCTAAAGATAAAACTTCTTTATATTTTTTATTTTGTTTTCTACAATGATAATTAGACATTGTGAATTGCACTGTAGATTTGTCATGCTAACTCAATTTTAATTAGGGCCTCATTGTATTTTATTTTATTATCTTTATTATTTTAATAGCTTTTTTTTTCATTGGATCCTTTTAAAAATTGATTTTTTTTAAATTCATCGTTTAATATTGAATTACTGAGACATGAGCTTTGTATTTTTTTTCCAACATGGTGTTTTTACCTCATGACCTAGGTAACATATATAAAATGTTACCCCGAATCAACATCTTTTCTTTTAAAATTTTTTTACATTGATTTTCTTTTTTGATTTTAGTCTTTAATATTGAGTTTATTAGAGGTGGAATTTTTTTTTATTTGCTTTTTAAAATAAAATTTTGGCTTCACGACTCAGGTTATGAATTTGCCATGCCAACTCTGATTGGTGTGAGATTTTTTTTAATTTCATTATTCAAAATTAAATTATCTTATAATTTAACTATATGATTTTTTTTTGGTAGGTGTTATTTTTCTACATGTTATCACTGTCAGTTTTTAATAAATTTATATTTATAATTTTTTATCATATAATTAAATTAAATTATTTTATTAGTCCTAATAAATTTATTTTGCTAACAAGGCTTCAGTATTATCTTTTTAAATTACAAAAAAATCAAACCAGCCAGCCGCGGAGTACGATACACCGATCTAGTCTAAAAATACTAGTAGAAGAAAAGCTTCGATTATTTATTTATTTATTATTATTATTTTCAAATTTACCTTTCTGGTTTGTGCAGGGCTGGGCCAGAACAACGTTTTTTGAAATTGCACTCCAGAGTCCAGACCCAATTTTGATACTCTCCACGAAAAGGGTAAACAATATTTTTGACCATTTCAGACCCATCAATGTTACATTTCTACCCTCATAGGTTATAATTTCACAATATTACTTTTATACATATAGCAGTCTCAATTTACCCTTTATTACTGAGAGAAAAACTAACGAGAGCTCGTTAAAAACTATGTCAGTGCATTTATTAAATTCTTTTTGTCGCCGAATCTTATTAAAAAGAAATAAAATCAAGTCTGTAAATATAAATGAATTATATTAATTTAAAACATTAATTAGATACATGCTAAATATTTGCAAGTATTCACAAAATTTTTAAGAAAAAAAACACATGAATTGACTAGGAAAATTAAGTGTTTCTTAATAAGCATATTAAAAACACTTGTCTTATCTTATTATTAACCAACAAAGCCTTACTTTTCTAAGATCTTATTTTTTCTTCTTACTTTTCTTCTATTTTTCCTCTCAAACCCCGAATATGCTATAGTATCTCATCACAATGCTTATAATAATAATAATAATAGACTAAAAAAAAACAAATTCACAAGAGATTATTTAATGATTGGGGGTTATATTAGAGCTTTTTATAAATTATAAAGATTAATTTGGGAAAAGTTAAACTAACGGGGCCAAATCGAAAATTGGATGAATCAATAGTATCAAAATTGAAGTTTACCCGGGTGAAAAGAACACTTTTTACAGACTGTTATACTCCCCTCCCCTCCTCCTATCTACAAACGGACAACGCGCAAAAATTCAACCCTAAGACCCCCTTTTCTCTCTCGCTCGCTCTAATGGCAGCAGAGCAAGATGACACCGTTTTTGACCAGGACCTAGAAGTTGACGACGAAGATGACGATGATCAATCTTCCCAATCTCAAAACGACGATCTTGAAGACGATCTGGAAATCGAAAACGATGACACCTTGCCCGAAAATGATGACGTCTTATCCGAAGAATTACTCGAAGACGATGATACCTCCACCTCTGCCGCTGTCACCACCGCCTCCATCTCCGCTGTCACCGCCGCCTCCATCCCCGCCGTCACAACCACCACCATCACCACCACCATGGTGACCACTGATTCTACACTTGATGCATCAAAACGGCAACGCGTTTCCCCTGAAACGACAGTCCTCTCCCAAGACTCGAAAAAACCGCAATTTGATGATACCCGGCGGTTATTTCAACGATTGTGGACTGACGAAGATGAAATTGAACTCCTTCAAGGGTTTTTAGAATACACCACAAAAGGTACTGCTAATCATCACCATAACGACACCGCTTTATTCTATGATCAAATCAAATCGAAACTCCAACTCGATTTTAACAAGAATCAGCTCGTTGAGAAACTACGTCGTTTAAAGAAGAAGTATCGTAATGTTCTGAGCAAGATTAACTCTGGAAAAGACTTTTGCTTTAAATCCCCGCATGATCAGGCTACTTTTGAGATTTCGAGGAAGATCTGGAGTTCTACAGGAAAAATTGCGGGTTTTAGCAATGAAGATGGGAATAATTTGGATGATGACGATGGTGGAAACCCTAACTATAATAACAATACTGTGATGATGGATGGTGATGTTGTTGTTAAAATTGAGGATCATAAGTCTACTCCTAGATCAAGAAAGAGGTCAAGATCGCGATCTGTTGGTGTGAAGATGGAGGAGAATCGTGTGTTGAATGATGGGTTTGTAGGAAATGAGACTAATGTTACTGGGGTTGGGGGTGGGAATGGGAATGTGTCGAGTGTGATTGAGGAGACGGTGAGGAGTTGCTTGTCGCCTTTATTTAAGGAGTTGTCGAGTAATATGGCGGGAGCAGGAATGGGTGGTGTTGGGAGGGGAGTTAGCAGGCTGGCGATGAATGCGATGCCATTGAGTTTTGGAGCAGGGGATGCGATGATGATGGATGAGAAGTGGAGGAAGCAACATATATTGGAGTTAGAGGTTTATTCCAAGCGGCTGGAGTTGGTGCAGGATCAGATTAGAGCACAATTGGATGAGTTGCGATCGATGGGTGATTAGTTCGCTGATGACTGTTTGGCAATAAGAAGTTTTTTCTTTTGGTTATTGATTTAGTGTAGGGGAAGTAACTTTTTTTTTTGGTTTTTTTGGGGCTCTTTTTCTTTGGTCTTATATAACTTTGATAAGATAGACGTTGAATAATGATTTCATAATTTGTTTAGAGATTCATAGTTTGTTCTACTGTAGATATGGTTTCATGCATAGATCGGAACGACTTTTTAGAATAAAAGATACAGGTTTTCTTCCTCTACGAGTATTCATTTTGTTCTGAGCTTTTGTTGTGGTTTTATTTGTGATATATGTTTTTTAGAATGCGTTCTGATGAAATATACCACCTCCCTTTGTACATTGAAGATTTCAAGGTGGTCATAGATGCATTTGACTGGTGATATACAGAATGTGCTTTCTAACTGGTGTAATATACTACCTGCTGGTTCTTTAACTTTTCATTTCTTAACGAGAATAATTCACTGTTCTGATTTGCTATAGTTACATTTAGTTTTTTCTTAAATCCATATCAACAATGATGGTAGATGTTCACATTAATATTGTTGTCAATAATAACAATAGCCAGTCGGGAGATTCTCACATGTCAACGATGCAAAGGTTGAACTTAACAAGCCCCTTGAGGATTGTCATCAATGGTTCTTCCAGAATGGCTATTTCTCCTCCTCCTCAGCCTCCTTTACACCAACCCCACAAGTAAGTTCATTGTTTTAAAAAATTACTTGAGTACATGATAGCTTCAGCTCGCCTTCTTTTCTCTCTCCTTTTTTTTTTTTTTTTTTTTTATAGTTGATTTTAAGGTCTTTGCCTTTTGAATTTAGCAGTGATTAAACTTGGTTCATAATGAAGAAGTTTTGAAAATTTGGCAAGACATTGTCCAAGAGCTGGTCTCTGTTCAAACCGTTTTAGAAAAGCCATTAATTTGAACTTTATTTGTGTATTCACAGGTTGTCGAAAGGTGTCATAAATTCTTGATTGTTTTTCAAGTCAGTCATGTAAATTTAAAAAGAAAGTAGTGATATTCTCTCCCTCCTTCCCTCTCTCTCTCTCAAACTTGTAAGCTTTTTGATGCAGGAGATTTTTTCCTAATGCGTAGCTTTATATTATTGAGCATAATTTTCAATCTGATTTGACCAGGTATTGAAGATTCTAGAAACTCTGTATCTTATATGGTTAAAATTTCACAGTATTCTGATAATGGGAAGGTCTTTCAATAATGCCCATAAGTTATTGTTTGGGATTTGTTATATTTTCCTAGTTGGTTTATGATTTTTTTTACTATTTAGTTTAGCATTTTATTATAATTTTTGGAGCTTTATTTAGGATAATTTTCCTAGTTTGTTTATGACTTTTATTGCTTTTCTTTTATTTTCAGGTTAGCTAGTTTGTTTAGGTTAGTTTTTGGGTTGATTAGAAGAGTTGTAAACCTCCTAGAGAGGGTAAACTACTTGAAGAGAAAATATCTAGCAATAAAATATTGAATTAGTGTTTTCGTGATCTCTATTTGGCATAATTTTGTGTTCTTGTGCTTGCTGTCTTTCTTGTGCTGCTTCCTCCAACGTTACTCTTTCTGATTTCCAAGTTGTCAATCTGAAATATTTTTGGGTTCCCCATTTTGAGACCAGTTGTCAGTAACATCATTGAATCTAGAAGGTACACCAACAAAATATCTCTGTTTCTGTTTGTCCTGATCGTGATTGTTGCTGTTGGGCCAGTATTTTTTCTTATATTCAAGGAATTCAAGGAATCATCGAAGCTTCTGACAATGATAGAGAAAAAGAGAGGAGGATGTTAAAGTTTTACCAACCATAAGTTGAAATAGTATTGCTACTATGCATTACTTTGTCATTTGTATAGCACTGGAAAAAGGCAGTTAGAAAATGATAATGCCCCATATTCATGCTCCTTTCATATTATCCCTTGATATGCTTCCCAAGGCCCAGCACTGATGGTCCTGGAGTTTGTCTTACCGCTTTTTCAAGTGGCAATGGCTTATATGCCTCGTGGGTTACCAAAAAGATTGGATGTTGCCGCTAAACTATGACTAAATCGCTTGAACCTGCTTTGTAGTTCTGTGATTTGACCCAACCCAGTTATCATATGCTTGGAGTTGGATTATTGTGGATGTCTTTGTGGATTTTAGCTGTGATTGGAGCTTTGATTTCTACTTTCATCCTTTGAACATTAGTGCATCGGTGTTAAGATTGGCTTGGACTGCAGAAGTTATGAGGCATGTCATTAATTTGACAGTCAGTGAGGTAATTGCTCTGGATTATCTTTGAGTAATGCAATCTAATACTGAATTTTGTTTAAGAGCTTTAACTGGAATCTTGGAAGCGCTTGTTTAGGTTCTATTTGTGCCTGCTATTGAAGAATTGATAATCATCACTCGGGGTTTGATTTTGCTTGAGGGAGAGGATGAGTTCATGTTTGCTTGTGCTCATTGCTGTCTTGGAATTATGGAGTGTACTTTCAGACATGGCAATGATTAGGCCTTTGTACTGGTAATCTCTAAAACTGACCCCCAGAAATTTACTTACCTTTTACTGTGTTTCATGTAAGAAATACTAAACGTAGAAGCAGCACCAACTGTTCAATTTAAGGGGCTCCACTTGAAGTAAAACAAACATATAATCTGGCATTTCAAACCAAATCAGTTTTGCTAAGTTATTGCTCATTTATAAACACTCATGGTGACATTTCCCAGCAGATGAGTTACCTGCGTTTTGTATTATATGTCAATTAATCATCTTCACTGGTTATGTAAGTCCGTTTCACTTTGTCTTTAGACTCGATTAATTAATGGCATATGGTCAACTTAGACTGATTGATCATTGCAACCATCATTGTACATAGCTGCACATGGAAAAGGATTTGGGCAGGCATCACAAGACGCCAGACAACTCTTTGAAAGACAAGGAATGGAACCCATTGTTGACTCAGACATAACCCAGCTCAATTTGCTTCCTCACAGGAGTATGCGGTGGATCTATTGCGATATTGTTGTGGTTGCTTGGACTGCCAAAGGGCATCAAACCTTAACTGCCACTCTCTCGCTCCTGTCTTTTTTAACTGGATACCCCATGGTTGGTGGCTCTTGTTTGACAAATATTACTTCATTTGTGATCTCGTGTTTAGATCATGTGATGAACCGGGACATTCTTATTCTTTGACAAATGAATCTTTTTCAATCAGCATGTTGATTAACACAATTCATTGTTTAATTTGATGTGTCTGACCAGGATTGTCATGCCATTGTCCTGATAACAGTTTTTTTTCCTCGGTTACAGTCGCGATAATAGATTGTTTGAATAAAACCATCAAAGATAATCAAAGCAGGATAAAATCCAGCATTCCCACAACTCGAGTCAATTCCTGATGGGATGATGACAGTGATGAATGGCTGTAAGAGCAGTCAGTGCCTTCTTGAAGAGTTGCCAATTAGTTGGTGTCCATTTCTCAAGTCCACTCCAAGAGGGATGTTGCCCATCAATCTGAAGTCCTTGGCAATTTCAAGGTGCGAAAATCTAATTGAAAGTAAACTAGAGAATCAGGTACCATTCTTCATTCTCTTCAAAATCAACCTCTTATATGCTCCAACACCAGACTTCATTTTTTATAAGCTTCTTGCACTCTGTAGTCTCTAGTGTTTGAAGAACTAACTGAAAATCTAAGCTATTCATCAAGTGAATCAAGCTAAACAAACAGTTTAAAATAACATATATTCTGCATCTCCATACAGATTGTTAATTTATCTCCCAACAAGTATTCATCAAGAAGCTAGTCGGTATATTGTTTTCTCTTCAACATTTGCATGCAAGTATATTGTTTTCTCTCGGACATGTATAACTGTACCATATACTTTTTCCATAATAGGAGTGACTTGCTTTATCCATGATAATTTGATCACCTGTACCTACCTTATCTACAATAAGCTAATACCTGTCTCCTGGTACTTTTGAAACTCTTTCTACACATTCCTCTCTTATGCAATTTCGAGTTAATAAAAAGGCTCTCTTCATT
Organism: Populus davidiana; assembly: GCA_030145905.1. NCBI lineage: Eukaryota > Viridiplantae > Streptophyta > Magnoliopsida > Malpighiales > Salicaceae > Populus > Populus davidiana. Next base: position 9,170,497 of record CM057797.1, read on the forward strand.
CTGCATCAGGAATTGAAGGAGAGGCCTTCACATTCCTAATTACCCTTCGAAGGAAGGTAGAAGGTGAACTTTTTTTACAGCTAGGACAATATTGGAACTAAGCCAAAGCTGTGGACAAAGGCTTAAATGGCGAATACCCGGAAAATCTTTATTAAGAGTGCAGGCTCAAGGCATAAAGGCAGTTCCTTATCATTCCTTTTTATTTTTCATGATAAGACAGGTGAGAACCTTTTTTCTTGGTGATTTGACTTTCATTCGAGGAACATTTAGCTGTTCATGCCAATGCTGATCATGGTATGGGGCCATAACTGCTGCTCCTGTTTTAGTGCCTGTTGGACACTTCGACAACGACAACGACAGAAAATAAAAGTTGAATTAAAATATTTGGTTAATCCAAACTACATATTTTTTCACATGAATTCCATTTAATAACTGAGGTCGAACCTCAGCTCATGAGAAATAAGTTTTATCTGCTTCTCTTGCATTTCTGTTTGCGTCTTCTTATGTGAAATTAATACACTCTTTAGAGAAAGTTCCTCTACTATTCACATGAATAGTGGAGATGGATCTCCAAAACTATAAAAATGTATTGAATCATATTTTTTTTTTAAATTGTGTTTCATTAAAAAAAAACTAGTGTTTCACATTATCCAATAACACTATATAAATTAGAAGAAAATTGCTTAATAACGTAATATTTGTAGAATTTAATCACAATCCTAATTTTATTTCTGATGATATTTTACCTGATGTTGTTGCGTACTTACAAAACCAATGAAACTGTAATCCTTATCGGATGTATTTCATATGTGATGGAATTGTAGATAGTTTAATAGAACAATACAAAATATTTTATATAAAATATTATTTATTTCATGATGTAATAACAATAGTTAAATCTACAATATTTAAATTAAAAACAATTAATATATATATATATATATTAATTATTTTATAACCTCAATTTGAAAAATATTTTTTTAACCAAACACATTAAACTATTTTTTATTCAACCTCAGTTTCAACCACAATTTTAACCAAACATGTATTTTTTCAAACCAACCTTAACTAAAAATACTTTTTATAAAACAATTTTTTTCAAAACACAACAATAATCACAATACCAAAGATACCTTTACTCTCGCTCTTGTTGTTTTCATTCGTAACTTTTGTTGTCATAGCAATGATATTCAATTGATTGTTTGATGCTAAAATTTTTCAGCGTTATTTATATTAAATGACATGGTCCCTGAGCACTTGGCTTACTGCGCAGGGATACCTGCAAACATGATTCACCTTCGATCAATATTCCTTTAATTGTAGAAGAAGTGGAGGCATTTCTGCTCCTGGCACTCTCTCTCATGTTTTTCTGCTCTTTTTTTTCCTTTCATGTTTTAGCATTGAATTCTAAACCTTTGGAGTTCGTGAACGTGAGAAAACTTTTATCCTTGCTTTGTCAAACATATTTGAACATAGAAGCACAGCTAATCTATAAGAGGAGACTGGCCTCATGTCAAGTCAATGGGGGTGAGCTTCCTGGTCAACCATATTGAAGATTTGAGCCCATTTTCTACCGCTCCAAACAGTAATGTCAAATTTTATCTGCTACTAGTTTCACTTTGTCAAAAAAAGGCCAAAGCCAACTTAAAAGTCTTCAACCAAGAACAAGGCTAGTTGGTAAATAAAATTATTTGAAAAAAAAAAAATTCTCCGCAAATTCTGTTATTTTTTTTTGTGGAAAGCCCGACGAAAACCGCACATTGATCTGGGATGAATATGATGGTTTAAGGAATAAAAATAAGAAAATTAAGGATCAAAAACTTGACCAATAATTGTGGGTCATTTTACCAATTTGCCCTAAATAAATACAGGGTGGCTGAACCATTCCTTACGTTGTAGCTCGACACCACTCAAATGGTTTGAAGTTGATGTACGAGGTCTCACTTCTCAAGCCCCAAGCGAATCGACAGGCTTGACCTTGACTTAAAGCAGCTTTGCCTACCGTTCAACTTTAAGAAATCCATAAATCCCCGACTCGCTGGCTGCCAGTCGTGTGTGTTCTTTGAAGGAGTCAGAAATCATGTTTCGATCACCATTTTTTATGTGCTGCTTCGTTGCAATCTCTCTTAACTTTGTGCTGCCAGTTGGCCTTGCGTGGACTTTGAACTAACGGCAATATTTAACGTGAATTAGGAATACATACATACATACATATATTATCAAAGATGTGATTTGTGTTTTCACCCTTTCCGAGATAAAGACGGCTTCCACTTCGACGAATCACTTGTTGTTAATTACCTCAAGTTATTGTTTAGCTGCAATTGCTGATTGAGTTAAGATTTGTTTATATAATTAATTATATTAAGTGTCGAATATAAAGAAAAGCATTAATGTGCTTTTTAATTGGCTGATTTCATATATATATATATATATATACATATTTCACTTTAAACAACCATATTAACTCTTACCAATTATATTGCACATACATATAAAATCTGATTTTAAATTGACGAGCTCTAGCGTGGGGGGATAAACTCCCTATAGAGGAGAGGCTTCATATCACCATATATTAAAAATCTGTCATCTTGCTCGGATTGCGACTTTTGGTGCTTCACAATTATCATTATACGAAATTACCAGAGCATGGATTTTTGAATATAGATCAATTACAGATAGTAGATATTATGCACCGACAAGTTGATGTAAGAGTTTCTCCATCTTCAACGAGTTGGAGAGGGAGTTATTTAATGATTGGATGACAATTCTTCTCAAGACGGTAACGAATCCATGTTTGTCTCAGTTGTTATCGACAAAGAGGGTTGACTTGTTTATTTATTTACTTAGGATTCTCGTCAATTAATCTGGCTAGATTTGTATATGGATCCAAGTGTTCATCTTGGATAGAACTTTTAAATCTAAGGGTTGATAAAATCTCAGGTTTAAGCTGATATTTTTCACAAGCTAAGTCCTCATTTTTCATTAATATATGCCGGCTAGCCCTTGACTTAGATTATATTTTAAGTTATAGTTGAACTGATTTTTTTATATTAAATTTTAAATTTTTTATACTTTAAATTAAAAATTTTAATATTTTCTTGTCGTTTTAACATGTTAATATCAAGAATAAATTTTTAAAAATAAAAATTATTATCTTAATCAATTTCCTAATAAAAACTACTTTAAAAAATAATATTTGTTTAACTTTCAATAAGCCTAAAACCTAATATCAGGGCAAGAGGTTTACTTTCAAATTAAAGATACATAAATGTTAATTTATTTATTGAATCATAATTTTCTATACTTAGATTGTAATATTTCATAGAACTAATTAGTAAGACTATAATTAAATGAGTCTCTTGCATTTTTTAAAACATATAAATAAATTTCAACTACGTACACTAAATTAAAACTGCTCACACATAAATAATCTTTCAGTATCTAGTGATTGGTAATATATATGAATATGAAGCTTAAATATATTTACCAATTATTAAAGCTCGTAAAAATAACAATTGCTAAAGATCCTGCTATTTCATATATATTTAACATCGTTCGTTAATTTCTTTGTCTAGTTTGTTTCTACTAGGTAACTGTTACTTTATTTTATATATATATATATATGTTTAATATTATTAATAAAAAATAAAATGAAATTGGAGCAACTTAACCTGCAAGCAAACGTACGTGTCGGTGGAGAAGAGGCTTTGAAACACCTGCCACTTGAGAAAGATAGGTTTTGATGGCATGCTTCAAGTACCACATCAGAAACCCTAATTGTATCCCACACGTACGCCACTTAAACCCACTTAACCCAGACCGCAAGTATAGTTACCCTACCGCATTCATCAGTGGTAAAGACTTTTCAAATTAAAGTTGGAACTGAATTACGGTAAGTGCTCTACAAATTCAGCCAAGAGTTCTTGGCATTATTAATTCTTCATCATTTCATTTACATTTTGATGGGGGACCAAAACGCGTTTTGAGTGATATAACACAAGGGTTTCGCAGCAAGATCGAAGCTACGTGCCCTCTCTCTCTCTCTCTCTCTCTCTCTCGCAAATGTACATGACCCACAGCATATATACGTAGACACAAGCAGGACCCATTTGAGTAGTTCATCCTCTTTCAGCGGACTTTTCCAACCCTAGCTACCAAGTTCATATCTTCTTGCTTTTAACAAACCCTCTCAGCTCTGAGCTTCCCTTCATTTTCTAGTCCCAGAAAAGTTGCCTTTAGACACAAAAAATTAAGATGTTCAAGAGTAACAACTCACAGTTGATCAAAGCTTCAAAACAAAACATGACCAGACACCGTCAAGGGAGATTGATCTGTTGCTGTTTGTTGAAACCGCCAAGTTCTGATATGGATACCAAGGATGAGGAAATTAGTACAAGATCCAGAGATTTGAGAAACATTTGTGGAGAGAGGAATCATAGATCAGGAGGGAAAATAACCCCTACAACTTCTATACTTGATGGATCTAATGTTTATGGCAGAGAGAAGGACAAAGAGGTCGTTCTTGGATGGTTACTGAAGGGAGAAGCAGCTATCAATGATAGGGTTTTTGTGGTAGCTATAGGTGGGAAGGAAGGGGTTGGCAAGACCACTCTAGCTCAGCTTGTGTACAATGAGGGCACAGTGGTCAACGCTTTCGATTTCAGAGCTTGGGTTTTTGATAATTCAAAAGACTTTGATGTTGTGAGCATAACAAGAACAATCCTGCAGAGCGTTACTGACGCTTGCAATTCTAGTGATAATTTGGATTTGCTTCAGGTAGAGCTAAAAGAGAAACTTTCTGGAAAGAGTTGTTTAATTGTGCTAGATCATGTTTGCGATCTGGACTATGAACGATGGGATCTTCTATGCCAACCCTTTGCAGACTCTGAAGTTAAAATAGTTGTGGCCACGCGAAACAACAGCGTCCCACTAATCATGGCTGCCATCTCCACTCACCATCTAGAGGTGTTATCAGATGAAGATTGTCTGTCAATGCTTGTAGACCATGCGAAGGCAAAATCAAAGTTTGACACAGACCCAAAGCTTCAAGCAATTATGGAAAAAATAGCCAGAAAATGTAAAGGCTTACCACAGGCTGCAAAACTTTTTGGGGGCAGGCTGCTTTCTACTCACTATACCGAATGGGAGAAGATATATACGCGCGAGGACGAGTGGTAAGCAAGGGTTAATTAAGATCGGTAAAAGGTAGGTAATTAGTTGTAATAGCATAATTAAGCAGTATTTCTTTAAACAAATCTGGGGCTCTTGATTAACCAGCTAGCACAGGCATCGTTAACAATTGAAGGAGGACCTTATGCAAATTTAAGGAGCCAGTATGCACATACCAGAAACAGATTTCGTTAATTTCCGTGCTTGCACTTTCCTATTTTGTTTTACAGGCACAGTTTGTTCATTTCTACTCCTAGTAGCCTCTTACTTGTATGATAATCTGCGCTAAGAAATAAATTAATGGTGGAATATCCTACCTTCTAATTTATTGTTACTGCTTTACTGCTAATATATTGTTATTTCTATTAGTTTGCACCAAATTGATGGTGAGGTGAAAAGCAACCCACCTCATGATTTGGCCAGTCTTTACCTCTTTGGACAACTCACTTCATGTATCCTAGGGCAGAAAGAAACCATGCAGGACTTTGGGATTGGATCATCTTCTCTCCCATTTTAAGGAGATCATCACTTCTGCAATTGTTCCACCTCTCAAAAGGACTGAAAATTTGACAAGGATGATTTAGTAATGTTGTGGATATAGGCCGAGGGTTTTTACTATCACCAATCGATGTTTTTTTATCAAGTCGTGATTCTTTCAGGTATCAAGTGCTCCCTGTACATCAACAATTGTGGGTTCTAAGTTCTAATTAACCAGCCTCCTCGGTGGTCTTGCTAAATTTTGACTGGCAAGATAAAGTTTTATCCCAAATATTGATGATGATGTGTTAGCTAGGTAGGTTTTCTATACATAGAAAGTCTTGCAAAGTTTTCTATTTGTCGTTCATCCATTCATCACACTGGGCACATAAAAAAGGCCTCACAAGTATTTTGACTACTTATATAAGCAGAAAGAAATGTAGCCTCCCTGGTGGTATTATTCAGGTTTGATTGGTGGTAGGGTTTGTAGCTATATATAGATTCAGGTTTGTGAAAAGATATATTAGTCTACCTATACAGATGGATATATCATTTCTGTGAACACGGGCATAGTCTTGGCTGTTCATAGAGCTAGCATATCTGCACTACCTAAGTTTAGGGTTATTGTATAGAGCATATATGTCTCAGAAATGATTTCCATGTATATGTTTCCAATAAGATCAGTTTCCACCTGTTGGTGATCATGCACGTATAGTACTGAGAACATGGACGGGTGTTTTTTTTACAAGCCAAATTCTTTTAGAACAACTGGACGAAGGATGGTTAATTAGTGACCGGAGCAATGAACAACTGGCCCATGTTCTTTACTTATGTGGTTACTGGAAGAATTTGGCAACAGATTCTTCAGTTTTGTAGCAGCAATAGGATGGTTAGTGACTGGAGCTAGCAATCATGAGTTTTGCTGGACGAAGAAACACTTGCAGAAGCAAGTTTTGCAGTCTATTGTGTCACGAGACTTGCCTAGTGCATCTTGGTGTTCCTTTGTTCTTGCTGCTTCTTGTTTTATGGTTATTTTAACTGTTGCAACGAAGCCTGGTCATTAATTAAGAATTAAGAAATACTCTAAAAGTCATGGGAAAATGTAGCGTTCTCCATACCAATGTTAAACAAGGAACAAATTATCGTGGATGCCCGGCGACTTGTCTTTTTTTAGTCCCCCTTTCTTATTATTATACACTTATAACCCCAAAGTCAATTAAAGCATATTTATTAGGAAAGAGCAAAATTTAAAGAAAGAGAACTACACTGAAAAAGCAGTCGAAAGAGATGTTTTTCTAAACTCGGGAATACACGTAAACTTTGGTCCTCTAACTTTTCAAATTATAAACTTGAAATTCTTAACGATTTATGAAATTCAATTTTAATCTCATTAAATTTCATTTTGTTTTTGTTTTTTGATCCCTGATTTGATAGATAAGAGATAAAATATCTGGATTTCAGCGGTAGAGATAGAAAATTTTGGTTGAGACGGATTCCGGCCATAAAAATAAGTGGTTTTTGTGTCTTTGATGTAGAAAGTTTATACAAAGTATTTTTTTTCCTTTAAACTTGTTTGAAATGGTAGATCTGAACTCGAAAATAATTTTTATTTCAGGTTAGCTATGGATTTTTAAGCCAATTTCTAAATTGTTAAAGGCTATGAATATGTTTTATAAGGGGTGTTTTTTAGTTTTTTCCAATTCAAAATATTGTTGAAAATGAGTTTCTCTTGATCTGAAATAGATTAGTCTGATTTTTTGATTTCTGGAATCTTAGTTATGCAAGTAACTCGTTGTTTGTTATTTTTCTTCAAAGCATTAAGGAGATACCCTTTAATTTTTTTTTTAAAAAATAAGGCCTAGGAGGGTGGGCTCCTCTAGACCATGTTTTCAATTTTCTAACTAAATACTAGGTATCCAATCATCTAACTACATATATTGATAACAATTTATATATATATAAAAAATATTGTTAACAATAACCAAGAAACAAAATGTAAAAATAAGATTTTTACCCGATTGTATTTACTACATTTATTTATTTAAATAAATAAAAAATAAATCAAACCTAAGAAACCTATGACATAAACGATAAATACAAATAAAACTAAATGAATGAACTCACACCATAAAAAATATTATGCAAGATTGAACACGTCAACAAAATGTAAGGAATGTACATCTGTTGATATGATGGAAAGATATAAAAAAAGATTTAAAAAAAGTCTCAAGCGAACTTTGTAGCCAACCCATATCAACAAATCAAACACATGATCAAGGATATGAAATTAAAATGACACCATAAATAGAAAACCGAAAAAAATACTGGAATTTTTTTTTGTTGAAAAAAACACTAAAGCTGACTCAGTCTTATCTTTTAAATCTATAATCTGGGTTATGAGACCGGAGTGACCTCACTAGAGACGAACCCAGAAAAACCAAAAAGCAATTATTCATAATCAAATAAATATTGAAAGATGAAATTGAAAAAAAAAATCAATCCAAAAAACAATGTAAAACAAAACAAATAGCAATTAAAACAATTATGACTAAATTCAACATAAAATTAAATGTTTAGGAAAAAAATTGAAAAAACAAACCAATTAAGAAAATGATTAAAAAAATAGTAATTAATTAAAAGAATTAGGACCAAATTTGACATGAAAATTAAATGAAAATAAATGCTTGGGGATGAAATTGAAAAAACAATCAATCAAGAAAATTATTCAAAATAAAAAATAGCAATTAAAAGAATGAATATCAAATTTGATAAAAAAAAATTAATAAGATCAAAACACCAGGGAAGAAATCAAAAATAAAATCGAATTAGAAATAATAATTGTAAGGAAAACAATTGCAATTAAAAAAAAATGACTGAATCAAAAGAAAAAAAATTTGAATGGTTGATATAGTTTTTTGCACGGCCAACAAGCAATTCAAGAAAAAAGAAAGAAAGGAAAACAAAGAATAAAAGGCAAATTGGCACCAAATTAACAATACATGTGCCACCTAGAAAAAGAAAAGGATGCCAAAATGAATCTAATGATGGGTGAAATCATGATTCAAATCATCGAAGTTAGTCGAACATGCTGCTCGAAGAAGGCTAACATGTGCCAGGCATGCATCAATGTTTTCTTCTCTCTGTTTTTTTTTTTATTTGTATGAAAGCAAAAATATCCCTAGTGCTAAACAACACGAACAAAAAATATTATGAAATCACAATCAAGCCCCTGAAATCAAGATTAAAAATCAAGATTAAAAAATTTAAAAGACAGGGTAATAGAATAATCATCATTAATTTAAAAAAAAACAAAAATATTTCTAGAACTAAACAACAATAATAAAAAACCATTATAAAATTACACTAATTCCCCAAAGCAAGACGAATAAATTTTAATGATAAGGGTAATTGAGTAAGTACGTAATCATGCTTGAAGTTTGTGTCCATCGCTGAAGCTGGACTTTTATCGTCACCCAGACATCTAGTACTTTGGGGTTGTAAAGCTCTTAAATCTCTCCCTGATGGTATGAACAAGTTTCCTCTTGAAGACTTGGAGATAGAAGAGTGTCCTTTGCTCGAATGCTTTCCAGGAGGGATATTACATCTGACGTTAAAATGGTTGAAGATTCGATACTGTACATAATTATGGTCTCTACTTGAGGGGACTATGCACAATGAAAATCTCTCCCTGACACTTTGTATCATTTTGAGAACTTGGAGATTATTGTTTGTCCATCTATCACATCTTTTCTAGCTTGGAAATTACCAAGTCAACTCAAGACGCTAAGAATTTGGGATTGTTTCCAATTGAAGCACTTTCAGAAAGCATACTGCATCATATGTCCCTTCATTACATTTCTGACAAGCTTTCCTGAGTGTCCTAGCAGCTTCAAGCATCTTACTGAATTAAATTTAAGCCATTGTTCTGATATCAAGTGCTTTCCAGGAGTTGGTCCCTTCCTCCCTAAACTTAGAATGATGAATGTATACAACTGCAAAAAGCTCAAGTCTCTGTCCAATGAGATGCGAAAACTCACATCTTTGCAGGAACTGACAATTTGTAGCTGCATAGCTCTTGAATCCTTTCCAAATAGCGATCTACCTCCAAACCTGATACCACTTGAGACCTGGGATTGCGACAATCTAGATGGGCACCTGTCAAAGTGGAACTTGCAAAGTCTAGCCTTTCTTAGAGATTTTAGCATAGCTGGTGGATGTTGACACTGTAACCTTTCCAGATGAGGAGTGTCTGCTTCATACAACTCTTACTTCCGTCTGGATTGGAAGACTTCCAAATTTGGAATCTCTATCCATGCAGCTCCAAAGTCTTGCATCTCTAAAAGAGCTAGAAATTGTTGATTGTCCTAAATTGAATTAGTCCTTGCCTAGGTAATGCCTACGTCGTGCACTAGGAAGATTCAGCATCAGGGATTGTCTGTTACTGACACAGCGCTGCTCCAAGGAGAATAGAGTGTACTGGCAATTGATATCTCACATCCCCTGTGTGGAGATAATTGATGGCTTTGACACGTAAAGATTTATGGGGTTGCTTGTTATAGTGTCTCTTTCATATAAACTATAAAATGTTTGAATTATTGAAACAACGATATTCTGTTTCTGACTTCTTGTGAATCGTGTACAACTTTAATTGCAAGGGAAAATAATTTTTCATGGCATTCTGTCAAGTTGATTAGGTAGCTGATTATCACAGCAGGAGTATAGTTTCCTCCCCAAAGAATTCTGGCTTGTTAACGAACACAAGGAAATTAGCGAAAACAAGCCTATCAGACTATTGTTTCCAGAAGTGAAACAAAGAATTGCAAGCTTACGTAACAAAATTAAGAAATAAGGCACTATATATGTTTTGACTTTGGCTATGGGAGAGGTGTGCCAGCAAGGAAGTGACTGATCAATGAGAGTGCTCTCACGGGTTGGATGCTTGGTACCATATGCCCAGCCCCTCTTACAGTTGCGAATGTCAAGTCCCCTTTGTATACTTGTACATACCCACCAACCTGGAAAAGTATGAAAAAATGCAGTTCAATATTGAGATCATTACATTCTTAATAAGCATCTTCCATTGTTATGATGCTTGTTTACTTCAGATATTATGATTTAGTGAATGCTGAAGTGGTAAATCACCTCTTGATTGGAGAACCAAGGATGCCATTGAGTTTTAATAGGAAGGTTCATCTCGTTTATTGAATACTGGGAAGAAGTAACTGGTACCCTTCCGTCTGTATCACCGCTGTACGCCATTGAAACAAAGATCAGTAAGCATGTATTCAGTCAAAATGGTCTGAACTAAAAAAAAAAAAAAGGTGTCTCATTGTAATAAAACTGATCCAAAAAAAAAACATAAAAATCTATTTGATCTTGGTGGAAAGTTGGGAGACTTTTGCAAAGTTTGGTCCCCGTCAGCAAGTGCAAGGGCATTTCACCAACAACTACACGATTATGGTGGTTGTGAATTTACTAACCTGAATACCCATACTCGAAGTCCATTTGCCATGAACTCCTTTAGCAAGGGAAGAACAGTAGAGGCACTATCAACCCAGTTAAAACCGCCGCATGGTTGCCAATCGTAAGCAAGTCTGGTCACATTGGCATGCATGGCTTCTTGGACATCTGGTCTATTAAGATAAGCCAACACATAAGAATCGCTGCAGGGATCGAAGTTCATCGGCTGCACCAAAAATCATTCAAGTCAAGTCACATATCCAGAATTACTTAAAACTCTAAAATATTTTAAATTATGAGCAAGTTTATTTTAGTCACTTTACATTCAAATCCTACTTTTTTAAGGTATTTTTTCATGAAAATTAGAGTTGAAGAATTGTGAAATAATATACCCAAAAATAAGTGAAAACTTGAACGAAGTAAACATTCATTCACTTACTGATGTCTTCTTTGGCTTGGACGTGAGATTACTGTTGAAGCATGAGGGGCCATAGATGTTGTAAATGTCAATGACACTAACATCTGTATCTGCTTTGTCCATGGCTTCTTGGCACTCTTTATATAAACTACCGGCACTTGAGAAATTACAGTAGTGCTGAATTTTACGGTAGTTCTCATTTGAAGTTATAGCATGTGTTCCAAAGAAGTCATACATCCCTTGCATATCGGTATGATCATTGATCACAGAATTTCCAATCTGCACCAAAGAGATGTAATAAAATGCTACTAACAAATTGACTGCAATGCTGGGAAAAAAAAAGATTTTCAGGTGTCGAAAGATTTGTTTATCTAATAACTTAAGATTCTGCGATGGATGAGAGTTCTATGAATCATGTGCAAGCTGTTTAATATCAAATAACCACTCTGCTTTAAGAAATAAAGTTGTTACACGAAGGTGAAGGACATAAATCAGGTCATGACTGGTATCAAATAATTTCTCAGTTAAGAATTAAGAAAATAAGCTGATACGTGAAAGGGAAGGGAAGAAATAGTTTTATGTGTTAAAAAGGAAGAAATTAGAGGAGGGGAGACACACACCATGATTCCTTTGAGGTTGACGACACTCCTCTTAGCCTTCTTATTGTAATGAAGAATATTATGTGCAAGTTGAGGCACGTAGTGTCCAGCGTAGCTCTCTCCGGCTATGTAAAAATCTCTGTCTTTGTATTCGGGAAATCTTTCCAACCAATTTACAAGGAACATATAATTTTGTGCAGCTGTTTCTCTATCTCCGCTAGTGTAAGTGTAGTCCGATGTTGCATTAGAGTATGAAAACCCTACTCCAGCAGGGGACTCCAAGAACAAAACATTTGCAACTGAAAAAGGAGAGGCTTAAGCTAGTTCATGACAAATTCCCGAGGAAGACTAACCTCGTTTCGAAAATCATTCAATTGAAAGAAAAAAAAAGATAAAACATACCCTTATTCCATGAATACTTGTTTCTGTAAAGAGTTTTCCCATTGCTGTGTACACGAAATGGTCCAAGCTCTTCCATTGCCCCATATGCCAGTGATGAACAGCCTGGGCCTGCGTCATATTAAGCTGCCTCGTCAACAAATCAACTCTACCTAAGTTTTCATTTATTTTTTTAAATGAAGCAAGCTCATGAATGTCGTATTTTTTTATTTTTAAGGTAGTGTATGATATTATAATAATGATGGTTATTTTTTAAAAGTATTTTTTTTATTTAAAAATATATCAAATTTATTTTTTTTATTTTTTTATAAATTTATTTTTAATATTAATATATCAACATGATTTAAAAACATAAAAAAAAATAGTTTAAAAAAAATAGTTTGACAGCAAAACAAACATTATCTAATAGAAAAAAATGAATACCATATTTAAATTAAATAAAAATTAATTTAAAAAGTAAATACCACAACACTATCATTAACCTAACATAAATCATGTTTTACATGAACCATGCTGTATATATATTACTAAAAATACTTTCACGCATATAAGAGTCATGACAGATGTCATATTTTGTCCGGTCTCAAATATGAAAAAGAAAAAGAAAAAGAAAAAGAAAAAAAAGGAATAACAAAATTAAGGTGCTAATTAAGAAATAACATGGACGGTCAAGTTGATTTTTTTTTTAATGATGCAAATAGAATTTTTATATATGTTAAACTTATAATTGATAGATAGTAAAGCGTGGATGAAAAATTATACGCGAATTTTGTATGAAAAACTTATTTATACAGCATCAAAATTTCTTAGGCACTCAATCTGTTTCCAAATGAAGCAACAAATAAAGAACTCGAAGTCTTTTGCAGATGATGGCAATGACAATTGAAAATAGGGTAAAGAGCAACAAATTACCTCCATTTAGCCAAAGAAGAAGAGGCAATGCCGACTCCTTTGAATGTTGATCAGCTTCAACAAAATAATAATACAGTGCTGAACCTGCAGATTCATTAACAGTGACATAACCACCGTATTGTGAGAAGTTGACACGGGGTTGTCCGGGCAACATTTTGATTCTGTCTTTCTCCTTTGATCCCTTTTGACGAGGATGAACTTCTGATTCATCTAAAAGCATATTCATCGCCTCAAATTGGTTCGTGTCAAGTACCTCGAAAGGACCTGTATCAATTCTGGAATCTCTACTAAACTTGGCTTTGTAGAGATTGTCAAGTGCTTCGCCTTGGTTCTTGATGCCATGACTTTGAGCTACAGAACGTGAAAGAGTTACAATGAAAACAAGAAGCAAACAAGGTATCTTTCCCATCGTGTTTTGCTTTCTCCCTCTCCTCAAAACATAAAAAACCGAGAGAAAAAAAGAAAATGGAAAGCAAGCAAAGGTTTAGGACAAATGTTTTTCCAATTTTTATATGATATTGTAACTGGAATAACCTAGCATGAGACTACAAGGAGAACCCACGGCTGAGAGATGATATTCATTGACCGTTTCATTAAATTCCTGATCCTATTTATGAAACCTTAATTTCTATTTGGAAACAAATATCCGTCCCTTTATATAATTTGTTTTCTATAAATATAATTAGCCATTATCATTCTAATAAATAGCAACAATGTATGTAGTGCAAGAGATTTTAGTGGTATATATCCTATAAATAAATTCTAGTTTTGATGTTAATGGTGCTTGATATGGATAATCAAACCTTATTCTAGAAAGAGATCCAAATAATCAAAAGAGAAAAAAAAAGTTAAGAAGATCGATCATGGAATTTGAATTTATTATGCTTTTCAAATAATGTAGCTATGACTAATAAAGGAAATCTAGATCACTCACAACTCACATAAAAAATCCTAGTTTCCAATGAAAAAAACTAAATATTAAAAACAAAATTCTAAAATACTAGTTTCTAAAAAAAAATCACCCAATAAAACAAAATTCACAGGGCTTTTTAGAAATTCTTTTTTTTATTTACTTTTTTTTTATTATTATTTTGATTAAAGTGGTAAGAATATCCTCAGGTGGATCATCAAAAATACAAATCTTCCTATAAAATTTACTCTCCTATAAACATGTAATTTCTGTTAATATAACAATAGCAGAGTCCGATTCCACAGTTAGTTTCTGAGATCCCTTTGACCAGGTTAATAGAATGTTAGCGGGAAAGACATCCTCGTACTCTTTTCTGATAACGTCAGCTTGTCTCAGCTTCGAAATTCAGGTGTTTGACCATTGTTCCTGCCTTCCTGGAACTAAAAGGATGCGAGTTTCCAGGTGCTTGTGTATGTCTTGATAAAGACCGAATCAATCAAGTGTTGTTTCCGGTCCCGCAGGCATTTGCGGTTCCATTTTCTATTTTTCTGGGAAAAATACTAATTAATATCTCCTTATAAATACTGGTAACCTTCAAAAGGTCCCTAAGGATAAAAAAAAAATTCAATAAAATCCTTTAATTTACTCAGGTCTGAAAGCAAATGTCTAAGATGTCCTTGACCCCTATTTAATTACCAAAAAGAAAAAATCAACCAGGAATTGTGTGCGCGCACGCGTGTATCAAATTAAAAGGTAAACCAGATTCTCTATTTATAAACGTGACTGTCAAAATCAAATAACAATATCTTTTTATAGTTATCCATAGAATAAAAATCATAATTACTTTCTAAAAATACAGTGGCAGAAAACATTTCCTTTTAATTTCTTAAATCCAAGACTAATTACATGGTTCAAAAAAATCTGGCAACACCAAACATATATTGTGAAAACCTGCTAAATTATAATATGAGTAAAATAAATAAAGTATTGAATAAATTAAATAAAAAGATTTTAAGTATTGTAATTGGATACAATAGAATAAAATATAAGATGTTATGGTGTGAATTAAGTAAAAGAAGAGTTGAGTGACAAAAATAGAAATAAGAAGAAATGAGGGCCAATGTGTAAATTGGTAAAAGTTAGACTATAAATGCTTCATCTTTTCCTCTTTTGCCGTGAGTTTGAAACAAAGAGAGGGGGAAGAATTGTGTGATTTTCTACTTAAATGCTCATTAATTTCACTAATTAAAATGAGTAATTAGAGTGATTAACTTAATTAAACATCAAGAGGGGGTTGATTTTAAGGTGGTGAGTGCATTGAAGGAAGGATTTCAAGCTAGGGTTTGAAGAGGGAGAAGAAGAAAACTTGTTTTTTTCTTGCATTCTTTCCTTAAATCCTTATCAAAGTGAGGTAAATAACATGTTCTAAATGATTAATTCCTTTAATTTTATGTTTGATGAAGGACTATGCAAAATGATGATTATGTGAAGTTGTGGATTTATGTTATAATGTATAGGAATAATGCAAATTATGTTTGAACCATGTTAGAAAGCATGAATTATGATTGGGTAAGTGTTTAATTTTAAATAAAAGAAACAAAAAATTAATTTTCCCCATTTTAATTGAATATTTGGCCAAGAGAGGAATAATTTAGGGGATTTGAGGTTTAATACAATTGTTTGGAAAATATGGGAAGATGAAAGTTTATAAGTGTTGTTATATGAATGGAGTAGGAATTTTTCAAGGAGAAAAGAAAAATATTCACTTCCCTCCCTAAGTTGTTTTTGGCTAAATGGAGAAGAAAAATTAGAGAATGGAGTTTAAATAATATTATTGAGGAATCTTACTAAATTTAAGACAATTGATGTTGATAGGTTAAATTAAATAGAGACTTTTATGGAAAATAATAATAATAATAATAAGAAGAAAATGTTTCAAAAAGGGGGGGTTTATCCCCCTTGAATTAAAAATCAATTAAACTTAATTAAGGGTATTGGATTTAATCAAAGAATATGTCATGGGTATTAGAATTTTACTGGTTCAAATGAATGAACAAATGACAAAGTAATTTTGTTGGTGCAGAGGAGGCCGCAGGACCTGATCAGCAACACGGGACCTCTTCACGCGCACATACACCAGGTAGGTGTTCAACACCTTTGAGTAATTAATCAATTTATATTTTTTATTGTACAAGGAATTTTATAGATTATAAATATTAGTGTTGGTTACTAGAAATAATGCCCTGGTGAATGGGCAAGCCTTGAAAAATTATTTCCTGGTTTCTGGAAATAATGCCCTGGTGAATGGGCAAGCCTTGTAAAAAATTATTTCCTGGTTACTGGAAATAATGCCCTGGTGAATGGGTGGTTACTGGAAATAATACCCTGGTGAATGGGCAGGCCTTGAAAAAATTATTTCCTGGTTACTGGAAATAATACCCTGGTGAATGGGCAAGCCTTGAAAAATTATTTCCTGGTTACTTGAAATAATGCCCTGGTGAATGGGCGAGCCTTGAAGATCATTTCCTGATTATTGAAATTTATGCCTGGTAGAATGACCATGTTAAGAAAATTAATTTTTCAAATTAATGGGATAATCACTCGATGTAAAATATATCATAAAAGTTTGAAGTTAAATATGCTGGGTTGTGGGAGACACTCTTGATATTTTTATTTTAGTAGATTTATCCCTGTCTAGAAAAGAATTTATGAAATTAGAAATTTCAAAAAGAAAATAAGACAATTAATTCTATGATATGAAAATCACCTTAATGTATATAAATAATTAGTCCTTAATTAGCTACTTATTGAAATGTGCAATTGTTTTAATCATGTTTAATGCAATTATGTTTTTAGGTACATCGCACCCTCGATCTGGAAAGTAGATGCTCGGATAAATAATTTTGTTATGTGATTAATGTACTTGGAAGAACTAATATTTTGTTGTAATATGCTTCCATATCTAAAATTGTAATGTTTAACTTATTATCTTGGGTATGATGTAATTTGTAAGGTTATTATTATTAAGTTGAATTATGGTTGGTTGTATATATATATATATATATATAAAGAGATGATGCATGTTAAGAATTTATTAGTTTTATTGTAGTGTTCTATAGAAAATAGAATCGAGATATTGAAATATGCTTGAGTTTTTTAATGTCCAAATGATGGGACGAATATTGTGATTGATGTTACAGGTTGAGAAATGATGGAGTCGATAACTTGGTACCTAAAGAATATAAAGGAAACTCTGCCGAAATTTCGAGAAAATATATATGTATATAAAAAAAAATTGGTAACTACGAATATATATAATATATTTTTGAGTTTACAAATTGAGACTGTTACATATATAGTATTCATGAGTTCATTGGGACGCATAGTGCTGCGAATACAATTAGTTTTATTGTAATATAATAAAAAAACATGTTTTTTAACACAAAAAAATTATAAATAAAAAATCTCATATATATAATGATCAAGATAATTTTTTTTTAATTATTAAAATATTAATAAATTAAGTTAACTTGAATTAACCAGATAAATTTATTATCTAGATTATGAGATCGTGATTACTTAATTTATAAAAAACAAATTATAAATCTAAAAAAAAAATCAGACTTGTATGCTAAAGCAGACGGGTCATCTAATATTATATATTAAATATTTTTAAAACTCCTTTTCAAGTAATTTTTAGAGCATTCATTGGCAAAATAAAGTTTTAATAATGTACTTCCTAAATTAGGAGTAATTTAAGAAACTTGTTCTATGTTATTTGAGATTTTATATGGTTAATAATTTAAATATAAATAAAAACAAGATGAATCAATCTTTTATGTTTTTAATAATTTCTTTCAATGTTGGTTTTCATTTTCTTAATTAGGGATGGGTTGAATTTAATTACATATTAATAATAAAAATGCAATACATACATACACACATATTAAGAATATAATAGTCAATCAGATATTTTTTAAGAGTTCAGTTTTTGTATATAGTAAGGATTAATATTATGATGTGAGATATTTTGAACATTTTTCATTGAAAACAATCATGCACATTAAATATTTTTTCAAGCAAAAAATATTTTCAAAAGCAAACCTCCAAAACATATACTTTCATATTCATGTTGTGTAACAATATTTTTATTAGAGATCTATTTGGAGATTATCCATAGAGCAAAAATGCTAGAGATACTTGTTAATTGTTTTTAGTAAGACTTTAAAATTTACTATATTTTTATTTAAATTGAAAGAAATTATTTTCAAAATAAAATTAATAGATACAGAAAATAAATAAACTTCCTTTTTCTAATTAATTAGCCTTATGGAATAGTATTTCTTATAAATATATAAGAAATGATTGTTTGAATAAAATTACAAAGAAATGGGTTTAATATCTCGTAGTATCTGGAAGAGGCGTGCCATCAAGGAAGTGCTTGACTAATGAAAGTGCTCTCAATGGCTGATAGCTTGGCACTTGATGCCCTGCCCCCCTCACGGTGGCAAACGTTAAATCTCCTTTATACACTTGTGTGTATCCTCCCACCTACAAAAAAGCAAAATTATTTCATATTTTTTCTACAATTTCGTAGAACTATTGAATGCTGATTAATTAATTATATATCTTGAAAAGGAAAAACTTACCTCGCCTTTGACGTACCAAGGATGCCATTCGGTTTTAACTTGAAGCTTCATCTTATTTATAGAATATTGAGTTGAAGTAAATGGCACCCTTCCGTCTGTATCACCACTGAAATTACATGCAATGAAGATTTATCATTAGAATAGATCATACGATCACTTCATATCTCTTTATGATAAAATAAAATAAAATAAAAAGAAGAAGAAGAAGAAGAAGAAGAAGCAGCAGCAGCAGCAGCAAACATAATTAGAGATGTTGCAGATGGCAGTGGCTACAAATTATGATAATTAATCTTAATTACCTTTTGTAAATTAACAACATTTACGAAGTGTCACTGAAGTATACGAGGCTTGCTAGCTATTATCAAGTTAACTAGGACCCCACTCAACAAAGTGCAAGACAATATTATACTAAAAATTAATTAAGAACCCACTAACATATGTGATATAATGAGAGAATATTGAAAATAATCATGATGATTATATATATATATATAATTAAGCTCCTTATTACTTTACCTAAATAGCCACACTCGAAGACCGTTTGCCATGAATTCTTGCAGTAGCGGAATAATTGTTGAAGGGCTATCTGACCAATTTGATATGACTTCACTACAGGGCTCCCAATCATGAGTAAGTTTGGTGACATTGGCGTGCATGGCTTCTTGGACATCAGGTCGATTAAGATAAGCATACACGTAATAATCAGAACATGGATCAAAATCCACCAGCTGCGGCACAAGACATATAGTCAAGCAAGTTAATTGGAGGGATATTTTGGATAGTTTATGAGTTTTATAAAACAAATGTCTTAATTACTTACAGAAGGTTTCTTAGGATTTGCTGTGGTACCCTCACGAAGGCACAACGGACCATAGATGTTGTATATATTGATATAACTGGTATCCTTGCCTGCTGCTTCTGCTGCTTGATTGCACTCATCAGACTGGGATGTCGCGTTGGGTGAGAAATCGCAAGATTTTAGTATTTTCTGAACCATCTCATCTGAGATTAGAGCATGGTTTCCGAAATAGCTATACATCCCTATACTATCAGTTTCGTCATTGATCACTGCATTCCCAATCTGCAATTTCCACAAGAGAATGCAACATTACTGTTATGTAAGCCAATAATTTGCACCAGTAAGATTCATGTTAGTCGTTTTTTCAAGTCACCTCTGATTTTCCTCTCTTTTTTTCAATCTCTTACATTATAATGATAAATGATTCTAGCGAACAATCTAATTCTACCACAAATAATGGAATGTGGGCTGCCTTTCCCCGCTTTGGGACCGAAGGACACCCCGACCGGTCCACATCTACCAAGTTTTGCGTAAATCCAATGATGCTGTCATGTGCAAGTCAAGTATTGTAATTATTTGAGGGAAATGCAAGTTGTTTGCAAGTTGGCAAGTATTTTCCAAACCTGATCACCTACTGAGGAAATCTAGCCAAGAGGAAAAGGGATGGTTTTGAATGGTGATTTGGTCTAAATTTAAAATTTAATTCCTTAAACATGATTACAGGTGGATTGAGAGAGAATATACGTACTAGAATTCCTTTGAGATTGACAATGGTCTTCTTAGCCTTGTTGTTATGGTAAAGAATAGTGTGTGCAAGTTGAGGCACATAATGCCCCGCGTAGCTTTCACCTGATATGTAGAAATCTCTATCTTTGTATTCAGGAAACCTCTCTAGCCAATTCACTAAGAACACATAATTATCTTCAGCTGTCGTTTTATCCCCACTTTTCTTGTAATCTGATGTCGTGTTTGAGTATGAAAACCCTACTCCCGCAGGAGTTTCAAGAAACAAAACATTTGCAGCTGAAAAAGAAAACCATTTTTTTATCACTTTGTGCACATAAAACATTAGATGTTAATAATAAATTAACAACCATTTATAAAAGTTAAAGATTTATACCATAATTCCATGAGTGTCTATTTTTATAAAGTGCTTGGCCATCACTATACACTCGAAATGGTCCAAGTTCTTGCATTGCACCATATGACAAAGATGAACAACCGGGGCCTACAATAAAGAAATTATTCTTGTGTTAGAACACACCACCACCACCACCATAATATCAAACTCTCTCTCTCTAACTTACAAACATACATCATGTATATGAACACACATAGAAAGCAAGAAAGCATCTATTAGTTCTGTGCCCATCAGAAAGGGTCAGCATCTTCTCTCTATGGGTTTTCTCCAGTGGCCACGGGAGATGATGGAGTTCAAAGCTTTAGGGAACGGATCAAATGCAAAATACTTTTTATTTGTCTAGGAATATTTATATACGTTTTTGTTTTAAAAAATGTAAAAATATGATACTCTCTCCATTTTAAAGTTTTAATCCCGTTTGGTTTAATTTTCATACATACTAAAAAATAGGGGTGGAAACTATTAAATCCAATATCCTACATAATAAACGATTATTAATACGCAAAACGCAATTAGTTAGAGATTATAAATATGCAAAGCGTCAATTTTGGTTTTTTGCTATAAAGCTGGCAAATGGCCTCGCAGATGAGGTGGCAAGATTCACCGTACAGGGTCTAAAATATTGAAGTAACTCTTCATCAAGATTGCCAAGATGATTATTTTGTGGCTAATGCGAGTGAACTTGAGCGCTATTTGCTCTAGTGACGAGAAGAGAAAGTGGGAAGCACTCTATATTAAAAAAGTTCAAGCAAATATATATACGGTCACTAAGCACATTGAGGTCTTCTGTAGAGTAGAGAGTGCAAATAATTAGTCTTTTTATATGATATTTTTGGAGAAATTACTCGTTAGTCAAGTTATAAATGATGTGATGAAGGAGGGATATGTGCCTTCAGCCACTAAATCAAACCCTCTTTTTCATATTAGTAGTGTTCTTCCTGAGTGGATGCACGGTGGATTTTCAACTTGACAGACATATTATATCCTGAGCATTTAGTGTGAGAGAATGATTACTTGTAAATCATTAGTCTATAGCATTAAGAGGGTTACATCATGAACGGCGAGAAATCCTCATGGGAGTGAATTATGGGATTGAGAAGCCATCATGTGCCAGCTGACCATGTGGGGTTGTTGATTTCATGTTTTCTTCTTCTTCTTTTTCTAAGTTCCAGGGCCCGCGATGAGGGCTCACTGCGCTAAAAGATAATCTCTTTCTGGTGATTAGTTACACCTAATTAAGAAAACAAGGTATTGTACAACCAAATAAATAAACCAGCTTTCTGATCAGGATTATTTAATTATCCCGGCGGTTTTGTATTTATACCGTTACGCAAGACTGTGGCGATATTAGCAAGAAGCAAAATCACATGGCATGGGAGAGAGAAAAGGAAGAAAAGGTAGTAAACAATGATGAAAAGATTTGAGAGCGGAGACTTGAGAACTTTATGGGATATTTCCATATATTCTACTTCTCTGATAATTAACAGTGAACGAACAAGAAAAATTAAGAAAGAACACACAAAAAGTAGAAGATCCTATGTATCCAAGATCCAAACAGAAAATGAGGTTGCTAATTAAAGGAACCCAGCAATCAATTGTAATATACCATCTAATCCTCTTTAACAAGAAGGGAGCATTTTCAATTTGTTTTGGCAAAGTGATACTGTTGAAATATCGGAAGTGAACAAAAACAGAGAGCATGGAAGAAAACGCCGAGGGATGAGAGAAGAGGGAGTGTACCTCCATTGAGCCAGAGAAGAAGAGGCAAAGACTCTTTAGAATGTTGAGCCTCGGCAAAATAATAATAGAGTGCTCGTCCGGCGGATTCATCAACGGTAACATAGCCTCCATACTGCGAGAACTCTACTTTTGGCTGTCCCGGCAAGCTCTCTATTCTATCCTTCTCTTTTAATCCCTCTTGATCATGAAACCTGGATGCATCTACATGTTGAATTGCTTGAAAAAGACTATTGTCAACGCTAAGATTTCCCTTCGAGTACTTGGCCTTGTAGAGATGGCCGAGTGCTTCGCCTTGCCTCTTGCCAGCAGCTTCGCTTTGAACTACAGAACAAGAAACAGCGAGAAGGACAACGAGGAGAAAGCATGGGGTACTTTCCATGGTATTTCTTTTCGTTACTTCCAAAACATGCACTAAACAAAATTAAGAAGATTGCCTTAATCCACCGGCTCTGTAGCTGTAGAGTGATGGGGGAGTTTTATACTTGCAAAGAGCTCGCCACAAAGTCAATAATGTCCCCAGATCAGAATATGGAGTCTATATAATTATGTAATAGTTGCCCCCCCCGATTAATTTCCCAAATTTAATGCAAATGAGATTTTTACCATTTTTTTTAACAATAATTAAAGGGAAGTGGTCCAGTCATGGTGCCTGGGAGATTAATTTATGATACATGTTTCTTTTTTTCCCCTTTCACACCAATCATGTCGTGCCATGGGAGTTATATTTTTATTTTTATTAATTGAAATATTTGGATTAGCTTATATATATCTTAATCAATACTATAAATTTTAAAATTAATAATTATATAACTTCTAACCATCATTATATTATATTAATAATCACATGTTTCAATCGATCCATGGGAGTTATACTTGTTTGGCCAGCTAGTGAACATGCGTATCTGTGATTTATCATTTGTGTTCCTTGTCAATATGTGACATAAGTGATTGGATACAATAATCTACAGCAGAGCAGCGGTGTTTTTTCTAGTATATCGGTCAAATTGCGTGCACCGAACTAAATAAGAATTGTAAGAAAAAAAGAATTCTTTGCTAATTTCCACCGGTAATGTTGTTTTTCAACTTATGAAAACTTTTATTTGCAACATTATCGATAATTACGGAGAACAAGACAAAAGGAGAAAAGAGAAATTGATATTTATATATATAAAATTAATATCATGAGGTAGGTTTAGAAAACAGTGCTGCTGGTGGATCCGACTTCCGAGTGTGGAATTTTCTCTCATTTCATTTCTTGTAGGAATCAGTTGTAATAATTACAGTTTGAAACCGATTCAGTAATCGATCTGGTCTAATAATCAAATCATAGATTAAATAAATTGATCAAAGTTAATTCGAATCAATCCAAAAAATATTAAATAAAAAATTATGGGTCAAATGTTTTTGATAAATTAAATAAAAATTTCTATAAATACAATTCCCCTCTTATCCTTCTCTCGTCAATATGCTTTCCAACTACAAATAAGTGCTTATGCACATAACAAGAAAACAACAACAATGTAAAAAGAGAACAAGAAAACAACAGCAATG
This sequence comes from Populus davidiana, assembly GCA_030145905.1. NCBI lineage: Eukaryota > Viridiplantae > Streptophyta > Magnoliopsida > Malpighiales > Salicaceae > Populus > Populus davidiana. The sequence continues at coordinate 9,194,721 of CM057797.1, forward strand.
TAGAGAGAGAGAGAATCATAAAGAGAGAGAGAGAACATGGGCATCGAAACAGAAAACAACAGCAATCGTGCATCAACGACAACGCTTATATTCACGTATGGAACTTTGAAAAGGGGCTTTTCCAATTATGTTTTTATGTAGGATCTGATATAAATCGGGGATGCTATCTTCAATGGAATCTACAGAATCGTTGTAAACTACCTGCTTGCCCGTGGGCCTTATAGGGTCCCATTCCTTCTCAACCTTCCAGACGCCACCGAGTCTCACCTGGTCATTGGCGAGTTATACATTGTGTTAAGGCAGGGGTTATCCAGGCTCGATGAATTGGAGGGAATGAGTAGGGATCACTACGAGAGGCTGCTGATAAGGGTATGTAGAATGAGAAGAAGCTCTGTTGTTTGAGTAATTCGTTTGCTTGCCTTCTTTGTGAATTATAGAGTTGTTTAAATAGATTACAGAATAACAAACTTATCCTATACATTATCTGATTTGAATTCAAAAGTAGATTGCATGCTTAACTAACTGATTTGCAGATAAGATATATGTTGCAGATGTTTTAAACTTTTGAATCTTTATCTTCATTTGAACTGGTCATGTTGACCTGTTCTTCCACATGCCCCCGCAATCGAAGGGGTAAAGAGTGAACCCTGAGATTGTCACGTAGAAGTTTAAAACGCTAAGAAGGCAAGGGCTTTGTAAGAGCATCTGTATATTTGTCCTTTGTAGAAATGAGCTGAACTGTTAATTGACCATTGAGAACCTGATCACGGACATAATGAAAATCTATTTCAATATGTTTTGTACGTGCATGGAAGAGAGGATTACTTGTGAGATAAGTGGCTCCAATGTTGTCACACCAAAGAATGGGAGGATGGACAGTTGAGATATGAAGATCTGAAAGTAGAGATTTAAGCCATTGAATTTCTGCATCAGCATTTGCTAAAGCCTTGTACTCTGCCTCGGTGCTGCTACGTGCAACAGTTGGTTGCTGTTTACAACTCCATGAGATTAATTTTTTGCCAAGATAGACACAGTAAGCACCAATTGATCTTCTATCATCCTGATCTGATGCCCAATCAGCATCACTAAAGGTTTGGAGTTGAAGAAGTCGATCAGGTTGAACTAAAAGAGCATAGGAGATAGTTTCTTTCAAGTATCGCAAGATTCGTTTATCTGCCAACCAATGAGGTTCTTTCGGATCATGCATATATTTACTGACTTTATGAATAGCAAATGCAAGCTCTGGCCTGGTGAAAGAAAGATATTGAAGGCCTCCCACAATACTGCGATATAAATATGGATCATGAAAGGAAGCACCATCTGATCTGTTTAAGACTTGTGATGGGGACATAGGTGTAACAGAAGGTCTGGACTTGTCCATCTTGCTGCGAAGAAGAAGATCAAGTATGTAGCGGCGTTGAGACAAATAAAGTCCTTCATCACTCCGAATAGCTTCAACGCCAAGGAAGAAACTGAGATCACCCAAATTTTTGATTGGAAAGTCAGACTGCAATAGGCTTATCACATGATTAATAAAATTGAGATCAGCACTTGCTAAGATAATGTCATCGACATATATGAGAAAATAAAGAAGAATGGAACCATGATGATAAACATAAAGTGAGTGATCAGCTTGACTGCCTTTGAAACCAATGGCCTGCAACCTATCAATTAAGCGAGAGAACCATGCCCGTGGTGCTTGACGAAGACCATATATAGATTTATGAAGTTTACAGACATGGTGTGGATATTGAGGATGAAGAAAACCGGGAGGTTGAGCCATGTAAACATCCTCATTTAAAAGGCCATGTAAAAAGGCATTGTGGAAATTGATTTGACGAAGATGCCAATTACGAGATACAGCAACTGATAAAACCATCCGAATTGTTGTAGGTTTCACAACAGGACTGAAAGTTTCCAAAAAATCAACACCCTCCTGTTGATGAAAGCCTTTAGCGACGAGCCGAGCTTTGAAACGTTCAATACCGCCATCAGCTTTTCTTTTAATGCGATACACCCATTTGGAACCAATAATATTGGCAGCAGGGGGAGAAGGAATCAATGTCCAAGTTCCATTCCGCAATAAAGCATCAAACTCAGTGTTCATAGCATCTCTCCAACTAGAATGTTTTACAGCCTCAGAATAACAGGATGGTTTACGGTCAGTTGTATTGACAGTAGCCATAAGAGCTTTTGGGAGAGGGTATCTGATATGGGAGTCTGAAAGTAGTTTTGGTTTATGGATATTATTTTTGCTGCGGGTAGTCATATGGTGTGTGTTTTGTGGTTGAGATGGAGGAACAGAAGCCAAGGAGGGAGGGGGTATGTCATCAACAGTGTGATTTGGAGAGGGACCATGAGCAAACGTTTCTGCAGTAACACCAGGATCAAACGAAGACTGTGATGGTGGTGCCATATTCAGTGGAAATGGTGCTACAGGAGGAAAATTAGAACCTGTAGAAAAACGGGACCGAGCATTTGATAATTGAAGATTAGAAGGAAGAAAACAGGAGGATCATGAATGGAAGGAACAATAGTTTGTGGGGAAGCATAAGGAAAGAGTGACTTATCAAAAACAACTTGACGGGAAACATATATTTTACCAGTGGAGACATCTAAATATTTATACCCCCGATGACTAATACTATAACCGAGGAAGACACACGTTTTGGAACGAAAATCCATTTTATGTTTATTATATGGACGTAAGTAGGGCCAGCAGGCACAACCAAACACTCATAAAAAATTGAAATCAGGTTTGGATTTATTGACCATTTCATAAGGGGATTTGTGCTGCAAAACGGGAGTGGGCAAACGATTAATTATATAAACAGCAGTTAAGAAAGCATCTTCCCAAAAAATATTTGGTAGTTGGGAGTGAGCAAGTAAGGCAAGGCCAACCTCAACAATTTGATGATGACGTCTTTCAATAGTACCAGCTTGTTGGTGTGTATATGGGCAGGTTATGCGATGAGCAATGCCTTGAGTTTGTAAAAAATTATGCAAGCTGCGGTATTCTCCACCCCAGTCAGTTTGGATGGCTTTTATTTTTGTATTGAATTGACGTTCAACAGCAGCTTGAAATTTTTGAAAAATTGGTAAGGCATCATATTTGAGTTTTAAAGGGAACAACCATAAAAATTTGGTGGAATCATCTAAAAAACTTATGTAATAACGGGCACCTGTAGTCGAGAAAATGGGTAATGGCCCCCAAACATCTGAATATAATAATTCTAATGGATGCGAAACAGAGATATGTGAATTAGAAAAAGGCAAAGCATGGCTTTTGGCCATTTGACAATGAGAGCAAATAGAATTGGTATTATTGGTAATTGGAAAGGAAACAGCTTTATTAATGACCGGGAAAGAAGCATGGCCAAGGCGCCGATGCCACAAAGTAGCAGAAATTTTAATACTAGAAAGAGCTTGCGGCTGAAGATGAGCAAGCGACAATGAAAAATTGTAAAGGCCATTACGAAGTGGACCCCGATACAGGACGTTCCCCAAGTAGTCCTTCACAAGAAAAAAAGAGGCATGAAATTAAAAAAAAAACATTATTATCTTGACAGAAACGGTGGACAGAAAGAAGATTTTTTTTAATATCAGGAACTAACAGTATTTGATTGAGAGCAAAAGAGTTGGATGGGGAAGATAAAGTGGAGGTACCACTGTGAGTAATTTTCAAACCTGCACCATTTGCTACTTGAATATGATCATGACCATCATAGTCCTCAGTTTGAAGATGAATGTTGTTCATATCATTGGTAAGATGATGGGTGGCTCCTGTATCAGGATGCCACTCGTGAGTTGCATGGTGATGGCGAGCAGCAAGAAAAGCATGAGATGGGCGTTGAGTTGATTGATCCTGGTAAGAGAGATCAAAACGATGATAACATTTCAGAGCATGATGACCCGGTTTGAGGCATACCTGACAAATAAGAGAGCTAGAGGCTCCTTGATCACGGGTGGTTGAGCGACCACCACGATTCCTTCCACGATAGGAACTAGTGTGACTTCGGTTAGAGGAAGGATAAATGTTACCAGGGCGAGATTGGAATGAAGGAGGATGTCTGGTGGCCATATTCACAGAGGCAGTAACCTGAATGTTGTCATGATGCTAATTGAGTCGTGACTCAGTAATAAGAAGCAGAGAATAAAGTTCCTCCAAGGTGACAACATCAGAACGAGAGGTAATTGTAGAGACTAAGGAGTCATAGCAAGTTCATCTGACATTCGTTTGATGGAAAGAAAATAATCTTTAGCATTCATAGCTCCTTTTCGGGCATTAGCAAGCTGAGTACGAAGTTGAACAGCCTTAGCACGTGAAATGGAAGAAAAATTTTGTTGAAGAGCAAGCATACATCTTTGGATGTGGTATATGACATAACTTGAGAGAGAACATCCTCAGTAAGAGAAGTATTGATGATGGCAAGGATTAAAGAATCCTGACGAAGCCAATGTTCATATGCTGGATTTGGGATCCTAGTGATATTGCCTGTAGTGGGATGAGGAGCATCTAGCTCCTTTGGAGGCATCGGAATGGTGCCATCAAGATAGCCAAAGACACCTTGACCACGAAAATATAGGAGGGCTTGAGCTTTCCAAACAGGATAATTTGAATGATTGAGTTTGACACTAAGGGAAAGGGATAAATGAGAAAGAAAGGGGACAGAGAATGGGGAAGCAATGTGGGGAAGAGTAGTTGAAGAAGCCATCAGATGCGAGAAGAAAAAAAAAATGAATAGGAGAAAAGAATGTAAATAGGATCAGACGTTAGTCTTTTAATGGCTGACTGATACCATGTAGAATGAGAAGAAGCTCTGTTGTTTGAGTAATTCATTTGCTTGCCTTATTTGTGAATTACAGAGTTGTTTAAATAGATTATAGAATAACAAACTTATCCTATACATTATCTGATTTGAATTCAAAAGTAGATTGCATGCTTAACTAACTGATTTGCAGATAACATATATGTTGCAGATGTTTTAAACTTTTGAATCTTTATCTTCATTTGAACTGGTCATGTTGACCTGTTCTTCCACAGGGTAGAGCCCATTGACGAAGGAGACGCCGTGTTTGGGGTGGAGATGTATTACGGGCACAGGAGCTATGGATCAAAATCGCTTTTTCTTTAATTAGGTTCTCTTTGTCTGCAATTTTGTATTGTTCGTCTTCACGACATCGTTTAACGGCTGTGTATATAAAAAAAAGAGGTCAAGTCTCGGCCAGATTTGACTGGGTCGCCCGGGTTCTGGATCAACCTGCTGGATCGGCCGGGTTTTGCCGGGCCAACTTACATGTGAGTTTTTACTTAGACCCGGACCGATCTCAAATACCAGGCAAGCCAGGTCCTGGATCTACCAACCGAGTCGATCCGGATTTTAAAATTATGGTAATAATTATATATTTTATTAGTAACTATTAATGTAAACCAGTACTGTAAAACTGACGGGAAAAATAAATGCTTCGGTTGTTAGCCTGTAGCGATCACCGTGCATGTAAAAACAAGACTTTTCGCTGTTTCTTGACAAAACTCCTCTTCGAGATTCGATGAAGTTCTTAATACTATCTCATGTTATTTGGCAACTGGCACAAAAAGAAGTCCTTTTCAATTTCCATATACGGGCTAAATGATGCAGCCATTATCGTAGAATTGAAGTTTTTGAGTGTTTAAATGAACATGTGACATAAAATTTGACCACATTAATGACTTAAAATTAATCACGATAATATTAGAAGATACAATTATTAGACTGTCTTCAATTTTTTTTAGATAATTTTACAAGGAGTTTTCTTATGTATTTCGTTGCTTATTGAATAGTTGGATTTTCCCAAATTAATTAGACCTAAAAATTATTATTTGGGATACTTTTGTTGTTTTTCCTATGTTTTTTTAGATTTATTGTCCTAGTTTGGATTTTGTGTTAATTTCCTTCAAACCTTTGGATTTTCCTGATAAAGATAGGGTTTTTTAAATTAATTAAAGGTCTTGTTTTTTAAAAAATAAAATTGTGAATTCAAGATTTACACGTACAGCCATTTACGCTCATATGTTATCATTATAACTTCTGTATGCATTATTAAATTTTTTTGATATTTGATTTTAAATAAAATTTTAGTTTGAGAGTATAATTGTCAATTCAGTCCAATATTTGATCTAAATAAAAATCTAGAGCATTGAATAATCAGGTTAATCTGAATTATTATTTTTTATTATTGAAAGGACATTGTATCATTCTTCTTTTTTTAACAAATTCTTTAATATTGACTTCAGAAAAGTTGGACTTTTTTATATTAATTTACTGACCAATATCTTTTTTTGATTTAGAATAAAATATAACTCGGATAATCATGAACTTTTTGAATGAATTTATTATGCCAGATTTAATTATAGCTATGGTTGGTAGCTACTTTCTCGTTGGCTCGGGGGACAAGTACATATACTACTACTGATTTGATAATCGGAATTTTGCTCCACCAATCCCATTATATATTATTATTATCTTTGTCATGTTGTTATAATTTGAAATGTTTTTTATATATATAATTAGAAGAAACAGCCAGTGAGTTCAGTCGGATTGTAGCTCAAATAGCATCGTCACAGTAAAAAAAACTAAAAAATTAATTAAACTGAAAAAATTAATAAAAAGATATTTAAAAAAACTGAACTATAAAAAAAAACGATTAAAATTTTAAAAAAACTGACTGATTTGGTTTCAGTTTTATAAACCTGAAACCGAAAAAATCAAATCAAATAGAATTCAAACCGAAAAAACCAGAGTCAAACTAGAAAAAACGGAGCCAAACCTGTTTGAACCGGTTTTTATCATAAAAAATAAACTGAACTGAAACCGGTTGATTTGAATCAATTTTAAAAATTTTAAAAAAAATTTAATTTAATTATTTTTTTATTTAAAACCAAACCGTTTTGAAAATAGTGCTGCCTAGCAACATCACCTCCTTCCTGCGATAAGTTCCTTGCCGAGCCTCTCTTAAGTTCTTAACTGCAACAAAAAATGAAGAAGAGAGAAGAACTAATTACATTAACATTTGATGATCATTTTTTTCATAATTATAATGAGTCGAACTTTGTTTTTCTTTGCCAATGAATTCAATTTTATTAGTTTTATAACTAAAATAAGAATTTTAATACCTTTTTTTAATTTTTTTTTCACATGAAGCAAGTTGTTAGTATACGAAGTTTAATTAACTTCTCCTCTTTTAGAAACAAAAAACTAATTATTAGTAGTTATATCCATCCAGTCTTTAATTAAGAAAGAGACTAAAAAATAATAGATAATTTATAAAAAGTGTTTAATCCCTTTTTTTTATTTTATATTTATGTATCATATAAAATCATAGTTTTGAGACCCGGTCCAGTTTAAGAGCCGAATTTCGGGTTTTGACCGGGTCACTAGGTCCTCCAGATCAATTTTTTTTTTTAAAAAAATCAAAATGATATAGTTTTAGTAAAAAAAAAAGTCAACGGGTTGCAACCAGGTTTTTGATCAGGTCGTCGGGTCACATCGGGTTTTTTCTTTCCTTGTTTTTTTTTAACCCGACCCGGTTCCAGCCTTGGATTCCAAGTTGACCCGCCGCCGGATTTTAAAACTATACACAAAACCTTAAATAATATAAAATAAGTTTATTAAATCACCATGACCACCAATTAAAATCTAAAATAATAATAGTTAGATTACATCAGAATTTATTAGATTATTAAATTGGGTTAAATTTTCTTATAATATAATTTTTGTTGTCATCTTATATTATCTTTGACTCTTCCAGACAAAATATTAATATTTTTTTTTTGTAATCTCTTTTTTCGGTCGCTACTAATAATAATAACAACAACAACACAATCACTATTTAATTTTGCTATTCTTCAGGGCTTTTTCAAGAGTTCTCAACTATATTACTAAATACAAGTGATCAAAAAAAAATATTAAGAAATGTTTAGGGATATAATTTATGTTATATTTTTACTTTTTATAATTGCTACTAATATTAAATTAATTAATTAAAACATTCATAGAATTTATATCCATACCTATACTTTCTTATTTATTTGTATCGTAAACATGATTAAAATAATAAAATAATAAAATTGTATAAAAATAGAAAAATATTAAATTAAAATCATTTTACAAGACACCCTTGGTTATAGTTGACTTATACTGTTCTTTTTTTAATTGAAACAACTGTTCATGCGCATTGTAAGACAGAATGAAGCAATTACACCCGCTCTATAAAATATTTACCTCCATTTACTAAAATAATGGGCATGGAGAGAAGAGGACTAGTTTGTCCCTGTGATCTATTCCTTCTTTTTTTTTCGTGTCACTCTATTTTTTTTTTCTTAGCTATTAAATCTTAGATTTTATTTTTTTATTTTTTTTATCATTAGATCTTTATGAAAATTTTAATTAATTTTTATTCAGGTTAATTAATTTGAAAAAAAATATTCTGAAACATTTTGTGTAGAAAAATATATAAAATAAAAATTATATATAAAATTAATATTTTAAAATATAGCTGTGTTTAAGATGTATTATTTTTTCTTGCATAACTTTTTACCGAACTATGCTATTTTTTAAAAAATCCTAACAATATGCGAATAATGTATTATCGGACTACCCTTGACGGTCCGGAGGCTAGGGAAGCCGAAAGTAGGCGGGAGTGGTTTTCCCTTTACATCATTGGATAACAGTGCAATTATTTCATCTTTTGGGAAAAAAATATGGACATGATGTGGGGTCCACTCAAGTCAACGTGTAATATTCCTTGTTTTGCTGCAACTGCCTGGAAAAGTGATGTGGAAGCCTACAAAAGTAGGAGCAGGAAGACAGGTGATGTCCGAGAAGGGTCCCCTGTCGAACCCAGCTAGCTAGGAGCCATCAGGCACATAACCACCATGAAAAGTTAACCAAAGGCATAGAGGGAATAGAACAGAATGTGTAGTCAGAACTCCGAAGTGTGGGGTGCTGGCTAAAAGGACGGTGACAAGACCGTTGGGGCGGCCACTCCCGTAGGTTGCGTTTAGAATGTGGTTTTGGTTCGAGAACACACCAAATTTGCTGCAGTAATTTAACTGTTAGGTTGAGAATTGAGATGTTTTTTTTTTTGCCCTTTGCAAACCAATAATCAAAAGTGGGGCATGGGATGAGATTACAAGAATTCATACAAAACCATATGAAAAAATGGATTTTTTTAAGAAAAATCAGATTAGTAAACTAAAAGTTTTAATAGAATAATATCATTAAAAAAAAAAGAGTGAAATAGCATACTTTTTATCTTGTTGTGCTTTTTAAAACGTATATTTACTAAAAATCATTATTTTTTAATGTAACAAAATAATTATTATATTTTTAAAGCGCGGCAACTTCATATGTAGTCTTATTATCAATTTTCTAGCTTAATCAGTCAATTGATTGATCTAGTTGTATAAACCAATCTATCATATCATAAAAAAAATATTTTTTTATAAAAATTTTGTTTCAAATATGTTTTATTGGTCTAAATATATATTTTTGTTCGACTTATAAACTAAAAAATAAATTCTAATTAAAATCTTAAAAAGCTATTGTTCATACAATGATTATTTTTTGTTTTTCATTATTAATTGATCAGTTTATCTAGAATTTAATTAATATCGCGGTTCAGAATCTCGATGTTAAAAATTGTGTTGTTTTACTAACCCTTTTTATTATTGTGTTAATTTGCCATTTCGTTTTAATTTTGTATACTAATTATCCAATTTGTCCACAAAATTGCCATGGCATAGGTTATGACGTTGGCAATAAAAATTGTGACACCATACAATCCATTCTTATTGTTTCTTTATGATTTTTTATTTAAAAAAGCGAGAACAGTAAATTAAAATATTGGGGAATAATTACAATTTAAAAAAACACTAACAAAATAGCACAATATTAGCCGGTCGTGATTCAAAAAACATGGCTTTTCATGGATGTCGCTATCGTGATATCCAACAAAATCAAACCCAATCTCCATTCTTCTTCCAACATAAAAAAAAATATTTACTAAATATCATACTTTTTCAATCATAATTTCTTTATATATACTGTTTTGAAATTGCGACAAGTATGAATTGTAATATTACTCTAAATGTCTTGCAGCCGTGACAAAAATTTAAATCTTTTGGTGCTAATAACCCGAAATAGCCTCTCTATATCGCCTTTGGTCCTCAAAGAAGCCACATTATCCACCCAAGTTCTGCAAAGAAGTCCCCCCCCCAATAATAGTCAGTGTTGCCTGTCATCTTTTTCGAAGTTTTCCAGAAGCAACAACTCTTGTTTTTTAGCACTTTTCATTCTTTAATGGTGCCAACTTGATTCCGACCACCACTCTCCGTCTGTCCATGCACTTCCAAGAAAGAGAAAAATGGAATGTTAGACCTTCTTTCCTCTGTCTGGCTCGAGGAATATTACCACTCGGGAAATCGTGGCGAGAGACTCGGGGACACACCGCCTAGGGCCCATCAGTAGTTTGTGAGGCCTTCCATATCATATCAGCCCAAGCCCACTTACCATTTGAGGTGATAGCCTGGGCTTGTATGCTCTTGGAACAGAGTAGTCGAGTCTGGCCGCCCTAGCCCAGCCAGAGCTGGACTTTCTCTGATGGATATTTTGATTTCTCGAAACAGGTCAGGCCCTGGGAGAGACATGGGCTTAGTGACCATGGGCTGTTATTGAAGAGAAGAAAAGGAGATGGTAATTAACACCCTTGCACAAAAAGGAAACATTATTTGTTTTTTAATAGAAAAAAAAAACATGATTAATAAAGAGATAACGTGATTAATTATAAAATATCATAGCTTAAGAATTTATTGCTAGCTTAAGAATATAATTATATATCAAAAAACATGATTAATAAAGAGATAATATAATTAATTAGTTTTTATATTTTTAAATCGTTTTGTTTTGAAATATTGATATTAAAAATAAATTTTTTAAAATAAAAAAAAATTATTTTAATATATTTATATGTAAAAATCTTTTAAAAAAACTATCGCTATTAATATTCCACGCGTGTAGCTTTCATCAAGTTGCATGATTAAAGGTATCTTTGCCAATAGAATCGCTTCATCTGTCAAAAGCTTATCAGCTCAACAATCCTAAGAAGAAACCCACACGAAAATGTATAGTACTTTAATGGAGGTTACTTTTTGTGGGGTGATAGGAACAGACACAGTATTTCTATTTGATCATTTCATCATCACTTTGATGAGAAATATTTGATAAATTTGGTTGGAGAAGCTCATCATACTTCTAATATCCAACAGTAAACATTAGTTTTATTATATCGATCACTTGAACTTGGGGGGCAAGGATTATTTGATGTTGTATGGAACTTGGATTCTCGCTGATAAACACATTAACAAGGCCAAGTGTAAATAAGAACATGCCCCTTTTATAAAGCTAGGATGATCTGATCTGATTCCAGTCAGCAGCGTGTCTTCAAGCACACCTTTTGCAAGCAATTCACGACCTTTTTATATTGATTAACTATTTGTGGCAGAGATGGTATTCGGGGGGAGGTGAAGCTCCTCTTTCCTTCGTTTTCCTTCTTCGTCTTGCTTGTCCATGAAGGCAGGCACAAGTGGGCCTCCGAAGCACGGTGTTGACATGTGGTTGGGACTTTACTATTCCAAGAATTCCATAACACAACGTGTTTGAGTGCAGCTGAAGAAGCAGATGCAATACGATAAGATAAGCACATTTGACCGCCACCTTTTTTCCATGTTTATTATTTACATTCCAAGGGTCGCATGACTTGCTGGTTCTGCCCACGTTTTGTGCTGCTGTTTTGGCTTAATCCAAGTCAGATATCAACTTGTCGAACTACTACTTATAGGCCATTTAATATTGCTTTCATTATAGACACATTGACCAAAACCAAACTTTCAAAGATACCTTTGTGTACCTACCAGAAAGAAAAGCTCCCTGCTTTGTATTGAGTTGTGAATGGTACTCTTGGTGGCAAGGATTAGCAAGCTATGCTCCAAGATGGAGAATCACCATCAGCACCAGCAACCAGAAGCCTTATCTGCTTCTTTACAGGCTTTTAGATCCGATGTTTCAAATTGCGTACACCAATTGTGCTTGGATTTGAAGCCCGGGTCGGAAATCCTGTCCTTCTCATGGGTTCTACAATGTTTTCAGCTTATACCCTCCATCAATAAAGCTTTTGCAAAGCTGGTTGTGGATATAGACTACCATATGAGCAAGTGGAAGTCCCAGTCTGTTGAAGAATATCTCAAGTATAGCTTGAGCTTGCTGGATCTTCTTAACTCTATTAGCTCTTCTCTGTCTCATTTAGAAAGAGTTCGGCTTTCTTTGGCTCATTCTTTGAGCCTCGTGGAGAGTTCACCTTCTTCGGCAATTGAGCATATCAAGGCAATCAAGTTCAACAGTCCAATCAAGCATTTCAAAGGCCAAGACAACATTGACGATGAGAAAGAAAGACCTTGCTCTGGTGAGGAATGGATCATTGATCAAGCTTTGATTGAATTAAAGAGTGTAGGATTCTGGGTATGTTATGTTCTGTTGGCTGGTCTGTCCGGTGATGCTAAGGCATACTTGGAGATGAGAAAATCGACTACTGGGATGTTCTCTAACTCTTCAGTGATCAAACTGGACATGAGTATTTCTGAAGCAGTAATGGATAGAGGGGTTGTGTTAAAGGAGGTTATAGAGCTGAAAGATGCAGCAGATTGTATTGCAGCGGCCACAGCTAATGAAAAGGTAAGTCATCGAGCTGAGGAGATGCAGAGAAGATTGAAAGCATTCGAGCAGCTGCTGGACGGTTTGGACAAGGAAGTAAACTCTCTCTTCTCCAAAATATTGGCTGGAAGAAATGAATTGCTTGATGGCATTCGACATACGAAACAATAGTTATGTTGATCCTCTGTATATAGGTTTTATTATTTGATTGTATTAATTTCTGATTGTAGCTATAAAATCATTTGTAAGTGGCAGAACGCCTTTTTACGTTGTTATGAACTTTGAATTATTAAATACTTGTGAAAATTGTCTCCATGATCTCACCCACACAGTCGATATTTATCCAGTAAGAGCAGATGCGATGCAGGTTTCTACATCTATTAACAGGCTGGAAAATAACGAAGTGAGGGGTGTAGCGTAGCAGGTTAGAGGCGTTCCCACCCAGGTGGCTCGCCCAGGCTCAAGTCATCACTGCAATGCTTGGTAAATGCTTGGTAACAATAAGATATCAAGGCATTTCTTAATCTCACAACAAGTTCAAATGATTGGATGAAGAAGTGTAAACCTTCGTCTCATCTACTATATGGAAAAGCTAAGTTCACCATTTTAGTCATTGCAAGAAACTAAGCACTACATGCCATTTCAAATTTAAGCAAACCAACTACAGTTCTTTTCTTTCTGCCTCACTGGAAAGTTCAGTCTTTTCTCCTATAAAAGCAATATCCGCAACCCCCTATTTTCATGATTTTCTTTTGATTGGCCAAACTGATGTCTCAAGAGAAACTTTAGTCAACTGCGGCATATTCTTTTCAGTTTTGTTGGCTATATTAACATTACAGGAGAACGGCAAGAAGGATAAATTTACAGCAGGCTCGGTCGACTATCTGAATCATTGGAATGGCTTTCTCCTTCTAGTGCTTTCCTCTTGCGATTGATGTCAGTTGGCAGCCTGGGAAACGTAGAGCGTATATGAGAATGAGAATCAGTAACATAGTAGCTATACGCAACAATAGTTTGATCAGGCTACCCTTTCAGATCATTTGTGAAAGAAAGTTAAGTCCATATCTATGAAAATCCGTAATCAACTCTCCCAAAGAAAATGAATTATCAAAACATTGTATGAAGACTTTAAACCTCAGCTAGAGTTTGGTTGGTTTGTGTTTGAATGTGCAAGGAAGCAAAGAAAAAAAGACTAGCAACAGAAACCAGTATGCCAATTCATACGAACTGAATGATCAGGTGTCAAGTTCCAACTCAGAAGTACCAGATAATGTAACTGCGGGTTCACTAAAAAAAAATCTATATACAAAATCACCTAAACGAAAAGGAAACAATAGGCAGCCGCATGCAGCCAGTCAGATAGAGGATAGAGGATGAAAAATGCAAGAAAAACAGCATACCCTAAATGCAAAGTTGTGTCTGAATCGACTTTCTCAATGGAGCAAATATAGTGGGCTACAGGAGGGCTTGTGGCGCCACTGTCTATGGGAGGATTCTTCCTTTCTGTCGCATAGTATTCAAGATAAGTTGGGACTGGATGATCAGTTGAAGAAAGGAAACCTCGAAGCTCCTCAATCTTCAAAATGTAAAGAATGAACAATAAATTCCATTATATATGTCAGACTTTTCAAAGAAAAGAAAGAAACTAATATTTGTATCAGAAAACAATCCTTGCCTGTCTGCGCAAAGTTTCATTCTCCAGCATGGCCCGCTGTTCCTGGAAACCAAAAACTAAATGAAGTACTCTGAAAAAGAGTATCAATTTTCATAACAGGATGGATCATAACCTTAGTCCAAAAAATCTATGACAATATATAACAAAAATTAATTTTCAGCAAGTATTTTTTTTCCCTTTTGAAAACGATTGCAATATTCGGAAGGACAGGAGAGTACCATAATGTACATTGTCTAAGAAAAAAAGGATTTAGGTCAAAGGAAAACATGCTTCATTAAGAGCTCCAATTACCTGTAATCTTGATTGCTCTAATTGTTCCATCAGTAAGTGCTCCTGCAAAGGTAAAACTTGTGGTAATTTACCACAACAACTAAAAATCTCCCAATTTTGCTTTCATAACGAAACTTGGATAGGCAAAAGAAGAAAAATACAGCAGAACCTTTTTCTCTTTCACGAATAACAACCCTTCATTTAACTGATTTTCTAGTTGCTGCAATTCTTTTAAGCTCAATCCAGTCAGGTCCATTCCCGAAAGTCGCCTATAAGTTGAGAATCAGAGACAGACAATAAGACCTTGCATAATTCCAAAAGCTACATTTGACACAATCAAATAATTTAGTGCAGACATACAACTGTTTCACTTGTAGCTTTGCAATTTCTTCTTTTAGAACATCGACCTCTTTCAAATCTGGTTTCTGAAGAAGAATGTACAGTAGAAAAAATTAATCAAAACAAACTGCTCCACCTGATAAAGAATCTCATCCAAAAAGCAGAGTTTATACGTGCGCAAACCACAAAACAAGCACATTGAATGATATTCTGCGAGTGCTAAGGGGTGAAAAGGGATAAAGCAAGTGCAAAGTCTCATCAATTTTCTCCAGCGTTTCCAATTTGAGATATTTTTGTCTTATTGTTTTGTTTTTACTCTACTATTGGAAAGCATTTCTCCTTAAATTTCCATAGTACATCTTTTATTTGCGTGGGGGGTTGGGGGGGACAATGATCCTGCTAGCAATGCTCTAGGTTCCTCTATTTGTGTGATCCCTAAATCCAGAGGTAAATGAAGCCGATAGATAATTTTACTTCATATCCGAATCAACAATCCCGCCTGAGGCTTTATCAAACATTGTGGGGATCCCAAAATGTAGAAGTCAAAACAGAGGGAACAAGTTAGTATTTGTTTATTTTATACTATTCGTTTTAACCTGGCGGACAATAGATAGTTCGCATACAATTTCACAACAAAGCATATTCAGGAAAAAAGTCATCAAACATCATAAATTTGGTAGGGATGCCTAAGAATCTTTCAATCTTTAAGGCATTGCATAACATGGAGCTTGTTATGAAAACTAACCAAGAAAAATTTTAAAGCCTACGAAAGGAATTGCATTTATTCACATCTAATTCTCTTCTCCAAAATAAATTCTCTAAAAATTGAATTTGATAAGCCCATACTAGCATAGAAAGGAAGAGACAAGGTATCAGAAGAACGAAAAATAAGAGGAAACAAAAATAACACCACCTTTTTTTAAGTAGGCATGCCACCAGCATGCACAAACACACAAGAACATAAGGTACTGGTGAAAACATGAATCGAAGACTACCTCAGCCTTGCATTCTATTTTAGGCTGCTCTGGGGAATCTAAGAGCTTGTTATATCTTGAAAGTGTTCTCTTCATGCTGCCAAAAAAGACCAATAAGAGAAATTTAGTACTTTCCGTCACCTACATGTTCTAGGTTTTGTGGTTGTTTTAGCTGAGAATGCTTTAGATAAAAGCAAACTGACAAACACTTGAAAGAACTCAAGGAACATAGATTTTTCCCTGGACAAATAAACAAATGAAACACAATAAAACAGAGTGATAAAACATTTTGAGAAGAGGTTGAAAAGGAAAGTAGAAGGAAACATTCGAAACATCCATGACTAAAGAAGCAGAATATAAGGTTGAAACCTGTCAGTATTCAATAGATTAAATGTCCTTCATTTCCTGAAAGTACGAGAGCAAAAATCATAGAGATCAAGAATTTCCATGCAGAAGCCACAACTCCACAAAGTTAAATAATACAGGCGAGAGTTTAACTTGCTTCGTTACTTTATTTTCCAGGATTACACCAAGGGGAGAAATTTTTTAGGATCTAATGATGTACTAAATAATAAATTAACGGGTACAATAATGTGCTGCTCATCAAAACATCTTTAGAAAACAGAGCACCCAAAAACGGATCCATTAAAGTGAAGAAAAAACCCAAAACGTCAACAAATGCACGTGAATCAATGTAAGCTAAAACCCTGCAAAAATCTTTCTCAGAAAACCTCAGAGAAAACCATTCCAGCAGACAGCAGATATGATCCAAAGTCGCATGCAAAAAAATGCAAACAACCCCCCTCAAAAAAGAAAAACATGATTCTACTATTTAACCACTTAATTAAAAGAAATTGCGACGGTAATTTAAAAAAGCAATCATGAACGCATGTTAATTTATGAAGTTCACAAAATAAAAACTAAACTAAAAGCTCACAAGTACGAAAAAATAAAATAAATAAATATATATATCCTATTTTTTAATTAAAAAACCTGAAACAAAAAGTAAAATAGCAAAAATGGACTCCAAAATCACAACATAAATCAACGAAGTTATGCTATCACCAGGTAACACATGCAATCACCTAAAAATACTCATAAATATAAAAAATTTACCAAAAAGAACTTATTTTTACTCAATGAGCAATATTCTGGGGGGAAGAAAACAGAGATTATACATGCATACCCAGAACTGGAAAACTCAAAAAGCTTGCCAGTATTTGAGAAAACAATTACAGCAACCTC
Organism: Populus davidiana; assembly: GCA_030145905.1. Classification (NCBI taxonomy): domain Eukaryota; kingdom Viridiplantae; phylum Streptophyta; class Magnoliopsida; order Malpighiales; family Salicaceae; genus Populus; species Populus davidiana. The sequence goes on from CM057797.1 coordinate 9,211,970, forward strand.
AGCATCACAGAGAATGGCAAGCTCTTGAGCCTTTTTAAGCAACCCGGCTCTTCTTTTTGAAAACGTGACTTGCCTGCTATTTGTATTCTCAATCTTCTTAATTTCAATCTTTCCTCTCCCCATTATAATTTTCTCTTGAAAACACAAAGACTCAATTGATCAAAAACCCCTAAGAAACCAAAAAACCTGAGCCTTTGAAATCAAGAACCGACGTCGATGGTCAGGTTTTAAAAGAAAAGCAAAGGACTTGCTTTCTTAATTTCTGTAGATAAAAAGAAAGGGGCTTTATTTTGGGTTGCTAAATATAGAAAAGAGAAGAGAAAGAGGGTCGAGAGAGAGAGAGATAGAGCGTTTTTATTGACACAAATGGCCAGAGAGGGAGAGAGAGGGGCTACAAACGGCGAGTTTGCATGGCTCTGTACTCCTCCTATTTAGAGAGAGTGTTGCTGCATGATTCCTTTGCCACATTTGGAAGTGGTTAGGTGCTGATAGACTTTGTGGGACCTACAAGTTTTGTCCTTTGGGCAGTTCCTTTGTATAGCCTCCTCGTTAGGGAGGTTTCAATTTTTATTTTATTTTTTTGCTGTATTTAGTAATTTTAGCAGTAGTATTGCTAATTGTTTTCTTTTGTATGTGTTTTATTCCTTGTATAGAGGTCTAGTTTTTTTCATGGTCTATTTTAAGCTTTTATTTAGCTATTAAAATCTTGTTTCCAGTTACTAACGCATCTTACTGTTCACGCTATTGTTTTTGCAAATGGGTAGGGTCAATAATTCTTTAGACTTGATAGCGTTTAGGAATGCATTTCTATCCCGTTTTATAAAAAAATTAATTTTTGTTAAAAAATAATTTTTTTTATGTGTTTTTAATCGTTTTCATACGTGGATTTCAAAAATAATTTTTTTAAAAAAATATCATTTTAATATATTTAAAAATAAAAGTTTTTTAAAAATCAATTACATAGTTTTAAATAAATACATTGATATTATAATAATAATTTTTAAAATTTTTTTTAATATATTACTATTATAATGGTCTCTCGTCAACTTTATAGGACCCACATGTTTTGTCCTTTGGGCGATTACTTTGTAGCCTCCTCGTTAGGGAGGTTTCAATATTTTTATGTTTTTCTTGATGTATTTAGTAATTTTAGCAGTAGTATTGCTATTTGTTTTTCTTTTGTATGTATTTCATTCATTGTATAGAGATCTAAATTTTTTTTTATATAGTGTATTTTACCCTTTATTTTTAAAAAATAGCATAGTTTGGTAAAAAGAAATTAAAAAAAACATTAATTAAAAAGTCATTTGAAAAATAACACAGTTTGAATACAATTATATTTTAAAATATTAATATTATACATAGGCGTTACTTGAAATGTTGGTCGCATCTCATAATATATTTTTTTATATAACCGTTACTTAAAATAGCGGTTATTTAGTGGATGTTTCAAAATGTTTTTCTTTTACAAATTAATTAACTCCAACAAAAGTCAACTAAGCATTTCATGAAAATCCAATGGCCAAAAGATTATAGGATTGAAAATCCAATGGCCAAAAGATTATAGGATTGAAAATCCAATAGCCAAGAAATAAAAGGAAGATAAAGTGACGTGGCAGTAGAGAGAAACATGGGGGAGAAAAGAAAAAATAGGTTACTGGAAACACACTGGGATTTTGTTTTTGACATACATGGTATCGTTAGAAATATCTCGACGAAACAATTCTGACTATATTCTAAAAAAATATCAAAGGAGGTCAAAATTAACCCTGAATAAAACTTTTAATAAATTACAATTATATTTAATAATCTTTTAAGGCGTGATTAGAATTTCCTAGTTAAGATATAAGTATGTAGAAAACAAAGCCTTGATGTATCCCCAGTGTCTTATTCTTTATTGGTCATTGAATCTTGAATCTAATTTCTTGACCATTGGATATTCATTAAAATTTAGATTGATTTTTTATCCATGTCAAATTAAATTGAGAGAGCATGGTTATTAGAATAACTGTCTAACTATTATTTTTAATAATAGCAATTATATTCAAATTATATTATTTTTCTAATATTTTTAAAACATGTGTTATTTTCACAAAAATTATGTTAGAATTATAAAACACCCTTTTATTTTGCTATAAAATATTGTTTCTAGCTAGAAGCGCATCTTCCAAATCTATAGAGTTTGCACTGTTCAAGGCTATTCTATATTTAGTGCTCTAGTTCATGACCGCCATTTATTACAGATAATATACCATAAATAGTAGCGTCGTGTAGCCTTTTTGCATCTCTTAGCTATTTTCCAAGGGGCAAAAAAAAAGGAAGAAAAAAGAGATAGACAGAAGAGAACCCTTTTATGCCAATTTATCTACTCTTTCTTTTTATATTCATTGTTTAGGGGAGGATAGTAAATTGCTTTCGCTGTTTGCAGGTTTTGATGCTTCTTGTGGCTGTACTGCACTTAATGCAGTGATTTATTTATTTTTTCTAGATTTGGTAAAAGCACTGCCAGAGATAGTGAAGGCTGCTCGAAAAAGCACGGTGTTTTGGGCTGCCATTTTGGCTGTAGTGGAGAAGAGGACTTGGGAGTTCTATCTGTATTGTAACTGATGTTTGCTGTAAATGTGGTTGTTGGTCCTCGTTAGATTTAAATTAATTTCCAGATTTAGTGTTTTTGGCTACTTTAGAGCGAAAGGTGCAACTGCTGTATCGGTTCTTCCCATGACTCTATCTTGGAGACGAAGCCGTTTCAATAGTCGGATCAAGAGTTTTGTAAAAAAATATATATATACAGGTCGTGTTAAATTTATTTTTCAAAAATATTGAAGTGTAAAAGCAAAATACAATGCATGTTTTAATAAAATAAATCTATAATTACATGTAGATTAACATATATGATTTTATAAGGCCGTGTCAAGATGTTTATTTTATTAGATGTTGATATATTTTTAACCAAAATAATAATTTATACTATTCTTAAATAAAATTTCATTCATTTAAAATGATACGAAAAAAATACATTTCTCCCATCTAAACTTGATTTTCTTATTAATTTATATTTGATTGTGTTAAGGAAAAACATGTATTAAAATTACAAGCTTATCAGAGAGTAAAATTTAAAAACACTAAAATAAGATCTTAGTATTTTATATATGATTGAAGATAGAAAAAATGATAAATGTGATAAAATAATACAAAATATTTATTGAAAAATAAAAAATAAAAAATTGACAGTAGGGCCAAACAAGATGGGCACGTTAATTAAAAAAAAAAAAATAACATGTGACACAAGGCCTACAAGGTTTCTTCATTTTTTTTAAAAAAAAAAGACTATTTTTTTTGTTCATTTTCAACCAATTGAAAATCAAATAAAAAACTCATTTTTAATTATTTTTAATCTAAAAACACCTAAAAATTTTATAAAAATATTAATAAATTCATTTATAGTTAAATTCAAACTTTATCAGTCTCGAACTACTTTTCCAAGATTAACATTTAAAAATATTTCAATAAAACTTTTCTCATCAATTAAAATTTATTTGATATCAAAATTAATCTTTCTTATCACTAGATGAGTTTCTCTCCTTTGTCATTTATCAGCAAGTCTCTTTTCTCATTGAAATTCCTGACTAAAATTAAATAAAACGAACTTTTAAATTAAAATTACAAAAACTAGGAAAAACTTAGGGAACGAGAAAAAAAGAAGTACATGTACTAAAAAGAAAGTTAACACCGAGAAACATTTTGAGCATGCTGTACTTTCATCACATTATTTGGAGGGTCTCCCCCCCTCTATAGACGGGTAGGGTTATCATTGATCTCTATCTCCCCCTTGATCAATTGGAATTACTCGACACTAACAAATACGATTTAGCTCCCCTCAAGCTAGGAATAACATAACACATCATGTCTGTGAAATCTTAAGACATTGGTGGTTTGGATTTCTTCATGGGGAAAAAATGATTGTCTGGCCATTTCTTCCACCAAGAAATTACAAATGACCCAGCAAAAGAACGATCGTATCTACATCAAAAGCTTGGTGCCTAGTACTTGAAAGCAATTTATTTCTATCCTCTTCAACAATAAACTCAGGATTCTTAAACTGTAAACGTATCTACAAGCCTATATTAGAAGTTCTTCCCCAACAATGAAGTTCTTCCCCAAAATGCCAGCATTTTGGTTGCTTTTCAGAGTAGTTCAGATGACACCAGCAGGAGACAGTCAAGGTAAACAGAATAATACGAGGTAAACTTTGCATGATGCCACTAGTATTTTGGTTTCCTATGGGAATGGTAAGAGAAACATGGTTGGTGCTGGCAGCGGGTTCATCCAAAGAAGACACCTGAATAGAAATGATGGGGGAAACAGTAGATGCAGCTCCTCCAATGAAACAAGTTTTACAGTGAAATTCATGTAAAAAATAATGAACTAGAAATCAGAATCCACTCCTATAAATGATACAGGAAACGCCTATTTCACAGGCTTTTCTCCAAAGGGTTCAGATATTGTTCGCTCCTATTATTCATTTGCACAACCAGAGGCTAATTTTAAAAGTCAAGGGAAGCAACAACAGAATCTCTATCTTGTAACAAAACTGAAAGGGCAACAATAACTAGTCCTTATGGCACAAGCAACAACAATCATACATCGAGAACATTACTGCTTGAATGTATTAGTCTTATAAAGCATCAGCAATCAATGGGTAGGAGGATATATCACTCACTTCTGTCGTTTCATCCATCTTTTTACACACATATATAAAGTGAGAATCCGGATCTTCCAAAACAAAATCTGCTGGAAGTACACCCGTGTCAGAAATGGGAACAGGTTCCAAATGTGAGTTTGATGAGCTACCGCCTAGTTTTTCAAAACCTGGTCTGGCTGAAAAGATATGGGAAAAGGGTAAGAACAAATTCTAGCTCCTTATATTGAAGTTGATAACTTGCTATTGAGAAGCTCACAATAGTATCATAAAGTCAATGAAAAATCAGGATTCCGAAGTCAAATGCATCCTATACTACAAATGACAGGACTGAAAAGAGATATGCATCAATCATAGATAAAACATGATCATAAATAGAAAATGTTAGCACATTCCTCGTGCACATATGGCACTTGAATGGGGATCACAAGTGTCATTGTAGAATGGATTTTACACTATGATGCATTGCTTCAAAAAGATTAAACATTTTAAGTTCTAAAATAGAAAAAAGCCCAAACAAGGAAAATGCTTCTTCCATTTCAAAAGACAATCCCTATTTACTTCGTTCATTACACCATGGAACACAATGAACAGGCACCTATACTTGCATACTGGTTGATTTTCCTGTTGGCATCACAGGAATAATACAGGTTAAGAAACCACAAATGGTTAGACCAACCGAAAATTTATATTATCAGTTTGGAGGAGATCACAAGGCATAGTTGGCTGCAATTGAGCCTTGAGCTGACTTGCTCTCAGTTTTAGTGCTCCATACGCAGCTAATATCATTGGTAACATCAGAAAGAATGCTACCACTTGCATATGCCTTGCATGAAACTTCCATTGTTCCTTCAGGAAAGTAAATAGAGGAGTCAATCTGAAATTCCCCAGTTACAAAGTTTATCATATCCATTGAAAGTCAACTTTAAATTTCTTTAAGAACCATTATCTAATACTATTTAAGAACAATTTGAAGTATTGCATGCAGCATGGAACAATCTATTCCCCAGAGACAAGAAAAACTTATGCTTTATTTCACAGAACAGGCACATTCTATATGTAACAGAATCCTTTGTGCATGAGAAGGCGGCAGTGCCTGATCCCCTTTCAAAGTTCCTCGAGATACAGTATACTTCAATACAACGAGTACCAGACTTTAGCCATATTGTTCACATAAGCTACTGAAACAGCAATTTATGACTCCAAACCAATCACAAGGACAGCTAGATATATAAAATGCCTAGCTCCACTGCTGTGAACAGCTGAGTTTATATAGTCAAAAGCTATGAGGTATCAAACCTTAAAGCTAATAATCAATCTAACTGGTAGTTATGACAATGAAGACTGAAAACAAAGAGTCTTACTTAGAATATGACTTGTCCTATATCCCTTTTTCTATACTCTTTAACCATTTTTATCTTATTTATTGTTTATTTCTGCAACGACTTCTTAATGCTCAGAATCGTTTTACCTGCTATGTATTTCACTTAAGCACTTTAAAAGGATAGTTTTTAACCAATACTTTTAATTATAACAATCATACAAGGAGAGTTTGGTGTGAACTTTAAATCAAGCCTGGATTAGCAAGTTGAATATAACAATTTCTGACCCAAAGTTAATGAATTCAACATACAAAAACTGTGAGGACAGAGAAAATATTATGTAAAGCTCAAGGTGAAAAGCCAAGAACACTTACGTATTATGTGCAATATGATTTTCCAATTGTAAATGGACTGGGTCAAATGAGGCATCCTTACTTTGGGATCACCATAGGTTATCTGTATATGAGAAATTTAAAAAAAAAAAACATCATTTTTAAGAATTTCCAAAAGCATAAGGTGAAAAATGAGAAGAATATAGCTTTTTATTAGGGTATATGGTTACCAACATATAAATTCCTCCAGGTTTAAGAAGCCTACAAGAACAAAAGGGGAAAAGAAGTTAGTGGAGATTATTGCAATTATAAAGTGCACATACACACAAAAACACACAACACATTTAAGAAGCCTACCAGAAAAAAAGGAAAACAAAAGTTAGTGGAGATTATTGCAATTATCACGTGCAAGTACACACATAAACAGACAACAGCATCATATTTACAAGGAGAATAAAGTATATATTGTTAACACCAAACAAAATGAGCAATAAAACTTGTAAAGTTTATGCATAGTACAACCTGCTTACTTCCCCAAGCATTCTGACACTGCTAATAGAAGCATCACTGCCACACTACACAGATATTGTACAAAAAGTCAACATAAGGAAAGAATGGTCCTAAAAGCCTCAGGACTAAGAAAAGAATTTATAAGAGCATGTGGATGCACATCATACCATCAACGAATCGAGAGTCCCTGGATTGAGGATTGGTAGGCCATGAGTAAAGGAGGATGAATTTGAACAGCAAGAACAAAGTCAACATACAAACCACCAAGTTAATAAAAAACCATCAACATTAAAAAGAAGATCTAAAGGAAGAGAGAGGAATATACCCTTGTCCACAACAGCATCAAAAGATTTGTCAGGGAAGAAGCTCATATCTCTAGCATCCATTTTCATGTCTATCATACATAAATCATAAAGGAAGCTCACACAGAAGTAGAGGTATCTAGTTAAGAAATGGCAAAGTTTAATTACACAACGGAAGATAAAGCAGTTCTTTTAAAAGGATACAATTGAGCTGATGGACATGCTCGTATTTTCTTCTCATAATATCAATGGCCACTGACGAAATATCAATGTTCGTTATGTTTTCGTATCCATCCTCAACCATGTCCTCTGACATAACTACAATGCAAAACCAATGGCATCGTATGAATAATCGAATACAAAAATATGCATACAGAAACACACACATGCACGTGAGCGTCTCTAGATGCACAAGAACAGTAACACCTAGTTTTCTTTGCAGAGTTCAGGAGCTCATTTGATAAGAGATGTCCATGCAATAAAGTTTGTCCAATTTTACAGTTGGCAGAAACATTACAGGTGAACATCATCATCAAGATTAGGGTTACATCCAGTCTACCAAACAATCTGTAAAAAACAATTTTGCACCAAAATTCGCTGTTTGGGACTCATATTTACATTGCAATGATTTACAACAATTTCACTCAAAATTTGAAAATAAATTCTGATTAATTAAATCCAATTTCAGACCTTACTAGTGGGACAGGCTTAACAGCGCATACAAACTTTAACGAATACTTCTTTTATTTCTCACATTTCGATCTCCTACCAGAATAGCATTCCAGTTCAGCCCACCAAAAGTTCTAATTCAAAAACAAACATTGAGCTGATTCAAAACAAGAAATCAGCGCCCAAGTCCGATAATTTCAGTACAAAGAACAAAAACAGGAATCAATTCGAAGACTGGGAATTACTTGTGGTAGTAATGATGATAATGATAATAGCAATAATAATAATGAGGGAGAGGTAGGGAGTGAGATTTGAGAGGGGGTAATTACGAGCATTGCCACAGCCAACCATGAGGAAACGAGAGGAAGTAGGGATATAACGACGAACAAACGGGCGAAGAGAAGAGTAATGCTGGTACCAATCGAAGCTCTCAGCTTCCTGGACGTATCGCGCGTCCTAGTACAAAGCGTCTCCATAGTTGTAAGTGTTGCAGCTAGACACGCCCCTGTACATCTTCTTCGCTTTGCTATTTCTGTTTGGACTAGGAGAAGCGGACAATTATTATGGTTGTGTTGGTGTTGAGTTGGCAGTGGTGTTGGTGGCGGCGGCGGCTAGTTGGTGGTTTGGGCTTTTGGGGGGGTTCGGTTGTGAGATGTGTGGGCTAACGCTACTGTTGAGTGATTTCTACTTCTTTTTTTACCCTCGGGGTTGCGAGGGACTTTCAAACTACGAAATAAAAGTATGTTAAGGTTATGACTTGTGACCATAGTTTCAAAAAACTTGGGCTGACGGATCAACTTGGAACTCAATTGATTTGAAATTAAAACTAGATCAAGTTTAAAAAAAATAAAAAATTTAGGATAACTTGGTTGACTAGATAAAAACCTTGGTTGCAACCCGTTGATTTTTGTTTTTTTAGTAAAATAATGTCGTTTTAATTTTTTAAAAATCAAGAATTGACCCCGGTTATCCAGTCAAAATCAGGAACCCGAGGCTTGAACTGGGCCGGGTTTAAAAACTATGTCTATGACCTCCCAGGGTTGGCCCCTTTAACGGATTTTCAAGAATTTTCTCTATTGATATAAAACTAGTATATTGGCTCCCGATTCGTAATAGGTTAATATTATTTTTTAAAAATATAAAAAATATTAAAAGTATAACGAATGTTTTGAGTATTTTGGGTTAAGTGATCATGTTAGGCCCAAGCCGTTTGGGTCTGGCATGACTGTCTAATCCAAGACTTTTTGGTCTGTCAACCATGTCAGACACAAGTAAACAAGAAACAATGAAAAGGACAATTATACACTTTAGTTGTCAAGAAAGAGAAAAGAAAGAAAAAACATAAATAATCGATCACCCGACGGCAATCTAACCATGATATGTTTACATACGTCACACCATGTGAAAGAGGACACAATTGCGCAACTATTTATACGGTTGATTGCTTAATTTGACCACCAGGAAGCATCCATGCGCCTTTTTAATGGCGCGGGCGCCGTCGACTCGCTGGTGTGTATGGAACATACACCAACAACTTTTCAATTAAAAATAAAAAAATACAGTGAAAACACTAAAACACCGCTTATGGTCCTCTTAATTACACAACATACCTATGTAATTTAACTGCCGCAATCCACAATAATTTGTGTATAGAGGTATAGTAAATCTTCACATCATTTAGCTTTCTTTATAATATAACTAGATAATTAGTCTACTATCTTGACATGTTTTATGTTTTTTTAGTATAAAAAAATTAATATAGGAATTGATATGACGTAACTCAATTATTTTGATAGGTTCAAAGACAAATTGAGTAACTGATAACAATATTATTTGACGCAAAATAAATATTTTAGATAAAAAAATTTTAATAAACATTGAAATGACAATATATTTAATCAATTTGGGTCAACTTGAGTTAACATTTCAATCTGCATACTAAGTCATAAGATCATAATAACCTCGTAGATAGAAAATCAAAACAAATTAAGAAACTCATTTTTTTATAAACTTGACATTAAATATGAAACTGGAAAAAAATCGATTAGAAAAAGACCTATAGAATAACTCTAATTAACCTGGGTTAACCTACCAAACTCGTGAATCAGATCATGAAATCAAAATAATCCAATAGAAAGCAAATCAAAATAAACTATAAAACTCAATTTTCAGTAAACCTTGTATTGAAATGTGAAATTAAAAATAAAATAATTAAGAAGGGCGAAAAAAAAAAACTTGAGTCACTAATATTAACCCATTAGACTTGTAACCCGAGTCACGAATTGGAGAAAATCTCATAAAGAGTAAACCAAAATAAAACAATTAAGTCTAATTTCCTATTAACCCAATATTAAAAAATAAATCAAGAAGAAACAAAAGTCAAATAAGAAATAGAAGAAAAAACTTGAATCAACCAAGTTAATTTATTTAGCCCATGGTTTGGGTCATAAATCCGAGTTAAACTTATAAAAAATAAATTAAAAAATATATAACCTAATTCCCAATATTAAAAAATAAATTTGAAATTGAATATATTATTAAAAAAAATAAAATTACTCTATTGAATAATGTTACGCGAGTAAGGGTAAAGTAAAAGCCCCCCGCCTCCTCTAGTTTTTAGCTACTCTTTCCTTAACTTTTCTTGTTATAGTCAACAAGTTTTGTCTATCCTATTTTACTGGTATATGCTACATTGTAGTCAAAACGTAATTTTTTTGAACTTGAAAAAAATATATTTAAGTCATGTGAACTATTTGATTTTATTAAACTTTGACTCTATAAATAAACCTTAAAACTTTTTAACTTGAATTTTTATTTAGCCTAGTTTGAAAATTAACTTGAAAACTGCTTTTACATGATTTAGTCAACTTAATAATTTCACAAGTAACCCAAATAATAGATGAAATGTGTGGTTTGATGAAAAAGAAAAAAAAACTCAAAATGATATATTTTTTTTAATTTTATAACGGTAATATATTAAATCGACCTAGACCCGTGGCTTAACCCATCAAACTTATAACCCTGATTATGAGCTTCATCAAGTTTAACAACTTAATAATATGATATTGAAAATAGACACTCATCAAACTAAATATCAATTAAATACGAAAATGTTTAATTGAGATTGTGATAACTTTAGAAAAAGCTAACAAAATAAATGATAAAAATTAATTCAAAATTAATCAAGTTTTAAAATGATGAAATTAAAAAAAAAACAAAAAAAAAAAGGATTCAATCGAAAAGGAAAAAAATAAAAGATGAAATATTTTTTTAAAAAAAGGATAAGGAAAGAAAAAGGGGACTTACCTAAAAGGGTAATATTGAAACTTTCTAACCAACTTCTTGTCTAGTATGAGTTTAATATTAACCCATCTGGGAGTAATCCTGACCAAATCGATTTGACATGTTTAAAGGCAATCCTAAACATTAAAAAATGTGGTTTGACTTTTAAAGATAAATTAGGATGATATATTATTTTTAATATTGAGATAATGATTCGACCCGAGTTTCACTGCTTAATCCGCCAACCTTGTGGTCCGAATTATGAACTTCACCAAATTTAACAATTTTTAACTTAATAATATGATAACAAAAATATATATGATAACCTCATAAAATTCAAATTAAAACAAATTATAAAGACCCTAGTTTTGAAACCCAACCTAAGTCACGAGTTTTGACAAAGTCACCCGGTCATCTCGGGGTGACCCCTAATATTTTTTTATAAAATAAAAGGATGTTGGTTTTGTTAAAAAAAATTAAATAGTCAACCGGTTACATCCGGGTTTGTGACTAGATCAACTATGTCATTAGGTTAACCCAAATTTTTTACAGGGGCACCCAAGTTCTTGACTTCTTGTATTTTTTTTAAAACTCAACCCCTGGTTTCAGCCGGGTCTCAAGTTAATCTGCCCAGTTAGGCTAGATTTTAAAATTATAATGAGAATCAATTAAAAAATAAAAAAAAATATTGAAGAATTAAAATTGAGAAAAAAAAACCAAAATGAATTTAATCATAAAAATTAAAAAAAAATCTGCTCTTTTTACCCAAGTTCGTACGACGGGAGATGATTGTGGAATTAACAATTAATGGATGGAGCAAGACAAAGACCACATAAAAACAAAATGCACCATGATTTCTTTCTGAAACCCAAAATTCTCACACCAAACGAAAGCATGTGTTCATGAATATTTTTCTATTTATTGCGACTAATCTCGTGAAAATCCAAGAAGCAACTACGAGATGCGAAATCGGCAGCGGCGGGCTCGCAAAGCTAAGCCTTCTAATTTTGTGCTAACTTTGCGGCATTTAAGATTCCAATAAGTAACCATTTTGTTAAGTGTTGCAGTAATAAAAATTTAAAATTAAAATGTTTGTTTTTGTTGTAATTTTAAATTTGAATTTTATAATTACTAATATGATCATCAGTAAAAATTTACATAATTATTTAATAATTTGTTTTTTGCAAATATTGAATTAGCCGCCACCGCTTCGCACGGCACAATGTGTCAACCATCCAAGGCTACAACGTAAAAAAATCACACACTTCAACAACCACGCGTCATCGGTATCCCATACGTGTCCACTGCCCTAATTGTGGGAACCTTAAAAAAACCCCACCTTCAAACGCCATGCACAACACTGGCGGTGCTATCACCTCAGAAAAGTACTATAGAAACACAGAGGCCGGCCGGTGTTAAACTGTTAACCAATGGAAAAGAAAGAAGAGACTAATAACAACAAGGAAGAGAGGAACAACGAGGGGGAAGAGGAGGACCGAGTTCCTCAAATGGCGTTGAATCACATCTCGAGGCTCTCTAGAGACGTGAAAGAGTCCATTGATTTCTACTCCAAGGTTCTCGGGCTGGTCTTGATTGAGAGGCCACCAGCTTTTGAATTTGAAGGAGCATGGCTGTTCAATTATGGCGTTGGGGTTCACTTGATCCAGGCCAAGGATGAAGACAGCTTGCCTAAAACAGATCGTGGCTTGGATCCCATGGATAACCATATTTCTTTTCAGGTATTCGATTCGATTCTCTGGCTGTCAAAACAAACACGAATTGTGATCTCTCGCGCATTCATACATACATATATATATTTTTCTGCAGAAAGGTACACGGAAGAAGATATGAATATAAAAAAATAATTAAACGAGAGTATAAAATTCGTAAAGGGAGGAGAAAAGATTCAATGTATACAAGGATAGATAGATGGGTATAATTGATCCTTTTTTTTTTTTTTTTTTTATGATAATCAAGAGTTAGAATTTTGTTACTTTTTTAAGGTATGGTATAAGAGGTGTGAACATTCAAAGGATATTGTTTATTTTTATATTTTAAAATTGTTTTTTTTAATTAAAATTTTTATTTTTTAACTTGGAATTAATACTTTTTTTATTTTCATATTATTTTGATATGCTAATATTAAAAATAATTTTAAAAATAAAAAATATTATTTTAATATATTTTTAAATAAAAATATTTTAAAAACAACTACAACCAAGTTTACATAATATGGAGAGTTTTAAATACGAACATTTATATTTAGAATGGAAGAAAGATGTGAATAATTCCTATATTCATTTGGATAAACGCTCGTCGATCGATACAAAATTCCTTAAAAATCCTCGTGTTCTCATTTAGTACTGTTGACGCCTTTTTTCTTTCCTGTTTATTATCCGGTGAGGCATCAGGCCCTGAAAAACAACCAACTGGGAGCTAGTTTAATTAACACAAGGCTGATCAATGAGAGCCGAAGCAATATGAATGTTGGATGAACTTGCAGATGAATTATTATTTATTTATCTTGTGTGTGTGTGTGTGTGTGTGTGATACGGTCAATGATTCATTTATGTTGCAGTGTGAAGACATGGAAGCACTGGAACAGAGATTGAAGCAGTTCAACGTTGAGTACACGAAGAGGACAATAGACGATGATGAAAACGGAACAAAGATTGACCAGCTTTTTTTCTGTGATCCTGACGGGTACATGATCGAGATGTGTAACTGTGAGAATCTTAAGCTTGTTCCTGCTGGCTCATTAGGCAATATAAAGCTACCATGCGATCGACATAATCCTCCTGTTGATTTTGAGAACGGGCATCATGCAAAATAAGACTTCTGGTTTTCGTTTTTTTTATGAAGAACACGCATCAAAAAAGTAGTTTCTTTAATTTCTACTGTGTTAATCATATATATATATATACACACACATATATATATATCCCGAGCGAGTTGTTTGCTCCGATCAAGTTGTTTGCTTAAAAAACTTGTGATAGCTTCTACTGTTTCCAGGGGGGGGGGGGGCAGGGGTTTGAATTAGATGCTTTTGGGCTGGAAGAGAACAATTGAAAAAATATAATGTTACTGGATTTTATTTCTTCACGTCGGATTTTTTTAATTATTTCCTTTTTCGTGTGTGTATTGTGCTCGAGGTTTAATTCCTTGGAAGAAAAAAATGGAGGTAAAATTGGCCTCGGCACAAATATTTCTTAATCAATGGTTGTTGCTTGATGCAGAAAAATAAGAAAAAAATTAAAAGTTCATGATATTTGTTGCGATAAAAGTGAAAGTTGATGCACTAGCATTCATCATGCATTTTAAAATATATTGATATATCAATATCAGTTTAATATTTTCTTAGGAAAATATTTTAAAAAACAAATTATTATGCAAAAACAAACCCTCGTTAAAATCTCACTGTTTGTTTTATGATTACTTCACCTACTCTGCGAGTATAATTTCAACTTAATTTTGAATATAATAAAAAAAAAGTGTTAATATCAATGATTTTTTTTTTAATTTAAAAGCACAAATGTGTTGTTTCTTAAGACATGTTGTTTGTACTGCAGGGTAGAATTTTAAGTTAATTTTTAACGTGGTATAATAATGTATCAATATTACAAGTGTTTTATTGTATCATGATTTTCTACAACTAGAAAACACAAATATATTGTTTACACTATATAAAATAAATTAAAAAATATATGAATATCTGAACTATAAAATAGTTATTAATGATAATAAAATACTTAAATGAAATGCTACTCTTTATTCTAAAAGCAAAAGATAATTGATTAAACAGATATTTAGCCTTAATTAATCCTGGTTTTAATCTATACTTTTTTTTTATTTTTTTATCTTATAGGCTGTTTTTTTCTTATAAAAAAATGATTCTCGTTTATATAAATACACTATGCAACTAAATCATAATTATATCACGTATAAAAGAAAAAAAATTAAAAAGGAAAATTAGAATAATCACTTTGAAATATTAAAAAAATATAAAATAATTAAAAATAACTACTATCTAAAACAGATTAAGACAAAAAGTTTAAAGATTAGAAAGAGAGTATCAATTGAAATTTAAATAAAAAATAAATGCAAAGTAAAAAAAGATTAACAATATAAAGGTTATTATGTAAAGTTTTTTAGAAAAATAATATAATGAAAAAAGAGATCAAGTGGTAATGGGCTAACCTCATCGTTCTCACACATAGGGGTGGAACCAGAAAAAAATATTAAAGGGGTCAAAATATTAGTTGTTTTGTTATTTAGACTAAATATATTAATATTATGAAGGGAAGGGTTGGAAAAAAAATTCCTTACAGGGGCCAGCCCTTGTCAACCCCCCCTCTTTCCGCCCTTGCTCACACACTTGGCCTTTAGAAAAAGCTCATATGTGTCTAGGCTTGGAAGCTTAGGTCTACTTTCATTGTTTTTTTTTTTGTTTTTTTTTGTTTAAGAGTCAACAACTTGTCATCCGCTTTTGTATTGTTTTAAGGTGGGTGACGGTTTAGCCATTGTGGGAAAGCAACATGCCATTTCGTGTAGCTAATGAGAGATCAAGATCAATGATTTTTTACCTTAAAAACCTATTTCTAGTTTATTTTGACCTAAAAATATTTTGTGAATATAATAAAACATTTAACAATCCCAAGACACCTAATAAATCATTCTAAAAAACAAAAAACCAATCGAGTCAATATAAACTAAATGAAACTTAATCATATTTTATCTATTATGTTTAAAGAGATAAATCATTTTCATTAAACTTTTATTGAGAAAGAAAACTCATTGATACAAATATCTTTCTATTTTTGGCCCATGATATGGCTAAACAATGACTTATTTTTTCTCATTATTTCTCAATGAGTTTCTCTATCTTCTCTTAAATACATGGATAATAAAAATGAACAAAATAAACAAATAGGTGATAGAATAAACAAAATTGCAAAAACTTGAGTTTGACCATGAAATTTTGTTTTTGTTTTCTACATCGTGGTTGTAAAATTAGATCATAAGTAAATGAAATAAAATAAAATAAAATGATAAAAAAGAAGAAGAAGAAGAAGAAGAGGAGAGGGGGTGATGCTTGATGTATATATAAACATAACCAATGAAACAACATAAAAAATCTTAAATCTTCTACGGCATGTAGTGATGTTTTTAAACAAAACAAATTGTTTAACTTTTGGAAATAAAAATTGATACTTATAAAAACATGTTTAAAAGTATACTAGTTTTAACTATAGAAAACATGAGAAGTGATGTTTTTTGAAGTAAAAAGTTATTTGTTTTGTTTAAAAGACAGAAACAACATTAAAGAGCTTTAAATCACAAAAATATCAACACCACATGTTTTACCTTATTATATAGTTTCCATATTATACTAGTTATGATGTTTTGATTTTTTAAATCACAAAAATACAATGAACTTGAAAGTATCTATATATTTTAAAATAGTTCATTTGATTTTTCTATGAAAATCTCCAAGCTATATCATTAAAAATAATTATATTTCAAACAATATCATAATATGCTATCAAGGAATTAAATGACTTTAGAAATAACATGACATATAATTTCATCACTAAACAATTTAATATATTTATTTTTATAAAATATTACATCACAACACAACACTCACATTATAACACTACTTTACACAGAACAATTAAATAGATACAATGGCTCACATACATGGTGTGTTTGAAAAAGAATTATTTTTTTATTTTTTAAATCTATAAATATTAAAAATAAAATTTTAAAATAAAAAAATATTATTTTAATATATTTACAAATAAATATTTATTCTACTAATAATACTACTAATAGATCTAAAGTCTCTTTTCAAGCACTCCGAGCCATAAGACCATTCTCACCAATGGTTCTTTTCACCGAACTATAGCTAGCACTTAATATCAATTTCATGGGCCCTTTCCATCAAGCAAAACAAAGACAGCGAAAAATAATCCAAGTGTTTAACTCAACCAATTAGATTTTAACTCAACCAATTATCAATTTAAAATTTATAAATTTTAAAATTATTAAAAATTTATATAATCATTAATTTTAAAATCCATAAAATTAATGGAGATATATCAAAGTTGATAGAAATACCTACTGTAATAAAAAAGAAAAAGAAAAAAGAGGTGGAGATACTACTTAAACATGTCATAAAGCAATTGGATTAATGACATAAGAGAGTTTTACCGTCTCAAAATATACGTTATAGACAAAAAAAACCCTTATCCCTTACACTTTCTCCCAAGGTTCAACCTGAAGGGCACAGAAAAACCTTCCTCTTCCGGGTTAACCAAACTTAAACCCGAAAAAACGCAAAAAAATGAAATGAAAATAATAATAAAAATAGAAAAAAAAAATCGAGCAAACACGTCACTCTCTTTTCTCACAACACAAACAAACAGAGAGAGAGAGGAGCGAAGCCAAGTGTGTAACGTCTATATAGAAAAAAAAAAAAAAAAATCAATTTTCTCTCAAATCTAGATCAAACCCTAAAAAAATCCAGCCTAAATCCATTTCTCTCATTTCTTCATATATCAGATCCAATTATTGATTGGCGTTTTTGTAGTTATACAGGAGTGAATTATGGCGTCTATTAAGTCTGTAAATAGATCGGCGTCGGTGGCGTTAGCCCCGGACTCGCCCTACATGGCGGCGGGGACGATGGCGGGGGCAGTGGATCTGTCCTTTAGTTCGTCTGCGAGTCTTGAGATCTTTAAGCTTGATTTCCAATCGGGGGATCGTGATCTCCCTGTTGTTGGTGAGTGTCAGAGTTCTGAGAGATTTAATCGTCTCGCTTGGGGTAGGAATGGATCCGGCTCTGATGCTTATGGTCTTGGACTCATTGCTGGTGGTCTTGTTGATGGCAACATCGATATTTGGAATCCTTTGTCCCTGATAAGGTATTTTTTGAATTTTGTTTTATGTATTATCTATTTTGAATTTATCCGGCTCCTGCTGCTCTGCCGCGGTGTACTGCCACCATTGATTGAGATTAGTTTGTTAATTGGGATGAAATGTCAGTGAAATTGGGAGTGAAGGGGAGGATTTCGGAAGTATAGTGAGATCTGATACTAATTAGGCGGTTTCGTTAGTTTTGTTTGTGCATGGATTGGTTTTGCTTTGAATGGGATTTGAATTGAACAGAATTGTCTTGATCAGAGTTGCTTCTTACGAGTTGGGAATATAGGGAAAGATGGGAATTTGGTAAGATTGTGTTCAGATTTAAAATAGTAAAACTGGTATATCAGGGAATGCTCAGCTTGATTTAAATTGAGTTTTGTTTGTGATTTTATAGGTGGGAATGTAGAAGTTTTATGTGGTCTGTAGGAAATTTTTATTCTCATGAGCTTTATATTTATATTCTTTTCCGCGCAATTAATTGTTTTTAAATTAAATTTCGGACAAAACCTAATTTTGAGTTGAGTGTAGTAGAACTTCTTGGCAATGAATTTCATTTGGTTGTTGGAATGGCTGTTTAGATGGTGATTGAATCTCATTTTGAGCTGGCGTTGATGTGAATTTATTTCTATAAAATTTGAAACAAGAGCTTTTCACCTTTCTTTTCTGTTTTGGTTTTTATTTTCGTGCCTTGATCTTTTGGTTGTTTTTAACTGTGCTTTGAAGTTTGAGTTCTCTGTGAAGTTGGAAATGTATAAAAGTAGAGGATTGGTATTTAATATGGGTAATGAGTTACTGGACAGATGATGGTTTGGCTGGAACCAGTTGAAATTATTCTTTGCATTGACGTGGATAGATTTCTTTGGTGGATTTTGAAGTTCCCCATTTTCTTGCATTTAAGAATATAATTCTGCTCTGCATGTAATTTTTCGCAAAAAAATTAATTTTTTATGTTAAATATGTTATGGAAATCTACACTGTAAATCTTGTTTAAATTCTTTTTTCTTTTGTTTGATGAAGCCGTTATTTTATATTTTATATTTTGTTCCCAGTTCTGAGCCAAGTGAAAGTGCTCTTGTTAGTCATCTTTCGCGACACAAAGGACCTGTAAGTTTATTCTTTTATAAATAATTTTTTCTTGTTTCTTTTTTTTTTTCTGGCACTCTAATAGTTTAGATGTTTGATGGTTGGATTTTATGCCTGACACTATTCCTCCCTGTTTCAGGTTCGTGGCCTTGAATTTAACTCCATCAACCCTAACTTACTTGCATCTGGTGCTGATGATGGTGAAATCTGCATATGGGATGTGGCTGCACCTGCAGAACCTTCACATTTTCCACCTCTCAAAGTATGCTACATTTGACACTTAACCATTTTAAAGTTTCTTTTCCCTCAATTGAACTCTTACTGGTGAAGAAGAAATTTATTATAAAGTGCTCTTTATTGCTAGATATACATGTAAAGAGGTGTTTGGGATTGTGTTTGCCCCCCCCCCCCTTTTTTTTTTCCTGAGACTCCTTTCATGTATCCATTAATTTTTGCTTGCTACCCAGCAGCTCCAGCTGATGCCTATTTCCTTTTAAGTCTTTCCTTACAAGTAATTGAGGAGACCCATTGCAATCCATGATACTTCTCCAGTGTGGTTTGTCTATGTGCAACATTGGAGTTATGCAATCTTATCGTAATGAGCAAGGACTGGTGTTTAGGTTGAGATTTTGTATTTTTTTAGTTATGGTCTTTGGAAAACAATGGAACACTTGGTTCAGGCTGTGTGTTTGGTTTTGATATGAGATCCTTGGAAGCTTGCTGAAATATCTTGACATGAGATGGAAAAGATGATTGTTTGTTGGTTATTAGATTATTAGAGGGGTCAGAATGGCAGGAATATCTGTTAATAAGTCAATAACACCTATGAAAAGTTACAGGTCCTAATCAATTTGGTTACTAAGTGGGTCAAGGAGATATTTTTTATTGGCATTGTTATGAAGATTTGATTGGATTGAACATGGTGTTATTGGAGTTTTAATCCCTCAAATCTCTTTTAGGAGCTTTCTGTAAGGTAAAAGGGATGAGTTGGAGGTGTATGATGTTTGTTAATTACTTCCTAGGGGAATTGGTGTATAATATTGTTACCTGTGTTTGGAAATTAACCTTACAATCTCCTACATCTCACATTGCTGGAATGTTTGTTCAATTTTGTACCTTCTTAAGTGTCTATTCTTCACCACCAAACCAACTATAAGGAGCCTGTATGCCCAAGAAGGGAAGTATTGACTGCTCAACACTTGGTCTTCATTTTCCTTCTTTTCTATCTAGTGTCTGAATCCAACAATGTTTTTAGAAAAAATGATGTAGAAGATTTTTAGTGTTTCATCATTACCTTGAAGTAAAGATAACACAAACCGATATAATTTTCCTAATCAGAAAATCCAAGTTTAACAAGTAAAAGCTTCAAAATGTTTGGATAAGGACTGAAACTATGTGACAACAGGTTTATTTGCGCCGAAAAACATCCAATTATTTGTTTCTTTATGCCTGCTTACCTAGAAGTACATAATAACATGGCTAATATAATTTTCCCAACCAGAAAATCTAAATTCAACAATCAAAAGCTTCTAAATTATTGTATTAGGATTGAGATGAAGTATAACAAGGATTACTGTACCGAAATGCCTCCATAGCCCAAAACAATCTTAAATTATCCAAGTATCAGTCTTTGATGATAAATTTTCGAATTGATAAATTGTAATGATGCTGTAATCTCATAATCTTTGCAACCCCCCCCCCCCCCCCCCAAAAAAAAAAAAAAGTGCTCTGCATTCGTCTGGCATTGTTGTCTGCAGAGTTTTGCATGCATTGTAGCATAACTACAATTAAGCTCACGTCATAAGCTCTGAAGGAAGCTTCTGAATAGAAATCTCTTATAGGGAATGTCTCTCTTTTAGCTTGAGAGTTGTCCATGTTATTTTGATATATATTTGGACTCGATTATGCGCTGCCTCTGGTTGGAATCTAATGATGCTGTAATCTCATAATCTTTGCAACCCCCCCCCCCCCCCCCCCAAAAAAAAAAAAGTGCTCTGCATTCGTCTGGCATTGTTGTCTGCAGAGTTTTGCATGCATTGTAGCATAACTACAATTAAGCTCACGTCATAAGCTCTGAAGGAAGCTTCTGAATAGAAATCTCTTATAGGGAATGTCTCTCTTTTAGCTTGAGAGTTGTCCATGTTATTTTGATATATATTTGGACTCGATTATGCGCTGCCTCTGGTTGGAATCTCACACAAGGATGTTTAGATAATGGTGTTTAACCCTTTGGAAGATTAAACTGGGGTCATGCTGCAAATAGCAGCCAGACTTTATTGCCGAATTATTTTCTTTCTCTGGATACACTCCACTGACTTGACTAATAGATGGGGTGTCTCCATTTAGTAAGGTTAGGGTGGTTGTGGAAGGAAGAGGGAAAACCTGGCAAGTTTGATATCATCTGTTAAGCCCAAAGTGTGTCATTCCTTGCAATTTTTTGTAGGTTCTTGTCCGCATTTATAATAGGAGTTAGATTTCGAGGCTGCCAAGAATTTGATTTCATCCTTTATCAAAGAAAGCTTGTAGTTTGTTTTTACTTCTGTATTTTTGAACTTCCTTAAATTTTAAATTGATTTTAGTTGTTGCTGGAAGCCTAATTCTTTATAGTGTTTTCTCGGACTAGAAGCAGTAGGGTTTCAACTTAAAGAACCCCTCTGTCTACCTCCTTTTCTCTCCCTTTCCTGCTCTCTTATTGGTACCTACTGATTCTTTCTCTGTTTTTGTGCTGTGTCTGGTGGGATGTTTATGTAGGGTACTGGTTCTGCTGCCCAAGGAGAAATTTCTTATGTTTCTTGGAATTGCAGAGTTCAACATATATTAGCATCCACTTCTTCCAATGGAATAACTGGTGAGATAGCAAAGTGGCCTTACTTACCATTGATCACATTATTATTTTCTTTTAGTGTGGAAGGCTGACCATTTCATTCATTTGCAGTGGTTTGGGACCTAAAGAAGCAGAAACCAGCGATTTCGTAAGTTTCTGCTTTCTATTCCTTCTCCATACCATCTTTTAAATCTTTATCCTTCTAAACTGATTTTAGACCTCTACTTAAACAGTTTTGGAGATTCAATTAGAAGGCGGTGCTCTGTTTTGCAGTGGCATCCTGATGTTGCCACTCAGCTTGTTGTGGCGTCAGATGAAGATAGCTCTCCTTCTCTGCGGGTAATGTCTTAACTATTGCTAGAGCTTTTCTTTCAAGTATTAATATCTAGTTTCCTAGTTCATAATGCTTTTTGCTTGCAGCTTTGGGATAT
Organism: Populus davidiana; assembly: GCA_030145905.1. NCBI lineage: Eukaryota > Viridiplantae > Streptophyta > Magnoliopsida > Malpighiales > Salicaceae > Populus > Populus davidiana. The sequence continues at coordinate 9,234,351 of CM057797.1, forward strand.
GCGAAACATACTTGAACCTGTGAAGGAGTTTGTGGGACACACAAAAGGTACGACATAATATATGATATTTCAAACTTTTTTTTCCTAGGATATGAGGAGAGAGAAAAAATAGATAGACAAAAAGAAGACAAACACAGACATAGTGTGGCTATGTTTGTGTTTTATCATCTTTTTGAGAGGTAACACTATAAAGAAGCCAGAAATACTATCCTATCCCATAAAGCTGCTTTTAGAGGATATTATTTGAAGATGCCATAGCTAACAAAGCACCCCTCCTCAAGACTATAGAATCCTTTTCCTCCCAAAACAAAATGATTGGGAAGAAATTCTTAACTTACCTGGATCATGTTTCTGGCTTTCCGCATAACTTTTAATTTGCAGATGTTTGACGGATTTCTATAGAACTCATAGCAGTTTTAGATTCTCTTTTTGTTTCATTCTCCTTTGTTTGTGTGGTATAAAATCTAGTAGGCTCACTAGAAACAATTGTCTTAACTTCTCTGATTTCGTGATCCTTTGTAATATTGGAGGCTGAAAGGATATGCTGTGTTACAAAAATCATCTCTGACCTAGAAAATGCATGTTTTTTTTCTTCTCATGTATGTGCACCAATCAGGGTTTACGTTTTATGTGATATTTAATTAAATATCTTCATCCTCAATGGTCCTTCCTTTCTTATCCTGGCAGTTTTCCATGGGCCGATTCTTACACTGAGGCTCAATAATTCTGTTCCTTTAAAACCTTTAGTGATAATTTGCGGTTTAGTATTTTTGATTACTCATCTCTTGTTACACCAGGTGTAATTGGAATGTCATGGTGTCCCAATGACAGCTCATATTTGCTTACCTGTGCTAAAGATAACCGAACAATCTGCTGGAACACAGTAACTGGAGAGGTAATCGAACAATCTTGTTTTTCTGTTTTTCTTCTTTTTATGAATAAAAATTTGATTTATCACATAAACTCAGCAGGAAATTGCTGCTACAAAACTTGTACAACTGAAGCAGTATAAGTTTAGTTGTATAAGTTTCTGTTTTGGTAGCTATGAGATTAATTTAATTTGAATATTTAATCCTTTTTTTTCCTTGCAAGCTCTCACTTGCCTATGCTTTTCTTAAACTTGGTTGATGCTTATTTTTTAATTTTGGAGTAGATTGCCTGTGAATTACCAGCTGGAACCAACTGGAACTTTGATGTTCACTGGTATCCCAAGATGCCCGGAGTTATATCTGCATCTTCTTTTGATGGAAAGATTGGCATTTACAACATTGAGGTAAGCATTTATGTCATGCTGCTACCAAATTTGTTGTCTTCTTGTGGGCCAGCATGTAGCAAGTAAGCGAAGGTAAAAATGCACTCATGATAAAATTATGTTGCACCTCAAGAAAAAAAGAAGATAAAAAAAGAAATGATACACTGGGTTGAAACTTTATAGTGTTGGCTTGGAAGAGTAGGTTGTATAATGGAATGCTTATTTGGAAATTAAAAAAGTCTATAGAAATGCGATATAGTTTCTTTGGCATTTTTAAAAAAAATTTCATTTCCATTATAGAGGTCTTTTGTTTTGGATCTTTCTTTGCAGGGTTGCAGTCGATATATTGCCGGGGAGAGCGATTTTGGAAGAGGTAATGTATTTTATTAGACAAGAGGTGTTGTCAAATTTGTCATCTGTTTTCAGTGTAATTTATTATAATCATACCATAAACTTTAGCAGTTGATCTGGTGCAGTTTAATTTGCTTTTGCGAAATAATAACATGCCCACGAATCCTGGCTGGGATGTGTTCTTTGAGCCTGATGGCCTACACCACCAACTTCTTCCATCTACATTAAATTTTAAAATTTTTCTATTGAGTCATTTACTGCTGTAAAATAATGTTTTGGTATCAAGCCAGGCATGGTTTTAGGTTGTCTTTTAATTCCAAGGTTGGACAAAACTTTGACTGAGCTAAGCTAGTTTAAGTGGTGCCATTGTTCTTGTTTAGCTTAAGATGTCCTACTTGATATATCAACATTAAAAGATGATTAAGATTACTTTGCCTCTTCAATTTTTTTCTTTGAGATTGAAATAGTATACAAGTGATTATCTAATGAAAGAGTGGGATAAAGTATCATTTTAGTGTACCCTGCAAGCATGTTAGGGTTTCGGGACTTTGAAGATTGAGCATTTCATATATGGTCCTTTTTTATTTATTACTTTTTTGTGTTCCTTTCATGCTTTGAAGCCTGTTTACTCTATTTTGAGTTTCATTTCAGAATATCTATTTTACTGTCTTTCTTATGCAGAAAAATTAAGAGCTCCAAAATGGTATAAGCGTCCTGTTGGGGCTTCTTTTGGCTTTGGGGGAAAGCTAGTATCGTTTCGCCCTAGGTCATCTGCTGGTGGTGCTTCCGAGGTAGCTTTTCTGGGTGAAGTTGTTCTTTCTCATGTATTTTCAACTTGTCCTTTGTACTTACTCTTTTCAGTGTTTCTCTCAGGTTTTTTTGCATAACTTAGTTACAGAAGACAGTTTGGTGAGTCGGTCATCTGAATTTGAAAGTGCCATACAAAATGGAGAGAAGCCATTGTTGAAGGCTTTATGTGATAAAAAATCTCAAGAGTCTGAGTATGCATCTGTATATTAAGCAATCCTTTTCTTTTCAGGACAAGAAAAAGAGTCAATTACTCTCTTTTTTTCCTTCAAATAAATTGACTAATTGTTTTGCCTGTCTGGTCAATCATCCTGGCAGATCAGAGGACGATCGAGAAACTTGGGCTTTCTTGAAGGTTATGTTTGAAGAAGATGGAACTGCAAGAACTAGGATGCTCTCCCACCTTGGTTTTAGCGTACCAGCTGAAGAAAAAGATGCTATACTGGAGGACGATCTCACCCGGGAAATAAATGCCATTCGGCTTGATGATACACCAGCCGATGAAATGGGATACGAGCATAATCAGGAGGCCACCATATTCTCTGCTGATGATGGGGAAGACTTTTTTAACAACCTTCCAAGTCCCAAAGCTGATACTTCTTTGGTACCTTCTGGTGATAATGTTGGTCTTGAGAAATCTGCTCCTAGTGCAGAAGAAATATCACAAGAAACAGAGACACCCGAGGAGAGTGCAGACCCATCATTTGATGATTGTATACAGCGTGCTTTGGTTCTGGGAGACTACAAAGAGGCTGTTGCACAGTGCATATCGGCAAATAAAATGGCTGATGCTTTAGTCATTGCTCATGTTGGTGGCACTTCATTGTGGGAGAAGACACGTGACCAATATCTTAAATTGAGCTCTTCACCTTACTTGAAGGTAGCTTAACTTACATTTTTTTCCCTTTTATGTTTTTATTTTTTATTGCACCAAGGCCATTAATGTATTTTTCAAATAGATGTATCCGTATTGCAATGTTGTATTCTTTCCCCTATTATCAATCAGTTAGAAGTTGTCACCTCACTGTCAACTGTTTTCATTTTCAGATTGTTTCTGCAATGGTGAACAATGATCTAATGACCCTCGTAAACTCCAGGTCACTCAAATACTGGAAAGAAACTCTTGCACTCCTTTGTACAGTAAGCTCCTCAAATCCTGAAGAAGTGAATATCATATATAAAAATTGATGGAATTCAGCATTAAATTGTTTATGACTACCGGAAGATATCCTGTTGTTATTATCTAAATGTTGATTGATGATTATTTGCTTTTGCTATTTCTGTTGGAATTAAATTTCTGTGCATGAAGTGGTGCCTGCTTAGACATTTATTTGCAGAAAATAGTGGAGATATTCTTACACCTCAATTTTTATATTTGGACTGAACTGTTCGTTTTAATTATGAAATATTCGACCCTGCAATTCTTACACTTGAATTCTATGTGAACCTGTGATGAGGAGAGGTTTTCACATGGAAATGTTTCTTAAAACAGATGTGCAAGACACTGTTTTTGCTCCATATTGATTTACTTTCATCATAAATAACAGTTCGCACCAAGTGAGGAATGGAGTATGCTATGCAATTCACTTGCTTCAAAATTAATGGCTGCCGGTAATACACTGGCGGCGACTCTTTGTTATATCTGCGCGGGCAATATTGACAAAACAGTAGAAATTTGGTCAAGGCGTCTAACAGTCGAGAGTGAAGGGAAATCGTACATTGATCTTCTTCAGGTCAGCCTGCAGTGAAGTAGAAATTCAACAGTATTTTATGTTTGTCATTGTGGAAGTTTGATTTATATTCTTTGTTTGGCTAGGATTTGATGGAGAAGACTATCGTACTTGCTCTGGCAAGTGGCCAAAAGCAATTTAGTGCCTCTTTGTGCAAGCTTGTTGAGAAGTATGCTGAAATTTTAGCCAGTCAGGGCCTTTTAACAACAGCGTTGGAGTACTTGAAACTTTTGGGGTCTGATGAATTGTCTCCTGAACTTACAATCTTAAGAGACCGTATTGCTCTCTCCACAGAAACTGGTACATCATTTGTTGAAAATTCTTACGCAGAATTATAAAACTTCACAGTTTTCAATCCTTAATCGTAGTTTGTCAGTCAAGTTCCAGACATTATGATGTTGAGAGATCATCCATTATTTTCTATTCCAACAACAGTTACATTAATATGGGATATTATCTAGATCATGGTCATTGAAAGCACAATCTCAAGATTCCAAATCTACGAGTATTATTTTTTGTTGGTTTTAATTTTTTAATATGAGTATATAAACTGAGCCAAACAAAATAAAGGAAATGGGAAAACAAAGGGAGCAAAACTTTTGTCTATGATATATATAAATACTTTTACTAAGTGGTAAAACTTGCGATGTTGCAATCTCATTCCCTTTACCCTCTACCAATCCTAGTGAGAAATTTAGGTTTAAATACATAGTATGGAGACCTGGCAATAGAAATACTTGATTTGAAGTTGATGCCTGCTATGTCAGCTCCATCAGTCAGCTCGGCTGCTTTTCTTTTCAGCCTTGTCCTTACCATTTGGTGCAGGGTTTCCTTTACCCCTGGTGTAGCTCATTCTTAGTGAACTGACAAAGCAAATGGATTGTGTGGAAACTTCTTTTTGTTTGATCTGGTGTGGTCAAAGTTGAGTCAGGTGTTTTTCTGGTGTTTGAGTCATGTTCAGGTCATATAATGACATCTTTTAATAACTCTGGTGTATTGTGGTAAAGGAAGTGTTTCTTAGTTGAAACAAGAAAGAGCTCATCTATACTGTGGTTAAAGTAGGTCCCCCAATTGAATCCAGCACTAATACAATCCAGCATAACTTCTCCTATAGCCTCATGACCCTGGCATTATTGCATTATCAGTGCTGTCTTTAAACTGAGTATCAGATTAAGAAATTGATTTCTGATGCAGAAAAAGAAGCTAAGGCTCCACCTTTTGAGAACAGCCAACAGCAAGTTGGATCAGTTTATGGTGCTCAGAATTCTGGTTTTGGTGTGGCTGATGCCTCTCATTCTTATTATCAGGTGGACACTCATTCCTCATGTTTTTTTTAATTGCTGTTTCTAGAGAATGTGATGTGTTGCTCACGTGAGTGACCACTTCATGCTTGTTTATTTTTTAGGGAGCAGTAGCTCAACAAATGCATCAGAGTGTTCCTGGCAGTCCATACAGTGAAAATTATCAGCAACCTATTGACTCTTCATACGGAAGAGGATATGGTGCTCCTACTCCCTATCAGCCTGCACCACAGGCCCCAGCATATCAGCCTGCACCACAGCCCCAAATGTTCGTTCCAACTCCTGCTCCTCAGGCACCTCAGGTATTCTGTTTTCTTTATCTTGATTTTATGTGATGTAAAAGATAACTTATCACATAGCTCACCTGCATGTTCAGACGTATTTGAGTGCATATACATATGATTTATTTCCTGACTTGGTGATATCCTTTATGTACCAAGACATTCAAACTGATGTTTTTCTGGAAGAGATTGTTTGTATATAGATGTGTTGATTGAAGCTTGAATTATGTTCTCTTTGTTCTTTGGGATAGATATTGACAATTGTGTCAATAGTTAGTGCTACTTGTTACTACCACTCATCACTTCACCTTTGTTCTTACAGCCAAGTTTTGCTCCACCTGCACCTCATGCTGGTACTCAACAAGCCACCAGGACTTTCGTTCCAGCAAATGTTCCCAGTCTAAGAAATGCACAACAGTATCAGCAACCCACATTGGGTTCTCAGTTATATCCAGTCTGTGTTTTTACTGTTGATTGCAAATCTGGTGTTAATGTTTCTGAGTGATACACTAAAAAAATTGCTTGCTTGTTTCAGGGAACTGCTACTTCTGCTTATAATCCTGTACAACCCCCAACTGGTTCTCAAGGACCTATTACATCTCAGGTGGGTGCAATTCCTGGCCACGGAATGCCACAAGTTGCTGCTCCTGGCCCAACACCAATGGGATTTAGGCCTGCAGGGGTTGCTCAAAGACCTGGAATTGGTTTGATGCAGCCACCTAGTCCTACTCAGCCTGCACCAGTCCAACCAGCTGTGGCTCCTGCTGCTCCACCACCAACTGTGCAAACAGTCGATACATCAAATGTGCCTGGTAATTGCCATAACAAAATTGCACTTTCGCTAAAATAGATCTACTTTGGTTATCGACTTTAATCTTCTAATAGTTTTAGAAAACTTCTGGTTTCACCAGGGTTGTCTATCTTATATAAGTTGAGGTTATCTGTGTGTAGCTTTAAGGCCGTATAAAAAAAATAATTGTCATGTATTAGTAAACATTTAGGCTGCAGTTCCTCACTGATGGGCAGTTCTAGTAATCAATTGTCGTGGATGTTGTAGCATATAGATGGTTTGAGACTAGAAATCATGCGTGACTAAAATGAGTGAAAATGATTGCTATCAGAGCATTTGAAATTTAAATGTTGGTTTAGTCTGGATCAATAATCTGCTGGAATCCCAACTAGTTTGGTTTCTAACATTTGATGATAACAGTTTAAATGCTTTGCTTGTATACTACAATGATTTCTATAATGTGTGACTGACTAACAAATGTATTTCAATAACGTGTTTCAGCTCACCATAAACCAGTCATTGTAACATTGACAAGACTATTCAACGAGACATCAGAAGCTTTGGGTGGTGCCCGTGCAAATCCAGCCAGGAGGCGTGAAATTGAAGATAATTCAAGGAAAATAGGTGCCTTGTTTGCCAAACTCAACAGTGGGGATATTTCAAAAAATGCTTCTGATAAGCTTGTTCAGCTATGCCAGGCATTGGACAGAAATGATTTTAGCTCAGCTCTACAAATCCAGGCATGTGTTACTTAAGAGCTATTTATGTTTTGACACTTTTAATATGTGCTGGTAACCTGAAGTGCGTTTCAAGCACCATAACTCTTTCTGTTCATGTGCTCGGAACAGGTGCTTCTTACCACAAGTGAGTGGGACGAATGTAACTTCTGGCTAGCAACGCTCAAAAGAATGATCAAGGCAAGGCAGGGTGCTGGTGTGAGATCAAGTTAAAACACAATTTATAACTATATTTCTCTGCTTGGCATTTCTCTTTTTACATGTGCTGGAGCTCATTTAGCTGGCTGTCTTCTTCAATGTACACAAAAGCTACTTCTCTAGACAGAACTTTAGGGTTTTGGATTTTTGCCCCTCATTGTTGTTACAAGATCTCAACACTCAACAGTAATGCTTTTTCTACCATGAGTCAGTGAAGATAGTTTCAGGACATTAATGATATTGCCTCTTTTTTCCTTCTTTTTTTTCTTTTTGATCTCTTGACATTTGTCTCTAGTATTGGGAAATAGAGTTTTGGGTTTTTGTCCACCAATGTTCTTACAACTTTCATTTCTGGTTGAAGTTCAGTAGTGGCATTAAGCATCTACTGCTGTCACCATCAGTTGTATCTCTCCCTCGTGATATTATCATTTGTTTGAGCAATGGAGCTTCGAATAACGTGATTGTTATTGAAGTGTCTGCCTTGCCCCCTCGTCCTCGTTCGTTTCTCCCACATGAGTTTTGGAAACTTCACTCCTCTGTGTAAAACATTTTCCGGTGACCCTAACGCTCCTGCTCCCCTTGCTTGTCCGCCAAGGCCAGGGCTTTGCACGGAGAGCCACGACATGCTCATAACCTGAACACACAAATGAGATGCATGTCCGGAGTCGGGACTGGTTTTTGTATCTGGTGGTCTAGCTGTTATTTCAATGGCCATGGATGCATGTTTGCAGAACTTGAAAACAAAAGAGAAGTTGCATCTGCCATGGTTTCATGACATGTAGTTCGGGGTAATGAAAATGTCTCTTCGGTTTGCTCTGCTTTGCCGAGTCCAAGAACAAGCTGTATGTCTGTTTCAAAGAATTCTTTGTACCCTGAGGCCTTACTGAGTTTAATTTTAGAATTTCTACCTCTTCCAAGGAAGAGGCTGTTGTAACAGTAAAGTCTCTCTCTCTCTCTCTGATTGCAGGGAAGCTCTTTGCAGAGCCTTTTCTTTCTTGGTATGTGAAAGGACACGATGTAAAAACGGCAAGTCGCTTACGGAACCCACCGAATGGATGATGGGTTGGCAGCTTACCACGTATCCCCCCCACCAAACGACGTGTCGTCAAAAGTTGACCTGTCAGCTAAACTTGTTGAGTTCATGGTGTTCGGAATCTGTTTTCCATCTAGTTTAGGCAGTAACTGAAAATAAAATGAAAGCTTTAAAATGAGGAAAATCACAAAAGTCAGAACTTTAAAATTATCCCGCCGAGAAATCCATCTCTCTCACACATATAATATCCAAAAAAGAAAAAAAAATCTCTTTTAACTTTTGATATGATTATTAAGTAGCCATTCAACAAATTTGATAAAACCAACATGAACGGTGAGGATGTGATGCATAACTTATCAAATTAAAATATTATAGATAAAAAATTAATAAAATTAAACTATTGAATTACTAACAATTCTTTATTTTTTCTAACGAACAATTTTAGTCTTGCTCTATTTTACTAGTGATATTTTGAAAAAGAAAAAGAAAGAAAATAAAGTAGTTTCCAATAATGAGTTCCATAGATGCATACCTTTACCATTCATCTTTTTATATTTCATTTTGTATCTTAGATTTCACTTTTTCTATATCTTTTTATCAAATTTTAAATCTTAAAATTTGATTTATATTATTCTTTAATAAAAAAAAAACAAGAGGAATAAATTGATTTGTGTTTGAAAAGTCAGGGATGACATTGATTCAGTCAGTAGTACAAGGTGAAAACGTAGATTATTCCTGAACCTTGAGGCAAATTGAAATTATCACTCTTTTATTATTATTAATCACCGTGAAGACAAGATTTGAAACTTCGAATCTAGTAATTGCATTGACTGGATGACTAGAAAAGGTAACTGAATTAATCAATAAAAGCCAATAACGTACAGACAAAAGAAATGCCTCTCGAAGAAAACAAGAGCCTTTGACGTTTTCCTCGGCCTGGTAATAACTAATAAGTAAAAACATCCAAGTTGTTCCTCCCCATCATGATCATACCCCTTTACCCTGCAATACTCGCAGCTCCCGTAATTATAATGTATGCTTTGAGAAAACAGAAAACAAATAAAAACACAGAAATCTTCAGGTATTGACCTGGATAATCAGTATCTTGCTCTTCGCGAAATCAAGTTTCAGATAATCTTTACCTAATGTAAGATTGCGAGCTAAAAAACTTGAACTGCCTAAGATTTCTAGTGGAAGAGAGATTTATTTGGTCTTGAACATGAAAGCTAGTCTAGTGGGACTTCAAGCATTTACAAAAAAAAAACGCAATGATGAAAGTGTTCCATGTCAAAAATTGAAGGGAAAATAAATCATACTGATCCACTGGCGAGGAATAGGATCCAAGAAAATGGGGTTCCATCTTATTAACAATAAAAGCATATAGTTTCAGCTTTAGTTGAAAGTCAAGGCAGTGGATGCATAACGCAACTGTCTTGGCATATGAAAAGGAGAGGCACATGCTATTGGTAATTACATGAGCTGTAAAGCCTTGAAATGTGGTGAGGAATATAAACCTTCCTGCTCACTGCTAACAGCTACGGACACCATCTCTCTGTCCTGGTTTTTGAAGCTTGAAACAAAACTTCTGGGCCACCTTCTTCTTGCGTGGATAACTCAACTGAACTGAGCTTCAATTGTTTGAACCAAGAACATTTTTTTGTCTAACATGATATATCTCCATGTGAATGGACAGCTTGGATTCTGTGCAGTCCTTGTCTGGGACAGCAAATTTTCATCCAAAAACAAAGAACAAGTGTTGAGAATGAGACGTCTGAAGAAAAATGTGACAGGTAATGCAATGTCACTTGGAGTTAAATTTCTCCCCATCTCTGATTGAATTTAGCGAAGCTGGTGATGCTGTTTGCCTGTTGCAGCATAATGTTTAGCCCTTAATGAACAAGTGATTAGCACAAGAACGTGAGGAAATATGTTTACGTGTATGATTACACATATAGGAAAAAGACAACGCAGTTGTTTTAAACGAAGGAATGCCAATTAATTATCTTAGTAGGTCCATCTGTGATTAATATCAATCATGTCAGAGGAGTTCCTTCTTAGAGTAAACATAACATCTGCAAGTTTGCCAATCATTGAAACAATTAGCAACCGCTGTTTTATCAAGAATAATAATGCTTGAGTCCTTCACAATTCTTTATAATGAAAGAGGTGGTTTGAAGTTTCAACTGTTTATCCAAATCTCAAAATCTAACAAACTAAGTGTTTATTAAAGAAAGATATGGTTTTCTTAAGATTAACCGGATAAAATTCTGGTAAGACTTTGGCTACCAACCTAGCCAATATCAATGCCCTACATGACAAATGTCGATCTCAACGTAGAAAGAAGTCTCTAGTGCTATACCGCTACTAGATTTACCTAAGCGAGTTAATATGAAAGCTGAGTGTTTTTTTTTTTTTTTTTTTGGAAGTTGCGCTATGAGCATGAGCAATCTCCTGCACATTTTGCAGGAATTTCAAAGCTTATGAGAGAATTTCATAGATAACTTTAGAAATAAATGTCCACAAGAAATGTTTTTTCAACGCCTTTGTTGTCACAGAAATTCCAATTTTGATGCAGTATATTTGTTGTCTTTGGAAATGAATATCTACCTGCAATTTTTTTAGCATGAAAAACTCGTATGTCGTTCTGCTACTGAAGAAGACAGATCATAGACCACACAATTAACTATAGGATTGAACCTTGGCCCACAAGTTTTTGAGTTGAGTTTTCTTGAAACAACGCAATTTTCAAAAGAAACAGATCATCAAGAGAAATTCTCTTCAATGGAAAACAGAACAAGAGCCAAACTGCTTGCTGACAAAATAAGCTTTATTCACACTGATTTTGCCAAAGCCCGACAACTTGTACAAGTAAACATTATGAACCACCAACATTCCTTCATATGATAAGTACTCTTCATCTTTTAATTCTAAATTCCAGTAATGTCTCACCCTAATTCCAAAGATAACTTTTTGTCTGTAGAATACAGAAAATACAGGACCAAACTCTGGCTAATAAAAAAGCTACCAGAAATTTGGCACGTCCGTAAGACATTTGGAGAAGTTAATACTCTAAGCAATCCCTGTTCTGAATCAACTTTAACTTATTTATTCAACAGAATTCTTGACAACACATCAGCTTGGCATAACAACGATGTAATAAATGGAAAGGATCAACAAACTATGCGAGGGACATGAGCCATGTGCCCTTGATCTAAGTGGAATTTAACAAGACATCAACATTTGGATGAGCGTTGAAAAATGATAATTGAGTGAAAACCACTAATCAATGAGCTACCAACAAATCTACAACAACGTAGTTCTCAAGCAAGAGAAGCTTACAAGCCTGAGCTTCGCTCTACTGTCAAGCCACTTCAAACAAATCTTTGCAGCATACTAGATACCATAACAACCTTGGCCACTAAAACTTGAACGAGCAACTGCGTTATCCCTTGTCGGGAATAATTCTGAACCACCCCCAACTGATTGGTTTTTTCTAGCTTGAAAGAGACCTTTTGTTTTACCATGGGCGTGAGATTGAGCTCTTCCTTCCATAGCATATCGTGGACTAACAAATCTAGAACTAGAAAACCGATTTGCAGATTTCAAACTAGACTCAACCCCATCATTCTCGGCATCTGTTCCAGCCATGAGTTCCATCAAATTGCTTCGAAACCCCAAATCTGAATACACTCGCCGTGTATCCATCATTGATTTCCTGCCCATTTTACCATCTATTTCATTCAAATTCTCTTCTCCATCACCTTGTGGTCTGGAACCAAACCGTGTGTTTCTTAGTTCAACAGGACGCCCCATTGTCTCCACCATCATGCACGGATTGTTTAACCCATTCCATGAATGAAGCGGAACCAATTTACTCAAGGTAGTTAACCAATCAACAACCTCCTTCATTGCAGGTCTCCGCTCCCGACAAGACCTCACACATTTAGAAGCAATCAAAGCCAGCTGCTTCCTAATCATAGGATCCTTAAGAGGGAAAGTTCTTGGATCATATATAGCAGCAAGTTTCCCCTTTTTAATTAGTGGAATTGCCCAATCTACAATAGAAGGCGGCGAATGCCCCACATCAATAGCCTTCCTTCCACTAATAATCTCCAAAAACAAAATCCCAAAACTAAACACATCAGTTTTAGTACTCAAATTATCCGGGGTAACATAGCATGGATCAAGATAGCCAATGGTTCCAGCAGGCGGGGTTGACTTAAGTCTATAATCATCATCAACACCACACCTAAGTGCTAAACCAAAATCACCCAATCTTGCATTGAAATTCCTATCAATCAAAACATTTGCAGACTTGATATCTCTATGGATTATGGGTGGGTTTTGTGAGTGTAATGTATCAATAGCATTAGCAATTTGCAAAGCCATCCTAATTCTTCTACCCCAATTGGGTGGTCTAGAATTTGAGTGAAGAATATCATAAAGAGTGCCATTACTCATAAACTCAACAACAAGCAATCTATCCTTGGTATCATAAGCAAAGCCTAATAAGTTTACCAATCTTGGGCTGTGAATCTTGGACAAGATCTCGATCTCGTTATCGACTTCTTGGCCAATTTCAAAACCCTTTGACGGTTTCTTAACAGCAACATGTCGGCCACGTAAAACAGCCTTGTAGACACAGCCATGGCTGCCTTTGCCCAGCAGTTTCTGGTCAGAGAAACCATTGGTGGCTGCCTCAATATCACTGTAGTTGAACTCCTGGATCTTGATGGGTTTTTCCTGTTTGTTTTTAGAAGAAGAAGAAGATGTTTGAGATGTTGGGGTAGTAGAGATTATGCCAACGGCCGAGTCTGCCTTGCAAGAAAGGTATCCCATCAAGAAAAATGTCGGTTTCTTTTTTTGAGAAATCAAGGTGAAAAACGAATTCTCGGTGCCTTTATCGATTGAATAGGTATGAAAGAATGAATATTGCAAGAAGTGCAAGACTTTGATACTTGAAGATGATGAGGAGGAGGTTCTTACAGAGGTAGTTTCTGTGTGGCACCCTGTGGTTTTAGCCTTTTAGGTGGCTGGATGATGGGATGGGTACAGCAGAAAGTCTTCTTTGGGTTCCATGTCCCATAGACAGGGTAGGGAGGAGAGCCCACAGGCTTGGAATCCCTAGGCTATTTCCATGCCATAATTTTATGGATGCCTTTGCTAATTAATTAATTAACTAGCCGCTGCAGTAAAAGCTACTGTTCTTTTTATCTAGCTATGTCACAGGGAGCGAATCCAGATAAAATGAATAATTATTCTTCTAAAAATATTAAAGATGAAATATGATCTGTCAGCTTGAGCTCCCAAATGTTGCGTAATGTCAATTTTTCTTATTTTGAGCTTTATACCTTTTTCTTAAATTCCTACTTTTAGGGCATGTTTGTTTCTTTATACTTTCATGAAAATAGCCTAGGGATTCCAAGCCAGCGGGCTCTCCTCCCTGCCTTGTATAGCCACTACTTAAGTTGTGAAGCGACGGCGATCGTCATTGTGCCATGGCGGCAATATTGGAAAGGTAGTGGCTGCACCGCTGATTAATGCTGGCAGCAAAAGGAAGCGTTTGGTATTGTTATTGAAAAGTGTTTTTTAAAATTAATATATTTTTAATAGTTTTAAATCATTTTAATATATTAATTTTAAAAATAATTTTTAAAAAATAAAAATTATTATTATTATATTATTTAAAATAAAAAATATTTTAAAAAATAATAACTACCACTGATATAATATAATGGTGGCCGACAATGGTGGTGAGGCAGTGAGAGATTAATTGTCCGGATCATGAAATTCCTATTTGATTTGTACGGAGGGCAGCATTAACTGCACCGCCCAATACGCAAGAAAAATGGACTCATAGGACTTGCTACGCGGAGACAGCTACAATTTTGTTGATTTATGATCCAAACGTATCCTAAGGGTAATACCAGATTTAGAATCTAATTTGAAAAACAACTTGAATTGCTAAATCATTTTGACTTTTGAGTCAAGTCAAAAGTCATTAAATAAATAATTCAAATAAAATAATATTATTTAATTTTAAAAAAAAAAACAAATTAATACAAATTTAGTTGAATATAAACTAAATTTGATTAGATTAATCAAACTATAAAATCAACTTAACTAATTTAATCAAATTTAACTGAATCAATATTAAAACTGGTTTAACTCAAAACCCAATTAATTTGGCCTAAATGAATTCAGAATATATAATTTCTTTTGTTTTTTCCATTAATCTTTCTTGATAAATAGATTAAACAATTTCCTTGAAAAACTTGAAATTTAAGTCAAGGATGTTGTGTTTGTAACAGAACTGTAGCTATATTTCGTTTGCTTGAGGCTGTCGATAACTTTCCTGAGACGAATCCTACAAAAAGCCCATAAGTGAAGTAGATAACAACCCATCACATACCACTTCCTTCCGGAGCAGATGTGCTTTTTCTCAAGGGGACCAAAGCTACAAACCATAACTGAAAGGGAAGTTGTAACCTGCGACTGCTCTGAATTCAGGCGATTCATATCATAATCGTTCTTAATAGATAACTCACTGCATTTATAAATTACAATTTTGATATTTTATCTTAAAAAATATTGTTCGAGCAATCTTTATTTTAAATATTAAAGATAAAATAAATGGTATTCGCATCTGGCTTAAAATGAATGGTAAAATTATAAATAATACCTTTTAAAATATTTTTAATTATTTTTTATATACATCTAATAATAAATAAAACTTCGAGCAATCTTTATTTTGTATTCAGAATTTTTTGTTAGGTGGGGTGATTTTTATTTTATAAAGTATAATTGATAAATATATCTTATTTATTTTTAAAGTTTTGTTTTATTAAATATCTTGGAGTATTGCTCATATTATTCAAATACTTTGGCGCATTGCTGTCGATTTGTTTTCAAAACATGTTTACTTTAATTTATTGTTATTAAAAAAATATATGGAATAAATTTTAATGAAAAAAACTTTTCTAACCTAAATTATCATAGTAAATTTTTTGTATTTGGTTTTTTAAAATTCATTGATGTCTAGTCAACAAAGATTGGTGATTTAAATTTGGTCAAATTAATTGATTGATTTTTAATGAAGAAAACACTTGGTTTAGGACAAATTAGTTGGGTTTTAACTTGAAAAGACGACACTTATACCACCACCGAATGAACAATGTTGGAACAATAAAACACCAACTACTTTCAGTTTATTTATTTTTTTAAGATAAACTAAAAGCCATTATCAAAACATCGTGACGTAAAACATATTTCATCATGTTATTGGAACAGTAAAATGATATTTTTATTCTTCCCCCAAAAACTTTAGAAGCTTGCAATTGGTGGTAGAATCTTCTTTGGCAAGGGATTTATTCGACATTGCAAAATTAATTTGGGATAAATTGGCCAGGACACTTATTTTTAGCACAATGTAATGACTATTTTATTCTTAAAAGCAAAAATATATTTAGGTTTCGGTCAGGGGCTCTTCTGCCTCTTAAAAAAATTGCACCACGGTATACTCTTATGAGGAAAATTAATCTTAAAATCCAAAAAAGCTAAGATTGATTTCAAGGGTATTTTAGTTTTTTTTTATTTTAAATTTAGTTAAAGGTTGATTGATAATTTAAAATAATTAAATATTATTAAAAAAGGGCATGAGTTAATGGGTGATAGCCCTTGTGCTTTTCCGGCGACACTTGTGAGGTTTTTATTTTTTTAGTTACTAACTTTTTTGAAATTTTAGTTTTTTTTTTTTTAATTTCATTCCTAGTCATTCATCCCCTTTGATTTTTTTTCAAAAAATTTAAAACGATGCATAAGGAGTTAGAAATAACTTAAACTTAAAGATGCTAAATTATCAATTATTAAAGCCTTGTTATTTAGACAGTTTTTTATTCTAAATGCCAATCCACAGTCAACACTGATTTTTTAGTGTTACAGTATTTAAATTTATGAAAACTATGCATTTTTTATTGATTAATAATCAACCATAAAACCTCTACTATTATAATTTCTTTATATAACTGTTCATTTTTTAAAGATTTCATGAAAAATCATTATTTTTTAGAATAATGATTGTTTTCTATACTATTTTTTAAAAATATTAAATAAAATTAGAATTGTGGAAAATAATTTTTTTTTTTTGCGAGGCTGTTTGAAAAATAACAAAAACAACCATTAATTATTGAGAAATAACTGATGCTGAAAACAATAATGGAAAGAAGAAAAGAAAATGGAAAAAAGAAAAAAGAAAAAAAAAGAGAGGATAAAACTTGGGCTGGGGGCGCGCCAACCCAAATGCAGGGCCTGGACATAACCAGGTTGGCGAGCTGGGCTGGAAAGGTCACTACACGCTAGAAATAAAACTTTAAACTACCTCTTTTTAATTTTGATGAATGATATATAACCGTGCTTATGAATAGTGGCATGCTTGTACATTGATGTAATTAGTAATATATTGTCAGTTATTTAATGGATATATTTTAAAAAAAGAGACATGTACAATAAAAAAGAAAAAATAAAACTCATAATCTAATTTTTTATTTACAATAAAATAAAAAAATACTAATAAAATATCATTAATTATTTTTTTATCATTGAAAAAGTTATTGGTTAAAAACATGATTATAATGTTTTCAATGACCAAATAATGGGTCCACCAAGACCAGAACATGTTGTTTAATCATTGATTGTGTTATTTAAGAAAGAAAAAAAAATATTCTTAATCATATATTACTACTATCTTTAAAGACAGTAACTATATGATTATTTATAACAGTAATATCCACAACAATCAAATCTCTTAATTACTTTTCGAATATTCATGGATTATCCACACAGCCAACCACGAAACGTTATCATTGTCTATCTAACATGAACATTTTTTTTAGATAGAAAGATAGTGTTTTTTTTTCATCTATAAAACCTTCACTATAGCCATGTCGGGTCGAAACTTAATGTCTTTTAGAAAATAGTTTTGATCATTTATGACAACGTACATACATAGTTAATGAATCGATATATATATATATATATTGCTTAATTTCAAATTTAAAATAGTAAAAAATAAAGTAATTAATAACTTAAACATGTTTAAATTTTACAGAATATCATGCTCAGATAACATGAGCCTGACTTGTTTTCAGACCCAATATTTTTAGGTTTAGTTATATGTTGAGCTCAAATACATGTGGATATAAGGAAATGACAAACTCAACATATTGAGTTCAGCTACGCACTAAATCCAAGTATATATGAGCTTGCGTGAGATCCAAGACTTAGCATTTTTGGATTCAACTACACGTCAAGCCTAAGTATATGTGGGTTTACACGAGATGTAAGATCCAACATCTTTAGGTTTAGCTACATGCTGAGTTTAAGTGTATATGGGTCTGGTAAGTTATCAAACCTATTACCTTTAGATTTGGGATCATTTTATGTGTAAATGCATATGAAATTGATGATCATTATAGGCCTCATGTTGGATCGCAAGGTTTTGTTTGTTTATTTTTATGGTTGTTAATATAAAATATTAAAAGTCAAGAATAATTATCTATTTACTTCTCTAAGTGTATAAAAATCTCATAAAAACCCACAATATTTCCATCAACATTAAAATTGTGTAAAAAATATTTGTGATTCCTCATTAATATTGTACAATAGATATTTATTCATCATTAATATTATCATGAGAAAATGACATATCAATCCTTTCATCTAAGCAATATAACAAGGTTTAGAGACTATATATACCCCTTGAACCATATAGGTAAAATGCTTATATTTTTCTATTCTTTAAATATTTATATTCATATTCTCAGAGTATTTATCATACAAAAATAAAAACAAGCATTATTGTTCTTATAATTTAAAATTCATTCTTTTATTTATTGTAATTTCTTATTAAAATCATTAACTTTATTATTGGAGAGTTCTTATTTTCTATCAAAATAAACTGTTTTGCAGGTATTAGATCTTTTACCACCAATCATTAACTTTGTGAATTCTAGAGAAATGAATATTGACGTAAACATGTGATTATCTATTATCCAAACACTAAAAAGAATCTCTATTTATGAGTATATTAAATTTTGGAGTATTATCGATGACTAACTATATATTATGATAAATGAGATTCAAATTCTTAACCTCATCGAGTGAGCAATATCTAAGAAGCTCTCTTACAACTAAAGCAACCTGTTTTCTACGTGAATTGATTGTGCAACAAACTTTCACATTAAAAAGATCAAAACTCATTTTCTTACTTTTATATATTGTTTGTTTTCCAATTCATATATGCAAGAAAATCAGTGTTCATCAACCTAATTCAATCCCGAGCGTCAATATTGCAGGCAGAACTGATGTTGCCGTACTAATTTTCAAAAGAAGCTTTTGTCTAACAACAACAACAACAACATTAGATATGTGACACATGGCTTGCCACTGGTAGATCCACAACTATGAGAGCACGACCATGAAGCCCAAACATAATGGCTAGAAACTGGATAAAGGAAAGAGGATATGCCCCATTGGGCCTTGGCCCATATCAAGGCAAACTTAACTAGCGGCGATGTTGCGTCCCTTAGCCGTAGGTTGGGTAAATATAAATTAACTTTTATTTAAAATCACCATACTTTCATTTCATGTACATTACTTATTTTGGTGTATTATTCTATTTTTTCTTTAAAAAAATCTATCATCAATTTTTTTTAAATAATGATTTAAAAAAGGAAAATTGGACACTATTATTATTTGTGCTACCACTATTTCTACAGCTAATTTAAAAATAAATAAATTAAAAAGATAGAAACTATAGTGGAAATGAGTATATCAAGCCTAACTATTTAAGAATTTGTCTGAGAGTAGGATAAAAATTATTTTTTTAAAAAAATTTTATTTTAAAATATATCAAATTAATATTTTTATTATTTTTTAAAAGTTATTTTTGACATTATCATAAAAATTAATTTTATCAGTGTGAGATATTGATTTCTTTTTAAATATTTTTTATTTAAAAATATATTAAAATAATATATTTTTTATTTTTTAAAATTTATTTTTAATACAAGCATACCAATACATTCAATTTTTTTTTTAATTTAAAGTAAAATCAAAATTAATTTTTCTGAAAAACGCCGCGGGGCAGCTTAATTAAACATGGTCAGTTGGTCACAGAAGAGAACCTGTGCAAAACACTTTGGTTGCTGATACCTATATATTAATAAATAATAAAATCACAACAGATCTTAGATGAAGAAACTAGTTTTGTTAACCATGGTGTTTGCTATTTTTTTTCCACTTTAAAAAAGATAAAGACGTTAGGAAATTAATTTGTTGATGTATATGGACCAAAATACTTTTAAATATGTGACATATTATATAATATATTTTTAAAATAATATTAAGATAACAATATATAAATTGATCAGGATAAACTATAGTTAACTTTCAAAACTCGTAATATATAATATAATAAAACTTAGTGGATTTATATCAAAATAAATTAAAAATTTTAATTATAATAAATCAAATATTAAAAGCTAAAAGGAGCAAAAATTTAAATGTTAGAAAATTGACTCAATTAAATTTATATTGTGTTCACTGCAATGCTTAGGATTCAGCCAAATTTTTTTCGAATGTAAAAAGAAAAAACTTCATACAATACTAGGATTTTTAAAGAAATAAAAAAAACCTATTTTAGTCCTTGAGTTGCTGAGTTTAATAAATTTAGTAATTATAAAGAAAAACTAAATTTAATGCATAGTCTAAGTTTGTATTTTTATTTATTTATTAAAATACCATGTTGCCAATTACTGGAGAGTCCAAGTTTACATTTTCAATTAAATTAGATTAAATGCCATTCAGCCAATCTGTTCAATTCGACCGTGATTCAACTGGACCATATATATATATATGTTAGCCCATAGAAAATCGACGACTTCGTGGAATCTGAAAAGTCTCTGGTAACACATCTTTCTAGAATACATGTTAGAAAGTGAGGGTTGGACACATGCTCTTTTTGAACTTTTTGTTTAGTTAATCAGCTAGGAAAAGTTGATTACTATTTATACATGTATTTAATAGGGACTTCAATAATATATTGTTAACAAAATAACTGAATGGCGTGGGGTTAGTTTGTCTGTTTAAGTAGCTTTCAACTGGGTTAAGATATTTATTTAATCATTTTATAATGTTCTTGTTATGGAGTTCAGTTGATTAAATTATGTTTTTAACTAGAAGATTCGAGTATGGATTTTTTTTTTTATTATTAATATCATTATTCAGATCAACTTGTCCATAATTTGACTAATATTTTTTATTATATAATTTATATTTTGTTATTTGTTTTGTTTTTTATTTTTTAAAAAAGACAGATAACTTCCACTTCTTAGAAAATAAAAAATAAATATTGGTATAAGCATGTTGAGCCATGGAGGCTCAACTGTATAGCTTTTTGTTATTGATTTATTTTGTTTTTTAATTATATTATTTGATGTTGGGTTTTATTGAATTTTATTATTTAATATTAGATTGATGATTTTTATATTTTTATAATATAATAAAAAATTAATTTAATTTAGTAGAGTTCATGACCTGAGTCACGAGTTTAGCAATTTGATTAGGGTGAGTCTGAAATGTTTTTTTTTCCCCACTAGATCTATCCAATTGACAATGTCATATCATGGTAACTCTTATACCATTTAAAAGTATGGTTGTGCTTGCTTTTCAAAGTGTTTTTCATGCTGAAATGCATTAAAATGATTTTTTTTTTAAAAAAAATTATTTTTGAGATCAACGCATCAAAACATCGAAAATATAAAAAAAATATTAATTTTTAGCAAAAACATTTTTAAAATTTTCAAAAACACCGGTTGACCCGTGTTCCCAGACATTCTCTTAGTTTAAGACTCGACCTAAACAAAGGGTATGGACTATGGCCGTAACTTAATCATGTATTTTGTTAAAAGACAAAAGTGTCCCCGACTAAAAGTTAGAATTTTTTTTTTTTTTTTTGCTTTTAGAGAAAAATAGTTCTTTTACTATATTAAAAATAATCCTAACCAATTTACCTCTAATTAATTTTATAATGACTAATATACCCATAAAAAAATACAATTGTATCCCAATCGAAGAGCATGTTTGTTTGCAGGAAAGTGAATTCCAATGTTTGGGAATTATTTGGAAAAGCAGTCAACGGAATCACAATTCCGTCAAACTTAAAAAAGCAACACTCTGGAAAGGAAAGTGTTTTCTTTCTGTTAAAGAAAGGAAAACACTTTCCTTTTTTTTTGTCCGTTCATTTGCCCAAATACTACAGTCTCTCTTTCTCTTTTATTTCATCAAAATCAATTGGAAGCTGAGGAACAAAAGCATTTTTGTCCGTTCTTTATGTTTTTATCTTCTTCTTCTTCGTAGTAGATCTGTAAATATTATGGCATAATTTCTTAATATTCTTTTGGATAAATCTGCTGCCTGGGATATTTTTCCCATAAAATTTTCAACACAAAACAGTTTTCCTCTTCATCAATTCTCGTCAAATGCTACAGTTAAAACTAACCAAAAATTAATCAATCAACCCACATAAAACACATTTTTTCTTCATCAATCACAATCGGGAACATCATCTAACCTTAACAAGGGGGGGAATCCAAACAGAGACCGGTGGGGGGAGAAAGGGGAGAAGAAAAATCAAAACCTTTTCAACAGGGAGAATGAAGAAGGCAAAAACAGCAGCGGCAACAAGGAGAAGAAAGATGGTGATCCTGAGAAGAGAAGCCCATGAAAAAGAAGCCATAGAAGAGGAAAGCCTATGACGCCAAGGGTGACAGTCTTCGTCGTCGTCTTGGCAATCCGATATAGCTTGCTTCAAAGACAAGCGGGCTCTCAAGCCTCCAAGATTTGCCAGGTTTCTTGTCGTTTTGGAGAAAATGATAAGAGGATTGGGACTTGGGAAGGTGCATTCTTTGTGTTTATTCTTGGATAATGATTTTATTTTTATATTATTATTAAGTTAAACGACATCATCATTACCATAATAATAATAATAATAATAATAATAATAATAATAATAGTATAATGAAAATAATAATAATAATAGTATAATAATAACATCATCTTTGATGTTTATTTGATATATATTAAAAGGATATTAAAGGGATAATTGTCTTTACCTGTAAAAAAAATATTTATCCAAAAAATCATAATAAAAAAAAGTTATATTTTCTCTATAATATGATATGATATATATAGTTATATTTTATAAAATAAGTTATGTATGAATCTAGGATATAATAAAAAAAAAATTCATCATTATACTTTTTAGATTTCATTTTTTTATTGTAAATGATTTAATATTTAATATTATATATTATATATATATTAGATAAACTTGAAAAAAATAATTAATTCATTAATAAATTATTTTCCAGTTTATTTTCCATAACACAATCAAACACTGAAAAATATTTTCCAGTTCATTTTCCATAACACTACCAAACATCGAAAAATACTTTTCTGGAATTTACTTTTCAAAAAAAATTCACTTTCCTGCAAACAAACGGAGCCGAAAGCTTCTTTTGTTTTTTTAGGTGAAAGGCAAAAGCGTAAAGGACGAGGATTGTCGGGTAGAAATGGATCATACCTTGTTGGGAACATTATCTTTCACTAATGTCATGAACGATTAGTAGAATTTATTTTCTGTAGAATTTATTTTGATGAAATCAATAACATATATATTTTGATGTCTTGTGTTTGTGATGACGTCAGTGAATTTATTGGATTGTTTGTTCACAAAGATATCACGAAGAACTTAAAAAAGTAATTAATTTGTCAAACGGTAAACAAAATACAACGCCCACATCCGAAGTTTCCTCTCTTGACCACTTTAATCTTTCTAGAAAATACGTATAGAAAATGAAATTACTATGACCGCTACAGTATTGTTTTATTGACTGGTCCGATGAGACGGTAGACTTTACAAAAAGACCGTAATTTGTTAATGACCCGGTAAAACACGAACTATACTCTGACTCACATTCTTCATGTACGCGCCTATCTCCGCGTACTCTTCAAACGCTCTAACATCGACCTTGTACTCTACAAACTTGGGGAAGAACAGCCAAAAGCCGGTGCTCATAACAAACCCAACAGTTAACATCGTCGAGATCATCTTCGGCAGCCGCCACCTGTCGTTCAAGACCTTCTTCAGAGCGATCTCGACCGTTAAACAAAATCCATGAAGCAGAAAGAACCACGAGATCTCCCAGTTGGGCCTCACGCGCCCCAGATAGAAGAAAATGATCTCGTGCATTATTGCCGAGACCACAAAGGTTGCGAAAACAGCTGGAAGTGGGGCCCATTTCCGACCAATCAGATGTGATCCGATGGCACGGGTCGGTTCGTATACGGTGGGGCGTAGGATGCTGGTGACGACGAGGTTCCATCTGCAGCCCCAGAAGTCCTGCAGCGAGGTAGCGAGGTATGGCTCGTTGAATTGAGGTTCAAGTTCAAGTCCTAGAAAGTTTCGAGCCAGGACTGCACCCACGGCTAGAAGGATTTCAAGGAGAAAGTAGACATGGAAAGAGTACATAATCAAGATCACATTTGGATGAATGTAATCGCTGTAGTCATATGCACGTATCAACATGGCCAAGAGGACACCCTTTACTGCATAATTCCGGAGGCCTTCTTTACCTCTCCGAGGAGCAGGGTTCTCTTTGCTTTGCCCATCCCGGCGAGGATTTGGAGACGGGGTTTCTTTATTTTTACCCTTTTGCCGGATCTTGATCGGTAAGCAGGCGAGAGCTATAAAAAGTGGGAGCGAGATTGATGGATCTGAAGACAGAGGACCTTTACCGAAAGCAAAGAGGAGGACCTTGAAGTTGGCCAACCAGGCGATGAAGAATGCTGTGCTACCACCAAGATGCACGGAGGAGATTTTAAGAGGGAGGTAGAGAAAGAGGCAAACTACTGGCAGTACAGAAAGGAGTCTTTTTGTTCCTTTAGGAACTACGTTTCTAATGGAATAGCAAAAGCACAGAGAAACGAGGACAGAAATCCACACCTTAATGAAGTTAAGAATCTCGCCCTCCATTTTTGTGTGTCGACCTTAGGTTTTCTTATGCTTTGCTCTTTGATCTTGTTATTGGTGAAGCTTTAAAGAGGAGGGGTATGGATCAAAATTAAGGGCCTGAAGAAGGTTCGTAGAAATAGTCGTCCGTTGACACACAGATCCATAGGCAGAACGAACGTCAGGGAGACTCCATTTTTTCCATTTTTTCTGCTTCTTTGAAATATTCTGAACGTGAGGGAGGACGCAGAAGAGGAGAGGACTGGAATATTGTGAAGGAAATTGACACTGTAACCATGAAACCGCCAACTATTAGACTTGAGTCTATTGCAAGGGAAAAATAAAAGTATTCGGTCAACTTAAAAGCAATCGAAATCTCTTCTACTTCAACGCTTCTTGCCTTGTACATGAACACAATTTTATTCTTTTACTTTTTTTTGAGGAGGCGCGCGCGGATAACATGTGCTTGGATGGATGCCGAGATGGTGGTATTATTTTTTTTGGGCAGCACGGACAAATAAAATATGTCTAGATGGATGTGGAGATGGTGGACGACTAGTATTCCACATCACCAATCGAAAAAAAACATCTACTTAGCGATTAAATTGTCAGTCTATTTATTATCATAGTTTTAAGAATATAATCAATCTTAGTTGTTTTAGACTTTTTCTTGGACCTAAACATGTCTTATTGGTTTCTAAAAACATCTACTAGTTCATTTACATAATCTATCTATGCTAGATCCCCATCTAATAATGTCAGATTATTACACTAAATGTTCATAATTACACGTGTCTACAAGACCGACTATATCATATTGTCAATTGATTTTTTTTATACGTTGATTTTATTATCTTTTTATATTTTGTAAAAATCATATCATTAGAGTAGGAGTAACAACAAGAATCACATGAACATTAAATCAATGCATATTATATACCTCCTCGTAACTCAACAGCCATCCATGTCTATCTGGTCTCTAATTTGAACCTTTTCTACGTATAAAAAAAGATAAAAGAAACTTCTTTGTTACTTTTAAATACAACCACAATATTTTTCACATATAAAACTCTTACATGATGTCGTATACCAATACAAACCCCGTTCTATATATTGAACCATTCTTCTTTGAAGTTATTGGAATATACAGCACACTATAGATACGCTGACAATATTATTGTGGAAATATGGCTCAGATTTCTTTAGCAAATCCGACATCTTTTGACTGTTCTTTCTATGGCAAGCCCTACTCTATATTCTTCTTCTTATTTGATTCAAAATTGTCTTTTAAACATCAAGCTTTAACTTTTGTTGTTTAATCTGTGTTTGAACCAACATCTTACAAACAAGCTAGCTTTATTCCTTATTGGCAAAATGCCATGACAAATGAAATTGAAGCTCTCAAGAAAAACCAAAATTGAGATCTGGTAATTTTGCCTCAAAACAAATATGTTATTGGTTGTAAATGGGTATATAGAATGAAATTCTAGGCTGATGGCAAGGTTGAAAGATACAAGGCGAGATTGGTAGCTAAAGGCTACACTCAACAAGAGGGAATTGATTTCTTTGATACTTATTCTCCTATTGCAAAGATGACAACAATCAGAGTTCTTCTTACCATTGCTGCTGTCAAACACTGGCATTTATATCAACTTGATGTTGACAATGCCTTCTTTCATGAAGACTTAAATGAAGAAGTATATATGCAATGACCATCAGGTTTCTCAAATCCAAATGATCCTCAGGTTTGCAAACTCAAAAGGAGCATATATGGACTGAAACAAGCCTCCAGACAATGGTTCTCCAAGCTGTCTATCTCTTTATTACACTTCAATTTCATACAGGCAAAATCAGATTCTAGTCTTTTCATCAGACGAACTTTCAACAGCCTTATAATAGTGTTAATCTATCTTGATGATGTGATCATAGCTTCCAACGATCTTGCAAAAATAACCACTGTGAAATAGTTCCTTTGCACGTCCTTTCCTATAAAAGATTTGGGAGAGCTAAAGTACTTTCTAGGTATTGAGGTAGCTAGATCTGCTAAAGGCATTGTTCTTTGCCAAAGAAAGTATGCTTTAGATGTGTTGGTAGACAATGATTTTTCTAGTGCTAAACCAATCAGTTTTCCTATGGAATCCATTCTGAAACTCATTACTCATGATACTTGTCCTTTATTATTTGATCCTATATCTTATCGTAGAATGATTGGGAGACTTCCATATCTCACAATCACACGACCAGACTTATCATATGCATTCCAAACTCTCAGTCAATTTATGTCTGATCCTTATATAATGCATTTGCAAGCTTTAGAGAGAGTTCTTCGGTATCTTAAGGCAACACCAGGTCAAGGATTACTTCTCAAAGCTAATTATGATCTACATTTGAAGGCATTTTTTGATAGTGATTGGGGTGGTTGCATTGACACTAAAAAAAGTGTTACTTGATTTTTAGTTTTTCCCGAGGATTCACTCATATGCTGGAAATCCAAGAAGAAACCGACTGTCAGTAGGTCCTCAACAGAAGCTGAATATCGAGCTTTGGCAACTACAATGTGTGAGCTCTAATGGTTGATTTATTTGTTAGCCGATTTACAAGTACAACACTCTTAGGTTGTATTGATGTACACTGAAAGCAAGCAAACCTGCTTCAGAGATTACCTCAAATTCAGTACATCATAAACGCACTAAATATATACAACTCGATTGTCATATAGTTCGGGAAAAATTGCTGGAGAGTTTGATTAAAATCATTCACACCCCTTCCAGATTTTAATTGGCTAATGCTTTCACCAAACCCCTCGGTTGTCTCAACTTTCATCATCTACGTGCTTAGCAAGATGAGAATGGTGAATATTCATTCTCATCTTGAGGGGGAAATTGGAATATACAACACACTATAGATACGCTGTCAGCAAAGCCATCAAAGCCACGTCTACAGATCGTTAGTGCCATGCCTGCAGATTAGCAGTTAGTAGTGCAAAGTTAGTTATAACAGTTAAGTTAGTTATAAGAGTTAGTTAAGAGTTAGCAAAATGTATATATATAAACATTCGTATCCCCTGGTACAAGGGTGATAAGAAGAAGAGAAATAAAAGAAGAACAAAACTAGTGGCTGCTCATAATTCTCCAGAAGAGCATAACACACATTTCTTCTCTCAAGGATTCACCCTTTAATTCTTTTTTCTTCCTCTACACTTCTCATTTCTTGCGCAACACTTTACAGAAGTCTTCGTTATTTTCTTTTATTGAACTCTTCTTCTTCTCCTTCAAGATCCTCGTGCTATGTGCGTCAAATTAAGACAGCACTCCTTCTTCTCCTTCAAGATCCTCGTGCTATGTGCGTCAAATTAAGACAGCACATTATCAAATATTTTATTTATATTCAAATATACAAAAGCAAATATTTTATTTATATTCAAATATACAAAAGGATGGTGTATAAATTATAAATGATCATCGAGAACAAAGAAAGAGATCATAGACCGATAACATATTATATAGAGGCAAAATGGAGAATGAAATCTGCAACTTGATAAAGGTATGGTTCTCAGTCTTCGCTTCTGTATGCTATTGCTATGCTATTGGTAAGGTAGTTCCGAAAGGAACTCGAAGACTTGTCTTTCTGCTCCCGATCGTTTGCCTCTTTCTTTACCTTCCTCTTCATCTATTCGCCATTCATTTCAGAGGCCCCACAGCTTTTTTCATTGCCTGGCTTGCAAATTTCAAGCTTCTGCTCTTTGCTTTCGGCAAAGGCCCTTTGTCTTCAGATAATCCATCCATCTCTCTGCCACATTTTGTGGCTGTAGCTTGTCTACCCATCAAGATCCAATACAACGTTAATGACACATCTCCAAAATCACATATACATTCCCAGAAGCTTGAAGATGGTAAGAGATCATATCCAAATTATGGGATCAAGACTTTGCTTTTGGCTATATTGGTGAATGTTCATAATTATAGTGACTATATCCATCCGAAGGTCGTTTCCTTGCTTTATGTCATGTACTTGTATATCCAACTTGAAATATTACTAGCCATAGCAGCAACCATGGCTAAAGTGTTGTTAGGACAAGAGCTAGAGCCACAGTTCAATGAGCCCTACCTCTCCACTTCATTACAAGACTTCTGGGGTAGAAGATGGAACCTCATGGTTTCAAGTATCCTTCGACTTGCCGTTTATGAACCCACCGGCAACATAGCCTCTGGTCTTGTGGGCAGAAAATGGGCTCGGATTCCAGCAGTCATGGGGACATTTTTTGTCTCAGGTATCATGCACGAGCTCATGTTCTTTTACCTAGGGCGTGACAAGCTCACAATGGAGTTGACTTGCTTCTTTCTCCTCCATGGACTGTGTCTAATAGTTGAGAGTGTTTTGAAGAAGTGTTTTGGCGGCAGGTGGAAGTTGCCGACGGTGATTTCCGGGCTACTGACTACTGGGTTCGTGATGTTGACGGGGTATTGGTTGTTTTTACCGTCATTGTATAGCTGCAAGGTTTTTGAAAGGGCATCTGCAGAGTATGCCCAGTTATTCACTTTCGTAGAAAATATAATTCATTGTCATTAGAATTTGTTTGGTTCATTGGCGCATGCAGGCTGGTTCAAGGTTTGAAAGTTTTTTTTTTTTTTTTTAATTTAGATTAAAGAAACAACGGGCCATCTAGATGATGGCAGAAACAGTTTACAAGATTCAGCAAACCAAAATCCCACCAATGCTAAAAAATCATCCTCTCTGTCAAATACTCTGTTTTACCAAGTATACGGCCATTTAGGTTTGGCAGTTTGTTCCTTTTTTTTTTTTTTTAAATCAAATCATGTATTTTATAGAGATTATTAGGTGCAATTTCCTTTGTATAAAAACAAGTTACATTAAAAAAAAAAATTGCGGTGAGAAAGGAGGAAAATCCCATAAGGGTAAGAAAAAATCAGATGAAGTAGATATATATCATTGGAAAGAAAAGAAAAGAGTTACCTCTAGTGAGTTGATGTACTATAATTTCTCGCGTGAGAGTATAATTAATGAGTGACTAACCTATTGTTTAAATTGGTACAGCTATCATTAATTATAAGTCGAAGGTCAATGGTTTATGATGAAAAAGCCCATTAAAAAAAAAACAAGAGAAACTAGTTAGAGATGAGTTCAAGATTTATGACTTTTGATTATTTTATTTTTCTAGTAATTTGATTTTTTTTTCAAGGTAATTGATATTAAGTTAAGGTAATTGTTTACTAAAATTTACAAAAGATTTTCTTTAATGCTTAAATAAATATATTTTTTTAGAAAAAAACAATTATATTTTAAAAAGAGATTTTAAAAATAAATATATAATAAAAAATGAAAATTAAGAACTTAGAGTTTAAAAAATTCATATGATATTCATAGCTCAAGAGTCATGTTTTTTCATGGAAAAAAGAGGTTAGATTATAATTTTACCCCGATAACATTAATGAAAGATAAATATTACCAATATATGTATTAATGCGATAAAAATATGGTAGACTCTTAAAAGATTTTTATACATTATCTTTGACACAAAATTAATTTTAATGAAAATATAATAAATTTTTAGAGAAATTTTATATAAAAATCATAATTCAAATTATAATTGAGTCCATCAAGACCGAGTTTTTCTTCTAAATTGATGCCGTGAGATCAAGTCTATGCCATTTAGCTATTTTTTTTTAGGCCAAGTTATTCTCAAGACTAAAAGCTCATGAAAGTGCATTTTTCGTATACTGAGCCCCTGAGGGCTGCTGAATTGTTTTTCCAAGACAGACTCTGTTGAGGCTGAATCCAGACAGATTACCTGAAACTATGAGTTTTTAAACTCTTAAAAGGTTTTTTAGAATGTGAAATTTGAATTCATCGACTAGATATGAACTTGGTCATTCCCGGAAAATATGCTCTTGACACCACGAAAACATCTGTGAACAATATCGAGACACAAAGTTCCGATCCATTAAATAGAATATATATATATATATATATATATATATATATATATATATATCCCATGGTTGAGTTTTAAATAGAATATAATAGTTTATATACCAACGCTAAGTTGTAAGTTGTTTTAACATAATCTTGTTGATTTGACTAATTAAAAAATAATGAAAATGATTTTTGAAGAAAGAAATGAGGACAAGACCGAGACAATAAAAAATGATGAAATAAAAGTAAATAGAAAAATTGGGTGGCTGAATTAAAAAGGAAAAAGATGATGAGCAATGATGCGACAAAAATAATTCTAATTTTTAAATTCCTCATAATTTGAAAAATATATACTTTTCTACTACAACTTGCTTTAAGATTCTAATCCTATAAAAGCTACTTTATTATCCAAACTGAACCTCCAATAACAATTTTTTTCTCCTGCAACAGCAGAACTTCGAGAAGAAAGCATGTGGCTGGATTTGGATTGACATTCTGCAGCTCTTTTTTAATTCGTGACCGGTGATTAATATACTGTAGGTCTACGGAAGATCCCTCCATGTATATTCAACTCACCCCCTCCGGCCAATCGGTCCGGGGGCCTTTTACAGTTTGAGCAATAGTTTAAAACGCCCAGTACAATATTTCTGTTCATCAGAAGAAAAGAAAAGCAGAGAAGACGAGAACAACTTGAGCTAGCTCTGTATACAGACTTCATAATCGAGCATCAGGAAATCAAAAACACTCTCTTGGAGGAACAGGAAAAAACTATGGAGGGTGAAATTCGCAACTTCCTGAAGGTATGGCTCTCGATCTTTTTTAGTTTATGCTGCTGCTATGCCATTGGTAAGGCGATACCAAAAGGAAAAACAAGATTCCTATTCCTAATCCCATTTGTGTGCCTCTTTTTCTACCTTCCTCTTAATCTCTCCACCATATTTCTTGGGGGCAACACGGCGTTTTACGTTGCTTGGCTTGGAAATTTCAAGCTCTTACTCTTTGCTTGCGGTGAGGGCCCTTTATCTTCACAATCTTCGTCAAGGTCTCTCTTAAATTTTGTCTCTGTTGCTTGTTTGCCCATCAAGATCCAAGAAAACCAGCCTCCTGTAATACCTACAGATCAAACCCACAAATCTTCGTTGAACTATGCAATAAAAGGTGTGCTTTGGGCATTTCTGGTAGTTGTCCATGATTATAATGAATACATCCATCCAAAGATCATCATGTGTCTTCTATGTCTCCATCTATACATCTTCCTAGACGTTGTCCTAGCCTTAGTTGCAGTCTTGGCTCGAACCATCCTAGGACTAGAGCTAGAGCCACAATTCAACGAGCCACACCTCTCTACATCTCTACAAGACTTTTGGGGCAAACGATGGAACCTCATGGTCAGTAGTATCCTACGCCAGACCGTCTACGAACCCACCCGCAACATTAGCACACGTGTAGTCGGTCGGAGGTGGTCGGCAATCCCCGCTGTTATGGCCACGTTCTTGTTATCAGCCATTATGCACGAGGTCATGTTCTATTACCTGCTTCGCGTGAAACCGACATGGGAGATCACATGGTTCTTTCTTCTACATGGATTTTGTGTAACAGTGGAAATTGCAATAAAGAAAGCGTTAAAGGGCAGGTGGCAATTGCCGAGGCTGATCTCAGGGCTCTCCACCATAGGATTCGTCGTGGTCACTAGCTGTTGGCTGTTCTTTCCTAAGCCGCTCCAGTGCAGGGCAGATGTTAGGGCGTTTGAAGAATATGCGGCACTAAGAGCTTTCGGGAGGGGTTGCTCTCATGCTGTGTTTGGACGCCCTTCCATCACCAGAAGCTATTAGCAAATTAAATAGGGCAATACAGGGAAGGAGAAAGCTGCGTCTAGTTCAGTAAGTCCATGATGAGGAAACTCATGTGATAGATAAATAAAGCGATGCCCACCATCATTCTGAAAAACAAAAATGGGTTTTACTTCAGAAAAATTGTATTCCAGTTCTGTTGCTTGATGCACACTCCTGTTTGTAAGAAAGAGGAATTTCTTTTATATATATATTGAATTCCAGTGCCACTTACTTTATCGTTATTTTTCTTCTTGAAAATATATTTAAATAATATTTTTTAATAACAATACATCAAAATAATTTAAAATAAAAAAATAAAAAATTTACAAAACTATATTTCAACCACAACAACAGCAACCATCATGAACTCAAGAGAAACATCATTATCTAACAACTAAGCTCCACTGAAAATTATATTATTTGATTTATACTCCAACTAGTTATATACGAATGAAAAAAAAAATTGTATATACTCTAGCTAGTAGTTTGTTATGCAAAAAAGTCCATTATTTCTCTTGATTCGAAGAAAATCATTATAGTAAACATGAATAACAGCTGAAGTACAAGATAATGTGGACGTACACAATGATTCTACAATTTTTACATCTAATGCTACAATGTATCAGACAAGTATGGTTGGATACAAGAAGGAGAAGGAAAAATCGTTTTGAATTTACATCATGTTCTAGGGCAGGTGGCTATGGTGTCAGGATTCGGCTAGTAGTTTCCTTGAATTGAGATTTAATGTAAGAGCTAAAGCTATTCCAGATAGAAAACCTGGATCCAAAGAACCGTACAATAACTGATTTTCTTGATCCTTCTCTCACAAATTCCAAGTCCCTGGCAATGCTATTCTCGACAACTTCTGCATCCTCATGTAATGGTAGGGCAACTGAACCATGGGATTCCAGGTTTTTAATCCACCCACGAAGCAAGTAATTCACAGCCTGTTGTAACACAAGAGTCAGCTGTCTATGGAAGCAATAAAAAGCAGGTATATCAAGGCCTGGAAAGATTATCCATTTCACAGCCTACACGGAACACATCAATTAAATCAGACCCAGGACAGCAATACCACAAATATCTGGAACTCCAATGCAACATGAACCACTTCCCAAAAACATTTGGCGATTCCACGATGCCTTGAGAATTCATTCTTTACTAACATAACACAACGGTTCATTGATTAATCCTAGAAAACCTAGTTTCGGTAGGTTCGGAAATAAAATTTGAGACCACTGCAGGGATGCCAAAGAATCTAAAATATTCTCATTCTCTCTACCTCCACACGAGTGGAACTGGAGTTTTGATTATATCTAAGTACCGATGTCATGTACAGGTTAAAGGTAATCTTCTCTTGTACTCGCAGGCAGCAGCTATATCCAGAAGTTACAAGTAGTTATGGCAAGATTCTTGTAAATTAACTCCGTTGAACTAGTATAGCCATTGAAGTTTCAACAATTATTCCCTCCTTGTTCAAGTTTTCTACTTCCCATAAGATTAACATACTTATTTCCGGATCAATCATCACACTGCCTTCTCTTAAAAAAACAGGTGTTCTTTACCCAAACAAATAAAAGCCTGAACGCCACCTTCAAAGCATGAACTACGAGATAGGCAATAGAAAGTGCCATTAGACAAATAAGCGATGAGCTACATACCTCAGGAACTTCATCATGGGGACAGTGACCAGCTGGGCTGATCTCATAATACGGAGCTTCTGGCACCTGCTGTTTCACCTGTAGGCCCCAGACAGGCTTCACCCAGGGGTCCTCCTTTCCATACACGAGACAAATGGGAATATCGCTCATTTTACAACTAGAAACACAAATAAGCTATGAGCCCTTCAGTTCAAGCAAGAAAAAAAGAAGGGAATGAGTGAATCGTCAAGAAAAGTTAAGAGCTATTAAGTGCTTGCCTGGCTAAAGTCTCCCTGAAGGATAGCTGTCCCTGAGGCGCAAACATTATTGAGGCAAATGATGCAGCAGCAGCAGGATGTTGTGTAATCTCAAGAATACGAGAAAACACTTTGTCAATATTTGTAGAATGATCTGCGTAAACCTGTTTAAGTATCTCTGCAATACTTTTAGGGTCACTTATTTTCTGCCAACTGGGAAAGAAATTAATAACATTAGTAAGTTGGAGAAGGTTGATGCATAACAATAACTGTACTGGTGATGGTGGAGGCCGTAGGAATTAGATTAAAGCAATAATGGCTTTGAAGAGATAAATACAATGACTTATTTCATGAGACATGCATGTTAAACAGAACAAGCAACTACATGAAGCCGCCCCCAACAAAAAATATATTGTTTTCACAATTTATGCAAAGCCTTGGTGAGACTCTTTACTAGTTTCACCAACAACATGATACCCATGTATTATATATAGATTGGCACATGAATTCTCTGGATCCCAAGTGTATGGGTACACAAATTAAATTGTATACACACACAGTAAAAAGAAAAACTTAC
This sequence comes from Populus davidiana, assembly GCA_030145905.1. NCBI lineage: Eukaryota > Viridiplantae > Streptophyta > Magnoliopsida > Malpighiales > Salicaceae > Populus > Populus davidiana. Next base: position 9,269,140 of record CM057797.1, read on the forward strand.
AAGAATTCTATGAGCTTTCTAACATTTGCAGGTAGAGGAAATGTCCCAGACCATGGAAATATCCTTGCTAATCTTGGAGATCTTATTGGATTAGGTAGAAACCCCCAAAACGGAGTTGCATTTAGCAATGTAACACCTTTCACTAAATGAGGGTATCTTGCTGCAAAGTATAATGCAACAAATCCTCCCAGCGAGTTCCCTACAATATATACTGGTTCACCAATTACCTGTAACATAAATGATTAATGTAATCTGTGCCTTTATGAGCTATCACGATGCATTTCTCTTACATAAATGGCCATGTTGTCGTAAATACACAATCTTAATGACACCTCTTGTGAATTTGAACGCCCATGTAGAATGCAAGAAAAAAGTAGGAAACAAGGATTGGTGTCCATCTCATTAAGAATCAATCTTTAAGAGTCTATGTGAATTGTGCAATATGAGAAGAACTAATTGGATGGCAAGCATAAAGCTATGGTCTTGAAGCACAAAGATATGAAATCAATATATAGAGTTGAGAAGAAAAGGTATTCTAGAAGCATTAAAGTGTGGAGTTGGAGAAGTAAAGTACAAAGGTACGTAAAAATGGAGTTGAATTGTTTTTCAGAAGGATTTATGTGAATTGATATGTCAAAAGATAAAAAAGAATAGCTGCTTTCCTAAATGAGTGGAAAAAAAGAGAGACGAGACCAGACAAAATTAGATAAAGAAGCACTTTATGCAATGTAGAAGTGTGACAAGGTTGAAAAGGCATGGAAAAAAAATCATAGTAATTGCAGATCAGAAATAGAGTAACTGAGTTTATTTCTCACTTTGGAAAAGCACTAGGAAAAATGCTACCAAAATGGAAAATTGGATGAAGGAGACATGATCAATGCAGAATAATCCTTCACGTGAGCTTAACCATACAAAATCCTACAGAAAGTGCATGAATGTACAACAACGGAAAACTAAGCCAATATATATTATTGTAGATATCCATATACAATATGCATGTATATGTGACTCAGCCATCTTTCGTTATTGCAGATTGGAACAGAGAAGACATGTAAGGATGTTTGACTACCTCTTCTATGAATTTGCGAACCTGGTCCTGCCATAAATCCATAGAGAAAACAAGCTCATTCGCCCATGGTTCAATCTCATCTCCAAACCCCCAAATGGAATCCTTCCCTTCTGAGGCAGCCCCATCCTTTGAGAACAGAGTGGGATTCTCAAATGGCAATGACATTCCCTGCCCAAGAAAATCAATCGCCCATACTCTGTAGTCACGACCTAAATCCTTCAATTGCTTCTCATAATGAAAGGAACCAACACCAAATCCAGGAAGAAACAACACTGGTGGAGAATTCACATTTTCACAACCAGCTTTCTCATAATGCACATTAAGTTTAGGCTTCCATTTCCAAAAACAACTGCTTATGGGGGCACTATATTCACCATTGGATTCATCTGGCAATCCCGGAATCAAAACCTTAGTCGGAGATTCTCCATTTTCTGTAATACTCCCCACGTCATCCTCTCCACCAACCACATAACTACTAGAATTTCCACTGAAAACCTTTGAATTACCATTCTTTGACCCTCCAAACGAGTCAAGTGGCCTAGAACCTTTCCCATGATTGAGTTTTTTCAAGAACTTATCAACACTAGAAAATCTCAGTGACCCATTTCTTTGATTAGTCCTGGCAAACAGAATTTTGCGTTCTCTACTAGTAGGGAGCTTTAACTGGGAAGAATTTGATCCACTTTCAGCTAGTTTCCACCTCAAATTTACAACAAGACAACAAGATGCGGTACTGGAAGTAAGAATCTCCATGCCCCAGAAAGGTTGATCTGCAGTGATCAGTTAAATCATATTGATAAGCAAACACGAAGCTTACCTTCTGTGTAGTTGAAAATAGAACTCCATAAAAATAAGAAAAAAAAGAAGCTAAAATCATCATGTTTCTATACTATTATAGCTTCCAAATGTTTAGGAAATCATGACAAATACTACTTATCATAGTCTTTACTTCTTTTCTCGAATTAATGAGCTCAAAGCTATCAAAGTTTCTTTATTTTCTTTTCTTTCCCATCATTTCAAGCTACCAAACAAAGCTCAAAGCAAGAAAACCAAACTTTTACAAACAGAACTTGATAGAAACATATCTAAGCAGCTCTTTAACAGAAAACCCATACCTCATGAGTTGATGTAAATCTATTAAAAAAAAGTATTAAACAGTGAACAGGAAAGTTTATTACTTAACAGATCGTGCCCCATAAATAAACAACTTATAATATATTGGAGAGATGTCTCTTACCTTTAGTTTCCAAAGAGAAGTGTCATTAAAGTTCGATACTTTATGAAATCTCTAGTAACCTCCGTGAACTTCGGAGATTTAAGTAGATCTAGAGAGAGATGGAGACACTGGGAGTCTGGGGTTGCTTGAACGCTTCTCCTTCTTATAACAGGCCAGGAAAAGAACCTTTCCTGATTTGCCTTTTCTTTTCTTTCTTTCTTTCTTTTTTTTCTCATTTATTGGTGAGTAATAAAAATGATATCCTGACAAAATGTTCAATTTAATATATATTTAAAACGCTTTACATGCTTGTACGGTTGCAGTGTTGTGTTTGTTTTTTATCAAAAAAACCAAGGAATTTTTTTTTTTTCGTCTTCTTCCAATTTCTTTGAAGTTTCGTGTCCCAATAAAGATGGTGGTGATGTTCAATAGCAAAGATCCAATGAGAGGGCTACTAAGACTTTATAGAGAAGTTATTAGATACGTTAGGAACACTTTGAAAAGTATTTTTAAAAGAATTTTTTTTTATTTTTTTAAATTCATAATTTTTTATATTTTTAAATTATTTTGATATGCAAATGTTAAAATTATTTTTTTAAAAATAAAAAAATATTATTTTAATATAATTTTAAAAAAACTATATTTTAAAAAATAACCGTAATTATACTTTTAAACAGTTCCTAATACTTCATAAGTTATAAAGAAGTTATTAGATAAAGAACTATATAATTATTTTTTTAATGGAAATATAGTTCCTACCATCAAAATTAAAACTTATTTTAATGTTTAAAATGCAATTTTTAGTATGTTTTAAAATGAAAATAATATAGAAATATATTGAAAACAAAAAATAAGCAGTGAAAAACAAAAAAATAATGTTTCTTTTTTCCGACTGCAGAGCAAAGAGCATGGTTAAGATTATGATAAAAATTGTTTTTAGAGTATTTTTTTATATTAATACATGAAAATAATTTAAAAATATAAAAAATTAATTTAAAATTAAAAAAGTATTTTTTTAAGAAAACAATTAAACGCAAAATCAAACACCAAAAAAAATTATTATTAAAATTTGCCACGTGGCTGATGACGATGGCTGGCAAATGATTGCCTCTTTTTTAAAATTCTTATTAATTTGTTTTTAAACTAGGCCAAGTGTGTCTGGTCCAAGATTGTGGGCCTAGTTGCCACCAAGCCTATGCACATAGGCCTATGACATGTTTATGGGAATCATCTCCAATCTTGCAAGCCCACAACGTCATGTTGTTAACACTATTGATTGACAATTATTATCAACCAATTGTTTCCAATTTTTAACGTTCATGCCAAATTTCAAGCGGGAAGAGATTTGTTTTTAATTCACAATCAAATGCTGACAAAGGACTTTAAAAAATATATTGATGTGTCTTCGACAATAAATATAAAAGAAGACACCACCCAAAAAAATAATTACTTATTTATTTTAAATATCTCGGAATGAAACAATAGGATATTAAAATTGAAACAAAAAAAACAAAAAAAATATAAATGCATCAAATCATGAGAATAAAAAATCTCATTCTGTAAACACTTCTAATCATCATGTTCGCATTGCTTGATCTAGCTCTTAAAAAAGGTGTTTTTAGTGAGATAAAATGAATGAATATGAGCCACCAAGGAATTATTTATGTGCTTCTTATAGCAATTATTTTCTTCACAAATATATAATCTATAATTGAAAACATAAGTACTATACAAAATTAGATAACAAGAAGGATGATAAAAAAAAAAAAGGAAACAAATAGATTAATACATTTTAAGCCTACTATGGAGGAGAAGATGGTGGTGGAGATGTGTAGTATTAAGGAGCTGGTGATGATAGTGATTTATAATATTAAGAAAGAGGTAAGGAAAAAGATGTTAGAGGTAGAGACTTGTATATGTATGAAGGTGGGGAAGGAGGTGCTAGAGGTAGAGAGGACATGTAAATATACAGAAGAGGTGGTGAAGAAGATGGTAGAGGTGGTTACTTGTAAACATAAAAAGAAGGTGGGGAAGAAGATGAATGAGGGAGGGGTGAATGATGATGAGACTGGTGGAGATTTGTAAATGTATAAAGGTGGAGGGAAAGATGATGGAGGTTGTAGGGATTCGTAAGCATAAAGAGAAGGTGAAGAAAGGGATGGCAGAGGACGAGACTTATAGATATAAGAAGAAAGGGGTGATTAAGATGGTGGCGGCATAGATTTATATAGATAAAAAGGTGGAGAAGGTGATATAAATGGTGGATATTTATAGATGTATAAGGGTGGTAGTGAAGGTGATGGTGGAGATGAAAACTTATAAATATGAGGAGGAGGAGGAGGAGGTGAGGGTGATGAGGGTGTTAAGGACTTGTAGATATAAGGAGCAAGAGGTTATGATGGCGGTAAAGGTGGGGATTTATAGACTTATGATGGGGGTGAAGGTGGTGATAAAAAATATGGTGACTTGTATACATAATAAAGTGGCGGGGAAGAGGGTTAGTGGAGGTGGAGACCTATAGATGTAAGGAGTAACAGGTAATGGTGATTGGGGAGGTGGGGATTTGTAGACATATGGTGGGGGTGGAGAATGTGATGGTGGAGGTGGTGAGTTATAGACATATAGAGGTGGAAGAGATGATGATGAAAATGGTGGGGATTTGTAGACGTATAAAGAAGGTGGTGAAGGAGAAGGTGGAGGAGGAGATTTATAAATTTATGAAGGTGAGAGAGAGATGAATGGGGTGGATATTTGTAAACATAAGGTGGAAATAAAGATGATGATAGAGGTGGCGAGGACTTGATAGAGATGGTGGAGTAAGAGATTTGTAAATGTAAGTTAAAGGTAGTGAATGTGATGGAAGTGGTGAAGACTTGTATCTATAGGAAAATGATGGTAATTTATAGTAATAACGAGAAGGATAATAATATGGTGATGAAGGCAATGGTTGAGATGAATACTTGTAAAACTTGTCTTTATCAGCAACTATATTAATAACTACCAAGCATAATGCCAAACCATATACTAGTTGAGGCCAAATATTAAACATTTTTGGCAAAATTGGCTCCTTTTTAAGTCAATCTCACAACTCAAGCATTCTTTACCTCGTTGATTCAATACTAATATGGAGATGGAAATGACTACAAGGTTTTTAGTTTTTATAGCAATTCCCTTAACTAACACATGCAATTTTTTTTATTGTTATTGTTTGAGATCTCTAACCTCTAACAACCTTTAAAAGTATTCTTATACTCTTGCATTTCTTGTCAAAACAAGAACAATAAAAAAGGATGATGGGTTTTCATTATGCTCCATATAAATGATATAGGTTTATAATTTACTTTATAGGTTTGTGAAGACATGAAGTATGATTAGGGATATCACCTGACTTGTCTGGTGTTGCATAAAATTAAGAACATGTTACATATTGATAAACCCAAATTTAATGAGCTTAGAAAAACCTTGAAGGTTCAAAAACCCAAAATCCCAGGCAACGTGCCTGAGCTCGACCGCTCATAGGCTTATTGTTGAGAAAAAGCTTAACCCTCATGGACTCAACCTGAGGGAATGGTTTAGCCTCAATGGTTATTGACCCAATATATTTTGGATTTTACTTTTTCTATATCCATCGATGTATAAAATTTTTCTCAAAGAGTTACCATATTTTCATCTTATTAATATTTGTGTAAAAAATATTTATTATTCATTAATGATATCAAGGAAAAATGACTCTTCATCCTCTCATCTCCATAAAATGACAAGATTCATGGATTATAAATACTTAATGAATCTTTTAAACTCCAGGTTTACAATCTTCATTCTCTACTACATATATATTTTCAGATAATCTCTTTCTAAAATATCATTCCACACTCTCTTAAGCATCCAAGAATCCTTACCCTACCATAGGAGACCTTTAGAGGTATGTAGCCTCCAACATCAAGTTACACCTATTTTGGTCATCCTAGGCTAAAAAGAGTGGAGCAGATTGTAGGGATCAATTGATTAATCTATTTATCAACCAACATGATCTTTTTTTCTAAGTTGCTTCAGGTTTTTTGGGCCATCATCATATATCAACTAAACTTTATGTTTAATGAACAATTTTATTCAGCTTTACAAATAAAATGACTTAGAGAAAAAAAAGAAAAGAAGTTTGCTTCTTCTTGGAAGCAAAATATTTAGCATATCATTATCTTCTATCAGCACTAAGAGCACTAAGAGCACTAAGATCCCATGCCAGTCATACTTAACATGTATTATGAGGATTCTAAGCATCATGTTAGTAATTAATTTTAAGTCAAAGTATGGACTTTTAAGATTAAGAATCAATATTATATATATTAATCACTTATACAAATATAAAGGGTTTTTTTTATTAGTCCATTTATTGTTTTTTTTTATATTATTTAAATTGTCAATTTAACTAATAATTTGGGACTTGAGTTTTTTTAACATATTATTTTTTTTTTACATAAAAAAAATATTCGGCCTATAACGAAGTACACGTAATATATCCATTGTCCATCTAATATTTGTCATAACAATACTTAGAGAAGGGCAATATTCTTGTTTCGTGTTCAAAGAGAAAGTGCATCCCTTCAGGTATTGTCAACGATGAACATTGAAAATAAACTACTAGCTTGAAATTTATGGAGCATTTTATTTCTGAATCTAATTCAAGTGAGAGTTGATTTCACAATCATCTAAAAGTTAGTATGGAAATATTTTATTAATTAACTCAAAATAATTTGAAATTTTATTATGGAAATATTTTTCCCTCAAAATTTCCCAATAATTTATCACTTAAAATTTAAAATTTTCCAATAATTTTAAATTTTAATGCAAAAATTCCTCCTAACATTAACTCAGCTACTTCTTTTATTAACTAACTCTAATCAATTCGAAAACTTTGAGAGAAGAAGTTTCCATTGATGGATCATAAAATTCACTCCTGAATTTTATGGTTCATCAAATCATATAAAAATAATAAATTATTTCTTTTTATAGTCATTTCCTATTAAAATTAAAATCTTACGAGTTGATTTTTTTAAGAAAGAATAAAGGAATAAAAAAGGAAATGAAAGGCCTTGCATGGCCCAAGGACCGCTATGCTTGGCCCAAGGTCGTTGATCCAGGTGCTCCTAGTCCAACTACTTTTCTTTTTTTAAAGTGAGACAACAGTTGTTTAGGATGGAGGGCGTGTCGTCTACGGTTGCTGGATAAGTGACTCGTGCCATGGCTTGCGTGCCAACCGCTGCTCTTGATTATTCAGTACTTGTACGGTAATCGCGTGTCGCTACCAGCCCGTCTATAAAACTTGTTTAAATATTTAATTAGTTTAAAAAATTCATGTGAATGAAATTAAAATAAATTATATATATATATATATATATATATATAATAAGTGTATTTATATTTGAGTTTAAATATATAAAAAAAAAAGAGAAAAAGAGAGGCGAGTAGGAAACCAGAACCTCCCGTCGTCGTCGTCAGAATCCCTCATCCTCGACGCCAATCCATGGAAGCCACAAAATTGCATACCTCTCAAATTCTCCCTTCCCATGCACCATCAAAACAGCCTCCAAGCTCCCCTACCACCATTTTTATTAAAGAACTACATGACAGTGAAATTTGATTAATAGAAAATCTTGAAAGTTCAGCATGGAAGTGCAGTGTTGCGTGCCTCTGGTTTTCTGTGCCTTTTCTTTAAAGACGGGGACCTGAAAACAGAGAGGGCAAGTAACAACGTGGATTTTCTTTTTCAGAAAATAAATAAATATAAAGCCGGATCATGAACTTAAATTCATTTGACAGAGGAGAGAAGGGAGCAGAAGCAAAAATGACTTGGTCTCAGCTTGATCTGATATCTCCAGAACTAAACTGTGTCTAACCCAGAATCAGCCAGCAAACCCACAGCTCTGCATGTCTGACACTTGCCCCCCCTCCAATTTCTCCCTCACCCCTTCATAAACCCCACCTGTCTACTACTGCTGAAACACAAGACAAGAGTAAATTTCACCAGCAATACAGCACTCAAAGCAAGAAAGCTAGCTGGAGAAAACCAACACACAATGGGAAATGGAGCTGCCCATCTGCTCTTGCTGCTTGTGCTCTGTTATGGGGTCACAATGGCAGTGGGGTTATATAGAGAGGAAAAGGAAGACTGGAGAGGAGACAGGGATGAGACACACATAGATAGGGAAGAAGAGTGGTTATTGTTGCAAGATTCAAAGCCTGTGGTGAAAACTGATGCTGGGGAAATGAGGGTGCTCAGGAATTATGGTGGAAGGATTATAGATAGGCCTATGCATATCGGGTTCATTACGATGGAGCCCCGAACTCTTTTTGTTCCTCAGTATATCGACTCCAGCTTGATCCTCTTCATTCGAACAGGTGTGTAGTCTTCTTCTTAAATCTCTCTATTTTGTTGCCTTCGTAGATTTCTGTCAAAACTGCAATACTTGCATGCATTTACAACATATCCAAAAGTGGATAATGAGGGCTCTAGTTTTTAAAACTTGTAATTAGGAAAAATAGAAGATGAGTTGCTCGCAGAATTAATGCACAAGTATCTTCCACATTATCTGTCTTCAGTAGAAATCTATAAGCATTTTCTAAGTACTTTGCAAGGTTTCATAACCAAATTACCGAAGGAGATTGCTTTAGGTAGATCGGACATCACGGATATAGGAGTTTCCGTGGACTTTAATTTTTATGGCAAATATTATTTATTTGCACTTTGGGTTGTAGGGGAAGCCAAGGTTGGATTGATCTACAAAGATGAGTTAGCAGAAAGACGATTAAAGATCGGGGACATCTATCGAATTCCTGCTGGCTCGGCATTCTACTTGATGAACGCAGAGGAGGGGCAGAGACTTAACATCATTTGCAGCATTGACCCATCTGAGAGTTTGGGATTGGGTTTTTTCCAGGTACGACATTACTTAAGCAACTCGAGAAATATTTTGTCGCTGAATCTTGAGGGTTCAGGACAGCATAATTTTGTGCCTGGAGCCTTCTAGCAGTGGAAGTTCTAAGGATTATTTATGACTTAAATATGATTAAAAAAGTTTCGGTACTGCTTGTTTTTTTGAATTATTAGGTTGCGCAATGACTGCCATCTTTTCTGATTTTATGTTTGCAGTCCTTCTACATTGGTGGGGGAACCTATCCAACATCCATTCTTGCTGGTTTTGAGCTAGAAACCCTTTCAACTGCGTTCAATGTAAGCAAGCAGATCAAAGTTGCCCACTAAATATCCACCATTAGCCTCTGCTCCTCGATTAATTTATTTGTAAAATAGTTTGATAAATTATGCAATGCAGGTGACAACAGATGAAGTAAGGGAAATCATGACCAGGCAACACGAGGGTCCGATAGTTTTCGTAGGTGATTCTAGGGCACCAAGGCCAAGCTTATGGACAAAATTCCTTCAACTGAAGGAGCAAGATAGACTACAGCACCTGAAAAGAATGGTGAAATTCCAACAACAACCCAGTCAAGGAGAGGAGCAAAGGACATGGTCATGGAGGAACCTCTTGATTTCAATATTTGGACAGGAAAATAAGAAAAAAGGTGAAAAAGTTGGCAAATCCCCTGATCCATACAATATCTATGATAGACGGCCTGACTTTAGAAACAACTATGGATGGAGCATTGCCCTTGATGAGTCTGATTATCAGCCTTTGAAATACTCTGGCATCGGTGTCTATCTGGTTAACCTTACTGCGGTAATTATTCCTGTCCAGTCTCTTGATTTTGCTCATTGTTCACTTTGTTTTAAGATATCCAATGCATTTTTTCTTCAGAACAGAAGCAGTATCAACTGAAGGCTTCTCCATACTCTCTATATATAGGAGTTTCATCCTCTTTAACAGGAACCAAATGGTCCTCTACTTATCTACTAACAGAGAACTGTTAGTATTGGATCAACTAGATAATACATTGGTAGAAAAACATCCACGTACAAATGTTACTGAATTAGTAAACTCCTTAATTCTTATCTTTTGGGGCAATTTTTGTCTTAGGGATCAATGTTGGCACCTCATGTGAACCCAACAGCAACAGAGTACGGAATTGTTTTGAGAGGGAGCGGCAGAATACAGATTGTGTTTCCAAATGGAACACAAGCGATGGATGCTATAGTAAAAGAAGGCGATGTTTTCTGGGTTCCAAGATACTTCCCCTTCTGTCAAATTGCAGCTCGGTCAGGTCCTTTCGAGTTCTTTGGATTCACAACTTCAGCTCGCGAGAACAGGCCACAGTTCCTGGTTGGGACAAACTCAATTCTTCAAACCTTGAGAAGCCCCGTGCTTGCGGCTGCTTTTGGTGTGAGTGAGGATAGGATTAATCGTGTCATCAAGGCACAGCGCGAGGCTGTTATATTGCCTTCAGCAAGTGCAGCGCCACCAGATGAGGAGGAGGGGGTGGCCAAGTTCAAGAGGGTGCAGAAGGTGATCAAGAGCTTTGGCAACGAAGTGATTATGGGTTTCGATTAGAAAAGAGTGAAGTGCAGGATAAAGTTCGAGAGGGTGCTGAAGGTGATCAAGAATATCTTTTGGGTAGCTTATATTTTCACTTTTCTTAGTTCTTTCTGTTTGTGTTCCTTGCTTCGTTGCTTTCACTGTTTGTCTCTGAGTTGTAAATAAGAATAAAATCGACTTCTCTTAGCTACTGATATCCCCCTTTAATTTGTTATCGCCATGGCCATTTGAGATTGGATTATATTGGGAGGGAACAGCGGCCTAAACCTTCACAGGACAGGAATAAAAACTAGCCAGGGGTGCTCTGAAAATGATTTTTTGATGATCATTTCAGTAATTTGGTGTTTCGCGATGAACAGAGGGGAGATCATTAGGTAGGAGGGAGCTATAGGGCTTTTTAGCAAAATTTATAATCCAATTCTGTATAGTTTAACTCTAATTATAGTTTAATTTTTATTCGAATCTCTTTCTAAAAGTTGAAAAAACGTTTTCCAAGTAACATAATTAGAATAAAATGAAGAAAAATGGTAATTCATAATATTAAGGAATAATCAAGCCCTCACAACTAGTTTGTAATCACAGTGAACGTTTTGGACAGTTGGGTTGAAATTTTATAAAATCTTGGAGTTGCTGTGTTTTACGTGGTAGAAGATTATGCTAATGGTGTAAAAACAATATAAATTAAATAATAAATTGATAAACCGAAAAATAGTTCTTAAAGCTAATAACTTTTATTTTTTAAAGTAAAACATGGATTTTAATCCTGATTTTTCTTTTTAATTTATACTTTTCTATTTTTTCTATTAAATATTATTTTTCCATATTAAAAATATATTTTTTATTTTTATAAATACATCATACAAATATAGTTTATTTATAAAAAATATATGAATAAATTAAAAATAAATTACAATAATATCTCTGAAATATTATAAAAATACAAAAAAAAACCCTAATACTTTAAACATGTGAAATAAAAAAAATAAGACAAAGGTTATTAATTTAAATAAAAAAAATTAATGCAAAGTAAAAAACATACATAAAAAGAAGATATTCAATTAATATTAAAATTAATAAAAATCAAAGACTATTAGAATAAATATTCAAAAGATTATGAATGATCTGAAATAAAAGTAGAAAAATAATGTTTTTAATTAAAATTATATATTAATGTGATTTCTTTTTGGATAATTTTTTTATCAGAATATTTATTTTTTAAAGAAAAACATTATTATAATCATATAAACAAAACAAAATAAAATAATAATATTTTCATTATTATGACATGAATGTCTATATATATATATATATATAATCATGCAATAATAATAATAATAAAAGGTGTATAAAAGAAAAAAAACAAAATTTAAAGAAAAATATAAAATACAAATTATGAAGGGCTATACAAAAAGGTTTTCAATAATTTATAATAAAATATAATCTTAATTTTAAAAATGATATTTTTAATATATTTTAAAGTTATTATTTTCAAGAAATTGAATCAAAAAAACAAAAATAACTACATAATGGGCTGTATATATAGAGGTTAGGTGCGAGCTTGGGAGGCCCAACATGCTTGACCCATTTCAAGAAAAGGCCATGTGCGGGGCGAGACTCTAACATGACCTCTCTCTCTCTCTCTCTCTTTTTTTTTTGCCAAAATGGTTTGTCTACACTATATATATATATATATATATATATATATATAAAATAGATAGCGTGTCATGTGCTTGTTTAGTTTCCAACCATTGAAATGGTGCTTGAAAAATCGAGTTGTGATTTTTGAGCTCCAAAAATTAGTTTTCAATCTATTTACAGCTAAAAAAACCTAATAAACATATTTATTATGTCAATAAATTAATTTCTCAACTCAAACACTCCTAAATCATTTCAATAAACAATTTTTTTTTTAATGAAGGATTCCTATATGATCAAAGATTTTATCTAACAATCACTCTTAAAGAAACAATACGTTTAAGCTTCCTTTTCTTTTCTAGCTCAAAAGCTTTTTTATTTTTATCACTTAAATAGCTTCTTATCTCTTCACGTCTTTTATCAATATTGCCTTCTAATTCCCTCCTTTGCATCTCAATACCTAACAAGAAGTCTGCTTGTTTTATTGAATTCGACTGAATCATTTATAGCATTTATGCTCTGTTTTATTCATTAAATCTTCATGTTATGATTAAATGACTTAACATCTTGCTTATGTTGATCTTGTATAGCTTTCTTCTCTAGTTTAAGGCTATCATTCTCATCTTTGAGCAAACTAGAAATAACTTCTCTCCTCAGCTACATGTTCGGCTTCCTTTCTTAGCTCCTCTTTTTCTTTATTAATTAACTCCTATTCAGTTTTAAATTTTCCCTTCTCATTTTTCTCATTCATGAGACAGGTCATTAATAAAAACACATCTTCTTTCTTTTCTATATCACAGCTTGCCAAAAACAAAGTCTCAAGAGAATCTTTATTAGTCTCCATAAATTTACCATGCTTCTTCTTATTATTTGAATTTTTAAGCCTGCACTCATACTGATAATGATCAAATTTTTTGCAGTAATGACAATGAATATTAGACTTACAATCTTTTTTTATAGTAACTATACTTATGACATTTATGGCATTGAATTTGAGACTTGTCATGTTAATTTGAATCTCCTTCATCTCTATTATTTGTTTTTTTTATTGTATCCTGTCATTGATCAAAACTATTATTTCTTCCACCTTTGCCTCCACTACTTTGACTATGTTGATTGTGCTCAATTTTGTTTAAGATTTCCTCCTTCATCATCATGTTCAATTGAGATTGCAATGTATAGTTAATGGCTATTGCAGATTTCTTTGAATTTATAAGTGATGCTCATGAACCTCATAATTCATTAATTGATATCTCATTCAAATCTTTTAATTCTTCAATAGCTTCTACCATGTACTCAAAATAAAGTGTTATGCTTCAAAATATTCTCTTCATAACTAAAAGATCTGATATTTTTTCTCTATTGACTTTCATCTGATTAACTAATTTTTATGTTCATTGCAAATACTCCTCAATAGTCTCATTGTCTTTTATTCGAAGAAGCTCAAATTCTATTCGACTATGTGTAAAGTATGTTACTTTACCTTCTTTGCCTTGTCTAAACCTTTGTAAGATTTGTCATAAATATCTCAAGTTTCTTTTGTAGTTTCAGCATCTTCTCAAACAGAATTCTATTTTTTGAAAGATGTGATTTTTCTTGTTGGCTCAATTTGTTTCTTGCACATTCATTTGACTTTGAAACTCCATTCTCGATAACATCCCAACCATCAATATACTCATAAGAAAGATTGAATCTAAATTTTCCAATATTCAAAATTATTTTTTCCATCAAATTTGTACTCTGAACAATCCACAAATTTTGTATTAGAACCCATCCTTCTGAAATGATTAAAAAACTGCTGTTGTCTTTGCTAAAAACAAAAATTGATGCTGTATTGCCCTTCGCTTGCTGCTAAAACAACTGTACTGAGCTACTGATAGGGAGAAACACTTCAACGTTGCTGGTTCATGTTACTCCACAAGCAGAAAAGAACTACTTTTCTTGCTCTACAATTTCGTCTGCTCTGTTGCGAGTTTTGAGGTCTTTTTCATTTGCCTTGGAATGAGAATTTTCTATTGCTCCTTCTGCTACTGCTGTGAATAAGACAGCTGCTCGAACTGAGCTGTTGCTGGGAGGACTGCCGCTGTGGCGCTGCTGCTATGAAGAAACTTGCTGCTGGTTCAATTTGTTTGCTGCTTCTGCCTTGATCTGCTTGAAGGCTTGCTTGTTCAATAAGGCTGGTGTGATTACAAATTAAAGCTGCTGTGTTTTCTCACATAATTAACCTAGGTTCTGATATGAATTGTTAGAAACAAAACACACAAATATTTGGATTAACCTCCCAATCTTTATTGATTAATCACTCTTAACACACCACCCTCTTTTACCAACTCAAATTCTGAATGTGTTAGACCCTTTTATTTACAAGGAGATTGCTCCTCTAACTATCATAATGTAAGTAGGAATATAATTATCTAATTAAACAAGTATTATAATAACTAGGATTTTATCTAACAGTTGGCAAAATTGGCTACTCTTCAATTCGATCCCACAACTCGTAGATTCAATACTAATTTGGAGAAGGAAATGCCCGCAAAGTTTCCAGTTTTTATAGCAGTGACCTCAACTACTGCATATATATTTTTATTGTTGTTTAATGTTTCCAACCTCTAACAAACCCCAGAACTATTACCATGTTCTTGCATTTTTGTCAACATCAAGAAAAAGAAAAGGAAAACGGGTTTCCACTAGGCTCGCTCCACATGACAGATATATGAAACCTGATCCATATTCTCAAGATTTTACAGTCAAATTGCTGTTAGTATTTGATCATTCTATGAACGGTGGGATGAATTCTGCACCATCTTCCCTCTCTGTGGCTTCTACTTCACTACCATGCAAATGATAATCCCTATTGACAGACATTACATGGAACTGCTGCGAACTTCCATCTTTCTTTTTTACTCGAAGGTCAGGGAATTTTCAGACTAAATACTTCTGATTCGCAACATTATGGACTTGTTGTAACATGATTTAACTTGTCCATATGGGTAACAAGTTGGGTAGAGAGAGGGAAAATAGTCACCGTGCATACTAGTAGGTGCAGGCTCTGAATGGGTCGTATAAAATTTTAAGCCGGAATCATTTTCAAGATTTGGCCACAACAGAGGACTAATTCTACTGAAGGATTATAATAAAATTTCTCCAAAGTCGCAACTGGCTCATCGTGAAGGAAAATAATCCTTTTATTTTCTCTTCGTTTTTATTTTTCAATTACACAAGTAACAGTAATTTATGATTTAAGTTGAAGAAAACATGTCCTGGCATGTTTTACACATGGTTTAATGCTAAATGATATCACCTTTGTCCATGTCATATCTTGTATCAAGCAATGTGAGGAGATTTGCAGAAGAATGTACAAATTGGCATGATCATGGTATGCGAAAAGTGGAACGAGAAGTGTGGTTCTCAATAGCACTCAGATACTAAGCTTGGGACGGAAGTCGGAGTCTATGAATCGAGTGCTAAATTCATCCAAGCAAGCCATCCGGATACGTTCAGGTGTTGCTGGATTATCGAGAGGAAACCACTCATGATGCCCAACTTCTGCTCTTGCAGCTATAATAGCATCTTTGATGGCAAAAAAGACAGCTGAAGCCAGGAAAAATGGAGGCTCCCCAACAGCTTTAGATGAGTGGATAGCCTTTACATTTGGATGACCCTTAAACCAAAATGGAGAAATAAGTTAGAAAGTATTTTTAAATTCAATCTTTAAATTAAGCTTCTCTATAACGGGAAACTTAGACTATCAAGTGAATGAAAAAACTAGAAGATCTGGAATGTATATCGGCGGGATTTAATTATAGCATTGCAACCATAATACCAGTAATAATCAGAAACCACTTTGACATCAAATGGAAATAACAGACAGGATCCAATCTCTTATGAGATTTAGGAAAACAGAGATGATGAATGCCAGAAGCACCATAAAGGAACAAGGAAGTGATATCTGAACCATCTAGTAACAGAGGAATGGTGAAAATATACCTTGAGAAGTGAAACGCTGAATTTGAACGGGACATCATTCATGGAAGGAATCTTGTAACTTCCAGGCCCACTTGTATACAAACAGCCAGGAGGGATCCACTTATGTTCTGCATCTCCCCACTTAAGTTCTTCTATGGCCACCCATCCCAAACCTTGTACAAATGCTCCTTCAATCTAAATTCAATTGGAATGAATACAATAAATTTATAAGTGAACATATACATGATTACTGGCGTAAAAGGCAATAATTCAATGCCTCAATTCTCAGAGTTTTGTACAAGGACAATAAAAAAATGTTCAACATAAATTGTGAGGTGTATGTAGTTTATTATGGATGATGAAAATCCCAATTGAAAACAGAAGTGAAAGGAAAGGCACCTGTCCAACGTCAATGGCTGGATTGATAGAGTAACCAAGATCCAGTATAATGTTTGCTGTCCTTGTGTGGAAATCTCCCGTCAACGTGTCAATTTCAACCTCAGAAAATGCAGCCCCGTAGGTGAAGTAATTAAATGGGTTTCCTTTACCAGTTGTCCAGTCAAAGCCAATGTCAGGTGTAATGTAGAATCCATGAGCTGAAAGGTCTATTCGCTGCATGTAGCAGGCTCCAACCAGCTGTGGAAAATTGAAAAACAAATTAAATTTCCTCATATTATACTGGTCACAATAATCAAGTACCTACATTGATTCATTCCATTAAGCTATTAATAGATCAAAGTAATCAGAATCTTGTTAAATACTACAAATATGCATCTACCATCTACTGATTGATTCAAAATCTCAGTCTATAGACTTATAAATAACTCCATGTTCCATACAATTCTGGCCTCAAAACATCGTTATTAGTTTTACCATTTGACTTTGTGAAACGTATTCTATGTTTTATTATACAATAGTTCCACATAAGGTAATATCGTTCCCTGCTGAGAATCAGGGCCTGGAATGACATGCATACCAGTTCTTCAAGAGCAGTAATGCTCTCGTTTATTTAATTGTATGCATGCACAACTACAAAGTTTTATGCTGAGGCAACAAGCCTTTTATGTGGCCATGCAATGGTATAGGCCTGAAGCAGAAGGATATCCGCTTTTTTTTTTTTTTTTTAAATGAGAAATATATTGTTGAAATGCACCCCATTAGCTTGGAACTGAAACAGGCCACACGATAAAGGGAGGGTACAACAGGTATAAAACTTTATGACTGAAGACATGAAAAAATGAAATTTTAAAATCCAGTAATCAAATTCAAATCCAAGAAACAAAGTCATCAGTTCTGTTAAGTCCTTGCTGTGCTAGCTGATCAGTGAATCCATTTTCTTCACAAAGGTATAGACATGACACTAAAAAGTATGGAAATGAACTATGAAGGGATGTCTTGATGCAAAAAGGGAATGCACTTGAAGCACATAGAATACTGAAAAGAAATAAAATAAAATAAAATTGAGGGCACTAAGTAGGAAGATGCGACTTCAAATAGAGCATTGATGTCTTTACAGAAGGAGCACAAAGATGTATGTGGAGAAACCATAAAAGAAACATTAGTACATTACCTCAGCAAACGAGCTGAAATTATGTTTTAAAGCAACAGGCTCCATTCGTGCCTTTATTTGCTCGCATGCATCCAAAACTGCTGCTCCATACACATCAGAGCTTGCAGAAGCTGCTGTTGGTGATGTATTAGGCACCTGATTTGGTGACAAATGCAAAACCACAAACAAATAGATAGAATAAGCATCGACTATCTGACCATTCAAATATTTATGGAAAGGATTTTATCACTTTATTGCTACTCTGAATCAGCATATAAGAATGAGAGAGTTCAATAAGAGCATTATTTACAAATCGCAAGTTATGTTTTCCAAACTTGGTGTAGAATGTCAGGCTCCAGTGTGATCAATCAGTAATTTTTCTGATCTAAAATTTTTTTTGCATACTTCTGACCAAAAATGACAAGAACAAAGAAATAAAGCAAAATAAAAGCTGAAGAGTATTTATTGGGAAGCAGCAGTAAACATTTGACAGATATTTCTAAAACTAAAAGAGGGAAGATCCTATCCTCTCGCTACATTAAGCTGTAATAAAAGACTACTTAAAAATTGCAAGTTTTTTGGCACTACCTCTGGCTCTACCAGTATGTGTGAAATGAATTGACAAAGTAAGTTATTTCTGGTCTTGATGACACTTCTCATATGTCACACTCATTACATCTTGCATTACTCCATACTCCATGTGCAATTTAAGCCTCCCCACCCCCAACACACAGAACACAAAAGTAAAAAAAAAAAAAAATCACACACACAAGGGCCATGCCATATTGAACTCTTAATCTGCATGCCACAGTTAAATTCCATACAAGAGCATCCCACCGATAATTCTAAGGTCACTGAAACTAGAATAACATCAAGCCTCAGGTTGCAGTATCTCGATACCTTGTCAGTACTTGTCTCTGATATAAACACAGAACTTAAAGGAATATTGAAAGCAGAAGCAGCAACTTGAGCAACTTTTGTATGTAAACCTTGGCCCATCTCAACACCTCCATGTGTAACTAAAACAGTTCCATCTGTGTAGACATGGACAAGAGCACCTGCCTGCATATTTAAGAAGACGGTTAGACAATCAGGGTCCTGCAAAGTTACTTAAAAAATACACTACATGAGTCTGAACTAACATGGACAATTGACAAGTCAGGAAAAACTTAACCATTCTGTTAGATGATCCAGTTGCTGTGTTGGACTGCATTTAGAGATAGGTTCTGTACCTATCATTTGACCATTTATGATAGTACTAGATAGTTGCATATTCTGTTAGTTGGTCAAGAGTCCGAGGCTACAAGAGTTCAATGAGCTGAGTGACGCATGACAGTCATGAATTTCATGAGTCATGTTAGGTTTGTGAAAATTGTAAAGAAAATTTTCTAATCACACTAGTATGTGCCAGATTGCTAAGATGAGACAAAATGTTCAATGAAAATGAACATTTTGCAAGTTTAACATCTGATCTATGGTTCTATCATCTACATAAGAGAAACAAAACAAAAGATATAGATGATAATTTTAAATAGATTATAACTGCTAAACGACCAGGTATCAAAAGATTTCAATTATTGAAGTCAGGTGCAATATATATTTAGCATTGATCTCCTTCAAATATGAACTGATGGGGCAGATTTTTCACACAAAAAAATGAAATGATCATCACTTGGGCTGTGCCCAAGTGACCAGCCTGGTCTCTCTCTATCTCTTTTTTCTCTCACTACTCTCTTCTCTTTTTCTCTCTCTCTCCTCTCTTTTTTTTCTTGCCAAACCAGGCTGTCTGGCTCACACCTTTGTATTTTTGTTCTCCAACAATTTCTCTGTGCAGCACTCATGCACACACAATTTTTATGCGCTCACAAAATTTTCTATCTACTCAGGTCAGCGTTTACACCAATTGCTACAACAGGCCCATAACAGTTAGCCATCATCTCCACCAATGGCACAACAACCATGATATGGCACAACAACTAATGAGCCACCATGCTAGCCAATAGATTATCAGCTTCACAACTAATGTCCAGCACCAATTTTTTCACCAACGATACATCTACTTCTTTATAAAAAAAAATCAAAGACTGGGTATATAAATACACTCAGTCACCATGGAAAAACCAGATTTCATCCTGGCCACAGAGACATGCAGAGACACACAAAGCCACACACCATGCATAGGCTACACCCAGATACGCAAACTCTAGACCTTTGTTTTTTCTTCCTCTGCATTATTTTCTCCTCTTATGCTTACTAGCTTAAGTAGTGGAGGGTTCCTATCCAGGAACAACCCAGCCCAGGACCAGCCATGGAAAGCCCATTTTCCGTCTGAAGTTTTTCACGACTTCATCATTAACTTTATCCTAATTTGAATTTCAGTTTGAAACATAAAAAACTGATATTTTGGATAGTCAATGTAGTTTAATGCAAGAAATATTACTATACAGCATGTTAAGCAACAACATAGAATCATAATCTATTAAAGAATCTGCTGCTCAACCTATCAAAGCCTACTGTTATGTAATATTGCATTGCTATTGATGACCCACAGAAATAAATGGGGTAGGATGAGTTTGATCTGACAAGCAAATTTGAAATCAATAGGAACAATATACAAAAAGGTAGAAAGAAAGATTATCTTAGTTTTGGAAGATTTACAGGGCTGACAAAAGAGAAACATATATATCCTGTGCATAATCAACTTCAATAATATAATTTCAGCCAATACCTGGTTCATGAACTTTGTTGTAAACGAAATGCCGAATTTTGTAGGAACCATCGCAACACCACGTTTTTTCCACCGATTCTGAAGATTAAATTGCTTAACATCTTCACGAGCCCTCAAAAGGTCAGAAGATAACTTCAATTCATTCCAGAGCGGACCGAGTGTACAGTGTTGAAGTTGTTGGCTGTAATGTAATATTGATCCTTCACCTTGAAAGTTAATTTCCTGGAGATTCAATTATTAAAAAAGAAAACAAAACATGAAAACCTGTGAGGACAGTTGTTATAAACCACAGGTAAAACGATGAAAAATCAACAAGATTGCATATCATACTCTTATCTCTTCTGGGCTTTTGTTAAGCTCCACGGCAATCTTTTGAATCCAATTCTCAGTTATAAGCATACCTTGAGGACCTCCAAATCCTCGGAAAGCAGTGTGACTGGGAAAATTAGTGAAGCAAACCCTTCCTAGTATCCTGATATTTGGTATCTCATACACATTGTCAGAAAGGAACATTGCACGTTCAAGGACAGAAAGAGACAGGTCTAATGAATTTCCAGCATTATTGTAGATTTCAAGATCCAGAGCAAGCAATCTTCCTTCCTTTGTAAAGCCAACCTGAATGAAGTATTTACTCCATCAGTTCTTTTGTTCTGTTAAACTTCACTCCACAAAAACAACGAGAAATATAAAATCACTTCAGTAAAATGAAAGGCAAATGATATTAATGAGGTCAGGATGCACAGGGAGTAAGATCTTTTTTCATCCTCCTCTCCTAGTTTTTTCTTTGAAACAAAGTGGTAGTACAGTACCCTTCTAACTATTCATATTGTCCTGGTCCCTTTCATTTTCTCGTCTTTCATTCCTATTTTATACTTTCTAAATCAAGAGTAAAATTATGTCAAGGGAAGACAAAATCATTATAAATATGTTATCTACTACACAACATACAAGAACCTTGGAAAACTCTTCTGTCTTCGTGTAACAACTCTATATTTAGATCAGAGAAACCCATCATCAACAACAACAGCAACAACTAAGCTTCCAAACTAGTTGGGATCAGCTATGCGGATCCTTCAAACCCATCCCTCTTGATCATAAATAGGGAATCTAAATGTTGGAACAGGTAATAAAGAAATTATTTTTGTCATTATGCATTCAAGCTTCCATCTTGCAGTTTTGTGTATCTGTTGATAAATATCTCACAAATAAACACATGCATCAACGTCAGTTTGGGAATCAGCTGTGAAAGGCCATCTTTTAGACTTTTTCCAAGAGAGAGATTGCCCATTCAAATGGGGTTTAAGTGATTCTCTAGCAAAGTGGGGATCCAGGCTAATGGACACATGCTTAGCTGTGTTAGTTTAGATAGATTTCAATGGAGATGCCACAAAAGGAAAACTGGTAATTCAGAAAACACAAAGTTAGATGGGGAATGATAAAAACCCAAATTTCCTTGTAATGATATGCAATATCATAATGCAGAAACCACCACCTAGGAAATCAAGCAACTTTTAGAGTAAAGTTTAAACACAGCTTATCTGGATATCTACATAAACATAATATGGAAACCACCTATGACATATAAGAATGCACACCATTATCCAGTTTGACTGGCAAACAATACCTTGTACTTTCCAAGAAAAGCGTGGCGCTGTCCAGTTATCATCATGTCTACATCTCTGTCTAATGTGAGTTTCACTGGCCGATTCAATAGATATGATGGGACAGAAGCGGCAGCAGCAATGAAAGCTGATCTAGTCTCCTTTCCACCAAATCCACCACCAATTCGTTTGGTTTTACAAACTACTTTTGACATTGGAAGACCAAGGACCTGAGCCACATACTTCTGGTGCTTCTGAGGGGCCTGCACACAGCAGATGACACCATGACATTATGAAAAGAGTGAAGCAGATAGGCAATAATTTTGGGTTATACTGTCATCGGAATGGGTCAGTAACTATCAACATACTTCTGAGTCAAGCAGTTAGCCACATAGTTCTGCCAGAACTTTGCTATTGGTGAAGTTTGCAAACAAATATGTCCGAACATGTAAATTGCATGTTATGAATTCACATAGTACATTGAACTACTCATTGTTTCAAAAGGGGAAAAAATGCATCCACTGGGAAACTCTACACAAGCATGCCTATAAAACAGCAAGTTACAAGAAGAATAAGAGTGATTACAAAAACAAAGCACACCAAAAAACCAATTGTTCCGAGCAAAATGACATCACTCGGAAAAATGAAGTTGTGCACGTGTTTTTTACACATTGCACTGCCATTTTTCTCTGCAAAATGGAAATTTTATTTATCATTTTCTTGTCATAACATATGGTAAAACTAACACATGTTGAGATTCACATGTTCTGATGAAGGATTCGTTTTAATGAATATCATGAACCTCATTTTTATCACCCTACAAGATCTTAAAAAACTGTACAGTGTCAATGCTAACAACCTTGATAAACGTAAATAATACAATTAGAAACAGAACGATAATGATAACAAGCTAAAATTATTCAATCTACAAGCCTCATGTTTTACAATCCTACAAGATCTTAAGGTTCTGTTCCTATAGTCTCTGCCAAAAATCCCAAAGCTAACAACCTTGGTAGATGTTAATACATAATTCGTATATTGGCGGTTTTAACTTCAGACCAATGGCTTAGTGATTTGAACTGCAGTTAATAAATTAACAACTCTTAACGAAGTTAACTTACTTGGGTAGAGGAAATCATATGAACTTCATTGCCACAATCCATAGTCCAAACCAAACTGCTCTGTGTTTCCAAGTAAAAATGTTCCTGCCCGCCCACATGAACTTCCCCATGGATGATCTTGTCACATTGACCTGATTGAAAACAAATATCCACATCACCCTTTTTCAAACACCTCTCTGAGTTGGGATGAAAACTTTTAGCATCAACTGCTTCCTGTATTGACAATATTGCTGGGAGTTCTTCATATTCAACAACAACTTTTGCTGCAGCTAGTTTTGCATTTTCATGTGTATCAGCAACAACTACTCCTATAACCTGTAGAAAACACATGCATGATTGTGTGGAGTACAAAGGAAGTACAAAAGCATTCCAAGAACTCAATGTGTTGATGTATCATTTGACATTATAATAGGACAAGTCAATTTTTATGCAGGCATGAGATAATCTCCTGGATATCCAAACTTTTACCATAACAAAATTGAACATGACTAGTGACTAAGAGATTATAAATTCAAAGCCTGAGAGCTAAACTTTTTGTAAAATACAGAGGTTTTGTTGTCCACAAATTTCCATTCTCGAGACACTATTTTCAGTCCACAAACTTTTTGATTTATGATATAAAATAATTTCTTACCTGTCCTACACAAGTCACGTACTGTGTAGCAAATAGCTCCTCATCATGAATTACTGCTCCAATTTGATTATCACCAGGCACATCTTTGGCTAAAAATATTCCTGCAATGCCAGGTAAAGACTTGGCTTCTGAATCATCTATAGAAAGAATCTTTGCATGAGGTTTTCTGCTTAATACTAAAGCAGCATGCAGACCATGGGAAGGCATTGGTGCGTCGTCAGTATATTCTGCCTCTCCTGTGACCTAGAGAAAGTCATACATCAAAAAGATCATCATGGTACCCTTTTCTAAGAAAAAAACTAAGAATGCGCCATAAGATATGATAATACTAAATCAACATAAGTCAACAATTTATATTAATTATGAGTCACAAGAAGCCAACAATATGAAAGACATAACTCAGTCAGATACTACAGATCCCCAGTGCTCAATAGATTGCAAGGCTCTACAACATTAAAAACTCAATCCAACATAAATGTGAGAGGTAGAAAATATTTAACAGCAGAGTGTCATATGAGATAAATTAATAACCATCAAAATAAAGATTAGCTGTTCGAATTTTAAGCAGATCTTGGTTTCCAACTTTCCATGATTTCTAGCCAGATTAGAAAATAGAAAAAGAATGTGGGCATAATTAAAAAAATTCACTGATTCCAAGTTTGCACAAAAATATGTCATATTTGGAACCAGGGACCTTTTCAAAGCCTTCAGGACAACAATTTAATACTATGACAAGTAAAACACCTCCAGCAGAAGAATGGTAGGCTTTATTTCATTGGTGCTTCAGAATATTACAAAACCATTTTTCTTTCTTTCTTTTTTTCTTTTACTAAAAGTATGGCCTAAACCATCACATGAGCATCTGTTGACTTTTCAAGTAACGAACACATTGATTAGAATTCTTTTAAAAATTTGATTCGGTTTTAGTACAATTTTCTTCTTCATCGGTACATTTCAGCAGGCACTTAGAAAAGAATGCACCAACATCTACTGTATCAGTAAAAGATACAATTATATTGTTGACATCTGTGCTATTGTTACCTGAAGTCTTGACGAGAGATGAATCTCAGGAGAGCCCACAGATGTACCATGTTTTCTAATTTCATAATCCTGACTTCCCATGATTGATGGCCGCTGGAATGGTTGTGCAGCCGACAGATAAGATAATGGTATACCAGTGGATTTTTTCACGCTAATTTGTTGTGAAACCCACAGGAAAAATTTGAAGAAGAAGCTAAGAGTTAAAGATTTTCTGAATTCCACCATTCCACCAGGAGCATCTTCCTTGATAAAAATGTCTATTTCTAAGAATTTCAAAGCACCCTGCAAGAGCTCCTGATCCCAATTCTTCCCAATGATGAATTCTTTGGTTTTTACTGCAGACAAAGATAAGGGAGCTACCCCACCATAAACAATCAATGCATCTGAAACAACTAAATCTTCACCTTTTTCTTCAAGAAAGACACGCATTCCAGCATTCACAATTGCAATATCATCATCCCTTCGGTGAGCCTGCTTAAATTCTTTTACATACTCAAGAGGCCTAGTCCATGGTAAGAATATTGACAGTAAAATTTCACCACTTGCAAGATCCACCTTTCGATAACCCAGAAAGAAATTCTCAGCCATGATTGTTCTAATGTTTCCTTTGCAATCAATGATTTGAAATTTTGCTCCTGCAGCCATCCAGAGCGGGTTCAAATCTGATATCGGACAGGCTGTACAAATGTTCCCTCCAACGCATGCAACATTTTTTATCTGTGTCCCGGCAAACCATTTTATTTGTTCAATAAAGGCCTTACATGATGATGTCTCATGGGCAGCATGCTCATTTACGACCTTTCTAAACATTTGCAGGAGTTCTGTGAGTCTTACTGCAGCGCCTATCTCTAAACCATTATCCTTGACATTCAAGATGTTGAGTTCTGGTACGTGAGCAACAGATATCAAAACCTTATACTGGATTCTCTTCAACCTCATCTCTATTCCAACCTCAGTATTACCCATCACCAGCTTTGCATCTGGGTATTTTGCTTTTAAATCCAGCAAATGCTGAATTTTTAATGGCCGAAACCACTTAAGCCCACCAAATCCATTCAAATTTAAGGGAGTTAATTTCCTCAGCAACAACTCGGGAGGAAAAATAAGCTCTTTGTCTGTATATGTGCTCCCATCTACCTCACTATAAGAGACAGGCTCATACTTATTTCCGGCAGTACTTTGTTTGCAGGTTCCTGCACCATTTAAACCTTTTGATTTACACGAACAGGGTTTACCAGTTGAAGGGCACAAAAATTCACCACTGTGAAGACTTGATGAAGATGTATTGGTGTAAAATGCATCATCAGTTTTGGCAAAAACTTGAAATGCATCAATAATTGGTCTGTAACCAGTGCAACGACACAAATTTCCAGCAAGGCATTCTTCAATTTGCTCTTCAGTTGGTGGTACTTCACTTGACCTCAGCAGTGCATACATTGACATAATAAATCCAGGAGTACAAAATCCACATTGTGAGCCATGAGAGCGAGCTAAAGATTCCTGCAGAGTGTTACAGAAATGCAGACACAGTGAAGAACCTCATCAAGCATAATTTAGTGACGTAGAAGACTACTAAAACAAGATAGAAAAGCTTATTGGGTCTAACATTAATAAGATTTAGTTTTCAAATTTACATATATCTGATGTAATTGTGTGACTAAGGCAATTATGTGACCTTCATTAAGTTCTTTTTCGACTAAGAAAAACATGCCATAAAGTCCTGGACAGTTTATCAAGGAGGAAAAGTCTCTTGTAGATCAAGGAACTCTGACTTTCTCCTGAGCCATTCATGCAAAGTATGACACTCTTCGATGGTGTGGCCTGCGTCTCAGTGAACTGGACATACTAGATTCAATTTCAATTTATTTTCATCGTTTGCATGACAAGTAACTTACAGTAATGATGCACTTATAAGATCCATTACATGAGAACATGCATTTGCTAGTAATGAAAAACAAGCAGTATGCTTTTAAGACCTATAAGCTTAAAACTTAACATACTGTGGGAGAGAGTAAACTCACGCCATTAAATTATCCAAAATATTTGTGGCAACAGTCATAATAAGCAGTATCAACACAAAAAAAGGAGCGCAGGATAAAAGTATAACATTTGAAAATCAACATTCTTACTTGAATTGGGTGCAAGCCAATTTTTCTGTTCCCAACTCCCTCCACAGTTATTATATGCATCCCTTCTACAGAATACAAAGGAGCCAAGCACGCATTGACTGCATAATGCCTGGAAATAGGTATCAGGGTAATGTTATTAAGTTGATACTAAAGACAGAGGAATGCACCAAAAATTAGACAAAACTAAGTGAAAGAGATAGAGAGTGTAGCAGTGCGAGAACTGACACACATTTCTTCAACACTTTATTATAATGAGAAACCATGACAGTGCAGGCCCCACAACCACCTTCACCACAGCCTAGCTTTGTCCCCGTCAAGCCAATGTCTGTTACCCCAATTAAAAAAAAAAAAAAAAAAAAAGGGAAAGAGGATTAAAATCAGATACGTCATAGAAACAAACATCAGCTAAATCATAAATCTTTCAAACTGTGCCCAAGCACAAACTTGTATTGTTGATTATTTCATACATCACAAGCACCACAACACAGAGCTTAATAGCTGGGAAAAGGTAAGAAAAGTCTAAGAACACGGGTATTAAGGCAATCCTACTTTCTAGTCAGTGAATCTAAATTAGATCCATATGATAGTTCCATTGCTCTTTTTCCCTCAACATTTTTTGGGAAACAAAACACTACTTGATCAATTGATCCGTTGACCAAGCTTAAGCACACACTAAGTTACCTTCTCTGCTATTTTCTTAGAAATCAACAAACATTTGTTGCAGACCCAGTTCAGGTCACAAGCAAGAAAGAGCAATTAAGCTACTGATTCACATAAGAAAGATTCAAAGTTTATATTCCCTTCGTTTCTTCTCCTAAACGAACCAAATTCAACAGGCTTCTCCAATCGGATTCAAATCACAGACAAGATGAACAGTTTAAAAAAGTTCATTCTTTTACAATGATACTCCATAAACCAAACACTGATTGATCGGTAAATTGATTATTGATTGATTGAGCCCAACACACATGATAAGTAAGAAACCAAGACTGGCCCAGATAATAATTTCACTTAGTTCAGCTGAATTAACACTCAAACTTTCCTATACTTTCTGAGACACCAAACAATAACAAAGCTTGTTAAGATCGTCACATTACCTCTAAGATATTCAAGAAGAGTCAAGTGGGCCAATCCATCAGACAACACTCGTCTAACTCCATTAACATACAAAATCGCATCCTTTGATGATTCCCCTCCAATCGGTTCCATTTCTTCTTTGTTTTTCAAAGAACCCATTTCAATATCTTTTTAAATCGCTAGCACTTACAATTTCAAGTTAGAAGAAGAGCAACAATTAGATATAGCATATCTGGTCTTAATGTATATTATATTGTTTGATGGATTCCTAGTCATTTGTCAGTTTTCAGGAGGAAAGGGGGTACAAAAATCAAACAGATGACGTTGTTAATGACGGTTCCAAGATAACTAGCTAACTGGAAACTTCTGTCGAGGCAGATACGTTGGGTTGGAACATGATTTTTCTTTCTTTCTTTAGAAAATATCTTTTTATATTTTCCAAATTGCTTTCACAAAAATATTATCATTATCAATTTTATATATATATAAGTCAATAAGCACCTGTTGCTGTCAGCTCATAACCACTGTGTTTTTTTTTTATCTTTTTTTTTTAATCCTCAGCTGTATTATAAAAAGTATGATTACTGTTATTTTCAAAGTTAAAAAATATATTAAAATAATATTTTTTTTTATTTTTAAAATTCATTTAAAAAACATCAAATTCAATATTTGTGGCCAAGCAGATAACTTAAAAAAAAAAACATTTTGAATATCGGATAGGTACTCCTCTTTATCACTTGGGAGATAGCCGACGTCCCCTTGGTAAATCAAAACTCAATCTTGTTATTTTGCAACTTGTTGGTCTAACATGTTGTGCATATATATAACTGATTAAAGTTAGTTTATTTTTT
This sequence comes from Populus davidiana, assembly GCA_030145905.1. Taxonomy (NCBI): domain Eukaryota; kingdom Viridiplantae; phylum Streptophyta; class Magnoliopsida; order Malpighiales; family Salicaceae; genus Populus; species Populus davidiana. The sequence continues at coordinate 9,298,243 of CM057797.1, forward strand.
TATTTTAAAAATAATTTTAAAAGCATTTAATTTTTTTCACTTTAAATTAATGTTGGCCACTCTAACTTTCTCAAAATGTTATATATATTTAATGAGAAAAGCCCCCCCCCCCCTCTTATTTTCTCAAAATGTTGGCCACCCTAACTTGTTGGTGTTGATTTACATCTACCGGTAGTATTAGTGTTGATTATTGAATTAATTTTTTATATATAAAACTTCAATACATAAAATAAGCTAGCTTACCCATTTTTTAAATTAATTTATTTTTTAGGTTGATTTTTTTAAAATTATTAAAATCAATTTATTCTATATAGATTTCATAATTAAGTAATGAATAATTATGTTTTGATATATCAAAATTCACTTGAAATGTTATAAAGACAGTATTATCTTAAAAAGATTGAAGATTGTATTAATTTTATTTTTTAAAAACTGAAAAATATTAGTGCATACAAAATTAAATTGGTGTGAAAATAAAAAGTTCCACAAAGAAATATTTATGTTGATATTTAAGTTTGAAATAATTTGGGGGATGAGAACTCCTAATACATGGTGTATAGCTTTATCATTGATAATTTTTCTTCCTGAATTATCTCAATTTAAAAAATTAAAATTTTAAATCAGATTCTAATACATAATTTCTCTTTTATGAAAAAAATCAAATCAATCATAACAATCCAAGTAAACATTGAATTGAGACTCCTGTCCTTAATTATTTCTTTTATCTCATTTAAGTCCTCGTGACTCATCGATATAAGATATATGGGGCCTTACAATAAAAATATATATTATTTTATTAATTACTAGTGAACCTGAAAAAGTTTCAAATTATTCTAACAGGAGACTGAAGAAATTCACAATGAGAGCATATGCCCATGAGGCCATTACATTTCAAAATCCCCATAAAAATATAAGTTCAGTACTGCATGCAAGTGTTTACTATATATATATATATATGTCTTAATGAAGCTTGACTGCTTGGCCGTCGACTGTTGCCTGTACTTTTCCCTGCTCCGGCAATTTTGTATACTCGATGAAAGTATACATTAGGATTGCATCAAAGGCCACTGCAAATGCTAACGAGGAGATTCCTTTCCAATTCGACAGAAGTGAAAACCTTTGAATCAACATGATTGCTCCGATGGAAACGATGCAAGAAAGAAAGATGGCAACCTGTTTTTTTTTTTTTTTTTTTTTTTGCCCCGCAGAGAACAAGAAAAACAAAAATCAATAAAGAAAAAGAAAAGGCAATTGATCAACTTGAGATTGCACAATATTCATTTAAACTAATTAAGAAGATTAACAAGAGTAGCGAAATTCTTCTTATATTTTTAGGTGATGACTTACAATCAATGACTTCTTTGGTGGAATTCGAAAATCTCTAATTTCTTTTCCTTCAAACGTGTCATTGGCTCGAAACTCTTCCAACAATGCATCCTGGAATGCGATGAGATTTCTGGTAAGATTTCTCTTGGAACATTTTATCACCATTTTTGGTCTCTAGCATCAATCGCATGCATGCTCTGCTTAAACTATATATATATGGAGGAGCAAATTAAGAACGAAGCTCAGCCAAAAGCAATGATACCTTGACCACAAATCTATCTTTACACCATTGAGCAACGCCTTCATCTGATTCCGGCAATCCCTTCGTTGCGTAGCGTTTTATGTGGAAATGCACCTGAAATTAGGTCATCTACACATATATCAGCTACAAAAGTACCATAGAAGGATGACCGTGCTTCAGTTCCTAAAATCACCAAATTTGAACAGTCATAACTTACAACAGAAGGTTGCCTCTTAAGGAATCTCTTCACAGAAGGGATTGGATGACCTTTTGGCACAGCAACAGTAACATCATAAACTGCTGAAACGAATGGACGCATGTACTGTACAGCCGAAACAAAGCCCTAAGTGCAAAACATGGAGTCACAGGTTACAGGGAGAGTTCTTTTGACGGTGTGATCACGTAAATTGGAACCAGAGAAGTTTTTTTTTCTTGGATAAGTAGCATGAATTTGTTTTCCATATAATTAACGGATAATGGATCTTCCTCTTGATTATTCCACTTAACAAGAGGATGGTACAATATCTACGTGGTTACCTTGGTGCGAGGAATCAGAACGTTCTTAGGAACTGGCAATCCTTTTGAAACGGCAAATTCTTGAGCTGCTAGAAGTTTGCCTGGGGTCATGCGAGTCCCTTCCACGAAGATAGTCAACCAAAAAGAACCAGGGAAATCCTTAAGCTCTTGAAAACTTGACTGCAAGGAATCACTCCAGCAGAACATTAATCCAAATGTAACAAGCTGTTATGTAGCTAGATGTGCTAGTTAATATTATTATTTTTATAGCCGTAAAGGGACTTCAATCCTTTTTTCTTTTTTTTTTATAGACACGTTCTGAATCTTAAATCCCAGGATGGATATTGACACTGACACATGTACACTCTTGCTTCGGTCTAACTTGTTTTTTAAATTATTTTTTTACTTAAAAAATATATAAAATTAATGTTTTTTTTTTCCAGCTTAAGAAATTGTGATGAAAAAAAAAAGCTATTTTTCAATTTTCTTGTAAAAGATGTTTTAATCACACATCTTGTGCGCCTATACTGCTTAAAGATTACCAACTACTAAATTGTGATGATGAGAGTTTTAAAATTACAATTTATGAGTTCCAAATGCTTTTTCATACTATATACCAATAATAAATTAGGTCACGGTCGCGTTTTTTATTTAAGACCATGCTAAGAGTGCTATTTTAGAGCTTTTCTTCATTTTTTAATACTTAATATAAAGATTTTTCAGTAAATAATGCACATTAAAATATTAATCAGTAACTCTCGATGAGGATGGAGCCAAAATATAAAATTAAAAGGGGCCAGAATTTTAGTTATTTTATTATTTTAACTAAAATCATATAGATTATTAATAGAAGGGCTAGAAAAATAATTTTCTTGCAGGGTCCAGCCAGCCTCGGTCTCCACTCCTGTTCTAGACTTCAAATCATAAATGAGCAGGCAAATTTAATTGACTTCTTAATTAATTAGACTTTAAAATATTTATGAATACAATTGTTCAATCTAGCATATAAATTTTTCAGGATTTCATATAGAAATTCAAGTTTTAATCTATAGGTTTTAATAATTTCTATTTTTAAGTGTGGGGTTTCAAAACTATATAAGTTCTGTATTTGCGGTTAACGATGGATATATTAGCGAATTTCAGTGCATATAATTAATATACCTTCAATTTGCCTTCATCTTTGGCCCAATTTCTATCCAAGAAAACGGCTCCATTAAACCAATTTGCCCATCCATAAATCTGCAGAAACAATTCAGAAATTACCCATCATTTTTCAAAACGATCCGCATCATATATAGAGGATGAATCAAGCGGAGATATTATAAAAGCAAAGTGAAAGTATTTAAATATTTAAAACTTACGGGAAGGTATTTTGAAGATTTCTTCATGACCATCCGAGCACCGCGGAGACAGTTAAAGCGCTGGAGGTTCAGCAGGCAACGAGTTTTCTTTAATAAATAACTGTTTATTTATTTATTTATTATCATCATCACTTATAAGTAACGGTTCTGGCAAGGATTTTCTTGCCTCTGCATCCTGAATTCAAGTTTTAATGTGAATGTCTGTTACCCCTATGATATTTTATTTGTTTATTGAACTTGCAGAATATTCAGTGAATTCAGAGATTAGTTATACTACATGTAAACTGGTCCGAACATCCCGAGTTATATATATATAAAAAAATATTTGTTTAACTAGCTGAATATTACCTCGGCTAAAACCCACATCATGAGGACATCAGCATCGCAGATGTGATTAGGCATTACAAGCGCATTCTCTTTGCCTGGAAAAACCCTCAATTAAGCAATAATCATAAAATACTCCTCAAGGATTACTAGCTTCGATTATTATTTTGAAGTGATCAAAGCCTTACCGATCGACTCATAAGTTTCTAAATCTGTATGGAGGTGAACCTGCAAAAATTATTATTAATCCAATTAGATTTTATTTTATTTGTCATGTCCCGTATATTTTACTTTGATTGTTGGTTTTATAACCTTTTCAATATAATAATTATATTTAAAAAAATGACAAGATGATGGAGAATGTTGGGGGTGATTAACACCTCAAGACCTGCCAACCAGTTCACCAAAAATATCATCACCGAGAAAAATATTTCGGTCACCGCCCCAACGATCCTTCTGTATGTGTTTTTTGAGAGAGGCCATATAATGAGGAAGCAAGCTGCCTGCAAAATTAGCGTGGTGATTATATAATTTATAACATTAATGGACGTAGGATTTATAATTTATAAAACATCTTGAAATTAGATTTATCAAAAGAAAGAAGAAATTACTTGGATGATATTAATGAGAATGCCTGTGAGACTGAATATCATGCCAAAAGGCATAGACAGAACTACAGCAGCAAGTTTTTCCATGCCCTAATATACTTTTGGAATGTTTGCACAGAAAGAGCGAGCTTCTTCTTTAAATATTAGTGTTGGGATCGAGAGACTGGGGGCGGTATATATATATATATATATATATATATAGAGGATGGAGGTGAAGTTAGGCAGGTAGGCATCGATCACTTAAATGTTGAAGCTAAGAAGTTAATATGGACATCTAATTAATTACTGCTTTGGTAGGTAACATACTATATTTTTATTGGTTAAAACAAGTTATTCTCCAACAAAATATATGAATTAACCATCCCAATCCAAAGATTTATCACAATAATTATTTTTAATTAGAGAGCTTATGACTGTTTAATCAATCTATTAGTCTAATACCATATTAAAAATAGTGTTTGATCAGATCATTTTCTTTTCTTTTTTTGGCATTAATCTATTTATTTGGTTTTTAAAAAATTTGTAAACTTGTTTGGTTGTTAGCTTTTTTTTTTTTTTTTTTTAATATCATTAGTTTCAATAAGATATCTAGAATTTTTTGACTTGAAAATCAAGTGCTCGACCTGACCTTGGAGTATAATATACCTAACCCTAGGTGCTTCAGATATGGTCTTAACCCGAATTCTAGATCTCAAAATAGGTCTCAATGTGAATGTCCAATACCATCCACATCTATTAAATACCACCAAAACATATAATGATTTTGTTAAGAACTAATATTATTTGGTTTTAAATTTTTTTTAAAACTTGTTGTATATTTTATTTTTTCAAAAAACAAAAAATGAAAACAAAAATAAAAAAATTAAAACGATGTCAAACAACTCCTAAACTATTGCACGAATAAGATTTTAATAATGATTATATATCAACTAAAAAAAAAATTATTCTTTCAAACTTTCACTTAAGAGTGAAGTATCCATTTTATAATTTAAAATGCAGATTCTTTATAAAAATAATATAAATTATATTTTGATATTTTATTTAATAATTTAAGTTTTTGAATTGAGATAATATTTTTTTACAAGAACCAATATAATATCTAGAGCAAGAAATTAAATTGCTATTTTTGTTTTGTTTTATTTTGTTTTTTTCAAGAAAAAAAAATCCATTATCACTATTTACACTCCATATCTTTAATTAAGAAAAAAGAAATTTATTGATAATTTCTATTCATTCTTTTTTTTTTAATCATTTAATAAAAATGATTCAAAAAAATTGCTATTCATTTTATATATTGCTAATTTCTTTTCACCTCCCATACATATAATTGAAAAAAAACTCTTCAAAATAAATAAGTTTTTATAAAGAATATTATATGCTTGTGCAACCACTATCATCCTAAAAGTCAACTTTCCTTAGGTTCCTCTCTCTCCTTCTACCTAAGGACCATCCTTTTATCATATTAGCAAGAAGGTGATGGTGATACTGGTTAATACTACCGGGGACCGTTTGACCGGAACTAACACTGTATATGATCACAGTCATAAATATATGCACCCACACACTGTGCGGTTAATTATACAATACCTAACGATACTGTTTCTGAAAGCTAGCTTTCCATATATTTGGAAAACTACAGGGACGGGTGGATTCTGTGTGGGGAAAAGTGTCAGCAAAAGCATAAATTATATCATCTTGGCCACACATGAACACAGCTTCCCCTTCAAGACAAGAGAAGAACACAGATCATTTTATACGACAAGAGAGAGGTTCTGGGAAACCAGATCATTTTATACGACAAGAGAGAGGTTCTGGGAAACCAGATCATTTTATTCGAAAGCAAATCAATCCATGCGAGCAGAAAAATGAATCCTCCTACAGAGAAGCAGATATTTCTTCATGGAAGATTTAGATGGCCTTATTTTTAGACTCAATGAACATATGCAAATCAACCATTATATCAGCTCCATCCGACAAGCCAATCAACGTCACTCTTATATGATTGCAAATGACAAGCGCCGGCTGTTCTTTACCTGGAAAGTTATCACATAAAAAATAAGCATGAACATGGTTTAAGAGGCAAGTTTACACCATGAAAAGGAAAAAAAAGAAAGGAAACCTTAGGTTATACCCAACAATTCAAAAGTTCCATCATCTGCACACACCTCAATCTGCATCTAGTTAGGCCACGAAGAGGTGGCAATGGAGCACAAATATAAGCATAATTAAATGATAAAAATAGTATCAACTTCCTCAACCTATTGACAGATTGAGAATTAAAGAAATACAAAGCAAAGAAAATTTCATCCCAGAGGCGCATGCCGCATGCCTTGTATTCTCTAATGCTTTCATAGACTATGCGGTGTTACATCTAAATAGATTTCAAGGGCATCGCAGGGAAAAAACAAATACATTGCACATTGAATATCCTCTTTCTTTTTTGCTTTTTTCTGTTTGTTTTGGGTCTCCAGTGGGAATCCTCTCCTGTCCCATATATATGACATAAGCTTGTGACTTTATAAATTAGGTTTTCTGGGAACTAATTATTATATAAATGATTGATGAAAAAATGCCAGACGAGATGAGAATTAAAAGCTTATAACAACCACATAATGCAATTCAAGGAAGAATTCGAGCACCTTCAAATTTGCCCACCAATCATTCATCAACGAGCCCTATGAGCTGCAACCAAAGCAATTCTGCAACTATGATAGCCCGCGAAGTGCAAGATATGAGTAAAAGCAAGAAATAAATTATGTTTGCAAAAAGTTGAAAAAATATGTTACAACCTTAATTTAATGAAAAACAGAGAAACGTTTTCTTTCTTTCCTTTTTCTTTTTTATTTTCTTGGGAGGTGGGAAGCTGCAGAAAGGAATACTAATTTGTTGTTGTCCAAGAGAAAACAATATACAAGGAAACATGAGACGCATTAACCACGAAAAAAGAGGTCAAGTTAATCAAAAACTTAATACAAATATACTGAAATTCAAGTGGCCGGAAATAACTCGACACGCACACAGATACTATGAAATGGAATAAAAAACCTAGAAAGCTTATTAAAGACCCCACACAAGCACGTAAGAAGGGTGTTTTGCTTGGATGAACTAGAATCAGAAGCAAGAAATCATCAAAGTTTGCCATGAAACATCCGATTAAAAAGTAACCAAGAAGCATAACTAACAACAGCAAACAAGCCAAGAAACTGTAGTTAAGAAGAAGAAGAAGAAGAGTAATTATGAATGACCTGAATGAGATTAATAACAATGAGACCAGAGAGTGTGAAAATAATTCCAACAGGGACAATAACCTGTGCAGCTGGCCACGCCATCAACATTCATCACCAACCATATGCAGTCTTGCCAACGCAATGCAATGAAACAGAGAAGGAAACAGAAATTAAAACACCTGTGCCCGTTTTTTTATTAAAGCAAGCGTTTATGTTTGAAGGAGATGCCGATTTCGACGCAGCTGCATGGGATGGGAAGGGGAGGGGACGGAGACTCTCTCCTTTCTTCTCTATTGCTACATGCTGTTGCCATCTTTATGTATTTTTAGCTCTCAAAATAATAACAATGATTCCGTACTACTAATTGTAGATTTACACCTTGGGATTTTGTTTCTGTATGGCTTCGCGATTGACCCAAATCATTTCAGTGAGGCGACATGTCGTCTGCTTCTTAAATAAATGACACGTCAAGCGTCTTCTATACTTGTAGTTTGCGCATCCTACGGCGTCGCTTTAACAGATTATTAATCTGTAAGACCAACAACGAGCACTCGGCTGAAACCCCGTGTCCCTCGAAGTGCTAAAGAAAAAAAAATAACAGAGAAACTTGAAGAGAAGAAGAAAGCAGCAGGCTGCAGAGCAGAGGAAGTGGAAGTGAAAGAATAATGGCAGCAACACCAGCACCAGGAGGCTACCATCAACCAGCTACTTTAGAAGAAGTAAGAACCCTTTGGATTGGTGATTTGCAGTATTGGGCCGATGAAGCCTACCTCACCTCCTGCTTCGCTCACACAGGCGAGGTAGCTCCCCTCTCACACCTCTCTTCTTCTTCTTCTTCTTCTTCTTCTTCTTCTTCTTCATGCTGTTTATACATATGGGTTTTTGTTTATTCATCATGAGTCTCTCTCTCTCTCTCCCTCCCAATTATAATTAGTATTTCTTAATGGTTTTTTTTTTTAATTTGAGAAAAATGTGAATTTCAGGTAGTCTCGATTAAAATAATACGCAACAAGTTAACTGGACAGCCTGAGGGTTATGGGTTTGTGGAGTTTGTTTCTCACGCAGCAGCTGAAAGGATTCTGCAGACGTATAATGGGACGCAAATGCCAGGCACTGAACAAACCTTTAGGTTGAACTGGGCTTCTTTCGGGATTGGGGAAAGGCGGCCCGATGCAGGGCCGGAGCATTCGATTTTTGTTGGGGATTTAGCACCTGATGTTACGGATTATCTATTACAGGAGACGTTTCGGGTTCATTATCCGTCGGTTAGAGGTGCGAAGGTTGTGACTGATCCGAATACTGGACGGTCCAAGGGATATGGGTTTGTTAAATTTGCGGATGAGAATGAGAGAAATCGTGCCATGACTGAGATGAATGGTGTTTTTTGCTCAACTAGGCCAATGCGAATTAGCATGGCAACACCCAAGAAGACCACCAGTTTTCAACAACAATATGCTGTGCCAAAAGGTCATAATTCCTCTGCTTATTCATTGGAAGCAAATTGCAATTGAATGGATTACTTTTATATTTCCTTTTCTACAGTAGCTTCACATGTTTACCTTGACGAAGCTACCTTGTTTAACAATTAGGTCTTGATTGATGCTGGTTGCAATTTTATTTCCAATTTGAATGTAGCTTTTTTTTATGCTGTCTAAAGTGAACTTGAGTGTCCTAGAAATTATGGTTTTTTAAAAACTTTACACCGCAGGAAACTGCCCGAGGCTCTGCAACTCAAATATTACTAAGCACATGGGCTTCCCCAACCATCAAAGCCTTTGATTCTTAACGACTTCTTAATATCGCTTACTTGTTCTGTTTGTCTTGCATGAGGATGCATTGGCTTTAAAGTGCGTCACTCTCATTTTCAATTGGTTCCTGGATAACATTAAATATTACTAAGCATATGGATTACCCAGAAATTAAAGCCTTTGATCGTTAATGACTTTCTAATACTGCTTACTCTTTTGGCATTCAAGTGCAACACTCTTATTCTCAATTGGTTTCTGGATAACATTGTGCTTAAGTTTCATTTTTTGCAGCCTTTTATCCAGCTCCCGCATACACTGCACCAGTCCAAGTGGTTTCAGCAGACGGTGACGTTACTAATACCACAGTAAGTTAGCCATGCTTCAGTTTTTTGGAGATTTGTTTCTTGTGCATTTCTACTGACAATTTTTTTCTTATTGCAGATCTTTGTTGGTAACTTGGATCCTAATGCCACAGAAGAGGACCTCAGGCAAACCTTTCTGCAGCTTGGGGAGATTGCCTCTGTCAAGATTCCTGCAGGCAGAGGATGTGGTTTCGTACAGTTTGCAACTAGGTTTGTTTGATTAGTACTGTGAATGCCTTTTCTTACTACGTTATCATCTTTAGATAATATGCCATATAAGTACTGATATTGCAGCATCATGGCATTGTCATTTGTCCTTTTGAGGCATTTGGTAGTTGAGTTTGAATGTCGGTTCATGGTCATTTCTATTTAGCAACACCGTCATATGGGTTAGCCCTTCCCTTCTCTTATTGATCAGAGAATCGCAAGTGAAAAAGGACGAGGGAGGCAGAAAGTATTATTGTGTGGATAGTCCAAAGGGGGTACCCCTTATGTCATGATATGTTTGTTATTGCCAAGGTTCCACCAAATACCAATTTTGTCTATATAGGAAACCGTCTGAATAAGTCATACAAAGGATGCAGGGGAATATGATTCTTGTGGGCTAGGTCTATACTGCTATCCCTTATAGCATACTATAGTCAAGTTTTTTACTTCCCTCCTGCTATGTAATAGTTTCTGACCACTATTTTTTTTTTCCTGAACAGGACATCAGCTGAAGAAGCAATACAAAGGATGCAAGGGCATGTGATTGGTCAACAACCAGTACGCATTTCTTGGGGAAGAAAACAAGTAAGTTTCTCTTCCAGCTTTGAGAATGTTTGATATGTAAACACCTCGTCATGTCATGCTTCTTTTCATATCCATAAAAACAACACAATTATTTAATTTTCTACATTCAGCTCAATGCCATGAAGAAAGTCAATTCATAGTAGACTGCTTGGCAGCAGATGGAACATCCATGGGTATTTGTGTTAATAATTATATTGTTTAATCTGTGATTTAATCCTTAGTAGCCTGTTTTGAATACTAAGTTTTTAATGAATGTCTCGTCTATTGAAAGAAAGTTGAAGTTAAGACATCGGGATAGGATGATATTAAATTTCGGATATTATTTTTTTCTTGACGGGAATTGATAATGAGTTTGAAGGCATTATGGAGGAGACTATGTAGTCTTGTATTTATTTGCAGTCTTTGACTTAAACATACATTTCAAACCATTATTCTTTTCTATACTAGCCATGATAATATATGATATCCTGTTGCTGTAGGACTTAACAGCTACCTGGGGTCAGCAAGTAGATCAATGGAATGCTTATTATGGTTATGGACAAGGCTATGATGCATATGCTTATGGGGGTACACAAGATCCATCATTATATGCATACAATGCATACGCTGGTTATCCACAGTACCCTCAACAGGCAAGATATGTTAATTTGCGTAAACAGTTTCTCTTGATGATGATACTAGCTGTTATTGATTTTGTCCACTTTGGCCGTTTAAATTTTTTTCCTTCTCCTATATGACTCAATATTGTTAGAGCTTGGGATGGTCACAGGGCAGGTATAAGATGGGTTTTGCATTGCACATTCTTACCCTTGTAATATCTTGTGGCTTCCATACCATCTGTTTTAAATGAATGAGGAGGGGTGAGCTGAAACTCTTAGGTTCAAGCCTCAGGGTGCATCGGGGCTCGCATACATAATGATAAAGTTTAAAAGTTCTAGAGTTCCATCAAATCCTTTCAGCAAGCACCTTAATTGCGCCATCACTGAGGATAACAAAACTTTGGCTGCAAGTGCAGAATAATCATTTTCTATTTAAATAATATATTTCCAAGTAGCAGAGAAAAGTCTCCTCATGATGGTGTTTCATGCCCAAGGAAAAAGATGGAAGGAGAAGGGGAATATGAGAAACTAATTTTGGGTGCATTGTCATCATGATAAAAAGTTAATATACATCTACTAGGAGGGGGTCAAACATGATGTTGAAAACAACAGGCTAGGTTTTTCTGGTATTCTTTTGGATACAAAAGATGTGCAAGTGTATCTAATCACTGCTGGAAAGATCAGAATGGACTCTGTTACACGAGTTTTGACATTTTCGGACTGTAAATACTATTTCTGAATTCTCTCGTGGAAAAGAAGTTTGTGCTTAATTTAATTAATCATCAGTTGCCTTAATTTGATCATGCATCTGGCGGTTTGATTTTAGGTTGAAGGTGTTCCAGACATGGCAGGTGTTGTCCCAGTTGCTGAACATAGGGAAGAGTCTTATGATCCGTTGGCTGCTCCAGATGTTGATAAGTAATGTTTCACGCTCAGCCATGCTAGTGTTAAACAGCTTGTGTATTTTCTTTTCCTGGCTAATATTTAGTTCTGTTGATTTGATTGTCAGGTTAAATGCTGCTTATCTTTCTACACATGGAAGTGCCATCTTTGGCCGGACTTTGTGGATGAAAACCTCATCACTTACGCAACAAGCTCAGGCATAATAGATCTTCCCGGTTCACATCATGGTACCTGCTGCATTATCCAAGGGGCTACTTTAGGGTTAAGAAATCTTCAGGGCATAAAGAAATCTGCCATTTGATGGAAAAACTTCCAAAACATTGCTTAAGATGTATCCGTTAACAGTGATAGTCAAGAAAGAAAACAGCTAGTACGTATTTTAACATGCTTTGCTTTGGTGTTTTTGGGTTTTGAGCTTTTTGGTTTTCATTCGTTTTGTACATGAAGTTGAGCCGCAACGAATATTGCTCGTGGGCAAGCTGCTGTTCTCTTGCTGGTTGTCACTTTCTTGATGGTTCGTCCCTATGCCTTTTCTTTTACAGATTACTTCTAATATGAAAGCAACGGTGGTTTGCCAAATGAAAAAAAAAAAAAAAAAAAAAAAGAAGATGTTGGGTGTTGTAGTGAATAATGTTTTTTAAAAATATTTTTTGTTTGAAAATATATTAAAATATTTATTTCTTATATTTTTTTAAAAAAATTGTATGTAATATACAATATATTTTTATATTTAAGTAAAAATTATCTTTCAATTTTCCTTTTAAAATATCCATCCAAAGTTTTAATTTCTTCACAATTCTCTTAAATTTATCTTTTTTCCTCACAAAGTATTATCATTATAAATATTTTTCTTCATTTTTATTTAGATGTCTACTTTACACTAAACATAAAACCAACAATTTAAAATATTACCCTGCTTAGATACTTAATGCTTAATCAAGATTCTTATCATGAAAAGTTTCAAATGTTAAGGAAACAATGGGAAAAAAAAATTAAATTGCTTCATTTATATTTTCCAAATTGTGCTGTGTATTTGCCAAATTAACAAATATTCTGTGACGATTCTTTTACTTGTATATGGTGTTGTGAATATAATTATTTATTTAATTCATTTAAATACATGTAATATATAATATATTTTTATGACCCCACAAAGATTTTCGGCTTCATGATTGGTGCAACAGTATTTGGAATGTAAATCATGTTATGAATCAACAACTCTCAAATAATTACTAACGACAAGCAATTGTTTGAATATGAACACAAACATGGATAATCATTACAAATAATTTTACTAAAAAGTATATAAGCAATTTCATGTGATTTAATCCACTATTTTACATGGCATACTTATATATATATAAATGAAACCGTGTCAATAACACGTAGTTCATCAACTAGTTAAATGATATGTAGCTAAGTGAATGGGAACTCCTACTTGACGGAGTTCGGTGTCTACAAGTGATAAAACCGTAACGGGGAATGATAAATCTTCCCCCTTGAAGTCATTGAAGAAACTTTGCTGTAAGAACAGTTCATTGAACGGGCAAAAAAATAATTAAAATTGCATTTGACAACACTGAAATTGATTGTTATTTTTAACGAAAAACTATATATTCAAATCCTGTATTTTAAATTCATTTATAACTAACATTTTCATCTCTTTCATGTTATTTTCCAATTTATTTGAAAAAAGTAGGTCATATAAGATTAACGAGAAAAGAAGACATTTCTTAAAAATAAGATACACTAGATTTTAAGTACGGTAAAAGTTAATATAGTTAACTCCTGAACTTGGAGACAATTTTGTTTTTTAATAAAGGACACCTGGGCCCCAGTAGACGGAGGATCAACTATGATGCGAATGCTATGACTAACCACCAACTGAAATAGGTTGTCTAGGCCCGAACCAAGTTGCTGCTTCGGCAAGGCTAACCATGGGATTCAATAGGGCGAAACTTGAAGAAATAAGATGCAGTTCAAAACCATGGTATTTCTATTTCCTTCTTTTGTCTCAATCTAAAAAGGACGTTTTGTACCGCAGAAAACTCCGAGGAACACAATGAGAAGTGCTATCTCAGGGAATTGCCATGAGCTCCATGTTTCATTTGCTTTGCTTTGTGCTCTTTGATCAACTCAAAGATGATGCGCAAAAGTTAAAAAGGACAAGAGCATAAATAGTGAATATAGCAAAGTTGGATCTCCTTCAACCTTATTAATTTCATGTTGCCGTCAAAGATAAATGAAGTGCCTCAGAACAAAGTACAGTTTTTCATGGCCGAAGTTGAAAATAAAAAACGAAGAACAGTTCTACTTTGACAGCGAAAGTTGAAAGTCTATATCTTGTATGGATGCTAAATAAGATTTGAGATGTAAAGGTCAAAATTGTTCATATAAATGAATGAGAAAGAACTGGATGTGATTGTCATGACCTTAAATCATAAATACTTGGCCAACCAGGGTATCTCCTTGCTGTCTTTCAATGCAAAAGCTACATCATCACTGCACAAGGTAGAAGAAGTTGGTCACTTACACCGCTGATAATGAGTTATTCATCCAATCAAATAAATCATGCCTATAGAATAATGTTATTAATTCAAATGCAAGGCATTCCTTCTCAAAATCGTAATTCAGATTCTATGAGAATATAGTAGTATTGTGATCCTTAGACTGCCCAGATCAAGGGAGCAGAGTCATAGCAGAATGTGCTCCAGGGAACTAACCTTGGAAAATTGAGCTGCAACTTCTGCAAACTGTGTCTAGCTCCTGGTTCACATAGAATTATCCTGCTTTCACCTAGCATGCAGCTGCCAATTACAACACAAATGAAACAAAACAATCAAGATTTTTCACTGACCACAAATCAGAATCAATGTTTATGAACTGAATCATACAAGCACCAGTCTTTGTTTTTTCCAGTTAATGACAACCAGAAACATGGAAATGACATACTACAACTTGTAGTTCCTTTAAATAAAAATCATAATTAAGTATTATCACATAGCTTGGTACATCACAACAATTTTTACCGAAACCTCATGTTGCTTTTCGTGGTGCCACAGAAAGCAGTAAAGCAACATGTCCCCATTTGGCACGTCATCTGGGCATACTTATAAATAATGTCTAAGTACTGAGGAGCCCCAAAGCCCAAACCATTCCCCAACAATAGCTCTCCAAAGAAATTGTCGAAAGAAAATTAACTGAGAAAATTTCCATGATATCCCTTTTTCTTTCAGGAAAAAAGAAGCAAAAAAGCAATGCAAGCTGACTTACCCAACTTTCAAGAGGATGTCCCAACCAGGAAATGCTTCTGCATTGCTTGTACAAATACATGAAACAGTCATTGCCAACTGCAAGCAGATGAACCTTTCAGCAACCACTCACAAATGAGTCTTGAAACCATCAAGATAGAGAGCGTTTATATAAAACTCAGTTGGACCAACAAGAAAGGGATAGTTGCAAACAGCGGGTCTGGCTTAATGTCCACTGTTTGTTGATAGCTAATTTATGCAAAAAATTAACTTATAAAATATGAAAGCTCTGAATGTTAGCTTCAGAGGCTTACTACCTTGGCCAGGACACATTCATAGTGTAGTCAGTATAGCTTTTTATTCCAAAAATACACGGAATTAATAATGGGCAGTTAAAAACAATCAGACATATTAAGGTGGCTTTGGATTTTGACCTTTTCAAAGGATGTCTCACCCATCCCTGTTTTATACAGCTCGTACACCATAGCTGCCAAGAAAATTTTACTTAGTTTGGAACAACTTCTCATTACCTGCAATAGAGAAAGAAAAAAGAGAGATAAAAGAATCAGTTGTTATAAGAGGAGGTAGTCAAAAATTGAGATCCTTAACAAATACTAGTATTTTTTTTCACAAAATTTAAATGTCAATGATGACAGCTAGCATAAAAGTTTTAAAAACTGTCCAAGGCAATCATTCTCACACGCTAAGATCTATGATAATTTCACTTCATGTAGAGTAGCCATCGTGTCACAAGGTAATAAAAGTGTCTGCTTTGATCTCCTTGATATTATTTAAGTTTACTAAGACATTTCCTTGCACTGCCCACTAATTTTATGGCAAATTTCTTGATGTCAAAAAGTGCAGTGCTATGGCAAAGTAAAAAACTTTCTCATAGAGCACTACAGTTAAGGCATAACTCTGGCCATTCACCTCTATATAAATCTGAATGTGACAGTCATTGCTGATACATGCATAATTGACACCATTGTGTACCCACTATCATGATTCCAACTTCAGTATAAAAAATAAAGCAAATATGGCTTAAAATAGCAAAAAAGACCCATAATTTGCAAGATTTATAGTTGAAAGCCAACTCACTTGAATATGAGGCGCCTGGAACATTTCCTGAATGGCTGCTTCAACTGCTGACATACCGACAAGGCCCTTTCCTGGAAAATGATCAAATACAGATTCATCTAGTGAGCAGAACTACCAATGTGGCTGAGAGGGCAATCCTTTATTTCATAAAATTCTTATTAGTGGATGGGTTTAATTGCGAATACAATATACAAAAATATTTTTACCCTTTATTTCATAACATTACCAAAACTATTAATGTTTGAAAATAGATGTTCTGTCTGATTTAGGTCGATTTTGGCACCCAGTTTTACTTGGTATAGATCAACATGAAAGCTTCAAGGAGTCAACTACAGTAACCATATAGTTGTTCACCATAATTGGAGCCTCTAGAAGTTCTGATAGGCACTACATTCATTATCTACAACAGCATGAGGTGACTTAAGAAACCCCCAAGAACGCACCACAATCTAAAGCACAAAATATTAGTGATGTTAATATCATGACATGATTTGATGGCAACATTTTTTTAGGGGAGTCAGAGCTCCAAGCATGGACGAAATATCCTTTGCTTGTTTGAATATGAAAGACCACCTAATCCAAACCATTGGAATGAAGTTATAAAATCTCACAGTATCAAAAAGTCTAGCAAACCAAAGAGTTTAGGTACCTTCTGGAGCTGGATTATGATTGCAGCTCAATTTCTTGATATGATAATCTGCAATTTCAGCTGCACGCCTGCAAATTTCCAGAGCACGACGTGCATCTCCTGAAATAGCTGCTACCTGAATGTATTCATGAGGTTGATGTTGAGGGAAAAGCAATTCAAGTATGAAGATATGCATCAATTTAGATGCATCAAAATTTAGCAATTGAAAATATAGAGCAAGTTTAGAATCCATGGAAACAAACAAAGACAGACCTTCCTTGAAGCAAATTCTATAGCTTGCTTTTCAAATGCATTGATTCCTTTAAGGCGACTTGAAATGATTTCCTGAAGCTGCTGATAATTATAGGGACCAAAGCAAAGCCTTTGTATACCCATGCGGCTTGAAATACGAGGGAGCAGCTTTTCTGGAAGATCCATAGTATTTGCTATTCCTGAATATCACATTAACAATGTCAAGGTTGCCATCGTATTCATCATAACTAATATAATCCAAAATGCATTATAAAAATATACACAAAGACTGACACAACCATATAGAAATATTGAGAGAGAGAGAGAGAAAGTACCTATCACAATCAATTTAGAATGTGGCTTCGTTGGCCAATCAAGAATATTATATAGAACCTACAAACAAAAAAGGGTGAGGAACTCTACCTCGAACTATTATGGAAACTTTAAATTATACTGCTATTACTAGATAACAACAATAAGTTTTCAAATGATAATATATGCAAATTACCGACTGATTTCTGGTCACAAGAAGATCAAGTTCATCAATGAGTAGAATACAGGGCCGGTCATCTTCTTTACCAATTCTCTTTCCATCTGAAAATCGCTCATTTAGCAAATGCAGAGCCTTTTTCCAACTTACTCTGTGTCCAGTCAACGCTTCATATATAGCCTAAAGAACACAGTATATGCACTAAGCAACCAGAGGATTCAACCATAAAAGTGAATAAGATAACCTCAGAAAGACTTCTACCCTGTAAATATTCTCTGGTGATGCCAACTTAAGACCATTAACATCCACAAAACAGTATGGTCTTATGCTTCCTGCATCAACTTCAGACTTCAGGTTCCTCATTACTGCAAGCACGCTCATTGTCTACAATTCATTACCGCAAAAAAATCAGGTGATTTCAATCATATAAGCACTGCCAAAACTTGGATGAGACTAATCACTGCTTGGAAATAAGCAACAATAGCTATCAGTTAAAGCTGACAGACTTTTACCTTTCCAGTTCCAGGAACACCATGAACATAAAGGCAGCGACCCAGACACTGATTGTCACAGATGGCACCTTTTACAAATGCACTAATCTCCTCCATCTCTCTATATTAAGTATCTTGATTAGAAACAATTATTTACAGTTAACCATAAGAACAAAGCATCAAATTTCTTACTTATTCCTGCAAGGTAGAGATTTTGGCAATTTTGCCAACACAAGAGCTGCTTTTGCCTTCTCCAGTTCAGTCTGCTTGTGGCATCTCACGTGCTCTGGGATTCTCTTTGTCCCAATTTTCTGAAGTCCAAAGAATTTCCCCTTTCGTGAGTTCTGTCATGATCACACAGTTCATTAGGTTAATTGTTGGCAACCACTTGGAAAGCCACAAATAAGCAACAACGAAATTGTTCATACAGCGGCTAACTCATGAGCTGAAGATGCTCTAGATTGTAAGTTTTTAACTTTTTCCTCTTCATATTCTACATCTTCATCTGTATCAGACTCAGCATCCTTGGAAGATTTCCAATCTCCATCAGTGTCAGAATCTTCACCTTCCTACCAACAAAGAGAAGAAGCAAATTAATTGCAACAGAGTGCTGACTTCCTTTTTTGTTTTTTTTAGAATGTGTTGGCTCCATTTTGATGCTAAAGTAGACTGATAGCTGCACCTTTCTTACCTCATCACCATTGTCAATATCAGCTAGACGCTTGAAACTGTGCCACTGTATGTCATATTCATATTCGCACATGAAAATGTCATCTCCTTCATCGTGGGCCTTTGCATACTCCTTGGGATTCAAGACAAAGCAGTGTCTAATGATAGACTCCATCTGCAACATTGAGCAAATTGTTTGAGATTTGAATATCAGAAGCTTCTGCTCTTGTGAACAATTTTACTTTAAAATGTTTGATAAACACACACGCACGCACACGGAAGAATATAAACAGTTAAATGGTTCTTCATGTCGATGTCCATAGACAATGAAGAGTAAGAACATAATTAATCAATTCTTCAAGCCTCATAATACATCATGGCAGTTCACTTTCTGTCAATCTTTTGGTAGATAACAGACCACGCTATCTCTATCTCTCATTACATAGTGACTAACTGATAGGGACATGGAAAATTCCCTTCTTAAAAGATTGTGACTGCCCAAAGAATCTATCCGTATCAGCACTTGTTCAATTACATGTTAATAATCAAAATAAGATAACATCCATCACCTCAATCTCAGCAAAATCATTTGTCTGATAAAGCTCTCTCCTCAGATTGTGAGGCTGTCGTCCAGCAGAAGTTTCTTCAGGTATCGTATACCACCGTCCCCGAAACCAATAGCTGCCATCTGCCTCTTTCCAAATACTGCACACCTCCAAAAGAAAAGAAGCAAACTCCAATCATTCACATATTACAAGAAATAGAAGCCTATGAACACCAGCCAATAGTAATATTAACATACACATCAAGTACCAAACCTTTCTATATGGGCAGCCCATAAATCACTAGAAAGAAGTTTATCCCTCAACGTTCGAGCCAGTTTCTTCCCTGGAGGTGGCCTTGGTAACTGAACCTCTTTACCCAATTTCCTTGCCTCGCAAAACCCACAAATCCAATCGCCGTCAGGCACTATCTTTAAAGGAGGTTTCAAGCATTTCAAATGAAACCCACCTAAACAATCATCACACTCAATCATTACTGCCTTCCCTGCCTTAAAACACACTCGACACTCTTCCAATTCTGGGACCTCATCGTCTGAGCTAGCATCCTCTCTCCTCTTCACATACACATCATCTCCAACCTCAAATTCACCCTCATCATACACCACTTTCTTATAATAAACCCTCTTCTTTCCACTTATTTTATCGGTTTTTGCTGTTTTATTCTTCGATGCCATCGCTCTCGTTATCACCATTCTCTCTTTCTCTTTCTCTTCACCCCTTCTCCTTTTCTTTGTCTCCGATTGATCCGGCGAAACAGGAGAGAATTCAGCACCAACCTCAAGCACCTCAGACTTTGATTTCGGGGTTTTTGAGCACCCATTGTCTTTCTCGCCTCTTGGAGTCTTTTTCAATTCATTTTTACTCAAATTTCTCCGGGTTTTCGACGAATCAACCCTAGATTCTCGAGGGGCCTCGACCAATTTATTTGGTGGGGTTTCGAGTGAATCTTTCGTGGGTTTTTCAATTGGGGAAAAGGGTTCTTGCGGGGCATTAACTTTGAGTGATAAACGGGGAGAGAATCGACGAGGAGGATCTAGTGTTCGTGGGGTCTGAGGAGTGGCTGAAACAGAAGAAGGAGATGTTGTTTGTTTTTTGAGTTTCTTACTTGGGGATTGAATATATTTCTTTGGAGTATCTGCCATTTTTATGAGAAATCAATCAAGGCAGGGACGTTTTGCTAGGGTTTTAGGCAGAGAGGGAAAGGGAGTGTAGAGAGAGAAAGGAGGGGGATTTTAGAGGGAGAGAGAAGGAGAAAGGGCGGGAAATCTTCCCTCCCATTTTAGTTGAACCGTTGCGGCTTACAACATGAGTGGCGGGTTGTCTTCTTCTTGATGGATGTAAGAGTATATATAAATAAATGAATAAATTCGATTAGCAAAAATTGACAATTGATGGCGCTGCGGTCGAAACAGTTTTTTGTAAAATTTCAAAAAAAAAATTTTTTGTTAAAATTGAGTGTGGTTTGTATTTTCTGGATCGTTTTGATGTGCTGATATCAAAAATGATTTTTAAAAAATAAAAAAATATTATTGGCATGCTTTTCGGCACGAAAAATTATTTGAAAAGCAACAGCTACCACACTCCCAAACACCCTCTAAAAACTTGGATTTTAAAGTTGGTAAGAGGAAGTTGAAGGCTAGGTAGAGTTTTAGGGGTATTCGTGGAGAAGAAAATAAATTGAAATTTTCATTTTAGTCCCTAATATGATGAACATGGTAGCATTCAGTGGTGTTTACAACAATAACAATAGTATGTAAGTGATGATAGAATAATGACTAGTGATACGAAGTCTGGCATTAGAAGGACCTGGGTGGTGGTTATGACAGTGCTTTGATTTATTTTTCATTATTGTATTATGCAATATTAAGTTTATTAGGGTTTTTAATTTATAATTAATTTTGATTTATTTTTTATAATGTTATTCAAGTCACAAATTTATCATATTAACATGAGTTGTCTTTTTATTTATATTATTTTAATTAATTTTTTTTAATTTTATCATTAAATATTGAATTTGTTGAGAATTGAGTTTTATAATTCTTTATTTATTTATTTTTTATAAGATTATCTCGATTTCGTGACTCGAGTTATGGATTTAGCAAGTCAACCTGTATTGTTTTTTAACTTTATAATTTGTTTTAATTTACTTGCTATGGGGTTGTCCTGGTCTCGTGACCTGGATCCCAAATCAATCTGGGTTGACTCGAGCCTTTTTATTGATTTTTTTTTAATTTTTCTCTTTAAAATTGAATTGATTGAGAACTAAACTTCAACTTGTTTTATTTTGTTTTTGGATTATAATTTCATGACTTGAATCATGAATTTAACAGTTAACTTAAGTTAAATCGAACGAATTCAATATTTTTTGTCTCAAAATTATTATTTTTTTTAAAAAATATCTTTAAAAACTTTAATTCTGAGCGATAAAATTTCATCAAATAAACATATTGAGTTTGTCACAAGAGTCATTAAAAAACCTAGCTAGGCCAGATCAATAAACTTTTTAAAATCTTGGCTAGCTCAATTAATAACAGATCTTTACAACCATGAAAATATTTAAAAGTATAATAATAATTATTTTTAAAAATATTTTTTTGTTTAAAAATATATTAAAATAATATATATTTTTTATTTTTAAAAAATTATTTTTGACATCAACACATTAAAATCATCTAAAAATACTAAAAAAAATATTAATTTAAAAATTATATATACATATATTTTCAAAAATATTTTTGAATCAACAAAAATAAACAAAGTTAAAGGAACTTGGGATACCCAGTACAATACTTAGATGTGACTATTTCAAAACAAATTATATTAAACTTTCATATAATTGCCTATATTTGTGAAGAGAGAAGAATAGAAGAAATTGATGATTGGATAAGAAAAGAAAAGGATGAATATCCATCTGTTTAGTTATTTGACTAATAAGAAAGTAAAAAAGGAGTCAATCCATCATACTTGAATTCATTGAAAATTACAATCGAATAGGGATTGAAATGATCAAACAAAGCGAGCCAAATCCCCAAATCGGGTCTCCATCCCTTTGGAACACCAAATCCCTCCTGACAAACAATGTATAAAAAGCTAACCGAAGTGTCCATGCATCAAATCGCTGGAAGCGTCGTAAAGGCAAGGGTGAAACTAACGAACATCTTGACGGAATTACTAACTACCAAAAGCATCAACATTAATCTTCCATTGCAATCAGAATCAGTCTGGGACACCAACATGATTTATGGCACATGTGTGGTTGGAAAGCTTGTAGCAAGTCCCAAGTGGAGCAAGACAACAAGACAAAATAATATACAACAGAATGATAAGTACCTTGGCGTTCTCCTTGAACATGTGACAGCCAGAAGCTCCATGCCATTGGAAGAATTTGGTGGTTGGCATGAACTTGTCATGATAGCAGTCTTCATTCGTCACTGGTGAAATCCCAACCATGATCAAGATCCCGAGGACTTTATATCTTCATGTAGCTACTGCCAATTTTCCGCTGCCTGGTGTAAGATTTGGTCTTGTTGCACCCTTGACTGAAAACCAACGAAAGAAAATCAATTGACTCAATCAGTTAAGTAAGGTTGCACACTTGCACTGAGCACTTTACCCGTAAAACAAAAAAAATTGTGCTTTCTGGCTGCATTCTAATCTTTCACATGCACATGAAAATGAAAATATGAAACTTGAAGCATAAATCAGAGATCTGCATGCCGTGTGTAAAATTGTGCCAGCAATCATGCATTTGCATAAAAGAGTTGGAGGAATGTGAAACCAGGTTGGTTTTTATGGATTATTCAGCTCATTTTTTAGGTCGATCAGTTTTGAATAGAAGGAAAATGGTCCGCCTACAAAGTTAACAAGAGAATACCATCCATATTTCTATTTTAATAAAACAATGGGCCATACTGACCTTCATCTTTTTCCATTTTTCTTCTGCTACGCCAAAGTAGTCGAATTGGTGTACCAGAAAACCCAGCATCTGTACGCAGTTGCTTCTCCATATAGCGTCGGTACGTCTCAGGAAAAAGGTTTGAATCATTTACAAAGAAAACAAATGTGGGTGGTCTGATAGCAGCCTGCAAAAAGGATATCTCTAATGAATATCATTTGTCATGTCCCATGCATAAACAGGTCAAGCTTCGGTAAAACAACAATTAGAATAAGATTTGGGACAAAATGGCTCAGCTGTACCGAGGTAGGGGAACTAGGGAAAGGAGTCCCTTCAGCAAGTACACTTAGCACAGATACAGATAAAAATTATCAATGATAATGACTTGCATAACATTAAAGCCTTTACTACCGCATAACAAAAGTACCTGAGTGCAATAATAAACACGCCCTCTCTTGCCGCCACGCGTCCTTGGAGGGGGTTTAAAAGCCAATGCTTCTCGGACCACTTGATTCAGTATAGAAGTACCTAACCTTCTTGATCTTTCCTTTTCAACTGTACTTGCAGCAACAATGATCCTGAAATCAAAGTAAAATTACATAATTTTTGCAAAAGGTGATGTGAGGGAAAACAACTGAGATTCTTAAGAGAGCTAACATCTTCAGATTGAACTTGCCACGCTAAGAACTTGACAACACTGAATTATGTCTCTACTTCTTAATCATGCATTTTGTTCGAGCATGCAGCTTTTATTTATTTAAAAATCAAGATTCAATGACTACCATCTGAATATCAGCAAATGCAATTTCTATTCGCTCATTCACTTGTGTGCTAATAGAAAACTGATGACATATCCAGCGGTCTCGTAAGTTTTTAAAGAACAATGGCAGACACATGCTTGCCAAAAGCAATAGCACCACCAATGAACACAAATAGATCCAGTTCTTACAATAAATTTCCAATAATTCTCCAGTAGAAACTAGAATTAATGTGAACCCCAAATCCCAAATTATTCACAACAGAATGGTTGCGGGTGGGTTAAACTAAATAAAGATGAGGCACCAGGCGCTTTTCATGATTTTATCCTGGCTGTTTTCTAATTATTGTATAGTATTATTTCCCATCAATTAATAAATATTACCCATATTAAATCCCATCACGAGAAACAACTAGTCAAATGGGTTTAGAGAAGTTTTGTTATAATTATCAACGAACGGTAAGTTATTAAGAAACAGGATATACTGTCAGTGTCAGGCCACAACATACTTCTCAACATTTTGACCAGCAATTGCAGTTGAGTAAACGATAGGAGCCCAATGAAGAAGACGAAGCTTCTCCCTAACATCTTGTTCATAGTATGTTGCAGTCTGCTGGTTTTTATTGGGTATTGTATCCCATTTGTTCACAACAATCAGGCAACCCTTTCCTTCTTTCTCTATCCTTTCAGCAATCCTGTAATCCTGTATCATTCAGGAAAAAGAAAACACAGACAGTTAAAATGAGAAAAGATTAGCAGGAACCAATAAGAATCGCAATTAAAGATGGGGGGGTACTAGGAATCTGTGCAAAGACAATTTAAACATCCCTTCCTGATTCAGAACAACTGTCTCGGATCATTAACATGAATTTTAAGTTATCACAATTAATCTCTCAAAACTTACACAGAACACCCAACACTTGATTGTGATGTCAATATGCAAGTGTTAATTGTATCTATAGTTTATACCACCATCTACAGGCAGCAACCACTTTTCTTTGGGCTATTTGTAATTATCCTAGTTTTATATAGGTAAAATACAACTCCATTCACATGTGAGTGGTGATCCTATATTGGCTATTAACCTTAAACCCAATTGATTATACCTCCCATATGCAACTTTGTATAACATATAAATACTAAACAAGGCGACTGCAGAAATGTAGAGATTTCTTATTAATACATATGGTATTAATATTTCAGAAGTTTTTTGAAGTTAAATTGAATTTACTTCTATATTAAGTTAAGTCTTTTTTTAATTATTAATACTTCTCCTGTTTACAAGCACCAGCTCTAACATATAAATACTAAACAAGGCGACTACAGAAATGTAGAGATTTCTTATTAATACATATGGTATTAATATTTCAGAAGTTTTTTGAAGTTAAATTGAATTTACTTCCATATTAAGTTAAGTCTTTTTTTAATTATTAATACTTCTCCTGTTTGCAAGCACCAGCTCTAAGACAGGTCTGAAACTCCTGATAATTATCTATGTAAGATGATTTTCCTATATTTCAATAGTTGAATGCCAATAGTTATTTGTTTGCAGAACTTTCGGTTAAACTAAATAATAAACAAGACTGATAGCTGCTTGCTGGCAGAATTCTCAGTTAAACTAAATAGGTACTTGTAGACAGATTTTCCAAAGTTGTCCTACATGTTCAATTTTCAACTTTTTTTTATGGAGTACAGACAATAGAGATCATTAGAATGCTAAAGAAGAAGTACCTGTTCCGTGATACAAGCCATGGCCTCAATGACAAGAGCAACGACATCGGAACGGCGAATGCCACGAAATGCTCGATTCACTGATAAAGCCTCTGTCACACTACCTGATGAAGCTACTGCTGCCCTCCTTCTGATGCCAGCCGTATCAATAAGCAGAAACTTCTGCAAACAAGCACCTATGAGCCTCCACATCATATCTGATGTTACTTAAAAGCAAAGCAAGAAAAGAAAGAGATGACATGCACAGTTCTCAATTTTTCAATCATGAAATGATGTACTTTTAAGAATTTTATGTCCAGTGCAAGTAAACCAAGGTAAAAAACATGACTAACCTGCTTGCTCTCCACTCATTTTTAACATTGGAAACAGAAAGGAAAAAAAGTATCAATCATATAAAAATATCTAGACCTGTTTTTTTATTTATGCAACCAATGAGAGAATAAGAGCTTGAAATGAACATGCTCCGAACCAATAAGCATTATTTATGCCATTTTAGATAATTCCAGTAAAGCGGTTTTGTTTTGAGTTATTTTCAGTTACATTTATGAGCAAGAAAAATTCTTCTTTCTCCAACCATTACATGAGTATCAAACTATCAATACAATTCAAAACTAAACAAACCTGGCCATCTGGTCCTACAAATTCAGTATCAATAGCATCACGAGTAGTGCCACTGATGGGACTAACAATTGTTCTATCCTCTCCAACCAATGCATTCAAAATGCTACTTTTACCAACATTTGGCCGACCAACAATTGCAATGGCAGGAATGTAAGTTTCTTCTTCATTGAGATTTTCTGGACCCTGCATAAGAATCAAATTCATCATTTATTTTTTTTACAAATAAACAAGTGAAAATTAAGAAAGATGAGTGAAAGAAACCCTCAAGATACAGCTAAAATGTAGGACTTTTTAAAGCTAAATAAATAGGCCTTAAGCACTGAAAATATTCCAGTCATAACAAAAGATTTAAGCATAAAAGTTGAAATTGCTAACCTCAACTTTTACCAGTTTGGAACACACAAGATCAAGAAGTTCTCCTGTTCCAGTCCCTGATATCGCAGAAATAGGAAGCGGCGAGAACCTGGTTGGCCAATAAAAAATTGCATGCTCTGTTTATCAAAATCAAATATGCAAAGGAAACAGATTATATAGGTTCTCTACTTACAAACTTCAGCCTAATTCATAGACATGAACTATTTTTTAGCCATAATCATAACATGCACAAGAAGGAAAAAAGGGCCCATTAGCATAAATCTCAGAAGTTCTATCTGCTAAGACATATGACAGCCTGACAGGTTAATTTGTTAGCTGGCTGCAACAAGTCATTAACAAATTGTATTAGTAATTGGCTTATGAGTCCTCCCTTTATGATGTCCAGAATGACAGGTTAACTTCTACAATTATTGTGATAAAAGTTGACACCGCAATCCAAGGAAATGCTTCCCCTGGATACACATTGCAGAACAAACACCGCAATCTCAGAAGTGAAGATGATATGTACATTCACAAAAGAAGCTCAGTCACTCACACAAAACTCACAGGAAACACATAGTGACATTTTCAGGCAACTTCACATTACAAATGCCATGCATTCATGAATAACAGAAAGATTCATATTTTTTAGAGAGATATAAATAGAAATTAAAGATGGTTTACCCTAAAGACCAAAATTCTGATGCTTGCATGATTCCTTTGCGTGGAGATTCACACTTGTTCACTGCAAGGATAATACACTTGTTTGAGTAATTCCTGCGCAACCAGTCTGCTATCTCCACATCAGCTGCTGTTAGACCTGCCTGTTCAGGATTTTTATTTATGTCATTGATGGTAAAGGGAACATTTGATTATTTGTAAAATAGGAGAGAAAATAGCATATTCATACAGAACACAGGAAAGGTAATGGTACAGAGGAAGAATAAGACAAATTCAGTGTCTTATTCTCCTTTCAATAAATTGTTCCTTACGAACATTTTGAGGAAACAGGAAAGAAAACTTATTAATTAAAAACAGCAAGGAATATATGCATCTACCTTCACAACCACATTTTCTTTCTTTTTTCATTTGTTTTTTATCTGGAAAAAAAAAAAACAAAGAGAGAGAGAGAGAGAATGGTGTACCTGGCCATCAACAAGGAATATAATGACAGATGATTCTTCCACAGCTGCAGTAGCTTGTTTCTCAATCATAGAGGGCATTCTAGCAACTGCTGCCTCTCTCGAGGCAAGTGGAATCCCATCCATGCCAATGGTTGTTGAGATAGCCAAATCTTCCATAACATTAGCTTGTGACTTTGATACCGTGACAACACCTCCAGTATCCACCACCATAAATTCATGTTCTCCCCAAAAAGATCTACCATACAAACGGTCCCGAGTAACCCCAGGTTCATCCACCACAATTGCCCTATTCCCCTACAATTTGTGACACTCAAAATCAACACCGATGATAATTATGTATCTACAACTTCCAAATTCTATTTCCCGAATATTCAAAACTGTATTAAAATAAAAGGAAATAGAAGCTCCAATTTGAATGAATAAATTACCCCAACAAGACGGTTGAATAGCGCTGATTTACCAACATTTGGCCGTCCAACAATTGCAACTTTTGGAAGAAGATGGTCAGGGATCTGCAGATAGAAATTCAAGTGTTCGAAGTCAATGAAGACCAACAATGTATTCTTTCAGTTCACTTTTCGACTTCGAATCTTCAACATTTTTGCAGTAAATTAATCAACTTTACACAAATTTAAATTAAATGTAAATATACCTTCCTTTTTTTTTATATAACTTGTAAAATCCTACTTTGTACACCTCACCGAAAAGTGGTTAGAAAGAAAAGTAAAATCAATGCATAAATTTAATTCCAGTAATCAGAAGATAAGAAAAAGGAAACGGACTGAATAAATTAGAAGGAAAAAAAAGGGAAAGAAAGAAAGAAGAGTTAACAAACATCATTAGAAGTAGCTTTTTTTCGCTTCTGCTTCCTACTTTCCCTTTTCTCATCAGTCTCATCTTCTGCAAAATTAAGATATGATATTTATTAGAGAATTATAAAGATAAACTCAAGGAAGGAAGGAAGGAAGGAAGGAAGGAAGGAAGGAAGGAAGGAAAGGCAGTACCGATTATTAATTGGCGAGACAAGGAGGTAGATAACTCTTTAACGGCGAATTTAGCTTCTTTCTCGAGGTCGTCGATATCAATTTCACTTTCATATTCATCGATTTCTGTTTCACTAACGATATCTTCTTCTTCTTCTTCTTCGACTTCTTCTTCTTCTTCTTCGAAATGTTGAGTGGTGTTGGCGGAGGATTTGAGAGGGGTTAATTTGGGGAAAGAGAGAGAAGAGAGGAAGGAAATGGGAGGATTATGTGAGGAGAGGAGGGAAAGGGAAGTTTTTTTGGGAGAGAGAGGAAATGGAAATGAAAATGGGAAGGAAGAGGAGGAGAAGAGCTTGCTTACTGTACCTGTAGCTGCTGACATTTTTGGAGATGGATGGTTAGTTTGGCGTTGGCGGTGGTTTATGATTCATTCGGGGGGTTTATCTTCTTTGCGTTGGGGTTTTATTTTATTTTGGCGCCTTCCAGAGGACGACATGCCGTTTCTTCTCAGAAATAAAGGCTCGCTATCAGATCACTAGTGGTGTAGTGGTGGTAAATGGTAATGCTCCTAGAATCATTAGCAGTAATTTAACCATTGCAACCTGTCACAGCAAGGCTTGATCTCCAAAATTCCGAATTGCATCAAGAATGTTCTAATTACACGGCGCCCTAATCGGTTACATTGCCGGTGGTTTGCTCTAGGAAACCACCGCCTGCTGCTGCTTGTAAGCATGCCCTAGGACCCTTCGCCTACACGAGGTTGATTGGGAGGACCGGCGTCCTAAATCTACCCTTCCATGCAATAACTTTTCACCAACTCTTGTAAAGTTCTCTCAAGTTTTTCACGATTGGGATATCTGCAACCAACTCTGCTTCATATTTTGCAAATTAATGTACTGGGAATCCGGAGATTGTTTCTCGTTGATATGCCCACTTCTTTTTACTAGCTTGTGACAGCAACTCGGGTTTTCAGCTGATACTCTATCAAGCTCTATACCATCCTTTTGAACCGGTTCCTTCCCAGAAGTCTCTGGTTTTACTCTTACCTTAACTGGTTTCCCAAGCTTTGATTTATCTTCTAATCTGGCTAATTCAAGAGCCTTTTGGCATACTGGAAATCCTTGATCATCCCAGGCCTCCAAGATTACACCAGAACCTATGCAAGTTCTTCCCTGGTAAAAAGCAGTAAACTGCCCCGCTGCTAGACCTTGATCATCTTTCACACAAGTGGACAACCGCAACCTCTTCATGGCCATGTGCACCAAGTTCTACCTTCACTCTGCAATCATGAAATGCAGGGCCATGCCTGGCCTAAAAAGTTTCAAGAGAGTCGAGCTTCAATATGTCAGCATTTGAGAACAAGACACTCTAATGGGTAGCATGAATGATTCAAATGTTGAATTTATAGGACTACAGGGTTGCCAACTGAATAGAAAGACAAACATTCATGGAGGGAAATGTGCAAGATTGTTTATCAAGAACAAATTATGTAAAACAGAACTCTCTCTTCCTTACACTTAAGCTGATTGGTCTCGTCAGGAGGAGACCCGCTAAGCCATCTCAAGGAGCCAACACGGAATGTTTTTAACATCCTTCTCTACAACATACCTGCAAAGTGGGTGAAGAACCCAACATAAATAAACCATGGCTTCATAATTTGAAAACGAGATACAAAGACTGATAATAAAGCCAAAGAGACATAAACAAAGAGCAGGAAAGTTCTCACTTAATTACCATATCCTTCTAGAGTTCTAAAAATACAAAAACAAAATTAATAAATAAATAAATAAAAACAGGTTCAACTTTAATGTCAAAGGAGGTAAGGGAGAAGGGTAGACGACATGTCTGCCATATGGGTGGACTTTAATGTCAAACATGCCTTGCTGTCTGAGGTTTTTCTGTTATGAGATAAGGAGGTAAGGGAGAAGGGTAGACGACATGTCTTCTAAATGAGTACCGATATTTTAGTTGAAAGACAACCCTATATTATGTAAGCCGCTTCTCTGTTATTCCTCACTTCCTTTCTTTCTCTCTTAAACCCTAGAGAAAGAGGGCCTCCTGCTTGCGGCGCTCCCTTCTTCTTTCTCTCTTGCTCCCGGCAAGGTGAGTCAGCCTCTCTTCTCTTCTCGAAACATTTACTTTCTGCTCTTGTTAGATTCTTTTTACTTCGCAACTGTTTTCTAATTCGTTTATTTTTTTGCTGGTTTTTAGTTCTTTCCATGGATTAATTTTTGGGGTTTTTTATATGTTTGTCATCAAGAAAATTGCTACCAAATCCCATTTATATTTGAATATGTGCATCTGTTTTACAGAATAGAAAGAGTACAAAGATGGTGCAGTATAATTTTAAGAAGATTACAGTGGTCCCTAAAGGGAAGGATTTTATTGATATCATCCTTTCTCGGACTCAAAGGCAAACACCGACTGTTGTCCATAAGGGTTATGCTATTTCTCGGCTTCGGCAGTTTTACATGCGGAAGGTGAAGTATACTCAGACGAATTTCCATGAGAAGCTTTCGACAATCGTTGATGAGTTCCCTCGTCTTGATGGTATCCACCCGTTTTATGGTGACCTCCTTCATGTGCTATACAATAAGGATCATTACAAGCTTGCCCTTGGTCAGATTAATACTGCCAGGAATCTTATTAGCAAGATTGCTAAAGATTATGTCAAGTTGTTGAAGTATGGAGATTCGTTGTATCGGTGCAAGTCTTTGAAGGTTGCTGCGCTTGGCCGAATGTGCACTGTTATTAAGAGGATTGGCCCGAGTTTAGCTTACTTGGAGCAAATCAGACAGCATATGGCAAGGCTACCTTCAATTGATCCAAATACCCGGACAGTCTTGATTTGCGGGTATCCTAACGTTGGGAAGAGCTCTTTCATCAACAAGATCACCAGGGCAGATGTGGATGTTCAACCTTATGCATTCACTACCAAGTCACTCTTTGTAGGTCACACAGATTACAAGTATCTGAGGTACCAAGTGATAGATACACCGGGGATTTTGGATCGGCCTTTTGAGGATCGTAACATTATTGAGATGTGCAGCATCACAGCTCTGGCACATCTTCGAGCTGCTGTGTTATTCTTCTTGGATGTCTCTGGGTCATGTGGCTATAGCATTGCTCAACAGGCTGCTTTATTTCATAGCATTAAGTCTTTGTTTATGAACAAACCGTTGACCATCGTCTGCAACAAGACTGACTTGCAACCACTTGAAGGGATTTCTGAGGAAGACATGAAGTTGGTCATGGAGATGAAATCAGAAGCTATGAAGACTCTAGTTGCTCAAGGAGGTGAAGCTACCAATGACGCTGATGTTCTTCTGACCATGAGTACCTTGACTGAGGATGGGGTGATTGCTGTGAAGAATGCTGCTTGCGAGAGATTGTTGAATCAGCGAGTGGAATTGAAGATGAAATCCAAAAAAATAAATGACTGCTTGAATCGGTTCCATGTTGCAATGCCAAAGCCACGTGATCAAAGGGAAAGGCCACCTTGTATACCTCAAGCAGTTTTGGAAGCTAAAGCGAAGGAGGCAGCAGAGAAG
This sequence comes from Populus davidiana, assembly GCA_030145905.1. Lineage (NCBI taxonomy): Eukaryota > Viridiplantae > Streptophyta > Magnoliopsida > Malpighiales > Salicaceae > Populus > Populus davidiana. The sequence continues at coordinate 9,330,729 of CM057797.1, forward strand.
GAGAAAAGAAAAACAGAAAAGGATTTGGAGGATGAGAATGGTGGTGCTGGTGTATACTCTGCCAGTTTGAAGAAGAATTACATCTTAGCCAATGATGAATGGAAAGAAGATGTACTCCCAGAAATTCTTGATGGTCACAATGTGTATGACTTCATTGATCCTGATATCTTGCAAAGGCTTGAAGAGTTGGAAAGTGAAGAAGGTATCCGACAGGCAGAGGAGGGAGATGAAGATTTTGAGCTGGATGGTGAGGAATTAACCCCGGAAGAGAAAGAAGCATTGTCTGAGATCAGGAAAAAGAAAAGCTTGCTCATTCAAGAGCATAGAATGAAGAAAAGCACTGCAGAGAGCCGGCCCACTGTTCCTAGAAAATTTGACAAGGACAGGAAGTTTACGACAAAAAGGATGGGGAGGCAGCTGTCAGCTATGGGAGTGGATCCTTCTAAAGCAATTACTCGTCTTCGTGAGAGGTCACTCTCGAGGAAGGGTCGCAAAAGAGAGAGGTCAACTGACAGGGAACATGATGGTGGTGATGCTATGGATGTGGACCAGCCAAATAAGAAGCTGCGTCTGAGATCTACATCTCGCTCTAGGTCGAGGTCACGGCCTCCAGGTGAGGTTGTTCCAGGAGAGGGCTTCAAGGACTCGGTTCAAAAAAACAAGGCCCTTAAGCTTTTCAAGAACTCTGCTAAAAAGAGGAACAAGGATGCTAGACGTGGAGAGGCAGATAGAGTTATTCCTACACTCAAACCAAAGCATTTGTTTTCTGGGAAACGTTCTATTGGAAAAACTCAAAGGCGTTAAATACTCAAGGTAATATTGCATGTCTTGCTTTGGACAGTTTCCCTGATTGTGTTTTTCTTTAATTTATAGTACTTTGTTGTTGGGGTCTTTTTTATGTGAATGGAACTTCTAGATTAGACCTCTTAGTATGATGTAAATTGCAAGACAGAACAGAAGTTTTATGAGAGGGAATCAGCCCCCCCACAAACAATTGAATCTTTTCCAGCATCAATCAAAGTATTGTTATGAATCTTTTCCAGTCTCGGTCAAAGTATTGTTATCTTCCCACTTTTCATTGTGTTTTCAATTGCATATTCATAATATGTTGTCCTAATGATCCTGGTAAAAAGAGCACATCTAAAATAATTAATGCTGGTGATGTGCCTTTTGTTCTTGCAGGGATTGTTGGTTGATATTTGCTACTGAGTATACTGAACCATGTGGCGTGTGCTTCAGTGCTTGCTGTTCAAGGCAATTTTGAGAGAGATTTAATTATACGTTTGCTGCTAGGTTCTGAACCTCACTGGATAATGTATTTTCTTCGATTGCTTTTCTATAATTTGTTTACAGAGGATATTTGAGATTTGTTCGGGTGAGCTCCGTTGCTGCTAGGTTCTGCTCCTCTCTCTGTAAATTTTGCCAGCTTCTTCAATTTGACTGCTTACCTTTTGCTCTTGCCCACTGTTCACATGGAGATATGTTCCTCTTTATATATTTAATTTTGTCGCAAGTGCCTTTTCATTTCATTTGGGCTTTTACTTGATTAGGATTGGAGTTTACCATTTCGAGTTTGGCCATTTTTTACCATTTCTTCCTTTGTTTTCTTCATCGTGAAATCGATAAAAGTGCCTCCACATATCACAGCGGGTGCAGGTTTGTTTTGCCAATTTACCCGAGTTGCTTGGTTATGTCATTCCTTGTGGGATTCTTAAAGCTTATTGCCCGAAATTAAACTCCCTGGAGTTGAGACAAGATGTATGGAGAAGACAGCGCATCTCTAATTTAGGATGTTCTCTTGAATCTGGATCAAAGATATATTCAAATTGATGCTCCCAGCAAAGTTTGGTCAATCTCGTGCCCCAGATTCATAAGAAATTGAAGGCACTACCGGGCCAGATGACTTGTTGAGCTGTCTGTTACTCACCGAAAAACGCTCCTGCGCTTGGCTTTCCTGTCAAAATGTAAGTTCTTGTTATGATCTTAGACCTTTTCTATTTGTGTTTCTTTCTTTTTGTCTAAGCTTGATTTCCACAAGGACCTTCAGCTGATGCCCCAGGCACCTCTAGTTAATTAGAGTTAGCTTAGTTTTCCTTCGAACAATAAAATTTCAGGCAAATTTTCCTATGTAGGGTTATGTTCAATTAGAACCTGCTGAAACATCATTTGCCTTTCCTAGGAAAGCTGATATATGATCAGTTAGCATCAGTGCCGGAACTGGAGTTGCAGGCAAACACCAAGCTGGGATTATCAATATTTATGAAGGCAGTCCACACTATTTAAGTTTTGAAACCTAAGGAGAGAGCACGTTGCTGCTCTTCACTTCAGCAGCATCTTCTTATTTTTAATTAGTTATATGCACCTTAGTTTTCAGCTTCTACATTTGTTTGTAAACTAATTGCAAAGTCACCAACTGATCCTTTCTAATCCAAAAAATATACAAAAATTAATAAAGTATTGTTTTCCACCAGCATTCTGTCATTGATATTATTTGACAATGACTTGGTGTTCTATTTTGAAGCACTTTGCAATTTCTACTTGATGCAAAAATGACGGCAGGCACTTTTTTATTGGAAGTTATCCCATCTGAGCCTTTCAGAATCATCTCTTATGATTGATATTTGGCTAAGATTTACTTTAATGTGCATATAACTTTATATTGCTACAATTATTGTGGTTATTTTGTCCTCTTACGCACCTTTCATATATATATATATATAACAGTATTTCTAGTTTTTAGTTTTAAAAATACTTCAGGTTGAACCATTATATATTATTGTTAAGTTGTTATGTGAACTTGGCAATAAGTTGATTCTGGTATTAAAATTAATTATTATTAATCAAGTTATATTTAATTAATGATTCTTATTATTGTGATCCATTAGATTTTTACCTAAATATAACTCATAATTCTAAATAAAATAGAATAAAATAAATCAATTCAAGAATTAATTGATTTATATTTAAAAATTAAGTGCATTGTTTAACATTATGTCATAATCTTCAAATATTAAAAAAATCATTCGGGATTTGACTTAATATTTCAATGACTGTTTTATTGTAATTATTATAGTTTTATCAAAAATGTTTTAATTTAGACATCGAAGTATGAAGTGTGTCTACTCTATTAAATTATATTCGTTTTTAATACCATAACCATTAATTCTTTAAATAAAATTTAACTCTTTTCAGATTTTATTTTACATTGTGTAAAAATTTTATAATCAATATTATTTAAGATGAATTTTATAATCAATATTATTTAAGGTTAGGTGGAACAATTTTTCTAGATGAATATCACTTCAACACCTTTATATAATCCATATTATATCTAATATTTGTTTATATTTTATCCTTAATTAAGATAATATATAATTAGAATCAAAACATATTATTCTATATTTTTGAGATAATTAACTTAGTGATTTTAAAAATCACTTGCAAAACTCTTATTCAAATATTTTCATGTACACGTGATTTTTCTATATAAAATAACAAAGCTATATAACGAGTGCATGTTATAAGTTTTAATTATATTTTATAGAAAGATTACTTTATTACACAAATAAAAATAAAATAATATATTGTGTCTTGGTCAATACATTTAGGAAGGCAAAATAAATCTTATAATTATTTTAAAATATTTTTATTATGAAAACTTTATCATTACAATAAATTGAACTTTTCTTGTTAAGCTCTACTGCGGATAATAAATTGATTAATTAGCTATAAAGAAGTTGTAAAGCCTTATATCCTTTAAATATTCTCTTTGCTGTCTATTGTTGATGCTGTGAAAGATGAATGTATTGGGATCATGTTCTGCCCTTCCTATTCAAACTGAAAGCGGTCTAAAAGGAGAGAAAGAAGAAGAAGCATATTTCTCATTCATTTAGCATACTACCCTGCCAATATGATCTCTGCTTTTTCCATGGATTTCTTTTTTGTTGTTTTTAACTCAAATGATCAAATATATATCCTAGTCCTGCTGAGAATCTTCCTCGATTAATTCTCCATCTTAATTTGCTTTTGTGACCTGGAATTAAGACCATCCTCATTGGGCCAGTCTCATTAACTCAAAGGCATTCGCTCGATCATTACGAGAAACCATAACAGGTATAGAGACTAAGCTTTGGAGAACAGTAAAGAGAAAGCATTGAAGAAGTTGGGACGATGGAGTGCCGTCCAATATTTCCCTTCCTTCATTATTTATTATCTGGCTTTACTTTAGATATCAGTGTGATATATACTGCAACAAAAATAAACTTTAAAAAGATTACTTTTTTTGCCCTAATGGCTGGATTTTGTATATGACCTCTAGCTACTTGTATTTCTGGTTCAATTTGGAGACGGGCCATTCTGTACGTACAAGGTATAATCTCTCTTCCACAGAAATACAGTAATCATGAGATTATTTGAAGTCAATACGATATGATGTTCTTTAACTTCATGGATCAAAATGGTGAGGTCACCATACATTATGGATCTTCAACCTACACCCCCACAAATCATAAGTTTCCACACATGAAAGTTCAACAAGTACTTAATGTGATTGTAGAATCCCTATCATCTTCCCCACTTAATTGATGTTTGGCCCTCACAGGTACTTCTTTTTTAACCTTTTCTGGACTGACTTTACAACTTTATGACCTTCCTTTAACCTTTTTGGAATCTGGGAGTGATTGGTAAAACAATGAAAAAGAAGATCAGGCACAGGATTGAGGATGAACAAAGTACAGGATCATGTATGAATGGCACCTGTCATCACATTATTGATCAGTTTTCTCAACTCCAACCCTTGCTCATTCGAGCCTTTGGGGTCTACTTGTACGTGTTCTATTTTTGGTTAACGTCTGGGTTTGGACAATCTCTTGTGGTGTCCACCAATAATGCTTAACATCTGTCTAGCCTTTATGTCTTGCCAATCCCAGTACTGTTGAAAAGTGTTGGATTTTTCCCATTATAACTTGAACTACCATGCACAGGTATTTGTGTAGAAAAAGAGAAATGATTTGCTGTTATATTGATATGATCACAGCTGCATTCTAGAATATCAATTCTGGACTATATATGGGGTGAGTTTGGCAGATGAGATAGGTAATTCAAGCATATATAATTTCCTCACGTTCTAGAAGATGATTTTAATTTCTTGAGCCCGGAATGCAAGTAGAGAAACCTACCCCATTTTGCTGCCGACTGTCCTCGGTATCACTACCATAACTCTGAATTCCCAGCCTATTATAGGTTTAAATGTCATGTCTGCTTGTCTTAAATTCTTACATGAAAGCAGACGTACTTCTCTTTGTTGGTTGGCGATAAAACAGAAGCGAAGTGATTTTGTTTGGTCTAATTAGAAAAAGGTCAGGAAAAAAAGTCAATTGTTTGTTTCACCATTTCTTTCATCTTTATTTCACATCATTAATTAATTCATCTCTTGCAAGTACTGCAATTGAATATGTCAATGGAAAACTAAAACTAGTTCAAGGAAAAGAACCTCGCTTGCTTATATCTCAAGGAATTAAAGGGATTAGAGAACTCCACACATGGAATTCAGGCAACATCCCAGGAGCTGTAGCTCAGTACTCGTACAGCGCCTTGGTGTGGATGCATGGTTGATCTCTAATGGAGAACTACTTAATTTCCCCTTCTCTGTTAACATGATTTACTAAATTGTTAGTTGCTGATAAAAATATTAATTTTGGAAAACTGGATAGTTAAGGAAACTGGTTTGATTTTCTCTAGCTACAAGACACTGGAATATTAAGCTACATAGCAGGAAGAAAAGTCCTAAATCACAGGTCAGGGTAGGTAGCTAACCACTTTCACAGTAGTTTCCCAGATGGGAAAAATGCTCTGCGGTTTTCATATGCAATTCTAGAAATGACATAAGAAAAACTGTTAAATAACAAGATATTAAAAGAGGGTGATTGAAAATGTCATCTCTCTTCTTTCCTCGACTTAATTTCTCACATGAAAATAATGAAAGATTTGTATTTTAAAGGATGGAGTCTTTTCTACTCTTGGATGCTTTTATTATGAATTGAGGCCTCAACCTGTGCATCCATTGCCAAATTATTAATCACCAATTATGTGGTCCATTGAACATTTTCCATGTGTTTTTGGAGAATTATATATTCTCTATTATCTAATTCACTATCTTCAATTACACGTGTGGATGCTGGACATGGAGAGAGAGGTTGGAAGATTATGTGAAGTGGAAGCAAATATCTTGGCTTAGTTATGAAACAAACTCCTTTTCTTTTCTTTTCTTTTCTTTTCTTTTTTATTTTTTGCCCTTCCGTGGGTGTTCTGACTAGCTAGCTTCAGCTGCCTCTCTATGGCACAATGTATGATGATTACCTTAGAGTGAAGAAAAATGTAATGGAAAAGGACAAGATCATGGAGTCAAAGACAAGACGACCACCCATCTCTCTCATTTTCTAGCCGTCCCTCTCCAAACCGTTTTACTGCTCAGACTCATCAACCAACTCCCCTCTCTCTCTTTCTTTCCTATATTCTAAGCAATACCCCACAACCATCATCAAAATCATGATCATCATGCCCACTCTACCAAGCCTCCTCTTTCTCTTTCTTATAATCCGCCACTCTATAAAGTCTTAACTAATCGACATCAAACCAGTTGGGAAGAGATATAGATCACCTTTTCTAGTGGCAGGATCCAAAGGCTCTCTCAGAATGAGGAAGCCAGAGGCCTCTGGGAAGAACAGCGTTAACAATATTAACAAGTTCAGAAAGGGCTTGTGGTCACCAGAGGAAGATGACAAGCTCATGAACTACATGCTAAACAATGGACAAGGTTGCTGGAGTGACGTGGCAAGGAATGCTGGTTTGCAGCGATGCGGCAAGAGTTGCCGGCTTCGTTGGATTAATTACTTGAGGCCTGATCTCAAGAGAGGTGCATTTTCACCCCAAGAAGAAGAGATGATCATCCATTTGCATTCCCTTCTCGGCAATAGGTATGTTCTTACCATCCCTTGCTAACTCTATTCACTTGCTGAATATCGACCTTTTGCCCTTAATTTCTCATCAGTTAACTGTTGTTAATTATTAGTATACTGCTTTTTTTAATTCAGCAACAAGGTGTTCAAAGAACACATTATTATCTTGCATGATTTTAGTGGGTGGGTGTACAAAGCAGTTTTTCAGGAGAGTTTTCAAGCTCAGTACTTTCTACAGTACTGATGAGGGGATACTGGAGTTTTTTCAAGCTGTTGCTAATATATACATGAACAGAGATGAAAAAAATAATTTGATAAACAACTGTTACTAATGCCATATGACACACCTAAGAAAAGAAAAATATATATCGTATACCATATATTCTTTTGTCTAGGAGAACAAAGGCAAGTACTTTCAGAGAGTATAAAATTATTTTCGAGATATCAAGTCAAAATATTTTTTTAACGGTTTGAATACTTTTATATACGTACCTCGTCTTTGCAACCTTTAATTAGTACTTAATAGATAAGAATATAGTAGAGAACTGCTGCAGATTAATTATGGAGAAATATATATCTTGGTTATTTCTCCCCACTAAGTCAAGCTTCCACGCTCTTGCCTCTATTATTTCTCAAGGCAAAGTTAACAAATGCAATCAAATCAATCTAGAAAATTCATGTACAATAACCAGAGTTTTTTTTATTTTGCTCTCTCATTCCACAAGTAATGGTGTGGACAATTAGCTGTCATATTTTGAAAGTCTGAGACACAGACTCGGATTAGTCATCTCTGCTGATTAGATCATAACTTGGGGATCAGAGCCAGTCAGCTAGCCAAATGCCTTGTTATCCATGGAAGACATGTATACAAGCTGATAAAGACACTTATCTAACGGTCTTTGTTTGTCTTTGAAGTTGAAGGCACCCCACCTATACATATAACAGTACTGTTCTTGTTTTAGTATTCAAGCATCCAAGTTAATGGTCTTTATTTGTCTTTAGAGTTGAAGACACGGCACCTATATATCAATATTCTTGTCTTAGGATTCAAGCATCCAAGCCATCCATGCATTAATTAATTGGTCTAAACATTAAAAAGTTGAGCAATATTTTAGTCCTTGGAATTACAAGGGCAGGTGTAGCTAACTGAAGTAAGTAGAGAAAATGACACCGGCAATCTTGAAGTAGTATAAATCTTCGACCCATGCAGATCATGCACGAGTCTAAGAATAGAATATTAACACTCCTTCTTTGAACTTTGTTTGAAACTAAATTATTGATTATGGAATTTCTTTCCCTTCCAAATTAAGGTGGTCTCAAATTGCGGCTCGCTTGCCAGGAAGAACCGACAATGAAATCAAGAATTTTTGGAATTCAACAATAAAGAAGAGATTAAAGAATCTGCAGTCATCCAACGCATCACCAAACACAAGCGATTCATCCTCGGAGCCTAGCAAAGATGTCATGGGAGGGTTGATATCGACCATGCAAGAACAAGGCATTTTCTCCATGAACATGGATCCTTCACTGTCATCTTCGTCATCGTTAGCAACCTCCATGAAAGCAATGATTCTAAATACCATGATGGACCCCTTATTACCTATGCTTGATTATGATCATGGCCTAAACATGTACGGCGGTGCAAGCGGGTACGAATCCATTACCGCACCACCATGCATGGCTCAAGTTGGGGTCCTCAACAGTGGTACTGATCATGGTTTTTACGGGGAAGGGATCTTTGAAGGTATCAATGTTGAGATTCCTCCTTTAGAGAGTGTAAGCTGCATGGAGGAAAATGCAAAAACCCAGAATATACAGGATAACAACACTGACAAGTACTCATATAGCAGTCCTGTGAATAGTCTTTACCACAGAAACTGCAACATCACTAGTAATAACAAGACAGATAACATAGCTGCTGATCAGATGGGGAACTTATGGCACGGATCATCAGAAGAGTTAAAAGTGGGGGAGTGGGACTTGGAAGAGCTGATGAAAGATGTTTCGGCCTTTCCATTCCTTGATTTCCAATGATCGTTGAATAAATGGTTTCCAATACACATATTTTTTCAAGTTTAGATCGGCCTTGCCACATATTCACCCTTCAAATACTGTTATCACCCAACCCTTGTATTCTATCCTTTTTCGTCAAGAAACTTAGCAATTTCATGTATAGTTCCGATGAGGTACAGGAAGCATGGAATAAAGGTCAGGAGAGTTATACTATATTAATTAGCGACCAGACATTTATTGTATGTAAACCTTATGATATTATTGCAATTTCGATCGCCATTAATTACGTCTCGAGCACCGATGCATTGTACTTGAGAACAGATCATATATATATATATATACACACATTGTACTTGACAGGGACCAGGAGATTAATTAGTTGGTGCGTACGTACGTGCATGAACCTACCTAGACCTAGTTTAAGTTAACTAAATCGTGAGATGTACACAACTAAAAAGTCCAGGAGTGGAAGTTGTTGTTAGCTAGTGGGATATTAAGTAGGTTGGTGCCATAAATTGACAAATACATGGAGATTTTTTTATATATATTCTGTGCCTCCAAGTGTTTTTTTTGTGGAGAAGATGATGGTTTCTTCTAATGAAGTTTAATCAATTAGATGAGATGTCCACTTAGAGCCATAATAACATTAGCATATCAAGTCAGCTTGCTTTCATTCTACATATGACTATTTTACTGGTGAGTCACCCCTTATAGGGTTTGCTTCCAAGAGTAATTATAACTCTACCTTTCCCATAGCCAATTAATGATGTCTGAGGATAAAGCAACGAAGAGCTCTTATTTATTTTCTGTCGTCAAAAGAATAAAAAAATATGGTGATGCAAAACCTAGCTAGCGCGAGCAGAGACTTGAATATAAAGCAAAGGTAGCAGCAGTTAGATTCAGAACTTATATATATATATAGTCCTATACATACATATATATATATACACGTATACGAAGATCAAGAGATCAGTCGCTCCATTTGATGTTGAATGCCGACATTATATATAAAGAGATCAGTGCTTCTTCTGATCACTCATTTATCTCTTAGAATTGCAGAACTAACCTGTGCATGAATTCTAGTGCTATCATTTGATATGGGAATTGGAAGGCTCTGTTGGCTGCAAATGACGACTTTTTAGCCCACTGGGCAAATGGTTGTGTTTATTTTTCCTGTCAATGAGGTCAGGTTTTTTTTCCCCTGATCCAACATGATTATAGTTAGCCTCCGACACCCAACTTTTCAAAGGATTAATGGCGTTTATCGTGTGCATGTGGCTCTGGAGTGTGTGTATATATATATATATACATACATACATTTATATGTACATATATACTTGCAAATTAAACTGTTGTGTTCTTGTGATATGGCATGTTTCCCATCATGAAATAAATCCGACTTGAGAAGATAAAATAAAAGGTTCGAGATCATATGATCATAGGGGCATTTAGATGTAGCTTTAGGTGACAGAATTAAACCTTCTCCTGTTCTTTAATTCTTTATCTATTAATTTTTTTTATTTGTTTTTTGGTGTAATGTGTGGAGAGATTGGTGGACTGTATGAGTAAATAAGAATCTTAATATATCTCGACTTTCGTTTTGGTATGGAAATATTCAAGGAGTTATTTTTCCAAAGCAGATAAATAGTTGACCCATTGGGTTGGGAATGGGATAACTCTATGCTGGCTCATAATAATTTTAATTCATATGTGTTGATAACGTGTTAAAAAAAAAAATTGGAAATATAATATTAGTTATTTTTAAAATAATTTTGTTTGAAAATATATTAAAATAATATTTTTTATTTTTTTGTATATCAGGATACTAAAATAATCTAAACATATAAAAAATATTTTATTTTAAAAAAAAAAAATAATAACCGCTCCAAAACGGCCCCTGGACAGGGAGGGAGGTGACGTGGTGTGGTGTCAGTTCAATAAAAACAGGATAAAGCAAACCGTCGCCTGAGAGATTCGAACTCTCGCGGGGAAACCCCATGTACTTAGCAGGCACACGCCTTAACCACTCGGCCAAAGCGACTTCTATGTCTATCGGTGAGAAAATAAATTATATATATTAAATTGGGATCAGCCTCTAACTTTTCACCCCTCTTTCTTCTTTTTTCTTTTTTAGGTATCCATGCTTCGTGATGGTTTTATTTTCTCCTATGAAATAATAGTGATAATTTCATTAATGCTCAAGCACCATTCTTATAACTTGGTCCAGAGCATTGGAGCTTACAAAGTTAGAATGTTTGGAGTTCCAAATAAGACATGCGATTACACCAAAAAACCGTACTAATATTAATTAACATAATTATCAAAGTTAAGTGAACATGCAGATCCAAATAGTTTCACCTTCGTTATTAGTCAAGTCTAATATAATATGAATATGATAAATATACTAGACCTAAAAGAATATTTTTATGTGATGATATAAAAAATCAATTTTAAAAAATAATATCATTTTAATATATTTATATAAAAAAAATATTTTAAAAAATAATCATTATATAATAATATTGTACGTGTTGTGAAGGTTTCCATTGTACTAGATATCGATGCCCTTAGTTTAAGCTAAAAAAAAAAAAAGCAACCTCTCCTAATCTCTTCGAGACATTCTGTTATGTTTGGTGTCTTTTTCTTCACTCAAAGGACTCTAATAGTCAACCGTTTGCTTGATAAAATGCCCAATGCTCTAGCCTTTGATTATACATATTAAGAATTTTGAATTCACTTACTTGATGAAATGTCAAATGCTTCAGCCTCTGATTATACATATTAAGAATTTTTAAATGGTCATCATTACTTTATTTTTATCCTAGGATGTAGGTATGCGGTTCAATTTCTTACTGTGTTGGTGAAGAAAGTTAAAGAGTCATGTGAGATTTTGTTAGAGTAAAGATTGTAAAGTAACTTTCAAATGGTGTTGGTGATAGAAGAGAATAAAAGAAGTGTTGGGTCTTGTGGCCAACATAACTAAATAGAGTTGGGTCTAATTGCTTAATCAAACCCAGCGGCTTTTAAACTTTTTAATTATCTAATTTCATGTTATTAAATTCCTATTTGCAGTAAATTCTAAGATTATTTTGAATTTACCTAAAAACTAGATTCAAGACACTTAAATTTATTTTTTTTACATTTAAAAAAAAATTATTAGTGACTCTCGGCAAGTCAATATGCTATTTTAACCCTAGATTGAAAAATTAGGCTAAAAATGGTCCACCTTAACTCCTGTCATCAACCGTCCACCTTTCAACCTCATCAAAGCAACATCACTTGACACACTTGCCGGCACGCATGTCTCCTCAGCTCTCCCCCCTCCCACCGTCCTTCTACTGTTTCTCTTTCGTCTGGTCTCTCACTGCCTGCTGCTGCGCTAGATCCAACTCGCCTTACTTGCAATCTTTGCGCGAGTGTTTCTGTGGTCACCATGACCCCAGGCCTCCTCTCGTCTTTTCATCTCCCTGGATTCTCTGGCCTCTGTTTTTCCAAGCTTCTTGGCCATTCAATCCCTTTCAATTCAAGGTGGTATTGGTTACAAGCCGCTATTGCTGACCTGAAGCCTTCTCAACCAATTATAGACAACCACGTGTACTACACAGTCACTTCACGGTACACGATCACCAAAAAGTCAACGTTCCTTCAGAAACCCATTCAACTCACAATCTGCCACGTCAGCAAGGTGCCCTCAATTCCACCGGCGCATGCTAGCAACTAGCCTTGCCACAAATACAGACAACATGGGCCGGTGAATCGGAAGATCTGACGGACATTTCAACTCCAGGGCGAAACTAACGAAGCTCACCCCACTGGCGAAAAGAAAGAAAGAAAAAAAAGCCCGTATATTCCATCCATCGTATCCACCGTTTGATCAAAAACCAACAGCTCAGATCCTCCCCTCCTTACTTCCCATATAAATCAACGCCAATCAATCACCTCTCAAAACTTCCCTTTCCTTCCCTTCAAAACCACTGTGCAGTGTACAGAACATAAGTGAAGACTGAAAAGCCAACCCCCCCCCCCCCCCTGAACGCCATACCCCAAAATGGCGTCGTTTGCTCTGATATCATCTTCTCTTTCCTTCAACAATTCCCTCCCTTGTCTCAAATCCCGCTCTCTCACACACCTGAGATCCACCGCACCACATCCCCTCCCTTTCCGTCCAAATCTCCCGAAACTCTCTACTGTCTCTCCCTTACTCCCAAGATTCTCCAAATCTAAAATCACAACAACCACCCGGAAAATCTCTAACCTCACAGTAAAAGCATCAGCATCTGCAGCATCACCGTCACCCGCACCAACATCAATTACACCCGCCTCACCGCCATGGCAAGGAGCAGCCATGAAACCTTTACTAGCATCCATCGCGACAGGTGTCATTCTCTGGTTCGTTCCTGTTCCCGCGGGAGTTACGAAACCAGCATGGCAGCTGCTCGCAATTTTTCTTGCTACAATAGTCGGAATCATCACGCAACCCTTACCGCTTGGAGCGGTAGCTTTGATGGGTTTAGGCGCTTCAGTTCTAACAAAAACCCTCACTTTCTCCGCCGCGTTTTCCGCATTTGGTGATCCAATCCCTTGGTTAATTGCACTCGCTTTCTTCTTCGCGCGTGGATTTATCAAAACCGGACTTGGTAACCGAATTGCGTATCAATTTGTGTCTCTGTTTGGATCTTCTTCGTTAGGGTTAGGTTACAGTCTTGTTTTTAGTGAAGCTTTACTAGCGCCGGCGATTCCTTCTGTTTCTGCACGAGCAGGAGGGATATTTTTGCCGCTAGTGAAGTCACTCTGTGTTGCTTGTGGTAGTAATGCGGGTGATGGGACGGAGCATAAGCTTGGTTCGTGGTTAATGTTAACTTGTTTCCAAACATCAGTGATTTCGTCATCCATGTTTTTGACAGCTATGGCTGCGAATCCTCTGAGTGCTACTTTGACATTCAATACGATTAAACAAACAATTGGGTGGACGGATTGGGCCAAGGCTGCGATTGTGCCTGGATTGGTTTCGTTGATTGTTGTTCCGTTGATTTTGTATTTGGTTTATCCGCCAACTGTCAAGACTAGCCCTGATGCACCTAAATTGGCTAGGGAGAAGTTGGAGAAGATGGGACCCATGTCTACTAATGAAATTATTATGGCTGGCACTCTGTTTCTCACGGTATAGTTTGCGTTTCTGTTTTTTATCTGTCTTTTGCTTATTGCATCCTGCTTAATTTGGTGCAATGGTGTCTACTACATGCTTACGCAAATTGAATTAGCTGATGCTCCCTTTACTCTGTTTCTCGGTTTCGATAGGAATAGCTGTTTGTATCTTGTTTAGGTATGGTTTAGGCTCTGCTTGATAATGTTAAATGGAATAGGCTCTGCTTCTAATGGTGTTGTGTGTGAGCTCATTTTCCACTGTAAGCGTAATCCAACTTCTGTTGATGCGAAGGCATAGTTCAATTTGTTTCTTGGTTTAAATGTAGTGATGCTACTAGTTCTGTGGCCGTTGTTTAGGTAGAAACTAGTATGTCAGCAGTAAGCATTCTCTGCTTTTTTCAAAGAGTGTTAGCTGAGTGGTATTTTTTTCAGTCATTATGGAGAATATATTAATTATGTATTGGCATGATAATAGTCATCAAGTGTCCGTCCATAATGGGTCTTTTGTGCTCATGTGCATTTTGAGAGGATCCTTCCACACAGCTAAACTTGTGATGACCTTTGGCAGTGGTTCATGGAATATGGTCAAGGTATAGAGGATTGATTTGGATCTACTGAATATTCTGGTATGTTAATTTTCTTTTCCAGTGTTAGGACAATAGTGTCTTTTTAAGGGCTGGAGAAGTTTGGTGCTTCATGGAGTTCTTATGTAGAATAGTGAGTTTAATCAAAAGGAACTCTGTTCTTGGACACTGAAGTAGCAACAGTTTAGGCACCAGGCTCTTTTGTAAGGTATTGAGGATGTTACATGTGTTTTCAGAGATGAGCACAGGGGATGTTAATGTAGTTAGGAACTTTTAAATTTATCAACTTTGCAGCTTATTCAAGGTTTAGGGGAATTCTCTTTGTGCTTTCTCGTGCTCTCACTCAAGCTTCTATTGAAGGAGTGTTTGCATTATTTTGAGGTTGGAATCTTTGGTGCAAGATAAATTTACTTGACTTGTCAGCCAACATCCCATCAAGCTTCTTTGAAAGGAATATCATCCTGGCAGGCTTTATTCTCCATGTATCAATACTCTTTGGTGGTAGTTGAACAGTTGGTCTTCACAATAATTCCAATTGTTGAAGAAAGCTCCTATATTTGGTCAGAGATGGAAACAGTAGATTTCCAGGACACTTGGGGAGTAGTTAGAGTAACTAGGTTGGGACCTTGGATTTCATCTGTTTCTTATGTTTTATATGTGCTCTCATTACTGATATTAGATGGAAATTTGAAGATTTTCAGACCATACCCAGTTTTTTTTTCTCTGAGGGCCTGTTTGATTATATGTTATGGACATATGGCTTTTCAAAGACAGTCCATTAGGCTGATTTGAGAGATTTGTAATGTTATATAGTCAATTGGATTATTAACGTGCCAGTACTTGATGAATGCATGTTGTCCATTGCATGATCATCAGATCATGGTTGATGCAAAGCTAGTACTTTGCTTTCAAAAGTAGTGTTTTCATTCAAATGTGATGCATTCTCACAACAAAACTTTGGCAGCTGAGCAAGCACTATATCATGTGAAATACATTTTTTTTTTCCTTTTTCTTTATGCTGACCACTTCTTTGAATAATATACTACATAGCTTCTTTTTTTGGGTACCATGTTCATAATTTAGTGGATGTATTTTATGTGTTTGTGCTGTCATTAATTCTACGTGCTGCTTTGCATGTTTATTGATTCTGCGCTCTGTCTCCAATAGTGAAGGATTTCTGTATTTCTTCTCAATTTAGGTGGGACTCTGGATTTTTGGTGGGATGCTGAACGTGGATGCTGTTACTGCTGCTATTCTTGGATTGTCCGTCCTTCTTGTCACTGGCGTAGTGACATGGAAGGAGTGCTTAGCTGAAGCAGTTGCCTGGGATACCTTGACATGGTTTGCTGCCCTCATTGCCATGGCTGGGTATCTTAACAAATATGGTCTCATCTCCTGGTTCAGCCAAACTGTAGTTAAGGTTTGTGTTTCTCTCTTACGGGTTTCTCATTGTGCATGGTTGTTTCCAATTATCAGTGAGTGCCTATATTTATTATATACTTCAGTGGCCCTCTTGCATGTTGACTTGCACAGGAGGGGAAAAAAAGGATTTTAAGGAACAAACTTCTCAGCAAGATGAATGCAAACGTGAACTTGTGAATTTCAACATAGCATTAGAATTAAGTATGGACCATGGAGTACTTGCTGTTAACTATTTGCATTTTTTACAGTTTGTTGGTGGACTCGGTTTATCGTGGCAGCTATCTTTTGGAATTTTGGTTCTTCTCTACTTCTACTCCCACTACTTCTTTGCTAGTGGAGCGGCTCACATCGGTGCCATGTTTACAGCATTCCTGTCTGTTGCCAGTGCTCTAGGTACTCCTCCATATTTTGGAGCCATGGTGCTCGCCTTCCTTTCCAACCTCATGGGCGGCCTTACACACTATGGAATCGGATCTGCACCTGTTTTCTATGGTGCCAACTACGTACCTCTGGCCAAATGGTGGGGCTATGGGTTCCTCATATCTGTTGTCAACATAATTATCTGGCTTGGGGTTGGAGGGGTTTGGTGGAAGTTCATTGGCTTGTGGTAGAGGATGACCCAAGATCCAGCAATATCCCCGGTTCTTATTCACCGGCAGATGATATTTTCACATCTTGATTTATCGTCTGATGAGAGAGGTTGTTGATTTTTGTTCTAATTCTTTACCTTGGAAATAATCTTTCGGTGGCCTTGGTAGAGACCTCGGTTAGAAAGGTGGTATACGAATGGTCTTACTAGAGCAGAAATTAGAACTTGTACCAGGAATTTTGGCACGGCGTAGCAACTGTCTGCAATTCATTACATAGAAAAATCTGACGCCTGAAAGTCTTTTTTCTGTCGCTATAGTTTCTTGGTGGCATGAGGACATACCCTTTTTTCTTGGAAATTTACCTTTTATATTTCGTCAAGTGGCTGGAAATTTACGTTAAGATTCGTGATTTCCATGGAGGTGTTAAATCCATCACAACGTTGCTCCCCGAAGAGGTATTGGTTTTTTCATAATTGCATTCCATTGATGTCCATGACTTGGACAGATTCAGATTTATTTTGCTAATTTATCGGGATTTCCCGTACGATGTTTAAATCGTTAATTGCTCAACATGTCTGGTTGCCGACCGTTGTTCCATCACCAGATCAAAGTATCATATACCCGTTTGCTGATTCCAGGCGAGTTGGGATTCTCCTTTCTCAGTGGTACAGGTTTCATCCCATGTGGATCGAAGCCTTTGGGCCGGCCCATAAGCAATTCTGACGTCATAAAGCAGCTGATTTGATGCCCCTAAGCAAAGGGCATATTCTCTTAGGCATGAATCTCTTTTATATGTGTGCGTGTGTACTTGGCCATGGAAACTCCAATCTAATTAAAAGGAAAAGAAAAGGCAAAAAAAAAAAAAAAATCTATGACTCACCGTTTTTTCTTGAGATAAGAGTGGTATACCTTAGATCCCCAGTACCCAATCACAATATAAAGGTGAAACAGTGAGGATATCTTCTTTATTAGCCACTTGAGTTGGGTTATAATGCTGGATTAGTTTTCCAGCGTCATAAAAAAAAAAGGCGATCATCGAGGTAGGGTTAGGTTATTATTTTGAAGTAGATTAAATAAATATAATAAAGACAGAAAAGACAGGATATGATAGAATACTTACACAAATTTGTGTGTTAATGGTAAGTATTGGTATGTATAAGTCCCATTTTATTGAATAATTCGTAAAATTTGTCCTGATTGAATTGATAAATTTAAAAATAACTTATTAAAAATATAATTTGATTACAAAAATCAAGACTATATATATATATATATATATATATATATATATATATATATATATATATATATATATATGATAATGGTATAATAAATTGACTTAGTCATTTCGAATTAATTTGTCAAATATACTATTCAGGTTATGAGACTGTGATAATCATTTAAAAAGCAAAATAAAACAAATAATAAAATTTAATTTTTAATTAATCTCATTTTGAAAAAAAATTAAAAAAAAATTGATTGCAATAAAAGGACATAATAAAATAATCAGAGTTAACCATGGTTAAACCGTTAAATTCAAAAATAATATTATAAAAAATAAATTAAAAATCTCCATTCTCATTAAACTCAATATTAAAAAAAACTAAAAGAAAAAGCAAAGCTTCCAGTGAATTATGGTTTGTGGAGTGGTGAAAAGTGAAATTAATTTCCTTTTAATATGTTAATGTTAATATGTTCAATCTAATGTAGCTCAACTAACATCCTTTCTTGCTTTGGTAATTAAGGATTATAACTCTTTCTTTTTGGGTAATAATTCCAACCTAACAAGCCCAAATAGTAGTTAAGAGAAGTTGGAAAAAAGAATTTGAATGATTACTCTAATTTGATGGCACATTTACAAAAAGATTTCGGGGAAGGAAATTGTGCCTCCAGGTAGTTAAGGTATTTGGTTTTGTGGCCAACGTTCATCGGATCATATGCTCCTCCTACCCACTTCACTCAAATTTATCAAAGCAAACAAAAATTACAGAAAACCCGAAAATCTTTCCGTACGGATGTTCAAAAACAGTGAATTTTCTTTTAATTTACATGAATGCTTGCATCCTCATTTAATTAATATACAATTAAAAAGGAGAGAATATATAGGATGTGTTTAGTAACATAATTGCACGTGAATATGATGCTTATGGTTATTAAAATTATTAGATTTAAATAAAATAGTGAATCCAGCAATAATAATCTCGATGGCAAATGATAATAGCACATTAGGAAGTCCCAAGTCTAATATAATTAAAATATAATTAAGAGTTTTTTTTTTCATTTTAAAAGTGTTATTGAAAAAAATTATTTATTTTAAATTAATTATTTTTTTATGTTT
This sequence comes from Populus davidiana, assembly GCA_030145905.1. Classification (NCBI taxonomy): domain Eukaryota; kingdom Viridiplantae; phylum Streptophyta; class Magnoliopsida; order Malpighiales; family Salicaceae; genus Populus; species Populus davidiana. Next base: position 9,349,777 of record CM057797.1, read on the forward strand.
TAGATAGTTTTAATATATTAATATTAAAAATAATTTTTTAAAAATTAAAAAAATACTACTTCAATACATTTTTAAGTAAAAAGTATTTTAAAAAATAACTGTTATCACGATATTAAACAAGCTCTAATTAGATGAACCTTTTATTTTTTTAATTATAATTGTGAGATGTATTGAGTGTCCAGTAGTGCGTTCTAATATTTTAAATTATTTTTTTAATATTGTAAAATTATCTTTAATATTCTAAATTTTAAAAATAAAAAATAATATTTTAATATATATTTTTAAAAAATTACTATGAAGAAAAACATTTATCACTATTATATATGCTTTTAATATGTATTTGGAAGTATGGCTGTGTTTATTTTTTAAAATATTTTTTATTTAAAAATATATTAAAATAATATTTTTTTATTTTTAAAATATTATTTTTCATATTTTCGTATTAAAATAATTAAAAAATATAAAAAAATTAAATACTTAATTTATTTTTTTTATAGAATGCGGTGCCCGACCTTCGTCTAAAAGAGAATCTGATTTTCCACGGCACTCACGTCGCTTGGACATTTGGTAGCCATTCCTATGCATGCAGTGGAGACTTTAATGCAAAGCTAAAATGTTTCTTGTTCTTGAATCTGATACCGAGTCTGACACATGTTCTCTCGTCTGTTCCACTTCAAAACCTGCTGCTTTTCATTCAATGGAGGGCCCTCTCCTTGTATGTGACTACTAATAATATTAATTTGGCACTTTAATTGGGCTCTTTCGTGACCACGAAAAGCTCTCTCTCTCTCTCTCATTACATGCACTTGGTTTTGACTCTTGAGGGAGGTTGAAACGTTTGCTTTTCTAGTTCGTAGTGTCAGTGATTACGAAAGACAGTGCTGTTTTTGTTCTAGAGCTTGAGGCTGGTGAGTCTTTTATTTTCATGGTTTCTGAGGTTTCCATGTGGGAACATCACATGGGACCAGTGCCAAATTATTCTATGTTCGAAAATTCTTCATCATAGTGAGACACGAAGACCCTCTTCCAGGACTTAACTTGGCGTTAGAATTTAAGAGCTCCGAGTCAGGTTTTGGAAAATGCGATCCATCACTTTGGCCTAGAAGGTCTCCATTATTTTTGAATTTCTAGCTGAGATATTGAGTTTTCGCTGCCTTCTTTTCTTTTAAGCTTTGAATTCGTGGATGGTTTAGTTTTTATGGTGAGGAGGTTTCAAAGCTTAAATGTCTTCAAGTAACACATGTATGATGTCTGATGTATCCATATTTCTTTGCCTACCTAGGAAAGCTTAGGGACGTTTCTTTCCTTTTGACTATGAGATTGAAGCATGGTTTTGATGGTTTGATTATGAGGTTTCCATGCTCATTAAAGTCTAACCTAGAGGAAACTTCATGGCTTCTAAGGCTTCCAGGCTATACAGTTCGTATGAGCGAAGTGGAAAATTCAATTTTGATTTTGATATTTGATACCTGATTTAGAAGAACATAAATTAAATCCAAATTTCAAAGTTGCACTTTTTTCTTTCAGTGGTTGTTGTTTTTCATTTCTTTACTGTTCTGTTCTTAATTGTCCACTGCAGTCCAGTTGTCTGCTTTAATTTCCTAGTGAATCCTTGCTTCCACTTGGCACTACTGAATATGGTGGGTTATGGGCTGTCATTTGTTAAGCAATTAATCAACATGAACTAAATGATAGAATCTGCAGGTTTGGGGCTCAATTTGCGAGATATACTTCCTCATGACAACACTTGCTTAATCTGATTCCTGTGTACAGATTCTAAGCTGTAACCCACAGTTTAGCAACTTCTTCTGAAAGGCAATTTAGTGATTTGAGTTTCCCATCGATGGCTGATGAAGATAATTCATATCCACCGATGGACGCGAAGAGAACTCCTATTTGCATTTTCTTTAAGGATATCAGGTATATATTATTGTTTCAGTTTAAAAAAATTGAAACCAAAACTATCTTTAATATGTACTGTTTCAGTGATGCCATTATGAAACCAAAACTATCTTTAATCATAGAGTTGGCGTGTAAATGCTTTGACGAAAAGATTTGTATTTTCCATCGTTTTGCTGGTGCAGTCGAGTTGGCTCATTTATGCTTCCTTGCAAAGTACCATCTTCATTCAGCAGGCTGCCCCTTTTCTTTTTCCTTCAAAAACCATCAGATGGATATTCTAGCAAATGCTCGATTTGGAGTCCTTGATAAAATCAATGCTTACTTTTTTCATTTTCCTTCGCATCATTGGAATTTTAAGTTGTCATATGATCCTTTACCTCCTTCTCTTAAGAGATTTTTAAATAATTTATATTATTCTCCTATATTATGGGCAGATATGTTCTTAAATTGGACGAACTTGGGTTAGAAATAGCACAAATAGCATTTCCTGCGGCTTTGGCTTTTACAGCCGACCCAATAGCCTCTCTGGTTGACACAGCATTTATCGGCCGAATAGGTATTCCTTCTGATCATGCAATTGTCTTTTTTTTTTCTTTCTAATCTGTTCTCAAATTGAAGTGATTCTTTCTGGAGTGTGCTATATAGACACCATGAATAAATTTCATAGCTTATCCGTTGCCTATTAAATATTTGCATGTATTGGCTGCATGATTAGTCCATACCTCCATATTCTTGGACATGTGACAAGCTCAAGCGATCACTTTTTTCATGTGGAATGGTAAACTGACTTTTGATAAAAATGTGATTCATACTTGAGAATGCAGCATGTTATGTTGGCTGATATTTATGAATGTAAACAAGTTTGCATGCTTTTGGTTGTAAAACCAGATTATGTTCACTCTACCTTTTTCTTCCATCTTAAGAAAGTTTATATTTTGACTTTGTTTTTTTTCTTTTGGATGATAGCACTTACCTCTTGTTTCTCATAATCATTCAGGTCCAGTAGAACTTGCTGCTGTTGGAGTTTCTATTGCTCTATTTAATCAAGTATCGAGAATTGCAATATTCCCTCTTGTCAGTGTCACAACTTCTTTTGTTGCGGAAGAAGATGCTATAGGAAGAGTCAGCCCTGAAGAAGAAGATAGTGAATCCTTGGAAACAGGTTCTACTGTGAACAGTGAAAACAAAGAGTTGATACCGCAAAATTGTACTGTATCCCATGTCCTGCTCTTTTCAGTTTGTGCTTATTAAAGACCAAATATTTGAGTTTATTCAAGTTCTCAATTTTTTTTTGTTTCAACATATTCTATCAGATTCTGCAGAAGGTCCATACAAGGCAAAATCACCTGTTAGCAGCTTTGGAATTGACAAGATTGAGAATGAGAAAAGGTGCATCCCATCAGCCTCATCTGCATTGGTTATTGGGGCAATTCTAGGCCTCATCCAAGCTATATTCCTCATATCTGGAGCAAAACCACTATTAAACTTCATGGGAGTTGGTTCTGTAAGCACTTCTGCTGTGCAAGCATGAGATCTCAGCACTCTCCACTAACATCTTTCTTGTCAAATCGGTCTTCTTCTTCTAAATGTCAGGATCTGTTACTTTGAGCAGATCAATAACATAATTATTTTTTGCTTTTACAGGATTCCCCTATGCTGGGCCCTGCACAACAGTACCTGACTTTAAGGTCGCTTGGTGCTCCTGCAGTTCTCCTTTCCTTAGCCATGCAAGGGGTATTCCGTGGATTCAAGGACACAAAAACTCCTTTATATGCCACTGGTACACCTAATGGAATTTAATTAGTTTCAGTTATCATGTGATTTTTTTTTTGACATGAGAGAAGTCAGATGTTTTTTTTTAATTTGTTTATATAACCTCATTCTAATACCTATTTTTATCTAATCCAATTTTATAGTGGCTGGAGATGTAACAAACATCATATTAGACCGTATATTTATGTTTGATTTTGGCCTGGGTGTCAGGGGTGCAGCCATCGCCCACGTATTATCCCAGTAAGTTAAATTTACTCTCCAAGCAAAATACAGAAATCTTGAGTAACTTTATCTTGTAGCTTCCAGCTTATCTTTATATATGTATGGTGATTACAGATACCTGATTTCAGTTATACTCTTGTGGAGATTGATGAAACAAGTTGATCTCTTACCTCCTAGTATCAAACACCTGCGGCTGGGTCAATTTCTTAGAAATGGTGAGTAGCATGTGACTGTTGTACTTATAGCTTAAACAGATGGAAAGTAATTCATTCAACTCATTTCTAACATGAATACCTTTGACATAATCTGTGGCCCAAAGTTTCTTTATTATGTGCATCAAAATACAAATATCATGAATTTGGTTTGTGTTTTAATCAAAATGTTTTTGACATCTTTTGTATTTTGTACTCGACCTCCAGGACTTTTATTATTGATGAGGGTAGTAGCTGTGACATTCTGTGTTACTCTTTCTGCATCATTAGCTGCGCGACACGGATCAACATCAATGGCAGCATTTCAGGTCTGCTTGCAGGTTTGGTTGGCCACATCTCTTCTTGCTGATGGATTGGCTGTTGCTGGGCAGGTTAGAAAATGGTTTTGCTTCTTCATTGACTTAAACTACTAGTGTGATAATATTCACTCTTGTCTTCTCAGAGATGTTCTGTAGAACAAAACTCACTTTAGTTTTTCTCCAAGAAAAACCCAGCAGCTAACACTTTCACTTTATTATTTTCATATGCTTTTTTATTCATAATTTTGAATGTTTAAGGTGGCTATATATAGCCTTACAAGTCCTACTTAGACTAAAACTTTTATCCTTATCTAACTAAGATGAAAACTAATCAACTAGCTAACTCCTAACAATGATAAAATTCTAATAGCTAATAATTTTAATATTGTAGAGTTTTAACAAAATTAGAACTCTTACAAACTCTAAATCCTTTTAACCTAAATCCTAGTTGATATTGAACTCCAACATGTTCTACTATTTGCTTGGACACTAATTGCTTGATAACATGTCAATGCCATAAGAACCTGCAAACGGGACAATTAGTAAAATCACTGTAGTTTAGTTTGCTTTATAAAAAAATCAAGATTTTTAGAGTGAATAAAGAGCAGAGACAATGTGCACAGATTTTGTATCTGCAGTGCTCCAAAATCTCCCAAATGCATTCAATTTGCTTTCTCACAGCATTTGCGTACTGTCTAGTCCCCAACTTTCATTCAGTATTTCAAATGAGATCGGAATCAACTACATAATCCTTCCCCAAAAAGTTGCATTTTATGCTGACCCCAAAATCTTTCTTTTTTGGTGTATTTACAATTGTTAGGCAATTTGTGTCTTTAGCTGCGAAATAGCATTAGAAATGATTGTTGCCATAGTGTATGGTACATTCTTTATTTTTATTTTTCTCCCCATCTTTTAATCCCAGGCAATACTTGCAAGTGCATTTGCCAAAAAGGACTATGAAAAGGCAACAGCTACTGCAACTCGAGTATTGCAGGTGCGGCATAAATGAAATTACTTCTTAAGTATTTATGATAGTCAACTTTTCTCTAAATCTGTGATGGATGTTGCCTGCAGTTGGGATTACTTTTGGGGTTGATGCTTGCTGCTGTCCTTGGACTTGGATTGAGATTTGGAGCAAGATTATTCACAAGTGATGCTGATGTCCTCCACATGATTAGTATAGGCATTCCGGTATCTCCATTTTCTGCAACAAAAAAGAGAAAATTACTACTTCCACTCTGCTCAACCCTAGATAATCCTGGAGTTAGTAAATAAATTTTCCTCCATATCAGTTTGTTGCAGGTACTCAACCCATTAATGCCTTGGCATTTGTTTTTGATGGTGTCAACTTTGGAGCATCTGATTTCGCATACTCCGCCTACTCTATGGAAAGTCTCTGTTCTCTTATATACAATTAAGATTTACTTGGGGTTCTTTTCATCAACTATGAACTCACTTGCTCTCTTCATGAGATTTTTTTGGAATGAAGAACTGGGTCATTGGGTCGTGCTTTCTCTTGTTCCCTATGCTGGACTACTCGGGTGGAAATAATCCATCTGACTTCTATACATTAGGAGAATATTATTATTCTAAAATGTAATAAAAAGTGGAAAAACAAAAATGAAGGGGGAGCACGCACAGAAATCTAACAAAAGCATAAAACTTCTGGTTGCCACTGTTAGCATTACTTTCTTGGCTGAGAAATTAGCATTGACATGTTCTTATCCAGGTAATGGTGGCCATTGTTAGCATTCTATGTTTGTTTCTCCTCTCCTCTAGTTACAAGTTCATTGGAATCTGGGTTGCTCTGACAATATACATGAGTCTTCGTGCATTAGCTGGCTTTTGGAGGTAATTACTATTAATTTATCACCAACATTTTCCTGCTGTTTTTCCTGTGCCATTCTATTTGTGTAAGTTGAAAGGCCGAAGTTAAAATCATTATCAACTCTTGAAAACAGAGTTTTAAGAAACAGAGTTAACAACTCTTGATAACATTCTAATCTTTGAGCTTCTGAATCTGCAGGATAGGAACAGGAACAGGACCCTGGAACTTCCTCAGGAATTTGTAGCAGCTTGTCTGTTCTTTGAACTAATGGCGTTGCAGCCATATTAAGAACCTGTCAAACTGTGATTCTGTCAGTTTATTTTCTTTATGATTTGTGTTTTAAGAAGCAGAGTTAACAACTCTTTATAACATTCTAATCTTTGAGCTTCTGAATTTGCAGGATAGGAGCAGGACCCTGGAACTTCCTCGTGAATTTATAGCAGCTTGTCTATTCTTTGAACTAATAGCGTTGCAGCCATATTAAGAACCTGCAACTTAATCAGTCACTATAGTCACATGCAAAACATTTTGATCCTACAAAAAATTTCCCTGCCTTCTTTGGTTGGTTGTTTCAGGTTAAATGGCATGACGTGTAAGACCTTGTTATATTCCTTTCATCCTCTGTAAATAATTTTTACTCAAGCGATGAAATGATATCAATTTTAAAAATATCCTGTACGCAAAGAAGATTTGCAACCAAACAACCATCTGAGGATATCAGAAGGCAAAGTACTTTGAAGATGGTAAACTGTCAGATTTGAAGTAAAAAAAAAGTTCCAATATTGAAGTTTTCTAACTATATATATAGACGAATGTTGGCAACAAAAAGAAAAGATCAAGGAATAGCCATTACGCAATAGCATTTTTAAGTTTCTAAGTTTCAAGCTGTTTAGGAGATGAGGCAAGCAGCCAAATTGAGAGTGATAGTAGGAGCTAGCATGTTGCATGAATTTCTTTCTTGTTAAACCACTGTGGCTTTTATGTTTGAACGACTGGTCATGAATGTGTTGATAACTTGAAAGGCAACAGAACAATTAACGGTCAGTAACGACCCATTTAAAGCATGATATCCGTGATCTTCCTCTTTTACCCGCCAGAAGTAAACCACCCCAGCTTGTTACTGATAATGGACGTTCTCTCTTTAAAAACTCAAAAGTGAAGAGCCCTCTCTTGTACCCGAACAAACCAACATCAAAACAGACCGTAAAAGGAACTGGAATGCAATCATGAAAAGCCATGCCAAGCTCAAAAATGACCATGCCATTCTTTCTAAGTATACGCAAATGGAATCTCTTGGCATTGCACAAGATAAAACCACCCCGCCTCTCATTTTCAAGGCTTGCACGAGGCTAAATGCTGTTGAGAGAGGCAAAAAGATACGTTCTGGTATTGAGGGTGCTAATTTGATAGAAGATGTTCGAGTTGGGACAGCTCTTGTTGTTTTTTGTTGTAAATGTGGGTTACTGGAAGAAGCTAACTGATTGTTTGATAAAATGACTCACTGAGTTTTGGTTTTGTGGAGTGCAATGATATCTGGGTTTGAACTAAATTCACGTACTTTGGTTGCACTGCTTCTGGCGTGTGAAGGGGTGTTGGAATTGAGGTTCGTGAAGGAGATACGTGGGTATTGTTTCAGAAATGGATATTTTGATATGCATCCTCACGTGGGTACATTCTTTAAGATTTATTCATTTCGTGCATGATTTTTTAGCAATCTTCTGTGACCTTTTTACTTTGAGTGCTTTACTGATTAATGCCAAATTAATCACATGTCATGGATATGGAAAATTGCTTTCTGATAGTTTACCCACTATTGGAATCTATCCACTAGTTCATTTCCCAGGTTAAAAATCGGGATTAAAGGATCAAGTTAATTTTAATGCGTGAAGCTTGTGCTTATCCCTTAATGATCTGCGAAACACAAACACATCATTGCCCTCCAAGTCATGTCTATAGAGTATCAGGTGTTGATGATTTGCCTAACCCTCACACAAATACCAAGCATCTTGCAAGAAAGATGTATGATTTTCTTTCATTTAGTTTTAGCTTTAGATTCCACCCAGCAAATACAGAGGGGAGCGTAAACATAAATACTGATATGCTTCACTGCTCTTTGGATCATCTAATCAACGTTTTCTTCTTCATATTTTCTTGGAATTCTCCACACGTTTTCCTTCTCATTGGACAACTGCAAGCTTGCTTGTTTCTGATCTCGTACGTTAACTTCTATACATAGAAAGAACATGCAAGCTTCTCATTTCTTCTCAAGTCCCTCTTCTTCAAGCATAATGATAATATTATCATGAAGATGAAGCATACACTCATGTGTCATGATCTAATCAGTACCTTAAATTTGTCATCCAGTCAGATTTTTGAAATGATTATTAGTTTCTGTGCAAGTTTGACTTGGATTTTCTGTTGGTAAGAAAACTTTTTCTCGTGATTGACACCATGATAATTATATTCGTATAATTTGATTGAAATGACATTGGTCGGTTTGGCATTAAGCTTTCATAGAATGTAAAGCTTTGATTAGGCAATTTTTTTTTATGAAAACTTCGTCCAACTTGTAATAATTTGTGGCTGTTGTATTTCGACAAGTAACGTACCATAGTATAGTTTCATGTTCTGTAATTTTTTTAGTGATAAAACTATAGCAGCTTTTGTAATGGTGAACCTCTTTTAGTCATTAGTTCTTTTCAAATGTAAACTCAAAGGGATTGGTACGATGGTGAAGGAGTTACGTTTTCTTCCTTGTATGTTTGTCAATTTGATGAGATGTTTTTTAAATTAAAAATATATTAAAATAATATTTTTTAAAAATATATGTTTACACTTCCCTCTCCTTTTGTTTGAGTTTTTAAAACTTGAGAGAGGAAAGCGAGAGAGAGAAAAAATAACTGGAAAGAGAGGAGATAGAAATTAATCTTGATATTGATATTAATGCATTCATTTTGAAGAGAAGAATCTTGTAGATATGATTTGAGTCTTTAATGATGCTGAAAATAAGTATTTCAAAATCTAAGAAGTTTGTTTTGATTTAATTTTGAGTTTTTAGACAAATTTAAGAGTCTTATAAAGTTGAAAATGAGGTTATTAAAATTAAAATTCGTATGATGTTTTTTTTATATATTTTTTTACATTAATTTAAGAGTATTATAAGGTTAAAAATAATCATTTAAATTGACTTGAGTTTTTTTTTTATAGACTAGATGTATTGGCCTACGATTGAGGCCTCGGGGTGCTTGATTTTTTTTATAGAAAAAAATAGTTAGGCATACCTAGACTTGAATTTTTTGGTTGTTTTTTTTATTTATATTAAGACATGCTTTTGTGAAAATAAAAGGAAATATTAACGAGAAAGGGAAGTTTTAGAGAGAGAAAAATACATTTTAAAAAAAAAAATTAAGCTGTTAAATTTTTTTATGAATATTTATTTTAATTACTGTAGAATTAAATAAAAATAGATTTTTAAAAGTGCCCCACCACATCGCGTGAGTGGGCATTTTTGAATACACATCATCTGGGAAAATCATGGCTGCATTGCATCTTTTAAGATGCCTTACTTTTCCTTGTAGCAATCAAAGGATGATTGGTCTTTATAATTACCATCTCTTCTCGGCATTTCAGATTAAAGGCGTTTCAGTCAATCCTTTCTTGACATCCAAATGGAAACCAATCGTGGATTACTTTTAAAATCGGTACAGTAAAATTAAAAATTTTAATAGAATATCATAATTTGAAAAATATTCAGTGAAATAGTATATTTTTATCCTGTCACGTTATATTTATTAAATATTGTTATTTTTAAGTACAAAAAGATAATTACCGCGTTTTAAAATAGCGATATTTAAATATATTGTATATTTTAAGCATAACAACTTAACATGTAATCTTACTGTCAATCTTATGACACAATTGATTGGCCGGTTGAGCCGGTTATATGAATCGATCGGCTGATTCACATAAAAACTATAGTTTTATAAACTTTTTTTTTCAAATATGTTTTATGAATCAAAACATATATCTTTTTTTTTTCTTTCCAACTTGTAGATACAAAAATGAACTTCAATTAAAATCTTAAAAATTCATTGTTTACACTGTAATTGTCTTTTTTTTTTAGTGTTAATGATATGAATATTTGGATTGCGCTTAAATTTTTACAGGAGTTTTTAAATGTTATTTTTTTTTAAAGTAGACAATGGAATTCTATAATCATTGGATCTTTAGATTTCTAAAATCTCTTCCTAATACCTTATTTTAAACGGTTTTATGATTTTTCATACGAACCAACCAATCAACTAATTACTTCTAAGTTTAACTGATGTCGCGGTTCAAAACAATCATCTAGAAATGTGCTGCATGTTTACGCTATCTTTGTTCATTGATGTAAAATCTTAAAAATTCATTGTTTACACTATAATTGTCTTTTGTTTTTTATTGTTAATGATGCGGATATTTGGATCGCGTTTAAATTTTTACAGGAGTTTTCAGATATATTTTTTTAATGTAGACAATGAAATTATTATAATCATTAGATCTTTAGATTTCTAAAATCTCATCCTAATATCTTATTTTTAACGGTTTTATAATTTCTCATATGAATCAACTAATCAACTAATTATTTTTAAATTTAACTGATGTCGTGGTTTAAAACAATCATTTAAAAATATGCTGCTTGTTTACGCTATCTTCGCTAATTGATGTAAATGACAATTAGACTGCTTCCATCCCTTAGATATTAAATCCGATCATTCAATTTTATTTGGCCTAACTACCATACCCCAAAGTCTAGAATTTAAGTCTAATCCTGCAGAAAAGCCATTTGCTAACACAGAATCGGCGAATTTCATAGATTCTCCAATTACTAGATGTCACATAATAACATTATTCCAACTCTCTGACATCAAATTTCATTTCGGAACATATAAAATCCCTAAATTATGTTAATGAATTGAGCTAAATGATATAAATTTTAGAATCTGTTCCAAACATGGTGCCAACACAGAATGCAAACCTGAAACACTCTCAGAACACCCTTTTCCACCACTAACATGTCAAGCTTACTGATCATCTAACAATTGAACAACTGGGGAAAAAGGGTTGCGGTTAGGCATGGTTGATCAAGAAAATGTTGAGAAGAAAATCATGAAGGCATAGAAAGAGAAAAGGAAACCCATCAACTGCCTTGGAAATCCAAGAAAGACGTTCAACCGGCCACCAAAAACAAAGAATTTGTTGGATGATGAGGACAAGAATGAAGACTGTTTCCTGAATAATGTAAGTTGATTATTCAGATCAAACTCTTCTTGTTTAGAAATCCATGGATCCATACACCAGATACTAGCCCTAACTATAATGACCACCACCCCTCTTTAACAAGATCTGATCAACCTAACCATCTAGGTGATGGTCTATTATTAAGAACTTGAGACCAAGAGGTTTGCTTTTTCTGTGGTCTCAGGTTCGAGCCTTGGATTGTTTATATGATGGCCACTGGAGGCTTACATGGTTGTTAACTTCATGGCCCGTGGGATTAGTCGAGGTACGCACAATCTGGCCCGGACACCCACATTAAACTAAAAAAAAAAAAAAGATCCGATCAACCTTGCAGCTTAGCAGCAGCATAATTAGGCAACCCATCAAGATCAATCCAAGTTGCCCCACAAGTAACATCAAAGTTCCAGAAATCTCCAATCCAACAAAGACTGATCGACAAAAGTCATCGTGGACGGTACATGATAGATACACCTTATCGTTCCCCTTTAAGAAAAGTAGGCTCCACATCACATCTTAGTCTTGTGGGATAAGAATTTTATCATCCTGTAATCCAGATGGAAAGGATAAAAATAAAATACCATTCAGCTTTCCAATCCAATCTGTCCCAAATCCACCGTCCCGGTTGGATCCACCTCATCATAGATTCTGGTGGAGCATAAACAAAAGGAGAAGGAGAGTTGATGCACAAGGAACCAAAGAATTAAAAAAACCAAAAAGATCGAAGAATTGTTATTGATTAATTCATATAAATACAATTTATTACATCCTCAAATTGTGTTCTATTTCAGTACAAATCAACCTCAGATGACGACAGATAAATTATGTAAAATGAGAGAGCAACACAAGGTCATTGCTTCATCCCTGCAAAGAAAGAAGAAGAAAACAAACACATAACCTATATACTCTAAACAAAATAATTCAGTGGGAAATATGGACCTGAAAAAATGAAAGTTTTCAGACGAATCTAAGTGGAACTAGAACTTTGCAGAAAATACCCCCGCAAGAATTTAACCCTCACGAATCCCTCTGTAGTAATTTCAGAAACAAAATTAATGAATGGATGGAGAATTTCTTCTCTGAACTTTTTCCACCTTTCAGCTCCTGCCGTTACGGCTACCTGACTTAACTCTTATGTAATAAATCTAAAATCCAGCTATAACTATACATGTATAACAGTATGATCAAGCTGCAGCCAGGCTCGCAAAGCCGCGTGATCACTGGATTCAATGTGAGGATTTGAAGTAGAGCCATCAAGGGTACCTGAGACTGGAATATCAGTTGTCTCATTCATCTCAGATGGCTAGTCCTTCAACACTTGATGAACCCATGACACATCAGGCTCCTCTCCGTCGTGCTTGATTGAACGGGATGTGTGTTTCCGACCCATTTCATCTGCTTGAACAAACCTATCTACATTCCTGTTGTCAGATTCCCATATTGACCGTGAATTTGTACCATTGGATCCAAGGTCATATGATGCTTTACAACCAAGTTTCTGTGAGAGTAGACTGCTTTGTAATTGTTGTAGCATCTTCTCTCGCTGAACATGAGCAGACAGCTGAAAGCCTAAAGAGGACACATGATCATTGATGTAAGGTGACACCCCCTGCATTGGAGATATTATGCTTTGCTGCTGCTGCAGTTGATTAAGAGCTGCTGAAGAATATGTGGGAGGGAAAACAAATGCAGCACCACCACCCAATTGGTCAGTGTGATGAGGAGATGAGACATTTTCAGATAAAATCTTGTCTAGATTTGAGTGATTCAGGGTGTTTGAAGAAGAAAAAAGATTGGTAGAGGAACCATTGTAATGTGGCCGAGAGAGAGGGGATGGCTCGTTTAGGAGCGGACGTTGCTGGAATCCAAAATCCCATAAGCCAGTAAGATCCTCGGATGAAATGTCTCTTGCATTGAGAGAACTTCTCAGACAGCTTGCTTGAAGACTGCTATGAAAATTTGGGATAGTTTGCCGAGGCCAAGGCACCGATGAGTGTGAATTGTTGCTGGAAAGATACTTTAGTGCAGCGAAGGTAGAAGGTGAAAATGCTGAAGGGGAGCTAGGCGACAAGTTCGAGGCTGCAGTGAAACCCATAGCATCTACTTTAGAGAACGAGACCGCAGCTCCGGTAGACATATTCAGGGGTCTCTGTTCATCAGGTGTGTGAGCAAAGAAACACACCCGACGCATGCAACTTCTTCCTTCCTTGCAAAGTCGAGTCTTGTATTGGCTAGGGTGTAACCAGCACTCGAAAATCCCATGAGCATATTCACACAAATCCCCTCGCCTACATGTCCCCTTCTTGTGATCTGGACATTGCATACAACTGTAATGGAACTTCCTCGGGTCTCTTCTCCTTGCATTCTCACCGGGGTGAACAAAAGGACACTCAGTCCAGTCATGGGCGTAGGCCCGGCAGCAAGGTCGGATCTTGAAGGAGAACATCCTAAACTCATCGCTAGCATAAACACAGTTCTTAATATCAGGAATAGTTGGATCAACGGGGTATTCTTTTTTAGCAGAAGAAACGTGTACATCATTAGGCTTACAGGTAACTGGCGATAGAATAGAACCCGCGGGGGAGGACAAGGAACCTTCATCAGTTGATGATGACAGAGAAGGTGAACTGAGTCTCAAACTAGGACTTGAAACTGGCATCGTATCCCATTGACAGACAGAACCATTGTTCAACAGCTCTTCAAGTGCACTTCTCAGGTCGGGAAATTTTGAGGGAGCAACAACAACATCGATTGGGCGACATCTATTGGCATCAGTGGCATTAGAATCAGCACCTGCAAGTAATAGCAACTTAACAACATTGGTGGCGTTAACAGATCCACCCGAAGCAGCACAATGAAGAGCAGTGCTGTTATCAGGGCCACAACTGAAATTTACATCTACCTCAGGTAGAGAAAGTAGTAGCTTCAAAACATCAACACTGCCATATTTAGCAGCGATCATCAAAGGGGTTCTCTGCTCGATAACCATCTTCCTCGATGCCCCCAGGCGACCGTACCATAGGCCAACCTCCTTAACCTCGGATTCATCAAACACTGATCGCTTGAAACCCTCAACATTGTTATCCGCCGCAAATTCAAGCAACGAGGAAAAAGAATCTTCGGTGTCAATCCAGTTGCTCATATCTTTAGTAACAGAAATGCTTTCCATGGGAGACAATGGAGCCATAGACTGCGATTATTTCGACTGATTAGGCCCTTCACACATAATTTAACAGACCAAAATCCAACTATACAAGAAACTCAAAATTGAATGCGGGGAGAGAGTTGTATGAGAGAGAAAATTGAGCGAGAGGGATAGGAGGACTTGCATGGTATGGTGTGTCATGTGTGTGTGTCTATATATATATGAAAAGAAGGCAAAAAATCCTTACAAGAAAAGAAAAGGAATCTGTTCCGGATTCCAACATAAAAACTTTCTGTGATTAATCTTTAAATTAGCATCGAACTAATAAAGAACTGTCCTAAATTCTTCTGTGGAAAAGGAACACAAATCCTTTCAAGAATCGGAAAAGAAAGAATTTTTATTTAAAGAAATGCCTCACATAGCAGAAGCCGGCGAAAAGATAAACAGGAAACAATTTTCTAGATTCTAAGACGTATAATCTCATGAGGGAAATATATATATATATATATATATAATTTTGGAAGGGAATCTAATTATCTTTTTTCAAATTTTAGCTCTTGTATATTACCATTTAAATTAAAACATGATCTTTACAACTTTCTTTCTCTATTATTTCCAACATTTTTTTCACAAACGAATCAGATTTTTTTTAAAAAAAAAAATAGTTACAATACATAATCAATTATAGTTAAAATACCAAGACACTTACAATCATAATCACTTAAAATCATGGTGGGGATGACTTTTTCTTCAAGAACCAGAAGAATCCCATCAAGCAACGTACGGTCAATTCCGAGAAGCGAATATAATTGCCAAGAACGGGCAAAACCCAGAAGAAGAAGAAAAGCCAAGTACGTTGAAGGAAGGAGCTCAAGGGACTAGAGGGAGGGAAAGTAGAGAGCGAGTATAACGATTTTTTGAAAATTAAAATGAGATTACATAGGAAGGAGGTTGTGGGGGTGGAGCTTTGCCGTTTTGGTGGGTCAAAGAGCGTGTTGGAGTCAAATGTGTTATGTGATTTATTTTTATGTAGGATAGAGTTTGTTTATTTTTTAAAAAATAGGATAAAGTCTAATTTATCACCTTCAGGCCTATGCATTGCCTGGAATGAAATCCTCGGAGATATTGATGGTATTAATGTTTTTTAAATATCTATGTGTTTGGAATTATATTAGAGTTATTTTTAAAAGTATTTTTTATTTAGAAATATATTAAAATGATATTTTTTTTATTTTAAAAAATTTATTTTTTTATATCAGTATATTAAAATAATAAATAATATAAAAAAATAATTCTAAACAAAAATATATTTAAATTTTAAAAAATATAATTTCGAACATGTTTCTAAATAACTCCTCGAAATACTTAATGACTATTTCTGTTGATTAATGCAATTGATTGGGACCCTGATTTTTTATTTTTTATTTTTCTATATTTTGGTAAATCTAAGCTGATTTCTAAACAGTTTCGTCAACTCAAATCTTTATTTAAAGTGATTTGAAATCCTTCACCCAGTTACATCAATGATGTGTATAGTTAAATTAAAAATAAAAAAAATAAAAAGCAATTAAGAAAATATCAAATAAACTATATATATATATAACCCTTGAAATCTAGCACTGAGAATACAAGATATGAAATTATTGCGGGTAAAAGAAATAAACAAAGAAAAGGAAAAACAATTGTTACCATCAAAGAGATAATAAATGTATCCACATGGACGAATCAAAAAACCTTTAAGGAGATAATATATGTATCCATGTGGAAGAATTTAATTCTCGAAAATGTAATTATAGTTTTTTTAAAAAGTATTATTTATTTAAAAATATATTTTTTATTTTTTAAAAATTATTTTTAATATCAGCGTATCAAAATAATTTAAAAATATTAAAAAAATATTAACTTGAAGCAAATAAAAAAATAAAAAAAATTCAACCATTTTCAAAATGCAAAAACAAACTTGATCCTATGTAATTCTTTAATGCATCCTTTATGTTTATTTTTTTATTTTTTTAATTAAGCTGGTTTGAGAACTTCAGAATAATTTGTGTTCTTGTCTCAGATAATCAAAATTATAAGTGAATGGTTAGGATATGTTTCATCCCCGTAATATTTTAGGAAATAAACGGAAAATAGAACCAACAAAAATTATTTGGATTGTGCAGAGAAAATAACTTGCACTATAATAATAATAATAATAATAATAATTAATTAAAGGGACAGAAGTATTAAAGTCAAATCGTTACCACCACCCCCAAAAGATTTTGAAAAGCAACACTAAATTTATTCTTTTTGTAGCTTAAATCACTATTTACTAACCCATAAACCTTAATATGACATCGCTGGTAAGAGTAAAGGAAATTAGTTTAATGCTTCTACTTGCTATTATATTTTAGATTTTCACTATATATTTTTTTTTCTTTTTATTTTTATATTTTAAAAACACTTTTAAAAATATTATATTTTTTATATTTTTTTCTTTACTTTAAATTAATATTTTTTAATATGTTGGTGTCAAAAATAATTTTTTAAAAATAAAAAATTATTTTAATTTATTTTCGAGTAAAAAACACTTTGAAAAACAATCGTTATCATATTTTCAGATCATGTTAATAGTCCCTTATATATAACCTTTGATTTCATTTCAAGTTATTTTTTAATTCATCAAATATTATATTATTCAATGTAATTCTTATTCTTTGAGTTTCTAATTGATCATTTTATAAAAGTTTTTTGTGGTTTTTAATTACATATTTTTATTCAAATTAATGATATTATATTTTTCATCATGGTCCTCATTGTTTGATTTTATTATTCTTTTTAATTTTACTCTTTAATTACGATATTGTTTTTGTTTTTTATGTCAATTTTGATCATCATTATTTTACTAAATTAATTTTGTTTTTCAACTTTACTATTTGATTAAATATAAAATTTATTTTATATTTATATTTATATTATTTAAATTGATATTTTTTAAAATATATTTTGTATAGTTCAAAATATTTTTTTAATTTCATTTTTTAATATCTAATCAGTTGAGAATTTGATATCATGTTTTTTTAAGATTGGATGTTTCAGGTCCAATTACTTGAATTATAAACTTGAGAAGTTAATATAATTTTTTTAAAGAATTTTATAATTTTCTTTATTTTTTTTATCGAGCTATTTTAATCCTATAATCTTGATTACGAGTTTGGCATAATATTTTAAATTGGCTTAGCTTTAATTAGTGTGATTACATGTTTATTATGACTAGTTTTTTTTATATTTTTTTCCTTTTACAACATCCAAACATTATTTTTTACACAAAAAATAGTTTATCCCCCATGGTAAAACATGAGCACTAAGAAAGGTGTTTTAGAGTATGTTATAAGTTATATTTTAAAGTGTTTTTAACTTAAAAATATATTAATATAATATATGTATTTTAAAAAAATTATTTTTGATATTTTAATATTAAAATAATTTAAAAATATATATAAAAAAATAATATAAAATTTAAAAAAATTTAAAAAATTTAAAAATTACTATTAGATCCGAAAACCAAACACCAGCTAGAGAATAAAAAAACGAATATTATAGATATAAATAATATTTAAAATAATAATAATATTTCAAAATTCTCACACAGGATACGCAGTCTCTCTTTCTAAAAAGCTTCCGCTCTAATTCCGGTCCCCCTCGTGGACCTCGCTCTTATGCCATCTCAATTCCACCACCGCCACCGGAGCCGATCACCGCCATGCCAACCGCCAACACCACCATCCCGATCCACGGGCCCGTGGACCTCCTCACTCGTCTTGACTCACCCGACCCGGAAACCAAGCTCAAGGCGCTTAGAGAAATAAAAAACCAGATAATTGGTAATCGCACCAAGAAGCTCTCTTTCCTCAAGCTCGGCGCCGTTCCAGCTGTCGCCTCTATCCTCTCCTCCTACGCCACAGAAGCTGATTCCCAATTAGCCGATGCTGACGTCAGCATCAGCAACATTATTGTCCAGTCAGCTGCGGTTCTTGGCAGCTTCGCTTGCGGCTTCGATGCCGGTGTTCGAGCCGTCCTCGACGCCGGCTCTTTTCCTCACCTAATTCGGCTCCTCTTCAATCCTGATGAGAAAGTAATTGTGTTTTTTTTTTTTGTTTTTTTTTGTTGCAAGCCTTCAGATTTATTGATTGGAGATCTTATTTTGTTAGAAATGAAATTAAACCAAACCTAAACTACTTATTTGGTGCTAAATATTGTTTTTCCTTTGTGTAAATTTCTTTATAATAATGCTGCAATTTCATGGAATCATTGCAGCGATAGAGCCTGTGCTTGGAATTTCTTTATAGTAATGGTTAATCTTAATTTTCTTAAAGTTGTGTTTGATTTCAGAAAGATGAAAAGGAGTGGTTAGAATTAATGTAGTTTTTTTCTGCTTACTTAAGGAGGTCTTAATTTATATTTCCAAATAGAATTGTTTGTATCTACTTTTCTTTTTTGCAGTTAATTATGTGAACCATTTTTTTTCTCTGTAATATACTTCGTCCATCTGCGATTGTTTATGCATGGTTAATTTGATATTTTTCGGGAACCTTTTTATTTTTTTGCTGTAAGGTAAATGGGGTTGTTTGATCTTCAGGTGGTGGATGCAAGCGCTCGTTCACTTAGAATGATTTATCAGTCGAAATTGGCTCCAAAGTATGATTTTGTTCAAGAGAAAAACATGGAATTCCTCATTTCTTTAATTAATAGCGAGTGTGAAAATGTTGCTGGACTTGGTGCAAGTATCATTACTCATTCTTGCGAGACAAGTGCAGAGCAGAGGGCATTATGTGATGCTGGGGTTCTAGAGAAGTTAATTAGCCTCCTTGAAGGTTCTCTAAGTCAGAAAAATGCTACTTTAGAGTCCCTGGCTGCAGTCTTTAAGAACAATCCTGAAGTCATCTCTAAATTCGTGGGACTTGAAAATGAAAGAGCTGTTGAAGGCTCTTTAAGTCAGAGAGACTCTAGTTTAGAGTCACTGGGCACAGCTCTCAAGAACAATCCTGAATCTGTCTCGAAGTTTGTGGGACCAGAAAGTGGAAGTGCTTTAAGCTCTATAATTGAATTAACAAAGGATAGATATGCCCGGACAAGGTTGCTTGCCTGCATGTGCCTGGTTGTCATAATAAATGCTTCTCCTAACTATCTGCAAGATATAGGAATCAAAGCCAAATTAGTATATCTCTTACTTGAGCTTCTTGATGATCCCGGCCAAGTAGGAGATGAAGCTCCCTTTGTTTTTTCTAGTCTAGTTGCAGGAAAGGAGGATTTACAGAAATTAGCTTTTGAGGACAATGCTATAAATAAGTTTTGTAACCAATTGCAAAAAGGTCAATTACATCCCAAGCGTCTCCAAGGCATATTACTGGCATTGGCTGATCTATGCTCAAAGTTGGAGGGCTGCAGATTGACATTCCTGTCATTGAAGGTGTAGTATCTTGTAAAACCTTTTAATTTGCGCACTTTATTATTTTTAGCTTGCCTGTAGTAGTGTATTTGTTTCATGCATGTGTCTTCAGAACAAAATAGTTTTTTTCTCAAAGTTTCAACTTCTCCAACTGTGTTTACTTGGATGTCACTATGTTCTTCCTGTCTTTCCTTTGCTTAAAGATGGCCCTAAAGTATGTCAATTGATGTAGAATTTGTAAAATTGGTGGAAAAGCAACAGGAATGACCTATACAAACTAGACATAAAATTGTTTATTAATTTTGTTTAGTTACAACAGTTGATTTATTTATAACTAGTAAATGTATTCTCATAATTTGCAACTTCTGATATTCTCATAATTTCACAGGTTTTGAACCAAGTGATTGATGCTCTGACTCATGATTGTGCCGATGTGCGCACATCTGCATGTATTTGCTTAAGAAGTGTCACTCGCTCAATCAAGGTATGCAATATGAATGCTAAATTCATTATTTGTAAAGCTGAATGTTTACTTTTTGCTGATAATATGTCATTCAGAACTTGTGCGCAGGTTACTTCATGAATGAAATGCTTGTTATTTCCCTCATCCAGCTTTTAGATGACCCTTCAGTGTCTGTCCAGGTACGTGTTATTTTTCTGTGAGCATTAGTCATTGTAAATTCTTAAATGCATTACCTGTACCCTAAAAAAAAAAAGGGGGGGGGGGGGGGAGCATGACCACAGGCTTATGATCTAGAGTCCTTCCATTAAAGTTGTGAATCCATTTTGACAGCCTGCTATACATGCTTGTATTTTAGCTTTCAACCAAAATATGAGCTATACATTTACTGAGATTACAAATAATAATAATCAGTTGAGTGCCATCCTAAAAAATAAGATGGATAAGTGCTATTCTTATTCACTATATTTTGATGATATAAGCTTATCAATGCTAATGAATTTGTCGCCTACAACATTGCATTAAAACCCCCTTAACACTGTTTTTCAGGTCGCTGCACTTGGCGCTATGAGTAACATAGTGGTTGATTTTACAACTCGCAAGTCCACATTTATACAATGTGGAGGCATAAAACAGCTGGTTCAGCTAACAAAATCAATGGACTCAACTGTAAGGTTTAATGCATTATGGGCTTTGAAGAATATGATGTTTCTGGCAGATGATAGATGTAAAGAAGGGATTTTTTTAGAGCTCACTGGTTCCTTGTTAGCAAGCCTTATATGCGGTAATGATTATAGTTTCTGGTGTTTTGGTACATTCAGGCATGATCCAGTATGACATTTGAATTTGTACTGCAGACCCTGAGCCTTGTGTTCAAGAGCAAGCTTTGGCCCTTGTTCGGAATCTTGTTGATGGATGTATAAAGTCCATTGAGTATGTGTTTGCTGAAGATGGTATTCTATTAGATGCTGCTGGAAGGCAATTACACAATGTTTCAGACGAAGTTGGAATACAGGTTAGAAGTCTCTTATACTTTTCCTTGAGATGTTTTCGGAAACTGTTATTGTATCATTATACTTGTTCATTCCAAAGGTTTCTTCTTGTACTTTTTAAAATGTCATCACTGCATCTGATTTATCAGAAAAGAAAACTGTAACTTGATATTAAATTGAGGTTCTCTCTCTATATCTTTAGCATTCATTATGGAAAGAAACTTCTCTTAGGACAATCATGTCTTAATTGATTTTCTTGCTCTGTTTGTTGAGGAAGCCTATTTGTCATGGTTGTTTGATATTTTAAGGCACATCAAGAATTTTTCATTGAAGGTAGAGGCTGACAAGTTTGGAAATTGCAAGTTTCACATTGAAAATATAGACATGCATAATTAGAAATTAAACAATACAAGCCAGTGTTTTGTTGAAGGATAATGAACATGCAGGGACACAAGCAACTTGCATTCTACATGGAATTTGTTATTTATAAGAAAGTCTTGACATCATTAATAAAAACATGGCCTCATGGATATATACCTTTCCTAATATTAGAAAGAAATCTTGGAGACACCATGGTATATTAGTTATCAAACATTATAAGTAGGTTAATTATCGATCTTTATGATAGTTGGTAACTGTCTTTTGTGGTCTGCGGGTATTAATGTGTGAACTCTGGGATGGGGGCAAATCTCTGCTCTATCATCCAGATGAAGAACTTTTTGCATGTCCGTGTGAAAATTGATTGTGGATATGCAAGTAAAGATGCCATTTATTAAGCTGAATAAAATGGTGGCAGGAGCATGATACCAAAATGAAAGCGAGAGCTCAAGAGCGAAAAAATGAGTTTCTAAAAGAAGTTTTGATATTAGCAAGAAACTTCTGACACTGCCTACCAACTCTGTGTTTGATGATTTAATTTGGTCTCTACCTTTTATCTGTCTGCTTTTTCAAATGATGAAGAGCATTGGGAAAGGTGACTCTGGAAAATTGATGGTATGTTATTTATATACCATTAATATATAATTAAACTTTTTATCATGCAGGGAATGTATCTTCTTGGCAATGTGGCAAGTGGAAATGAGTTTCACAAGGAAGCAGTTATGCAGCAACTTCTTGCACAAGCAGATAATGGGGCCCAATCTTTCGTGATCAAGTTCTTGCAGAGCAGTGATAGCCGGTTACGCACAGCTGCTGTCTGGGTTATAGTAAATCTCACTTTCCCTTCTTGTCCAGGTGCATTTGGTCGGCTTGTACAACTTAAGAATGCTGGCATAATATCTCAAATAAGGAACATGGTTAATGATTCCTGCCTTGATGTGAAGGTCTCTAAACTTGCACTTGGGTTTGGATCGTCCTTTTACTCATTTAAATTGTTTTGATAATATTCTGGTGCTATATTTTACAGCTTCGTGTAAGAACAGTGATCACTCAGTCTATGACTTTTGGCGATGGCCTCGCATGATCATCTGTACATCCCTTGAACCTAGCTCGAAGAGAAGAGATAAATGCAGAATGTCTTTTGGTCTTGACCTTGTTTTGTAAGATACGCCCATCATTTCTTTGGAAGGGTGAAACATTTTATGCTTCAGCAAAGGTTTGTTGTTTTTACACAAGTACACTGTTAAAAATTTGGTTTGGACTCTGATTTAAATTACAGTTAAAACTTCCAGCAAATTAGCTGGACTGGGATCAATTACTCGATTAATATAGTATCATATTGGCTTGGATATGCATACTGTATTTTTCCTCCATTCACATTTTCATTTAGTTGGTGAAGACACTAGCATCAACCTTGAGTTATCATGCTTCATATTAGTTAATTTCTCTTGATGTTTCCATTTGGAGATGGTCATTGCCGGAGCCAATATTTCCCTCTTAAGTTCCATGTTTTCTTTTGTAGGTGTAATCACATTGCTTCCAGTTTTCCCAGTTAGAGCAGTGTGGTCAATGATTTGCTGGCGGTGCAGCAGATCTCCTTCCATGGTGCCTACATTATGTATTAATTTTTTGTATGTATTCAGTGATCCTTGTTGTAGCATTCGTATCAACGTCTTGATTAAACCACATGACATCTATAGTTCCACGGAGAAATTGTCTCAGGTATCTGATTCTTAGAATTGTTACAATTACATGATACTTCTGCTGCAACATGTTTAGTTTCAAACCTTGCACGGAAAGGATAGTGTATAAGCTGGATGGATTTGTGGGAATATAAACATCTTGGCTGCTGAATAATAAGAATGATGATGCCGTGTTAAGGCACTAGTTTCCGAAGTTATATTTGCCCATTGCATAATTTTCAAGCTGTCCAAGTGTAGGATCTTTCTGTGATATAGTAAATGGAGTCTTTGGAACCAAATTGGTTGATATTGAACGGAAGACATTACAGCGGGCAGAAAAGAAGAATGAAAAATAAGCTTGCATCCCTTCAGCCAATCTTCTCCGTGTTTGTATCATCTGATGGCCATTTCACAGTCTCCATGAACCGTTCACGCATCAACTCCAAGTTCTCATCAGAGATTTCTTTGTATATCTCAGCGTGATCACATTTCTACATCATGATAACAAGGAAATACCTTTTGTCACGACATTTATGTGCTTAATTTACATTTTTGAGCAAAAGCAGCTGTTGTTACCTTGACCCATTTCCCATACAGGTGAAGGCGTGTGACCATCACTCTTTCAGCAAGGTCCTGCTTCTCCTGTCAGTAAAAAAGATGGACCCCTTCAAATGCTATTATGATTAGCATGCTATTTCTCTCTATCTATGCTGTTATGAGAAGGTTACACTAGTTTGCTGGGAAAAACTCTGAGAAAACACAAGTATTTTGAATCGAAATTTGGAAAAAACTATTCAAGTTTCGAAGTAATCAAGGAACACATGAAGGCTTATGAAGACTACCTTCCCAAGAGAGCGAATGAATCGCTTGCCATCTCCAGGCTTATTTTGTGCAACAAAACTGCCAGGACATGAAAATAAGCAAACTCAGAAGGAAATAGGAATGCAACAATCGCTACTTGGAATACTTGATAGAAAATGTTTATGTTGTCACGCATTCATCTTGCTTTAAGTCTAATGTCAGCAGACAACCTGCATCACTTGCATCTGTAGTTAGAAAATTCAGGTGCTACCTGCTGACACGAAATGCTTAACTTAAAGGTTGTCTAACTCACATCCGTTCCACCTAAAAATGAACAATTATGCGAAAAGTTGTTGGCTGGAATGGGATAATCACAGAAGAAGAAAAGGAAAACAAAGAAGAAAATAAGAAAGTTACAAGGAGAAGCAATAGTTTTGGCCAGAGGAAGACTCCACTTACTTATAAAACCATGTATATTGTGTTGGATTCATCTCGTAGAGCTGGTTAAGTACAGTCCTTACTGCTTTGTATGTGAAATGGTTGATTAATTGCTGCAGGAAGGACCATCTTGATCAGCATAAAAAGAAAATTATAAAGCACCACCATAAATACAGATATGCTAAAAATCGTTAATTTTCTTGAAATTCATGGCCAGATAACTTTTACTATGAAGAAAACAAAAACAACAAATCACAGTATATGTAGATGTTCTGTTCCAAAGAAACAACTTGGATTGATTAAAGATATACGAGGTATCTAGGAACCACAACTGTAAAGACCTTCGTTATTTCTTGTATTACCATTACCAGAAGTTAAAATTTACATCAAACAATGCGACAGCAACTGTACATATACATCTCATACTTCCAGAAGCGAATCAAAGAAGGAATTCAGATAAGTAATATACTTCATGGAAAATGCATCAGTGTACACTTATGGTTGATATGGGAGATTTAATGATTTGGAATGCATCAATCAGCTACTTTGAAGCCCATAGGACATTGTTGAGGGTCCCTTGATCTGTAGAGTACAGAAGGACCACAAGATTGATCTGTTAATTTCAAAAACCACAATTTGGAAGCCAACACGATCTCTACAACTTGTATCTTGCTGTTTCTCTATTTTCTGGTGATCTAGTTATATTCTTCCAACTTCCTATAAATTAAAATGAATTAGGAAAAAAAACAGTTCATAGCCAAGAGTATAGCTTTATGATTCGTGTCATAGCAACTACTAGCAATAGGAAAACGTTTATGACGCGATGGTTAGCTGATAATTTATGTAACCATGGTCTCCAAATTTAACTTGATGAATTTTCTTTATCCAGTAGCTTTAAGATAGGGGGGAAATGCTAATATGGAGCTAATAATTGCATCAAAGAACAATAACAACTCACCATTTTAACATCCCCAAAATTATCCTCGTATTGCCCTCCCAACTCGTTGACAACCACTAGTCCCCGATCCTTTCTCTGTTTCCTTGAGTTCTTACTAACAATTCCTGAAATGGCTTTCGATGAGAGCCTCCAATCAGGCCTTGAGTCCACAAAAGAACTCCCCAACTCCAATGATCCTGGCCTTGTTAACTGCTTTCTCTTCATTGAACTCCTCTGCAAAACCAAGTCTCCACTACTCTTGAGACCAATATTAGTTGTAGGCAGCGCATCCAGGCACAAACATGGACTGGTGTGTGGGTCCACCACGGATAAAGCCCCCACCATGTCTCTCCACCAAATCTCAGCTCAAAAGACCCTTCAGAAATAATATATCAATACGCTAATCAAAATAATGGATGAACTTGATTATTTTTTTTGGTGTTTTTCAATAAAATAAAAGATACCCAATAACAGAAGTCAAGAAAGTGCAGATGGGTATCCAATAAAATGGGAGTTACACGCTTGCAGTCAAGGATTCATGAGGTGAAAGAGAATTAGGAGGGTGCTTGAAGAAAGTGAAGTATATTGGAGCAAGGAAAGAGTGAAGAATGTAAAAGGTGGTTGCTTTAGACAAGTCTTTACCAGAGAAAATCTTGAGGTCCAAAATTCTCCAAGCAAGGGGTTACACATCAAAATCAAAGCATCCTTTCTTGATTTCTAGAGTCTAGCCTAAGTACCTGGACTGTTTTTTTCCTCTAATTTGGGAGGAATCTTGTGTTCTTTCTTGGTGTACATGAACGTGTTGAATTCAACAACAAAAAGGGCTTTGCATGGTTAAACATGTGGAAGCGAATCGCTGAAATTGGAGACCAGCGAGAGAAAAAGGAGGAAATGGACGATCACAAATGAGATTCCATTTGGATTTTGTCACGTATATGGGCGCCACAAATGCTTCCTTTTTATTTATTTTCAAATAAATGAGAATAGAATTTGGATTCTCTCAAGATTCTTGACAAAGAACGATTCTTGTTTGAATTTTAGGTATCCGTGTCTAAGAAAATATTTAGCGAGAAACATTTATTTTACATATACTCTTAGTCTCTTTTGTTTTTCATGTCAGCTATTAAATTAATACCAATCTTTCACATTAAACTATTTTTTTTTAATAAATTTTACCATTAAATAATTTTGTTTCTTAATTAAATCTTTTTTTCAGAACACTTAATATATATATATATATATATATATTTCCTTTATTGTAGATAAATATCATGCAATTCTTTTTATCAGAATCAAAATAAATTAAATTGAAGAACAAAATATTAACAAAAATCATAATTTTGTTAAAAAACAAAAGCGTGCAGTATCTGCAAACAAAACGACGTCGTTAACCATGTGATATAGGCAACCACTGTCATGCCAGCGTCAGTTGCCCTAGAAGACCAAAAAAAAAAAAAAACTCCTATCGGGGGCAAGACAGTTTAAGTTTCCAGCAAAGAGAAAAAAAAGGCAACCCAAACAAAGAAGCAACCTCAAACCTGCAGGCGAGCAAAACACTTATTTCAAAGAATCGAAAAGGAGATGTTCTATCGAGGGTACGTGCCTGATTCTCCCAGTTTAATTCCTTTTTTTCCTCTTTAATCCAAACTCTCGTATACAGGATCTCCTTCTTTTTACTGCTTCGCTAGTTGATTCTTGTATTTGGTTTTTGTTAATTCTTAAGTTGTCTGCTTAAATTGCTGTTAATTCTTTGTTTATATCAAGAACCCATGTTGATGTTTCTTGTTTTGTTGCTTTGTTCATCTTATCAGGGTATACTTTGTTCTTGTTTGTTTAATTTGATCGTGAGCTCTTAGAAAAGCAACCATTTAGGGAGCAGGAACTGTAGCTATGCGCAATATTTGTGTTAAGGTTTTCATGTTAATCTCTAATTTTAGAAACTTTTTCAGAAGCTATTGAGTCTGTATATATGATTGGATGGCTCCTTGCCATTCCACTGATACGCTTCATTGGAATGAGGAAAGAATATGACTTAGCTCAACTTGACAGAACACCTGCAGGGCACATACTGTCTGTTATGGTGCCACAAACCAGCCAAGAGATTTCTACCTGCCTTAAGAAACTAAAAGAAGGCAGAGGGGGTGGGGGGATAACAAGAGCTTTATGCAAAAGAATCTCAACGTGCACACGTGGGATGACCAAGCCCTCCTTGATTAAATGATGAATCAAACACGATACATGACAATCACATCTTTCTTCTCGTTCGAAATACATTAATGTGTAGGTGCTATCCCTATAGCTTCCTTGGTGAAACAAGAAGAAGAAGAAGAAGAAGAAGAAATTCCTCTGGCAGTAAAGTGAATGATATTCTATGTGTGCTTATAGATCAATTTTTTTTGCTGACTATATTGTATACATTTTTATCATGCCATGTAGTTTTAAATGGTAGTTTCTATGGAATTCTTGTGTTGATTCAAGGTTCTGGGGTGCTGATTTTATGTCCCGCCTTGGAATTTTTGTTTTTATTTTTTCTTAATTGATAAAAGAATACTAACCTTTAAAGAACAAAAGTATAAATTTGTGGTTGTATTCGTGAATGCAGTTAATACTTAGTTTTGCATAATTCTGTGCATAAAGTATTGAGGAACTTCTCATGTGATCTGCTGCTTTGATGATTTTTAAATTGAAGCAGATATCCTGATGGACGTGAAATGGGCGCAAAACGTCAGCGAATAGCTGACAAGGGTCCTTCATTCTATGCAAACTCTCCTGGTTCAAGTTTTATGTACAATGCACCTCCCAATGGATATGCGAGCCAGCCACCTCCTCATTTCCCTGTTGTCCGCCTCCGTGGTCTTCCTTTTGATTGCACAGAAACTGATGTGGCTGAGTTCTTCCATGGTCTGGACATAGTTGATGTTCTTTTTGTTCACAAGGGTGGCAAGTTCAGTGGTGAAGCTTTTTGTGTTTTGGGGTATCCTCTTCAAGTTGATTTTGCACTTCAAAAGAACAGGCAGAACATGGGCAGGAGATATGTTGAGGTTTTCCGAAGTAAGAGGCAGGATTATTACAAGACAATAGCGAATGAAGTGTCAGAATCTCGTGGCTCACCACGACGAAATATCCCTATGGCTAAATCTTATGATGAGGGAAAGGACTCAGCTGAACATACAGGAGTATTGCGATTGAGGGGACTGCCATTTTCAGCTAGCAAGGATGACATAATGGAATTCTTCAAAGATTTTGTTTTATCAGAGGATTCGATCCATATTACAATGAATTCAGAGGGTAGGCCAACAGGGGAAGCCTTTGTAGAGTTTGCAAATGCTGAAGATTCTAAAGCAGCGATGGCCAAGGATAGGATGACTCTTGGGAGTCGCTATATAGAGCTGTTTCCCTCATCAGTGGAGGAGTTGGATGAAGCAGTTTCAAGAGGCCGATGACCTGTTTTTATTGTACGTCTGCTTATATCTGGTATTTTGTACCAGAAATCTTTAACATTGTCTTGTTGTTTGAAATTTTTCTTTACTAGTTTTTCCCTCATAAGTTTGTTGTTTTGAGCTGTTTAGGATTCCACTTATGAATCTATGCATATCTAGTCAGATTGTTGTTCTAATTTTGTTCATTGGTCTAGCATGCAACTTCATTGGTTTATAAAAGTTTTTGATATCACCTTTGAAGACTAGTTTAAACTTTAAAGGAGGATTACTAGGAAACTAGAGGTGCTATTTTGAAGGACTGATGCCTATTCTTCCCAAATGTGACCGGCAATTCCAAAAACTGTGCAGATTATGGAATTTGTTCGAAGATGGCTATATCAATTCCATTATACATGTACGCATTTCAGTGCCGTGATTCTTGGAACAAAATTCCTTTTTTTCTTATTGCTGCCTGTCTTATACTAGTGAAGAAAGACACGTATAATCGTCACTGGAGAACTCATCTGTTGCTTTTACTGTCATCATTGTTGCATGTCTTAATTAATTTATGTGTTTCTTGTTACAATCTCTTTAACAAAATTGTATTTGCATCAAAAAATAATTGTTATTATATAAAACTGGCATGACATGACAACTTGGTAACTCAGGTAGATAATAATGTAATAATTCTAGCTATAAAACTTGTATCGGCATGATACGACGACCTGGTAACTTAGATTAATTTGTGACTTAAGTCTTGTCTTGGATTGAGTTTTAAAACAACATCAATAGTTTTATTTTATTTTTGCATGTTTTAATTAGATAGTTTTGAAATTATAAGTTTTAGACAGGAATATTTTAGGGATAAAAATAGTAAATGTTGGATATAGAGATATGTATTTTCGTGCCTAGTACGTTGTAATAATTACTCAAGCTGGTGAACCGTATTTTATGACGTTGGTTTGTGTTTTCAAAATGACCCGGAATTTCTACACGCATAATACCGACTTTGGGCTGCCTGGACCTCCTGGGATCGAGATCTACACTGTAAATTTTTTTTCTTTCAACTGTACGAACTTACATCAGTTACTTTGATTTAATTGAGAGCCCCCTGATTAGATTTTAGCACGAACCCTTTTGACTCGTGTGAGCGAAGAACTGGAGAGGATAAAATGTACATGCACAAACACAGAGGCACCACTTTTGGCTGAGCGATTGGCGGCAATAATCTTAGCTGCTTTTGAGAGGATATGAAGGACAAAGCAAGGTTTGGATCTCTAATCTAAAAGGGTACTTTCTTGATGCTAAACCGAGTGATGTCCCTGACAGGCAAACTGTATTGCAAACCTCCATTCAAGCTCCAATGGAGAGGATGCCATGCAGAGAAGATGGCAGATATGTGGAAACAAGCTCCCTGTCCTGGCCATTTTCATCATATTCTTAGCGTCTGGGAAACTACTAGAGCCAGTTTCATATTTTCAGGGTGCAATCTCAATATAAAACTAATGCATGAGCTGCATGATTCGTATCTTTTTCCCCTTGTTTAATCGATCTGTCCATATCTTGACTGTTGATAGAATTGAGTCTTCAAATCCTTTAGAACAGTGTGAAACCAAGAAGCTGGTTTTTTAAAAACCTTAGGAATTGGAGGCGAGAATCATATCTAGCTACAGAGCTTTGATTGTTTGGAGCTAATGATGGATAATTATGAGAATTTAGCTAGTCGATTGTCCTCGTTTTCATCAGATTCCCACTGTCCTATTTTCTACAATTACATTGAGAAGCACAACTCTGCTTGTCCATTTCACTGCTATATTACTCAGCCTGATTCTGCGTTTTGTATTCATGTGCCGTCGGCCGGTAATCGGGACAGAAAGCAGAAACAATAACATGCAGACTGACATAGGGTTCTATTAAATAAGTAGCTGTGTTCGTGCATCTGTGATTTAAGATAAGTTCAAGCATAATTTGTTTCGTTCTACTACCACCCAAAAAAAAAGGGTAAATTGTTTGGTTCAATAAACAATAATGGCGTGAAGTTTCGAAAATGGAAACCCTCTTTTTATAGGATCCCCTGAAGACGGTCTGAAAATGTTTTTAAAGCAAGGCGCCAAAATAAAAGAGAATCAGTGAATATAAAAAAGGTCTAACCCAGGCCATTGACTAATTTGTTTTTATGTTATAGTTTTTTTTTTAAGTATTAATTTTAAAAAAAAAAATTGTTAAAAATACTTTTCATAATGTCAAACACTATATACGTAAGCAGTCCTGCGGCTCCTGCCCTTGATGTTCCTGTAGTTGTGCAAACCTAGGATGCCAAAAAAAATTCAACAAATGAAGGCTTGAGAGTCTGTCAAACTATTTATTAATTATGAATGTGAACATACAAGCTCCTTTTTGTATTTGAAATGTGACTACGCAAGCCTGACATCGTCAAATACCAGATAAATAAAAAATAGAAAAAGCAATTATTTTCTTATTGGGATGCAAGCAATTATTGCATTGAAGCACTACTTTAAAATATGTATAAAATATGCTGCACATTAAATGGCTTGCAAACGATGAAATCTTATTGAATGTTCTTGGGTTTATCATAAATGTACATATTCCAAAGTCTTGCAAAAGATCTTATCCCCCTAAAAAAATAAAAATAAAAATAAAATATTTAAGTCTTTACACTAAAAAAAAAAAGCTTAATAGAACACCGTGATTATCACTAAAGTTTTTTTAAAAAGAAATTAAATATCCTTTCGTGATAAAAAAAATAAAAAAATAAATCTAATCTTAATCACCTGCTAAGTGTTTGGGGTGGTGGGCAAGCCTGCCCAAATCCCTAGACTCGTGAAATTTTGAAATTAGTACACTCCCTCAATCTCAAAACTCGGGCAACGGGCAGGATGACCGAACCCTAATCACACTTGCAGAGAGGATATAAATCCTTGATTGCTTCAGAGGGTTTTAAACCCCTCCCTCCCTCCCTCGCTCGTCCTCTCCCTTCAGTCTCTCTAGGGTTTTGACCTGTGCTTTTAACATAGAGGCGTTTCATTGCGTAAAGGTTAGTGTTTTTCTTTTCATTAACTACGGCTAGCTTGAACAAGTTTAGACCTTATCTTTCCAAGAGTTGAAGCGATCCCTGTTTTAGGCTTGTCCGATCATTAAAACTAGGTTGAGAAATCTAAATCTCCATTAGGGTTTTGAAGGATTGAGCAAGGCAGTAGTGATCTCTCCATATCGAGGTGGGGTTCTTATGAATCTTGTAGAAGTAGCAGAGTAGCAGTAGTTGTCGTGATCTTGAAAAGGTTGTTTCAAAAGAGATGGTAATGCACTCGTCTTTTTATCACTTTTCAGTCAAATTTAGTTTCTTTAAAGTGCCACCACTACAATTAGGTTAATTTTCAAGCACTCATATTCTGTGTCCAGGGCTTTCACCTATAACGGGCAAGTAAAGCTTTTCTTAGTTCTATCCCTTCCAGTTTTAGTATATCTGTCCTTGTACTTCAACCACATATATATCCCTATCAGTTTGCCACGCACATCTAGATCGCAGACACCAAAGTTCCTGTGTTCTCCTCTCAAATATGGCTCCTACTGGTAGAAAAAGAGCAAGAGCAAGAACAAGAGCAAGAACATCGAGAAAAACCCAGTATAAAAGAGCGGTTGTGAAGCCAAAGAGCATTAAAGAGGCATATTCAAAAATTGATCAGGATTTTCCTTCTAACTCCTCCGCGAGCTGCGATGACTGTTCAAGGATCGATGGCTTAGATTTCGAGGGTGTTGATACCTCCACGAGTGCATGCTCTACTCCAAAAGCTGAGAGATTTCGGATACCGGAGATTCAAACATGCCCACCAGCGCCGAGGAAGCAAAGGATGATATCGATTTGCTCTTTGCAGAGGAGACCAATTGCTTTCTTTGCTCCTCCAGATTTAGAGCTCTTCTTCTTCTATGCACTTCAAGTCTGAAATGTTTGTTCATGTCGTATGATCAAGATCATTTGAATAATTTCAAGAGGCGATCCCTAGTGTTTATTACTTTCATCTAGTCACAGATCATAGCCTGTTCTTTTCAATTCCATTGTTGAAGTACGTACAGTGTGATAGCTTGTCAATTAGCTTTACCTTCTCCATCTTGTTTGCTTGCTAATTTTATCAGTAGGGTATACTAATACGCTAAATTTAGCTGGGTTGTCCACCTAAATTTAGTCTTTACAGTCTCTTCAGTTTTTCTTAGGTGTGTTGCTGACTTTAGAAGCTTGGAGAGTGCAATGTAATGGCTTGGTTAAGGTTCTGAGTGTGATTTTAGTGTGGAATTATCAGCTTTTTACTGGTTTAGTCAACTTGGGAATGTAAGAACATGCCACCTGCTTTTTGTTCAAAGCCCCGATCCCCTCTTCTTAATTTTTGTTTTTTCTAATGTAATTACTGCAAACAGATCAACTGTTCATCGATCCGTCAATCAATCAACGGTTCATCCGTTAATTAATGGCTGCACAGTTTTAATATACTTCAGGGTCCACCAAATACTTAATCGTTGGTATACACCTCCTTCTGATGTGAAGCAACCTTCACCCTTCTTTTTAGGGGAAGCTGCAAAAACACAAGTATATCTGGGAAAAAAAAATGCTGTTTGAAAGTATAATAATATTTTTAAAAAAATATTTTTTTATTTAAAAATATATTAAAAAAATTTTATTTTACAAAAATCTTAAATAAAAAATAATTTTTAAAAATAATTGATTTAGACTTATTACTATACAAGGAGAAATGCATCATTATACCGAACATGAGATTATTTTTTATAGTTGGTTTGTTTTTATGTTTTAAAACTATTTTAAAAAAAATAATTTATATTAATATGAAAATAATTTTTAAAAATAAAAAACAATTATTTTAATATATTCATAAATAAAATTTATTTTAAAAAACAATTATTCATCCGTAAATTACCTAAAATGGAAGGGTGTTGTTTCTTTTCATGTTATAATAAGGGTGGGATCGCGTTGTCAGATTGTAGGGTGTCTGTGTGTCACAGCTGAGCTGAGCTGAGCACAGCATCCATAAGAGAATCCAATGAAGTAGACTCGTGCGGGTGGTTGTGATAATTGTCATCGTAGAGAGAATCTCAATAAATTAATTTCTCTGTTAAACTTAGTCAACTTTTTTCCTTAGTCAACTTTTTTATTCAATATAAAAATTGATTTGGGCAGCTGCATTTATTATGGCTCCATGAAGCTTCAATTATTTCCTTCCATCATTTTTATTCCGTTCATGAATTACAACACCATCAATCGTCTTCTCTGTTAAACTTGCAATCATAGATATATCATACTCTAACAATTCACGAATATTCATAGAATTATAGGGAAATGAGATTTGGTTCAGAAGTTCGGTTACAGACATATCTGCATAATATCGTGATAATTATTGTTTTTAAAATATTTTTTAAAAAAATATATATTAAAGTATTATTTTTATTTTAGAAAAATTAATACATTATGGAGTGTAAGAAATTAACTTATTATAAATTCTGATAAGTATACCTCAACTAGTTAATTAACGCTCGTAAAATTAGTTAAAATACTCGCAAGCTCACACAAATATCCATATTTTTATAAAAAATAATAATAATAACAATAATAATAACATGTTGTTTATTCAATTTTTGTACCAAAAGATAATAAGGAAGCCAATTTAAAGGTTAAATATGAGGTAAGGTTGGCTGGGCCAAGTTATCATCATCTTGCTGGTCTAGCAGACTTTCATCTGTAAACAATCTAATTCTCTATCTGTTTTCATATTAATTAATTGCAAGTCCTTAGAAGCAAGTAATAAGATTCTCGTTTATTTTATTATTATTTTCAGATATGAGTGAGGATTTCCTGCCATTACATCACTAACTAAGCAGTTCTGTCGAGATCTTTTCACGCATGTTGATCATGATATGTCGATCGGTTTCAAAGCCATAGCCAAGATTAACCTTCTGTTCCAGAGCTTATGCAATTTATTCCTGTTTTTCTTTTCAAAACCAGTGCAGGCTCCATGGATAGGTCTGCAGAAGGCGTGATGGGTATGATCACTTGCCCTAGATCCATGGCATGATGATGATGAGAGGACTCAGAAAAGAGGCTTTCGCATTGAGTATGAGCAGATGTTGGAGCTTTTGGGGATAAACAATAGCCAGAAGGAATATGTGAAGGACGGTCTGCATTCATTAGAAGCCCACCTTCTTCTTTAAATGATAGGTTCCCTTTCACTTTGAGAAACCCTTTCCACATTACCGTGGTCCCTTCTTTGTCCGGCAGCCATCATGATACCTCCTCCATTCCTTCATGTTCGAGTTCGGATTCATGGCCATTTATCTATTTATTAATTCTTCCGAACATGATAGTGGTCTCTCTGGATTAACTTTGACCACCTGCACCGGCGCCGGCGCCGGATATTTATGAACACATCTCCTTCTTCATGCATGGTTTTATGGCTGGATTGTCCCTCGCATTGATCTCATCTTCGAGAGTTGATTTAATTAACAAATTAATTCGTTAAGAAGAGCCTGTGGCAAGGATTAGTGTACCAAGAACAAAGATAAATACAGTCTTATCAACGGATCATAAATCCTCGCTCTTTTTCTTTTTCTTTTTCTTTTTTTTTTGAGATAGAGCTCCATGCACCATTTTTCCCCTTAAATGTCTACATGATTGACCAATCCTCAATCATTTGATGGGCACAATTATTTGGAAGGAGAGCCTAATTAAGGAAGCAACCTGGAGAGCCATCGCCACAAGAAGAGGAGAAAAGGGTGCTAATTGTGGTGGAAAAATTAATCGCTATGTATTTATTTTGCGCTAGAAACTAGGATGGATATTTTAATGTCGGATAATACTGGAGATATTTAATTTTTTAATAAAAATTGTTTTTACTGACTAATGTGAAATTAATCTGTTATATGAAAAATATAGAAACTAGGAGGATAGTTATAGAATTTATTCACTAATAAATATTCAATATCATCACATCATTTAGTAAAATGTTTTTAGTATATATCTAACATATTTAATTCCAACACAAATTGGCTCGCTTCCATTTGCAAACAAAAATCGGGGGTGCTATAATTGTAACTGTTGTAGAATTGCAATGGAAAGTGATATGGAGAGAGAATTATTTAAAAAAATATATAGGATATCAAAATCACTTTATATTAATTTGAAGGTTTGAATCTGAAAATAAAAATATCCGCTATCAAAATCACTTTTCAGATAATTTTAAAGATAACACCTCTCATTAAAAAAAAAAAACACTATTAATAAATCCTTTCTATATTAATTTGAAGGTTTGAACCTAAAAATTAAAAAAAAAAAAAAGTGCAACTTATTTATTATAGAGTATTATAAAATTATTTTTTAGATATTATTTAGCAATTTAAATTTTTTAATTGAATTAGCTTATTGATCAAACAATTACAAATCTCATTATTTATTTTATTTGATTAAATTAAATATAAATATAAATTTTAAATTTAGAAAGTTTTCGCTTCAAAAAAATATATTACATAAAGTAATATAAAACATTTTATATTTATTTTTTCACACAAAACATGCAGATCATGTATTGAGTGACTGAAATAATTGCAAGATAAAAAGAGAAGATGTCGACGACATTGGAATGTGGAGTGACAAAATGGATTTGATTGAATTGTCCTTTGAATTAGCCCTACTATTAAGAGATGGATTGACGTGCTTGTCTATCTCCTAAAGTTGGATTGGATTGGATGGGAATGGAGGTGTTCCTTCATAAGTACTCCAGTTCTATCACTTTTACTTTCAGTTCTGTCACTTTTACTTTTATTATTATTATTATTATTATTATTATTAAGGATTTCTGAACCAGTTTACGCGTATCTTAAATAATTTTACAAATTTTAAAATTAATAATTATATAAACATTCAATAGCTATAATATTAACAACCACAATGAAAATAAACACCTTAATCTTAAGTTCTTACCACTAAACATTTA
The DNA here is from genome assembly GCA_030145905.1 of Populus davidiana. Classification (NCBI taxonomy): domain Eukaryota; kingdom Viridiplantae; phylum Streptophyta; class Magnoliopsida; order Malpighiales; family Salicaceae; genus Populus; species Populus davidiana. The sequence goes on from CM057797.1 coordinate 9,386,985, forward strand.
CTAGATGGTTATCATTTTTATTTTTTATTAGTATTAGAGTTAAGAAATTGTTTTAAAATATGTGTCTCTGATGTTGTGTTTGTTTTTATATTTAAATAGTATTTTTAAATATTTTAAATTATATTTTTATGATTTTATATTGTTTTAATGAGCTATTATAAAAAATTAAATTAAAAAATATCATTTTAATATAATTTTAAATAAAAAAAATATTTTAAAAAACAATCATTAATACAATTCCAAACACCAGCCAAAAGCATCAATCACAATCACGTCCCTTTTTTTGCATTGTTACATGTTTTCTAGGATCCGAGGTCTCCTCCATCTTCCACGATGAAAACGATAATAGGCACTTCCATTGATGGTTTTTGCTTTCCCTTTTATTGCACGAGATTTGTTTCACATTGTGATTCAACAGTTTTTTTACTTTTAAATTATTTTTTGCATATTTTTTATTGTTTTTTATATATTCGTATTAAAAATAAATTTTAAAAAATAAAAAATATTTTAACACATAAAAAAAACATTTTAAAAATCAATATCATGCTCGAAAACAAACCATAACCTCCATTGCTGAATTAGCAGCAGATATTCACGATCCTAGAGCCCATTATCATCAATTGGGTTTATCTAATAGCCGATAATTCACGCGTAACTAATACAAATTATATTTTTGTTTTCTTTTTAAAAAAATTAAATACTTTATTAGCATCTCATAGTTTGGTGGACCATGAAGGTCTGAGATATTTATGTTTAAACTACATATTATGATCAAATCCTTTGCTTTTAATGATTAAGAACGTTAGCTTTATTTTTTAACTTCTTGAGTTTAATTAAATTTTAAACAATATTTTAAAAAATAAATTTTTAATACATCGAATTAATATAAAAAATAAATATTATTTTTAATTACAGGCAAAACATGCTAGAATCCATGACCCGTAAAGATGTCAAGTTTTTATAAAACAAAACCGGTTTTTACTCGTTTATCGGTTATGTGACCACAAAACATAATATTTTTATGGATTAACTACTATAATTACAGGCAAGGAAAGAAATAGATTATAATAACATGCTGGAATTATATAGCTAATGTTTATAATCTCTTGCTGCATAAGAATTAAAGATCAAAGGCATAAACCAGCAAGGATCTCTTTTTTCCTCTTTTACACACAAACGACATGCATGTGTAGATGCAGAATCACAAACTCTAAAGTCTTTTTTCCTCTTTTACACACAAACGACATGCATGTATAGATGCAGAATCACAAACAATAAAGCTCATTTGCAAAAATATTCGAATTTGGATCAACGAGATACTTTTATTTTGCCTCGCCTGTACCATAAATTAAAAAAAAATTGGTCAATATTTCAGACTGGGCTTGTGGAAGGCCTAAGAAATTAACTACGGCCCTGTTTTTCGGGTCCATGTTCTTGGAATAGGAAAGCTCTGACTGGACCAAATTAGGGGCCTTCTTTATGTGAACACGTACAAGAAGGAAAGGGATGGGTGTGGAATAGCAAAGTCCAATTCCATTTCTTTGATGTAATTCATTGACCAAGACTTTGCCGTTTTGGCGTTTTCTGTAGAGGTTTTATAAAAGTCGTTATGAGCTTGACTGGTATCGACAGTTTGACTCGGTCAAGCTTTCGTCAGCCTCTTCCTCCCCATCGTATTTGGTCACTATCTTTGTTTTTATGTTCAAATAATTTATTTTAATATATTGATATTTTTAAAAAATAATTATTATTATAATATTAAATGAGCTCTTACAAGTTATTTAATTTTAAAAATAAAATTTTTTGTTCTATAAAAAGGATATGCATGCCATCCCAAAAAATGCATTAAAAATCATGATAATATAATACGTATCTCAGTTTCTGTTTTAATATTAAATTAAAAACTAAAATAAGGGAAACTAGAAAAAGACAATTGTTTTACTATTCACAGTACTGTTCATACACAGTTCATTATACTGTTTGGGGGGTAGGTTGTATGTACCTTGTAGTTTTCAAATTTTATATTTTTTTCTGTGAAACTTTATTTCCTTAGCATCCAAGTCGCTAGTAGTTGCGAAAGAAGAGAGAAAGGCACCTAAAAGCAAGAGGAGAGAAAAAAATTTGGTTATCTATATTTTTTTTATCAAAATAAATAATAATTTTTTTAATTATTAATATGAGTATCTTGCCAGTTTGCGTTTAACTTAACTAATTTTACGGATCCTGAAATTAACAATTATATAAGTTTCTATTAATTATTATATTAATAATCACATAATTTAAACTTGAAATCACAGAAAAAACTAACTCCTTAATTTTATGTTTTTACTATTAGACGATTTACTGGATAATTAATAACTAATTATTTTAGTTTTACTAGATTTATCATGAAGATGGGAGTTAACAAAGATGTTTTATACCTTAAATTATGCTTGAACAATATATTGAAATTCAAAGTGTTTTAATTTGATTGAGTTTGTAGTGGGGTTATGGAAATTCTTAGGTTTTTTCTTTTATATTTTTTTTCAAAAAAAATAAATTTAAATTTTAAGAATAAAAAACTTCTATCCTAATTCTCTATTCATGAAATATGGCTGGAAATTGTTTTAATAAAGGAAACATCGTCTGTCTAAAAATAGATAACGTGTTGTCCGGTGCCTTTTCTTTTTTTTCTAAGCTAGGCTTGCGACCCTAGTCTGCAAAACCTATACAAACCTAGGCTTCTTGTTCATGCTGTTCCAAGCCAGGACGGACATGGTCTGTCCTTTAAAGCGCATATCCAGGCTTAATTCTCTTCGTTCTTTTTTTTTTAATTGTTTAATTGCTTTAAATTTAATTTTAAAATAAAATTCTCAATTAATAAAATAATTATAATAATATCTTAGAAATCACATGGTGATTCCGTGCTTTTCAAATAAAACTAGATCTTTATATAATAATACTAGCAATTACTCATGACTAATTGATTATATAAGAAGCATTTTTTCAAGACAAATTGCTTATGAAATATTTATTTTATTATTTTTTTATAGTGAAATTTTTATATTTTTTCCTAAATTAATTATTCTTTTATTTTCACATATAATTTTATCAAAATTATCAAGACATGATTTTTTTTGTTTAAAATTTTTTATATCATAATAAATTCTTATTTAAAAGATCATGTTATTAAAAAAATATGTATGGTCTTTGTCAGAATAAAAGGGAAATACAAGAGTTTTAATCAAAGAAATTTTTTTTATGTTACAAATTTAAATGATTAAAGATACATTTTGAAAATGAACTGACGACATCATATGGGTACACAGATAAGTAATTAATTATATATATATATATAGACATAGCAAAGCCAAACATCTGCATTTGTTTTTGTCAATCCATTTATATTTTTTTTTAACATAGGATGTTAGGTTTAATTTGTGTATACTTAAAATAATTCTAAATACCCTGAAATTAATTATATATATAATATGAGTATTTGAGTCAGCTTGTACGCACCTTGATTAATTCTATGAATCTTAAAATTAATAATTATATAAGTTTTTAGTGATTCTGAAATTTACGACACTTGAATTAATAATATTTAAGAATAAAACTAGAATATGAATAATTAAGTTAAATATGTTTAGAGTTGCAGTAATATTTTTTTTTTAGTTTAATGTGGGTGTCCGGGCCAGCTTGCGTGTACCTCGACTAATCCCACGGACCCTGAAGTTAATGACCATGTAAGCCTCCAGTGGCCATCATATGAGCAAACCAGTGCTCGAACCTGAGATCACAAAGGAAGCAAACCTCTTGGTCCCAAGCTCTTACCACTAGGCCACCACCTAGATGGTTAAGTTGTAATATTTTTTTATTTTTTTTTTGTATATTTTTCATTGGCTGTGAGGTGGCTAGCCTCGCCCATCAGCAACACTCGCATGTTGCCTTAGCTAGCAGTGAACTTGATTTTCTTAATGGGGCTTAGGTGCCAACCTAGTAACTACAATCAATCAATTAAATATTATTAATTAATTTCCTTGAGAGTGGTTTATTAATCAATCTGTTTTCGGTATGGGTGTTAGAAAGTCAAATACCACGTGGCTGATCATCGTCTGTCCTAGTCCTACTATTGTGGCCCCCACAGTTTGGGCCACGGGTTTCTCGTCAAGTGCGTGTAAAGTGTGACTTTGAAGGCTTTCTTTATTATTTTGCTTGGCAGCCTCGTAAACTGACAAATCGCTGCCGACATGCACTCCACTTACCGGCTGGGAACCTGTTATCACCGGTTTTCAAGCCCCTGGATAACCTTTGAATTCCAAAAATATCTATTAGTGTCGAGTTAAAAATAGAAAAGAAAAGAAAACTGAGGTGGCATTAGGTACTTAGATTATACTTGTCGCACAACAGGGAATTTTTTATTTTATTTAATTTTAAAATTTTAAAATTTAATTTTTTTTGTAAGATATTTATTTTATATATGCTTGGAATTTGATTTGATTGAACTTAATTATTCATGTATTATTAAATTCTTATGTTTTCATTCATTAAATTGATGTTATTTTGTCAACTAAGTTTTCTGAGTATTGTCTCGTTACTCATAACAAATTACATTTAAATAATATTCATAGAATGAATAAAAATTATATAAAATTGTTAATATGGCATGTAATCTCTCCTGGAATGCTAACTCATGATGTTTCAAAATTCATTAGGTGAAGGAATGAGATTTTTGAGTATTTAAATAATAAGTAATTATACATTCATGTTAATATTATATTTTTTAGATCTCATAGAATAGATAGTTGGTAATAAAAAGTTTAACACCTACAAATTTTTTTTTTCTCGTGAGGTTTAAAGACCTTTAAATAATAAAGTTAATGATTTTTAGTAAAATATTACAATAAATAAGAGAATGATCTTTAAATTTCAAGAATAAAAGTGTTTTTTTTTATGATAAATATTTTGAGAATTAAAATATGAATATCTAGAGAATTAAAATTATTAACTTTATATCCGGATAATTCAGGAGGTATTTATAGTAATTTAACCTATTTATGTTGACGGTAAGGTGTGGTTGCAGAGTCATTTCCTCATGTTAGCAGTGGTAAAAGATAAATACCCCCACACAACATTCAATAAGGGACAAAAATCTCTTATACCATATTAACGAGGGATAAATATCTGTTACACAATATTAATATTTTATAGAAATATGGCAGGCCCTTAAAATACTTTTATACATCTAGAGGTGTAGAGAGATAATTATTAATAATATTGATATTTTATGTTAAAAGTCATGAAAATAAACAAACGAAGTCTCGCGGATGTATAATGGTTGTTAGACTCATATCCACTTGGACTTGAAACGATACCAAGTCCACAGGCATCAAGTATGATAGCTTGATAGACCCATATCTGTTTAGACTCAGCACGTAAATGAACTTAGAGATGGTGGGTCTGAACCAGACTCACATTTGTTTGGGTTCAACATGTAGTTGGATCCATGAATGTTGGGTCTACTAGCTCGCCAAACACATATGTATTTGATATCAACATCTAGTTGAACCTAAAAATGTTAGATCTAGCATTTTGTCAGACCCATTTGTATTTGGACTCGGCGTGTAGCTGAACTTAAAGATGTTAGGTATGACAACCCATTAAATTCATGCACTTGGACTTAGTGTGTAGTTAAAATAAGAATGTTGAGTCTGTGAGCTCGTCAAACTCATGTTTATTTGGGCTCAGCTTGTAGTTGTTTAAAGGATATCAGATTTAGTAGTTTGCTAAACTTATATGTACTTAGATTCAATATGTAACTAAATTCAAGAAAATCAATGGACTATAACATGAAAAAAATATTAATTAACCATCTAAACTACACCTATGAGGTGGACAATAGTGATAAAAACATTGATTTTCCATCTTTTTTTACAGGCCTTAATCGTACTAACACAAAACTATTTTATTCATCAATTAAAAGATAGCAAGGATTTTAACTGTAAGTGTGTTTCACTCTCCTTTAAGATTAAGGCAAGCATAAATATACTTTCGGGTCGTGAAGGAAAAATAAATGCAGGCCGTGAGAGTTTGGAAATTAAGGACTCTTGAGGAAAAAAAAATATTGAAAGGCCAGACAAAATATTTTATAAAGTTAAGAACGTGCGTTGAAGGTGTTTTGAAAGTTGTTTATTGAGAAGTTTGTAATTGGAGTTCTTGACTTTTAAATTGGTTTCAAACATTGTTTTTTTATTAAAAATTAATGGTACATGTTATAAAATACTTTTTTTCATCCACAGTCCTAATGTTTTTTTAAGGTAAAAATAAGTTGAAAAGATAAAATTATAGGGCCACGCTATTTTTTTTTTTGGCGAATACAATTAGATGGATTAGGGGCAATAGTAGGTGAAAAGTCGTCTCTCATAACATGCAATGCGTTACTTATTATTTTTTTTTTAAATAGTTAATGTGGACGAATAAAAAATTTTAAAAGTAAAAAATATAGATGGTAAGAGAGAATGGGCCTGCTCCAGGGCTGCACATCTATGCTTTATTTAAACCCTGGGCGTGTTAAGTCACCTAGGCCAACATAATTGGGTAGCTTTTAAAAAAAAAAGTTTTTTTTTCAATTTAATCTTTAAATGTTGGGTTTTTATTGATTTTTTTTTTCAATTTTCTCTTTAAATATTTTATTGATTTTTAATTGATTTTCATGATTTGTTCCAGTTTGCTTAGTATGAGATTATTGCAGTCTCAAATAAACATTATAATATTTTATTAGTGCTTGTTTTTTTAAGTGTTTGTTTTTGTTACCATACAATTAAGTAAAAAATTATTAAATTCAATGAAGTTCATGATTCAAGTCGTAGGTTTAGTGGGTTAAGTCACAATCCAATATACTATCGTCTTAATATTATATAAAAAAAGAAGATGTTATTGTGATTTTTTTTTAATAGCCAAACAAGTTGACTAGATCTTATCCGCTGATTAAAACACTATTCAATTTTAAATATGGGCTGGGCGAGAAATTGAATAGGGAGATTTTAAATTCACCTGCCAGGGAAATTTTAATACCAATATCAAACAGTTTCTTGCAATTTAGATATTTTTTTACATCATAAAAAATCATATCTAACATACAAAGTGTTAAATGTTAGTAAACTAGTGCAATACCTAAACACACCAACCTCATTTGTTTTAAAAAACACTGTTCACTAAAGGGTGTAATGGTGACTTTGCTCTTCAAACAAAAAAAATTCTTATAAGTGATTATGGAGTGGGATTAAGGTATTTTCACAATGATAATTAGTTATTATCAAATGAATCAAGAAAAATAAGTTTTTTGTACATTTCAAAAGCACAGTGAAATGACCAAAATATTATTAAAATAAAATATATTAAAATTGACATTTAAGGTTTTTTTTTTTGTATTTTCACAATAATTTTGTTGTTATTGTTATTATTATGTTAGCTATGTGACAATTTGGTATTTGAATAATATAAACAACAATAAAAACAAACAAACGTTTGACACGTGCAATGTACAAAACAATGTGTCCTGCGCCTTCCAAGCAACTTGTGGGCTCCTTCTTACTTCCAAAACCCCTCTTTAGTCGTGCCATTGAAAGCGCCACTACGTCCTTTTTTCTTGGGACATCGACACTTTTTTCCCCCTTTTCTATTTCCTCCCCCAAAACTTGCGCTAGCCATGTGAATTTTTAGAGTTATATTCTAATTTATAAGTATTTCCACTCTGATTCTTATTCTATTGATTTTCTAATTTTTGCTCTTGATTTTTTTTATAAAATTTTGAGTTATTTTCAGTTGCATCCTTTTGTCCCAATTTGCGATGTATTATTTTTTTTTTAATTTAGTTCCTGTTTTTTTTATTGTTTTATAGGTACTTCTGTTAACTTTATTATTCTTTACAATTTCACTCTACAATATAAAAAAATTGGTTTTATTTTTATATTTTAATGTTGATCTTTATTTTTTTTTATTGTTTTTTCAATCCTTTTGTTAAATTGATCTTTCTTTTTTAATCGAACTTTCAATAAAAGATAACATGTATTTTGTATGTTAATTTTGATTCCTTTTCTTTTCATTGCTATATATATATATTTGGATTCTTTGTGTAATTAAAATTTTATTTTCAATTTCTTTCCCGTAGATTCAACGTGCTTTTCTCAAATACGGTGCTTCTAGTCTAATAGCTCGAGTTACGGATTTAAAAAATTAACGCGGTTCGACATTATTTTTTTATTTATTTTTATCTGCTTTTATCATTTGACATTGTTTTTTTTTTTTAAAGGCTTTATGATTTTCTTGGTTTTTTTTATATATTGGGTTATTCTTGTTGCATGACCTCGTTTGTGGGTTTATTTGGATTATAGATTTGTCATGTTTACTCAGGTTGATAATTTTTTTATTTCATTTCATTATTTTGTATATAATAAATTGAGAATTGAGTTATATTATTTGTCTTGTTTTGAAAAAAAAAGTTTTTTTATGTTATTTCAATAACTTTTTATTATTTTATATTGTCTAATTAAAATAAAATCAAACTTATTTAATTTAATTGGGTCTCTAACTCAAGATGCAAGTTTTTTTTAAAAAAAAAATACATATGAACATCACTTTTTATATAAAAAATATAGCTGCACAAGGACACATCTAGCAAAAAAAAAAAAAAAAACCCACTTGCAAACAAAAACGAGCATTAAAAAAAAACCCTAATTGGGTTACAATTTTTTTTTCCGTTCAAAAAAATTTATATAGAACACACATTCCAAGAAACTAGTGGCAATACCTGGCCACCATTAACCACGTACACAAGTCTACTTGAAAACAGAAACGAGCATGACCCAAAAAGAAAAAAAAAGAAAAAAATGATTGCATATAAAAAAGAAATTCATAAAAAAAGAGAGTTCATGCGAAGAAGAAAGAGACAAAAAAACTGAAAAAACGGAGGAAGAAGTTGGCAGGAGAAAGGTCGGGGCAGGTGTCCCAGAAAAAGAGGCAACGTGGAAAGAAGGAGGGTGAGAATATCATGACCCATCCAGGGCCAGCTGAGCTATCGTTTCGTCTCTTGAAAAAAAAAAACAGAGAGGTCAAGTTGGGGAAAAAAAAAAGAAATAAAGAGAGAAAAAACCCCTTCCCCCTTCTTTGAGTTTTATTCTTCTAGAAGAAGTATAGTTATATACTACTTCTGCTTTAACAGCAACAGACTCAATTTCTCCCTCTATCCCCAGTAGATTAAAACCCCCAAAATCTAGGGTTCTGTTTTATCTCTGTCTACACCGGTGAGTATCTTTATCACTTGCTTATTTTAGACTTTTTTTTTTTATTAATTGTACAGTTAATTAGTTGCACGGTTCGTTTCTTGAATTTAACTGATTTTCTCTCTTGAATTCCATTTGCTTGATTTGTTTTTTTTTTAGGAAAATCTTTATTCGGGTTTCTTCTTCTTTGGCTGCTAAGAAAGTTTGGGGTTTTTGGTTCAACGGCAGAGAAATTGAGATAGATACCGGTGATGGTTACTATCCTTGAGAAATGTAGTAGAACTAAAAGTTTGTACTTTTTAGGTTAATATTGAAACACTTTTTAGCCAGATAGAGGTTTTGATTAAAGCTAATTGATTTTTGATGAGAGGGAAAAACTTGGTTTTATCAGTATTTAAACATTTTTTATTAAGTGTATGGAAAATGTGTTTAGCTCAATTGACATGCTGAAATACCAATTAAGAAATCCACCTTATCAGTCTATTGTTTTTTCCCTCGTGGTGCTGTGGTTTTATCACTTTTGACGGGTGAATCTTTAATTCATAATATTAATATTGTGGCTTGAGCATGAAGTAAATCTGCCAGATCATTCTGTGTTTTGAGTTTGATGACGAAAGCTCTTCATGTCCATGTTATTGGTCCTGCTTCATCCAGAAGTTTAGTATTGAAATAGAGTCTGATATTTTATCGCTTCTTTTTTAAGGCAAGGCAAATTGCTTCTTTATTTTTCTCTATTCTTGCTTTTAGGTGGACAGTGAATGTTTTACCGCGTAGAATGACCATCTGCAAAGTATCTATCCTCCACTCTTCTCTTCTTGAGCATCTCTGTCATATTTGCTTGTAATATTCCTTTTTTTTTCAAGTTTGTTTCACGTAGCACGTTTACTATATGAATTTCACCTGCTACCATTGCATTCTTCCTGTGCCTGGTTAGGAAAGCGAGAACTAATAAAATAACTTTTTGAAGGTATGCAGTCAAAGCCTGAAAAAACTAAGGTGCCAGAACCCAATCCGAGTGACATTCAAGAATATACAGTTCACTCGGAACCTTGGTGGCGCAATATAGGTTATAGCTCCATGCCTCCTGCCATGACCGGTGGAAATGCATCCAACTCTGAAGGACATAATGGTTCTGAATCAAATGATGACCAGTCTCTGTCGAGTGGTAGACTTAATGAGGAAGATGCTGATGCTACCAAAGATTCCCAAGCCACTGCATCATCCCAATTAGGTGCTGCTAACTACTTTCTTGCACAAAGTGCATTAGGACTATTTGCTATTGCATAAACTCTATGCTTAATGTTTTAGTAATTGCTTCGTTCTGACATTTCTCAGCTCATTTTTTTTTTCCATGCCTCTGTGGCTAGCTTTTATCACTTTAGATTTACAAATTTTGACATCATTTGTTTTTTAAATCGTGCCTTCTTTCAACATGATAGATGAAAACCAGATGTTCTCCATGTCTGTAAATCAACTATATAGGTGCTATCTAATTTCTATCGATGCTAAATTTGACTCAAACATATGTGGCATAGGCCATGGGTATCACATTTTGGATGAAGAGTAATATTCCTTTGTGAGCACAAATGTATCCATTTGGCCTTGTTCTGTCAATGCACAGTTCCTTGTTCACAAGGAAAGAGACACAGCATACTGGTTCAGTGCTAATTAGGCATTTTTTTTCCATTAATGCTTATCAGGGAATCATGGACATTTGCAAAATCTTCAGGGTCTTGTGTCTGGTATGACTACAATGCACAATGGCCTCTCACAATCTCCACAGTTTGAGCTTGTTAGTCACTCTATTGTAAGTTCTCATTCCTTCCATCCACAAAGTATCTTGTCTTCCAAGCTTCTTGTGCTGATTGATTCATATGTAGACCGTAGACACTATATATTTATAGAATCCATCTTTACATGCCATTGGAAGAGATTTCTATTTTCTGGCATTTCTTCTGCAGGCATGTGCATCAAACCCATACCAGGATGCTTATTATAGTGGAATGATGGCTTATGGACATCAGCCTTTGGTATGTAAGCTTAACACTTCCTTGCCATATTCTTGCAGTCATATCTTGATACTTTAAGGAATTACCTGTGGATTTATATGTGATATTCTCTGTTTATTCATTACTCCCAAGACTCATAGGTCCTTGGAAAAATGGTAGTTTTTTTTGCAAGTCAAAATCACCAAGAGATTTTACACCTTAAACTTTCCATTGGTGAAGGAATTCTGAATTCATTTAGCTAAATTAAAGTTTGGTATCTCCATTCTTTGGGTTTTGGAAGATATGGTCTATTGGATTGTTCTAGATTAACCATGTCCAGGTCAGAAAAATAAGTTTTTATTTATAACTCTTGAATTATTTAGATGAAAAGGAGAGATGTGAGTTCTATTTGTGTGGGAAATGCAAAAAATGAAAGCCAAAAGATTCTTTCATGGTGCACTTTGCATGTTCTCCAGAGTTCAAAGGGTTAAGTTTGGCAATGCACTCAATTTTTCCAATGTCTCTTAAATTTTAGCTCTTTTAATTCGGAGGGTGTGGCCTGTCCTGTCCTATTTTATTTTTCATTTTGTCAACAAATTAACAAACGGGGAATACTTCAACATGTCTAGACCTATTCCAGTGGTCTGTCTTTTACCATTATTTAAAATAAAAAGGGATGCTTTTGCAGACCTCCGATTCATGAAACTCACGGAAGGATAACTTATTCCGCTGGGACTGCTTTTCTCTGGGAAGTTGTAAATGTACTTTCTTTCTTGGTTGGGGAAGTATGTGAGGATGTATTGACATTTTTGCCCAATTGACAAAATTTTGTTAGTGGCACACATTTGATGTTCTAACAAAGAAAAGGAAAAGAAGAAGAAGCAAACTTCTCACCTGATTCTAGATAATTACAGGAGTGAGACCTTAATAAACTGTAATTATGACATGCTTATTATCTGCATCCAGTAAGTAAGGAGGAAGTCAGATTCACTAGCAATCTGTTGGGATATTTACCAATATGCTCATCACCTGCTGCGAACAGAAATGAGAGTTCTGTGTGTGTGTGTGTGTGTGTATTTGCTTAATTAATTTGTTTCGTGTGTTCAAAACATGGAATGTTATAGACTTTTAATGGAATAGATATAATCATTCAATGGTCAGGTTTATCCGCAATTTGTTGGAATGCCACATGCCAGAATGCTTTTGCCCCTTGAGGTGGCTCAGGATCCTGTTTTTGTAAATGCCAAACAATACCCAGGGATTATTAGGCGAAGAGAACAACGTGCAAAAGCAGAGGTTGACAAGAAGCTGATAAAAGCTAGAAAGGTAAATTCAAACAGCCAAGTTGGGATATTCTGTCTCATTTCTTTCCTCTGATTGTCTTTTGCTATTAGATGATATGCTAATATTTTTTATTGCACACATAATGCCAGACGTACTAATTAACTTCGTCTTGTTTATCGCTTCAATGCAATTATTAAGCTTGCAGTTTGTATCATTTAGCTAACAAGTTCCATGTTAAATCTCTCACTTTAGTAATGTCAAGTTAGGCACCATGATTATATTCCACCGATCATTTTAGTTCTTAAGTAATGTCATTTTAGTTGACCAAGAACTGTAAAAATCTAATATGTTGCACTTAGTCTCCTTAAATTGGTAATGACCATGCAAGGGTACTTCTTTCTAAGTGGATGAGATTTTTCTCCTTTTTTAGTACATAATCCCCATAGAAATCCTGGTACAATGTTTTATAAATGTTTTATGGGTGATAGATTGAGATAGTTGCTAGCTCCTGCTTTGTCTGAAATATTTAACATGTTGTCAAATTAGTGATACTCTCCCTCTCCCTCTCTCCCTCTTATATTCTTCAGCCATATCTTCATGAATCTCGGCACCGGCATGCTATGAGAAGGGAAAGGAGTTCTGGAGGACGTTTTGCGAAGAAAACCGGTGATGATGGTTCAAAGAACACATCCGAAGGCAAGCTCAATGGTTCTGGTCCGGTCCATGCATCTCAGTCACGGAGTTCATCAGGTTCAGAACTCTTGCCCTCTGACTCTGTTGAAACTTGGAATTCCTCTGATGGTCAAAAGGAAGCAAGAGAGTCCCAAGTGCATGACACTTTTGAAGCTCATGACTATGTAAATAGAGGTGGCCACTATCAAAAACACAGTGGCTTGCAATCCTCTGCATACGGCTCGTACCTGGGTGACAATGAGGATGGAGACCGTTCAGGTGAAAATGAGGACGGAGACCGTCCAGGCCAGCAACTGGGGAACCAGGCCAAACGAAGGTTTTTTGGCCCACAGTGAACCCAGCATGTTAAGTGGATGCCAAGGTGGAGGGTCCAATTCACGCAAGTAGCGAAACTTGAATCCTCTCTCTTATCAGGCAACCACGCACTTGGCAATGTATATTGCCAGGCGGCAAATCATTCTTGGCTTTTTCTTTTTCTTGCTTGTGGCTTGAACAGGGTGAAGGAGATGATGAATCCGTGGGTGGCTTCTTTTGTCTGCCAACGCTTTGCGTGCATCATTATTCTCACTCTCTCTCTCTCTTTTCTTTTTCCTGTGTACATAGAACTGTCAAGGAAACTCAAGTAGAAGTAGTCTCTGGTTAGATTTTAGCCTATCAGCACTCTTGTTTAACGGATAGACTGTCTTGTTTGACGATTTCTTTTCACTTGCAATTCGATGTGGTACTGGTTTGATTCTACAATGCGCGTAACTTGTACAACCACAATCAGAGGTCTAAACCTTCTTTAGGGATAGTCTGTAGAAGTCCCTGTCTGGGCCCAAAAGCACGAACCAATACAAGAGATTCCTTCATCTAGGATAAGTTTGAGTTCGGGATAATTTGAAATTGTAGCAGTAATTGTTTTTTATTTTAAAATATGTTAAAAATAATTTTTTATATTTTAAAAAAATTATTTTTGATATCAACGTATCAAAATAATTTAAAAATATTAATTTAAAGTACAATAAAAAATAATTTTTTTTATTTTTTTTCAAAATCATTTTAAAAATACATTTTAAAATGTGAAACACCACCTTTAGTCAGTTGGCATGGTATTTGTTTACACTTTATATATGACCACCTGTTAATTCTGTGATCCGTCTTTGAGAAATACAAGAGTGAGAGGATCATAACAAAACTCGATGTAAAGGATCATAACACTTTATATATAGCAACTTAAGTTACTCGATATAACTTCGGCCTTGTGTCTATTGGGTTGTGGGAAGATGACGAGCCCAGCAATGAATGCAGAGAGAGAGAGGTTAGCACAGACTCGATGAACCATGATAGTGCCTGGAAGTTAAAAGAGGTATTGGAGGGGGTAAAAACTCCACTTGAGTACTCAACCATTGGGAGGTGAAAAAAGAACGATCGTAAATCCAATGCAGAGTCCCCTAAACGACCATTCTGATACGAAGATCAAAATACAGAAACAAAATCTTCGAAATGGCACGAATTTAACGTATCATGTCTGAAAAAAGGGCTGTACCTTTGGAGAAAGTATAAAAGCATATAGCCAATACGATAAATATAGTTAAATTACATTACATAAATTCCCTAAACTCAGTATTATAATCTATTTTCTCACTATTAATGATGGCACAAATTAAAAACTGCTTTATTTCGCTGTTTGATTACACAGTTTTACACTCAAAATTTAAGACGAAACCCAAAGAAGGTAGTGTATCTGTCTTCTGCTTGGTATGACATGATCTGCTGTCATATATGATCTTGATGCTGATGTTGATCAGTGTCCTCTATGTTCTCGGTTTCCTCATCCTCGTGTTGTTCTAAGATGGTCTCTCCACCTTCATCATCTGCTGGAGGTTCCTTCTCCGAGTCTGTTTTCCCGGAATCTGTGAAATTGCTGGGTTCCGTGGTATTGACCACAGTTGGCTGCTTCTCCATCATTCCAGACAGCGCCAAACTTGGAGACCACTCAAGAACCTCATCAATTATGTTGGACATCCGCTTCTGATACCTGCGGGACAAAAAATGCACTTTAGACTCAAGCATAGAAATAAGGATTTAAGAGGGGTTCATCGTGGCAATTTTTTAGGTGAATGCTATAAAAAAGTTCCTGATTGAGGACACTAAGCGAAATCATATTGTAACCACAAAAGCAAGATGGTAACTGGATAGTTCAAAAAAGATATTGACTCGGGGTCTCAGTTTTGAAACGAGTGAAACAGACATGTAAAATAAGTTCACCGTAATTCAAATTTTCCACAATCATCTTGGTTCCTTAAGTCATCGTATTTTGTGCAAAGTGGGAAAGGCAACCTTTTCAGTCTACTAAACTTCGCAACAGGTGTACTCACCTTGCTCTAGCAGCTTCATCAGGGGCATGGTGCCTCAGCAGTAATATGACGAGCACAGCTACTAATGCATAGAAAAGTCTAGTTGTCCACTTGGGCCTCTCCTCCTCATCCTTATTCGGCCAGAAACGGAATAATTCTCCCAGAGTAGCTTCTTCAGCAAGGATGTTAGGGAAAAACCAAACACGCTTTCCAAGAATGAGGTATAGAACACCAAATACTGTGGCTCTCACTGCAAAATAAACAGATAACCTCAATGACCCCTAGAAGCAGTTGAAGCAATAATTTAGTAATAGTTATCACTGTCAACTAAAATGACAATATTCTACAAAAAAAATGAGAATAATGCAAAAATATGAACCATGATGTGCACTCATAAGACTAATTATAAGGAATGTAAAAACAACCACGCAAAGAACTTAGGACTCTAGAAAATTTAGAAGAAACCAGGTCATAACCAGCGGGTGATCTGCTCATAGATAGAGCAGCACCAGAACGCTAAATCAAGTAAATAAAATTTAGGTGGAAATTGTTTTCTTTCATCTCAGAACTCAGTGGGAAAGAATCATGCCAATGGTTTCTCACATACCAGTTAAAGAGCATTAAATCAAACAATCACAGCTGACTTGAGCAACCAAATTACCCTGGATCTTGAAAAGATGATTGATATGGATGAACATCAATTAAGACTACTGAAGCAAATTTGATAATAACGGAAATTTCATGATGAGTTTTGCTAGGGAATGTTCTGCAATGATCTGCAACACTGACATCAAGAGAAAACACTCCTGATCTCCGAGTCACCACAGAAGCCCCAACTTCCACTAAAAAACAAAAGCGCAGCCCGATGTTCATAGAAAAAGCATCCAAATCATACATTCAGATATCAAAAGGTAATGATGCCTCTTATGCCTCACAAAAACAGTTTTGGTCATGCCACAAAACAGGAGCTTTATGAAAAAAGACGCCATTCAGATCATCACTAACACAGCATGCCCCATGAGGCCAGGTATAACTACAGAAGTTTCAACTTCAAAGAGTAGAGAAAGAGCAAAAGGCAAGCAGTGCATAGACTATAAGAGAGGAGATTTATCAACAGAAAGATGTACTTAATAAATACTCAGATGATAGCCTCGGTAACATCACCATCAGCTGTTATATTTGTTAACATGGTAAAAAATCCATCTGTGGAAATCATATCCTCCACCAATCCTAAAATCTAAATGTTATAAGGTTGTTTTTTGCCAAAAAAATAAAAAAGGAAAGAAAAAAAATAGCAATTACAAGAACAATAGGATAATGGGTTTTTCATAATCATTGAGTACTAGGAAACCATATTTCTAACAGCATCTACTGATATGCAAAAATAAGAGTACCCCCACATGTCCTGAAACTAGCACACACAAAGGGATCTCTCTTTTCAATAACTCCAGATACTGATTACTTGAACAAATTAATAAGAATGTAAATGTATGAATTTACACCCCTACCTGGCAGGTTTCTCTGGGTTTGATAACATTATTTCTCTAGTTACACATTCAGAACAATTATTTCTCTCACAAAGGAAGTTTGAGGTAGAAACAAGCCAAGAAACCAAAATGACAAATAAACACCTTTTAGAGTTCAACATAAGTGGAAGTTTCCAACTTTCAAATATGAAAATATTAATAAGCTAGCAACAGAAATCTAGATTTTTAATCATTAACATTTGGTCAAATGTTGCTCCACATGTGAAATGATACTGATTTAGAACTCTAAACTAGGGTTTGATAAGTAGCATTGAGGTGCAGGAAGAATTATACAGTAGAAAAAAATATGAAGCAACAGAAAATGAGCCCTGGAGTACTTACATGAAAGAAGTGAGAGAATAAGCAAAAGAAGTCCAGCACAAGAGTAGAGGATTAATAGCTTGCACCGATGTGGGTATACAGGAAACATGCAAATTGCAAGAGTCAACACGGGCCAGGAAAGTGAGAGAAGAGTTTGCCATAATGGCCTCCGTTTTACAAACGCCCATGCAAAAAAGGCATCATTTTCTGAAAATACTTGATCCTACAAAGGACAACATAATGTTAATAACATGAGCTTGAGAAGCAACACAAAATAAAACTCTTAATTTCTTTTGACTACACAAAAAGAGAGACAAAAAGCACAAAACTGGCATGGACAGAGACATTATTAAAGGGTGAATGTTTCTATGCAACACAAATTTCCCTATTCTTCTCATTAACAACCTTGCGACTCACCATGTGGATCCCAACAACTCAAAATTTTCCCACTATTAAAAAGGATATGAAGGTCAAGTTTGACAATTGAAAGTACATAACATTATGACCTACATGATAAAAGGATACAGCATGTATCGGGGCAAAGTACAGCCATTCTTAGAAGAATGCAAGGGGAAAAATACCACTGACATGGCAGACTTATTAAATGCGAAAGAGAGTAATAGATGACCACGAGAATCCATTCTTTTAACCACTACGCCTCAACATGCACAAGTCCCAATCTCTAAGAAATCAATTAACCTAATCAAAGAGAAAATAGTAGTTTAAATTAACTTTTCATAATAAACAAGGATATATTAAATGCATGATGCTTAACAATTTGCACAGTGAAGTCAAAAAATCAATAGCTTAGACAATTGATTGAAAGATCAATCAAGTTCATGCTAAAAATCCAAGTGCAAAATGAAACAACTTACAGGAAAGATCTCTAAATGTGCTGGCCAGGTAGACAACTTTTTCTTCCCAGGACGAACAGTTTTCACCACGCGATCACAACGCACTAAAATGTTCTTGCTTAATAAAGTATTGGCAATTTCTTCAACCTCTAAATTATTATTTGACTCTAATATATCTTTAACCTCTGAATGATTTTTCAGAAAGCTTACAAAATCCTTTCCTCTAAAATATTCAACACGGGTCTCCTGTAAGACAGCCCAACGAGATACCAAATCCTTGTGATCTCTCACCTTCTCAGCAAACAACTGAAACACATCCTTTTTTGCAGCTTGTTTCTGAAGAGAGAAACAATCATACAAGTCAGTGAACATTAGAGAAGGAATGAAGTTGAAACCATCATTATGCATAAAAATGACCAGAACAAAGTTAACCACACCAACCACTCACCAGATATGGATGAATGTCAAGCAATAACTTACAAGTATAAACCACCATTACTAGTTACATGGACTAAAAATGTACAAGTAAGAATACATGCAACCTTTTTCAAACGATTTATAAGGCTGACGTACATTAAAAGCAAATTCCTAGTTAAAACAATTCTTGGCAGTTTTAACAAGCAAGCTACACCTTTTAACATAAGACCAGAATTTTGCAAGGACTCGACAGCCACTAAACACTCACAACGCTCAGGACCATAAGAGTACAGCACAACATGGAAATTCCTATGAAAGTATTATAACAATGGACAAAGATACAAACATCGTTCATTTCATCTCAAATCGATAAAGTTCCTACAGATAAAATTAATTTTTTTATGAATTCACACAACGATCGCTAACACCAATGCCAGATTCCTTCCTATTTGTTTGTTTAAAAACATATAGAATTCATACCAAAAAAACCAATAATCAAGGACCAACAAAATATACAGTTAAGAGCATCCCAGAAATACCATTACTTGCAAGTTGCATCCTTTTTCTCTAGATATAATTTATAATCATCAAGTGTATACCAAGGAAAACACTACCAGTAACTGAGAATTTGTACATTGGGTTGTTTTCTCACAAGGGTAACAATGTAACTTCCATTAGTTTTGATAATGAAAATGACAGTCTAAAGACCATAAATTGCGTTTCTTGACATGGGTTTCCAGGAACGGAAAAAAAGCATAAAGATCGAACTTGATGCAAATCAGACCCTTACCAAAGTTCGCATCTTTCAGGTCCCGCATAACAACAGAACACGTTATTCGGATTTCCTTAACACAAATGGGTATAAAAGAAGGTCACATTTTGACATACGTCTTTAATCAAGCACAGGAAAATTCTACAATTGCAATAATGGTTTCAATTACACGAGTCGTAACATAAAGAGAATGACTTTATTTTAAAAAAAAGAAAACAGAGGAAAACCCTAGATCAGAGTGGAGGAGAGGACAAACCCTAGGAGGGGTATCAGAGTTCAGATCTCTGGAGGCATTAGTTACGGCCCCTGATGATCTTCGAACCCTTTTCTTGTCTGCTGCCCCTCCTGATTTCTTCATCTTTGTGTGTGTTTTGCGTTTTAAGTTTTGTTTGCGCGTTCATATTTATCTTGGCACTGTCATAGTTGTTTTTCATTTTTAATAAAAAAGTATTTTCACTCCCTTTCCATTTATAGGCACGATAGGTTTCTTTTTCTAGTGACTTGATATTTCTAGCACTGACCAATCAATGAAGTTTGGAACCACCCGACAATTTTTTTTTTAATTTTCTTTTTCCTACTTGTTAAATTAATGAAATTGCACAGGCAAAGCAATTCTAGATTTTTATTCTTTTGGAACAGGCATCAACATCAGGTGCCTCACCCCTCCCCCGTTACTTTTTTTTATCGTCCTATATATTTGACCTCCATAATCAAGATTATGAGCATCGGTTGTTTGGTTCTTGTTCACAAATTTAGAATCAAACTTAAATTCCCTTCTGTAAAAAAATCTTATCTATCAAATTGAAAGTAGATGTTTTTACTTGAAATACGTATATTTCTATATAAAAAAAACATTGTCCATCATGGATATTTGTGTGTGTGTGTGTGTTGAATCTGTCATGGAAAACTGTCCTCCTGAAAAGATAACCATGGATGGATAAATCCCAGTAAATCAGAGATACCAACATTCACTTGCGTTATAGAGGAAAACTAGCTGCAGGTTGGTCTAAATTGCAAACACTGAATTCCAGGGTACTATAGTCTTGATTTCATGTTCTTTTTCAATATTGTGGAAGCACAGTATCTAACACAGATCTACAGTGTTCGGCTCAAACCTCGAAGCATCTTGTCAACGAATCAATCGATAAGGTTTGTGTTCAGAGATTTTAAGACTGCAATAACCCCTTCAAGGATTTCCAAAGGAGTAGCTTTGAGGCTCTAGATCAATTAATGATCATGAACTGGAAATTAATTATGATTGCAGATATACATGGTGGTCTGGATAGCTTGGTGTTTTTTCAGCTAAAGGATGGATTTGCACATGGCTGCTAATTAACAAGAAGATAACGACGTGAATCCCTGCAGCATGTTACATTACTTTTTTTTTTTTTTTTTTTTTGATAACCGGGGTGTCCGGGCCAGCTTACGCGCACCACAACTAATCCCCGGGCCCACTGAACATCCTGCAAGCCCAATGAGCAGGTAAGACACCGCGGGGGTGACAGGGGTACACAGTGAGGATCGAACCCGGGACGTTCGCAAAGACAAGCTTTGCAGTTTACCACAGCAGCTATGCCCTCAAGTGTAGCATGTTACATTACTTGCAATCACTGGTAGAATAAATATCATTTGTCAATTACATTTGATGAATACTTTACTACTAACCTCAACGGTGTTCTTAATTCCGAGAAGAAATTAAGGTCCATGTTTACGTATTAGCTGATTTAAATCTGAACCAAGTCTATCCCAGCTGCTTTACTGCACACATCTTGAGGCTTTTGAGTTGTGGTCAAAAGCCACAGTATTTTATTTTTATATTTTGTCGGCATCTACTGGCCCCAGAATGTTGGGCTCTGATTACTGTTCATTATCCTTACATATTATTTCACTGGTTCATGGCTTGCTGCTACAGATGTCCAGATTAAAACCATTTAATTAGCCTGGAAAGTATTGCACGATCAAGTGATCCATGAAAAAGGAAAAGGGTAAAGAAATCGACCGGCATGTCGCTGAAAAGTGAGAATAACAGGCATACAGGGACCATTCTAGAGCACACCTCCTGGTTAGGAAGTGTGCAGCAGCAGCCTTTTCTCGTCGCATCATGGCTGTTCGGTGCATGAGCTCTGTCACCCACCGTAGAACCAACCAAGAGAAGGGCTAATTGATCGTATATAATCTGTATTCTCAACAATATTAGCATTATTCTCCGGGAATCTATTTCACCAAGAAAGATCTCCGGGAATCTATTTCTCCGGGAATCTTTCTTGGTGAAATAAATGGATTTCACAGCTAGAGTCCAAGAATGGCTAGACGGACAGGCACTTTGCGCCGATTGCTGAGAGGGACAGACGAAGGGGTGGCTTGCTGTCCATCGAAATCATTTAGGTTAGGATAATGTTGCTCGAACAGAGGCTTCCAGTAATGGCCTCTCATTATTTCTTCAAAACCAAAAAATGTAGGGTCTACGTCTGCACCTAATCTCACCGCCAGATATTTTTTCATGTTTGTTTTCTTGTTTAGAAATAAATTTGAAACAGTATCTTTTTATTTTTAAAATTAACACTTTAAAATAATCTAAAGATATAAAAAGATTAAGAAAAAAATAAAAATAAATTCGAACAAATACGATTATTAACTTCCCATGTTTGCAAGGAAATTGCGGGTGCCATTAAAGACATCATGATGATGATGAAATCGACTGGTCGTGGCAGAACTAAGAGAGGAAAATAAAAAAGAAAAAATTCAAATTTAGTCAAAACACAGATATAAATACAGCCCCAGACATGCTATAAAAATACAAGATAAGTTACCTTCAAGAGGTCTCTATCAATGCAGGCCTCGGAAATAAACAGTAAGATCCTAAGTTGATACAATTTACAAAAATCCAAAGTAGATTACAGAATTTTGACCCATAATCAGATTCTGAAGTCAGACTCCATACTTTAAAAGTACAACAAATACATGGCTCTCGATTAATGTAGACGTCCCCCTTTTTTTTTTATACTACGAAGAATTATAGAATGTTTTATTTATCTAATATTAAAAGTTGAATTAGAAAATATCTTCTTATAAACTTATTTTTTTTCTGTTTAGAAATGTAATTTAATATGTTTTTTAAAGTAGTTATATTTTTTTATAATTTTAATACTTTGATATCAAGAATTAAAAAAAACCCTATGTGAAAACACCACTCTCTATTTATTAGTAACGTGTTTAATCTGGTTTTTAAAACAGTTCTCAAATTGTTTTTTCTTTAAAAATATTAAATTAGTATATTTTTTAAGGTTTTTTAATAATTTTGATATAATAATGTTAAAAATAAAAGAATATATTATTTTCATATATTTTTAATTAAAAAATATTTTTATAAAATCACGCATTACCAAACGAAATTATTTAAGAAAAACAACCCAAAAAAAAAAAATAAAATAAAAAATATATATATATATATATAAAAACAGAGCCTTTAGTTTAGGTTGGTGTTTTGTTTTCTAGGTACCTGAGGTTTGTAGGCATATTTTTTTTAATAGTAATAGAAAAGGCGAGAAAAGGCAAAAGGGGGTTGCTGTTTCTCTGCCTTCGTTGAATCCAACGTTAAGACAGAGAAAGAGAGAAAAAATTTAGATAGAGGGATAGTCTCTGCAAGATTAAAAAGAAAAAGCGGAAAAAAAGAGAGCTTCTTGACTGTCCTCTCTCTCTCTCTCTCTCTATCTCTCTCTCATCATCCTTCATACGTTTAAAACCTTTTTGTCTTCCTGTTCACATTATTTCCTTCTTGCATTAATTTTTAATTAATTAGCTATTCAAGCTCATCTGGGTATTCTTCAGATTCTCCTTTCAAGTCTCCAAACCAACAGCATTTCAAGGTGGTTTTTTCTCCCACTTTTGTAATCTAACATGTCGCTATTTTGTGCTGTAAATTTTCTTGATTTTTGTGGTTTCTTGATTTCTTCTGGTAATTATGTTATGCCATGCAGATGTGTTTGCTTATTTTATTACCAAATTTGGTGTATGCCATGTTAGGTAGTCTTTCGTGAATAGTTGTTGCCTGAATCTGCTATTCTCTGTGTCGAACATAAATTTGTTCTCAATTTTGTTTCTGGGTTTCTTTCAGATTCAAAGATTTGTACCAAAAGGTTCAGACTTTCATGGAGTTTTTTATTCCTTAAAAAATATTGACTTTTTTTCCTTGGAAGCAAAATAATGTTTATACAGTGACTTTGTTACTTGTGTTTGCTGCAGACGGATATAAAAACGTTAACCTTTTGTTTTGCTTTGCTGGGTATTCTTGAAATCTTTACAGATCATCATTCTTTGCAAAAGTTGAAAGTTTGAGATAGAGATCTTGATCCATGGGTAATTGCTGTTTTACCCCTTCCGGGGCTTCTTCCTCTGAGAAGCAAGTCAAAGGTAAAAAGAAGCAAAATCCATTCTTTGGTGATAGTTATGCTGTAACCAATGGATCCGGAAATGTAGACAAGCTTTGGGTCCTGAAAGAACCCACTGGCAGGGATATTTTAGCGCATTATGATCTGGGTCGTGAGCTTGGCCGTGGTGAGTTTGGTATTACATATTTGTGCACCGATGTAAACTCTGGTGACAAGTTTGCCTGCAAGTCCATATCAAAGAAGAAGCTGAGGACTGCTGTGGATATTGATGACGTGAGGAGGGAGGTGGAGATAATGAAGCATTTGCCTGCTCATCCAAATATTGTGACCTTAAAGGCTAGTTATGAGGATGATACTTCTGTGCACATTGTGATGGAATTGTGTGAGGGAGGAGAGTTGTTTGATAGGATTGTAGCGAGGGGGCATTACACAGAAAGAGCAGCTGCTGCAGTTATGCGAACTATTGTGGAAGTTGTTCAGGTTGGTGTTCTGATCGTGTCCTATTTCTTTTGGTTGTTTGTTGCAAGTATAGTTTATTGCTTTGTTATAGATTTTCAGTATGAGATGATGCTACCATCTCGAGCTTGATGGGACTAAAGATTTTCCTGATAGTCCTGTGATGATGGATCCCTTGGTAGTTTGATGTTTGGTGTGTACTGCTGTTAATTTTTACCCTTCTTCTTCATTAGGCTTAAAATACCCATTTTAAGATATGCTTCCTTATGCTGATAATGGCTTAACATGGAAACCAGTTGATTTCATCAATACTTTACCACAAACGAGTTAATATTAAAGTTCCCGGATAGCCAGTGTCTTTTCCATTTTGATTTGCATTTCAATCCTTTTGATAGGATATGTAAATTCATAGGTTTCTTTATTTACTTCCTTTTCTTTTTCCATTTTCTATAAATTTATTGTTTTAGCCTGCCAGCTTTTAGATGTTTGTGAATACAGGATCATTTACAATTGGAATTTTCTATTTCTGCATTGTATTTGCAGTAACAGAAGTTTCAAGAAAGCATCATGTCATTTAGTTATTTGGTTTAATTACTTCAAAGGATTTTCATAAGTTCTCCATTATTGGCTGATGTTGCTTCATATTCAGGCCTTCTTGTCATTTGAAATAATTGGATTTTCTTTTGCATGCATTTGCTCTGTAGATGTGCCATAAGCATGGAGTCATACATCGAGATCTCAAACCAGAGAACTTCCTATTTGCAAATAAGAAGGAAACCGCTGTGTTGAAGGCAATTGATTTTGGGTTGTCAGTCTTCTTCAAACCTGGTATTGCATTGTATCTGAGCCAATTGCCTCCCTCAGCATATTAAATGGCATTTTGTTAATATTTCTTGAAATTAAGCATCAGCCATGATCTATGTCATTATTACATCTGCTATTCTGTCTGAAGATTCCTTTTCTTCTCTACAGGTGAGAGATTTAATGAGATAGTTGGAAGTCCTTATTACATGGCTCCAGAGATTCTAAAGCGCAACTATGGCCCTGAAGTTGATGTCTGGAGTGCTGGAGTCATTCTTTATATATTACTTTGTGGTGTCCCTCCTTTCTGGGCAGGTTGTTTTCCTGATTTGATTGTCTAATTATCTTGCTTGTTTGTTCAATGAGTGTTTCTGGATGGTTTTATGGTCTTCAATTTAAGATGGATAAAAAATTATTAAAGAAAGCTAATTAGCTCATGGAACCATTGTGGATTCTCACCCTTTTTCTGTTATGATCCTAAAGGGCATGAAAGTTATCTGCATGCGGTTTCTGCTCCTTGTTTTTAAAATCATCTTCTCAGAGAATTTTTTTTCTTGGTCATGCAGAAACTGAGCAAGGGGTAGCGCAGGCAATTATTCGCTCTTTCATTGATTTCAAGAGGGATCCTTGGCCTAGAGTTTCTGATAATGCAAAGGATCTTGTGAAGAAAATGCTTAATCCTGATCCTAAGCTAAGGCTTACTGCTCAGCAAGTGCTTGGTAGTTCTTTCTTCTATTAATCCAATGTCTGCTATCTAGTTGCATGTCTATATGTTAACATGCAAATTTATACTGGCCTTTTGTTTGCAGAGCATCCTTGGATACAAAATGCAAAGAAGGCTCCAAATGTCCCCCTCGGCGAGACTGTGAGAGCAAGGCTCAAGCAGTTTTCTGTGATGAATAAGCTCAAGAAAACAGCCCTGAGGGTAATGATTCTTAATTTTTTTGCTATTTAGCCCTGATTATAATGATTCTTATTTAGCTAAATTACGGCTGTGTGGTCCACATCTATACAATTCCTCCATCCCCAGCAATCCTGCATCCTCTATTCCTCTTCGCAAAATAAAAAGGAGTGACATTTTGAGCTGTCCATCTGCAGGTGATAGCTGAACACTTGTCGGTGGAGGAAGTAGCTGGCATAAAGGAGGCCTTTGATATGATGGACACTGGCAAAAGAGGCAGCATTAACCTCGAGGAGCTTAGGGTTGGGTTACAAAAGCTTGGCCAAAATATTGCTGATGCAGATCTTCGAATCCTTATGGAAGCTGTAAGCATATTTGCCTTAGTGGCAGAAAATATTTCCTTTCTGGGAAGGAAAAGGATAGATTCTGTTATACCAGTAGAATATCGTAATGAAATTCATGCAAAACTTGCCCCTTGAATTTTCTATGGTTTTAACAGGCTGATGTTGATGGTGATGGAGCTCTAAATTATGGAGAGTTTGTTGCAATTTCAGTTCACATTAAAAAAATGGGCAATGACGAACACCTGCATAAAGCTTTTGCATTTTTTGATCGAAACCAGAGCGGTTACATTGAGATTGAAGAGTTGCGAGAATCCTTGAATGATGATGTTGACACCAATGTTGAGGATGTTATCAATGCCATTATGCATGATGTCGACACAGACAAGGTTAGTGTTATTTATGTATTTATTGTATTTAGATGTAAATTAATTACAAAAACAAGCCTTCAGGGCTTTCTCAGTCCTGAAGCTGTCAGTTTGCAGTATGCTTCTTGTTAGTTTCCTCGTTTCATTCTGTTGCCTGGAAATGCCTTTGCTTGGTGTAAACATATGCATATCACACACGTCTCTCCCTTCAGTTTGACTCCATATGATGTGAATGCTTTTCCCTCTCTGCTGTGGATGATAGAATGAGAATGACAGAATTGGTTACTGATGTTTGTCTCTTGATATCACTATTGTGTGTAACACTCAGAATGTTTCTGAGTTTTGTGGCATCTCTTATCATCCTATGATTGTTGCTAAAGTGGAAGGATAACCTCATTTTAATTCGACCCCGCAGGATGGGCGCATAAGTTATGAGGAGTTTGCCACGATGATGAAGGCTGGTACAGACTGGAGAAAGGCCTCAAGGCAATATTCACGGGAAAGATTTAACAATCTGAGCATAACTTTAAGGAGGGATGGATCATTGCAGGCAGCCACTTGAGGGTAGACAACTCCAAAAGCTCAGTCAGTGGAGAAAAAACCAGCCATTATTGTTTGGTCTATGAAGTTGTTCTCACTTTATTTTTTTTCTTGTTTTATTTCTTAGGGCCTTTTGAATAGGTAGGAATAGTCGTTGTGTCCATGATATGTTCAGAATTTGTTTGTCATGGGGGATAGTTGCATGAGAAGAGGCACACAAAATGGTAGAGAAAGGTTGGCAAGGATGGACCGCAACATGTGTTTGTAAATACGCCACCATCAATTAGGCTTACATGTCCTGTTCATGTCAGAAACGACCACTTTCGATTATTACATGGATGTCTTTTTGTCCTCCTTTACTTTGCTTTTCTTTTGTTTGTGTTTGTGTTTTTTTTTTTTTTGTGGTTGTGTTTGTTGGATGAGTATCATATTTGGACTAAGAAAGTTGAGATTTGGTTTGTTTATTTTGCCTATTCTCTCCTTAGTGGCGGTATCAAAATCTTATTGAGCCCAAAGCATGGTTTCTATTTTCAGCAGAAGTTGGATGTTGCATTCTTTACTTCGTGATCGCCTGAACTTTTCCTCGAAGAAGAGAAACGCCGGAACGAGTCAACAAACCAAATCTCCTATGGAATATATTTTATTTTCACAGATTTTGTATCATCATCCATGTCAACATCCTTATGATCCCTGGTCGTGCTCTGCCCTGGTTCTCAATCTCTTCTTATGGATAGGCTATACTTCACCCCGTCCTGATTAACCAGATGCTAGAACCCGAAACTTTACAGGCATTGTCTTTGTCTCGAGATATATCTGGAAACCGTACACCATGTGATATACAAATTCAGCAAGGTGCTGAATACCAAAAAGGTGTTGCCCAGTGAAGCTTCCAAACTCAAATCAAGAACAAAGTCTTAAGAACACACAACCCCGTTCACCTGAGTCACAGCAGAAAGGATTTCAAGATTCCCACCCATTGAGCTCCTAGATAAATCCAGGTTATCAAGGTTTCACTTGAGCCACTGGTTTCATCAGCCAAAACAAGGAAGACCGAGCTTGACCTGAGATTTTATGGTAAATGGATGATAAATCCAGCTTTGCAGATCCATTGCCAGAACAACCTCTTTTCCATTCAAGAGTTTCTAAAACCTTTACATTCTTCTCATTTCTTCGATGAAAGCGAGGGAAATCTTGTTGCTCTGCCACGTGGCTTGGTTCTCGCTCTTCTTTCCTTTTTTTTTTTTAACGTGAGAAATTGCGAGGTAGAGTTGGATGTATCAACGCATTCATAACCACTGTTAATGAGATGACACGTGTATAAGTGTTGTTTAGTAATTTTTCCATTGCTTTAGAACTTCTTTTTTCTCTTTTGATTTTTATATTTTATAAAAGTAATGCTAAATATAAAAAAAATATGACAAGAATTCAATAATATACATAGATTATTGGATTGAATGATTAATGGTTAATCCAACAATTCATATGTATTCTTAAAGTTTTTTCATGTAAAATTTTATTGATGTTTAATGACAGTTTTATATAATCGTTGTTTTAATTTTTATCACATTAAACCTTGTAGTTGTAAAAAAGTTAGAATGCATGAGATTTGAATTACAGGATAAAGTTAATTCTTTCATTCAATTCCTCTATCATTTTCTTTTAAAGTTAATGACCAAGGTCAAACTTAATCGAGATTTTGACCATTCAGAACATGCCATGTTCCTCTCTTAAGCTCATCTTGACTTTTTAACGAAATTAAGGAGATGAAAAAAATAACACTGCAAGAATTTATGATTAATATATATATATATACATATATATATATATATAAGATGTTTTTTTTAAAAAAAACAAGAAAAATCTAGGATCCAAATTATTTATTCAAATTGATTTAATAATATATGATTATAAAAAAATGCAATTATAATTAAAATATCAACTAATAAAAAAAATTGTTAATATTATAAAAAAATATCATATATTTTTAAAATATCTTAATAATCATATTTAATCACAAAAAAAATTGAATGAGAACTAAATAATTTTTAAAAAAATAAAAGTTCGGTTACCGGCAAATAAAATATTGAAAGATAAATTAAAAAAAATCAATTTAAAAAAATTAATAGTAAAAAAAACTAATTAGTCAACATACAAAAATCATGATTTACTAATAAAAAAACATTTTAAAAACAACTTTTATTAAATTTCAAAATAAAGAGACAACAAAACAAGGACTTTGACAACGAAAAAAAAATACTTAAAAAATTTCCTTCCATGCCATTTGCTTAAAATATTTTTCATAATTGAAATATATCTAAATATTTATTATGCTAACAGATATTTTACCTTTCTTATTATTTTTAGCAAACCATATAATTATTTTTTAGAAAACGGCATAGTTTTATAAAAATCATAACCCGCACTACCATTATTTTAAATGTCGAAAGTTCAACTTCTTAAAAAATACATATAAATGGACTGCATAAACTCTACTAAAAAACACATGAGGCTTAAAGATATACTAAAACTTTTATAATTATATTTTTTATATTATTAATTTTTTTTAATGAAATGAAACCAATAATATCAATAAAAATCACCAACAATAATCTATATAATCCCCCCTTATTGTCGCTACTGATATTTATTGGAGTGATTAAATTTATTTTAGTGGGACAATGATACTGGGATGTTATTATTGAAATTTCATTGTACATTCGAGACCTCGTTCTTTCTTTTCTTTTTTTATTCATTTTTTCAGTTTTTTTTGTTGGAATTTGTGCATCTCATTTACTTATAATTTTTTAAAGGTTTAAAATCGCAGTTGGAAGTTGCCACTTTTATTAAATAACAATTATTATTTTTTCTGCAATTTTTTTAAAAACAAAACACCCGTTAGCAAAAGAAGCTTTAATTTGACTGGTTAAAAAAAAAAGAAGAAGAAATAAATAAACTTTTAAGTTGCTCGGCTCCGATAATCATTATTCTCTTTTGCTTATTATAAAACTCTTGCTATATTTTAGCATCCAAACACCAGTCCTAATTGACTATATATTTTTATTATTAGCAGGAAACCAACCTAATCCCGTCCACGTTCAATGCACCATAGAATCCAACTTTGGTTTTGGTGCATGTCTGTCTCTTACACTCCCACGCGCTCCTTACCACACCTCTCGGCCCTTCAACAGCAATTCCCCGCACAGCTGCCAGAGCGTGGACTAGAAGCTCGTGGGGGCACGTCAGAGTCACCAGTTAAAAAAACACTCGTGTCACGCACGTGACAGCGCACGATAGCAAATAGCAAATAGAGTTAAAAAAACAAGAAAAACAAAATAAAATAACCCTTCACAGTTTTAATTTTTAAGGCTTTTGCTGTCAACTTGATCTATCTTCTCTACTCACCAGTCTCCACAAATTATCAATCTCGCTGCTTCTCTGCTACTTGTTTTTTTTGTTATCCAGGGTTTAGTTTTTTTGTTTGAGATAAGAGAAATAGGAGGATGACGACGGCGACGTCGTATGGAGCAGCTCATAGTGCAGTGTTGAAGGAGGGGAAGAAGATTCAGATAGGGGGTTATGATGGATTGAGGAGTAGGAATTCAGTTGGTTTGAGTAGGAGACATGACAGCTTGTTTTCAGTTTCAATTGCTAGACCCAATGCGCTTATCAGAGCTGTCTCCACGGTTAGATTACGTCAATCAATCAATCTCCCCTCCTATCTCCCTGCTTTGAGTTTCCGAAGTTGTTTTCTTTTGTGTTTGGATTTGTTCTCTGTTTTGGAAGGCTAAAGAGGGAAATGCGAGAAAAGAAAGCTTATTTAATTATTAGCACAGGCATATCAGTTTTGATTTGTTTTTGGATTGAGTTTTTTTTTTTTTAATTTTTTTTTATCAAAAGCTGCTTTTTTGAATCTCGTGCTCTGTTTGGATGCAGGGGAAAGAAATAACGTCGAAAGTAAAGGGTGATATTTTTTCTTTTATTTCAATCTGGTGTCTGTTCTACATGACTTTAAAAAAAAAAAAAGTGTACTCAGAATTGTTTCATGATTGTTGAATTTCTTATTAAATGTGCTGTGCTGAGTAGATTTGGGAGAATAAGAAAGGTGTCTAGAACCTAGGAAATTGAAATGCTTCTGATTTAACTTAATTAGATTGAGTTCGTTAATGAATGTTAACATTTTATATTTATTTTGGAACAATAAAGAATTGTAAGGCTAGGCTGCAAAGGCAATTTCTTGATAAGAATAACCTCGATGTTGATTATTAGTGATAGAGTTTGTCTAGTTTAGTTTTCATGTTTTGCACAATTTTTGTGGGCAGCCAGTAAAGCCGGAGACTGAAACTAAGCGTAGCAAGGTTGAGATAATCAAAGAACACAGCAATTTTATCAGGTACCCTCTTAATGAGGAGTTGCTCACAGATGCCCCGAACATTAATGAGTCTGCTACACAAATAATCAAGTTCCATGGGAGCTATCAGCAGTATAACAGAGATGAACGAGGGGCAAGATCTTACTCTTTTATGCTTCGTACAAAGAATCCATGTGGGAAAGTCCCGAACAAATTGTACTTGACCATGGATGATCTTGCTGATCAGTTTGGAATCGGAACACTTCGATTGACAACCAGGCAAACATTTCAGCTCCACGGTGTTCTAAAGAAGAACCTCAAGACTGTGATGAGCAGCATTATCCATTACATGGGTTCAACTCTTGGTGCATGCGGTGATCTTAACAGGAATGTTTTGGCCCCTGCTGCTCCATTTGCAAGAAAAGATTACCAATTTGCACAGCAAACCGCCGATAATATTGCTGCACTTCTAACTCCCCAGTCTGGTTTCTACTATGATATGTGGGTGGATGGAGAGAAAATAATGTCGGCAGAACCTCCAGAGGTAGTGAAGGCCCGCAATGACAATTCTCATGGAACCAATTTTCCTGATTCACCAGAGCCCATCTATGGAACTCAATTCTTGCCTAGGAAGTTCAAAATCGCAGTCACTGTGCCAACAGACAACTCTGTGGACCTTCTCACAAATGACGTTGGTGTGGTTGTTGTTACTGATGCTGATGGGGAACCTCAGGGGTTTAATTTATATGTAAGATTAGATTAACATATACTGAAACATTCCTCTTTTTTCTTCTTAATTGCCTACAGCTTTTTGTTTCTTACAATTTCTGATGTGATGCAGGTTGGTGGTGGTATGGGAAGAACTCATAGGCTAGAGACCACTTTTCCTCGGTTGGCGGAACCATTGGGTTATGTACCAAAAGAAGACATTCTATATGTAGTGAAAGCTATTGTTGTCACTCAACGAGAAAATGGGAGGAGAGATGATCGTAAATACAGTAGAATGAAATATTTGATAAGCTCCTGGGGAATTGAGAAGTTTAGAAGTGTTGTGGAGCAATATTATGGGAAGAAATTTGAGCCTTCCCGTGAGTTGCCTGAGTGGGAATTTAAAAGTTACTTGGGATGGCACGAGCAGGTTATCCCTAATTTATAAGTGTAAACTTTGGTTCTGTCTCACCACATTACAATGTTTTGGCTATTCTGCTTAGGATCAAACATTTTCTTATCTGTACCTTATTTGCTTCTTGAATTTTACCTTCTGCTTACTGATAGATTGAAAATTCTTGTCAGGGTGATGGTGGCTTGTTTTGTGGGCTCCATGTTGATAGTGGTCGTATTGGGGGGGAAATGAAGGCGACATTAAGGGAAATAATAGAAAAGTACAACTTGGATGTACGTCTCACACCAAACCAGAACATCATCTTGTGTGGTATTCGCAAAGCATGGAAGCGCCCAATCACCACTGCTCTTGCACAGGCTGGTTTACTGGTAAGGTTTTTTCACTTTTGGTGTCCACATTATCTTCTGTCCGGGTATTCCATAACTGTAAAATTTTCCCAGAGTTGAGTCCATTGATTAATATGACTAGGCATAAATCATTTTTTTTTTATGTTCCTTGAGACTTGGTGTTAGGATTTGTATAACTGAATTCCTTAGTTCCTAGTGAATCATGGAAATGGATTAATCATGAAACTGTTTGTGAGCTAAAGAAAGGATTTGATTTCCTGGTTTCATATATGAAAGAAAGGATTTCATACAAGGCAGTAATTGGGTAGGTCTTGTCAGATGGTTCCATTAAGATGGCATTAGCACACAATTGCAAATGTGATGTGCAGTCAAACTGTTATAAATGCCACAATATTGCAAGATCTGAATCTTTATTCCTTGTTAGTCATCTATTTTTCGGATAAAACCACAGAGCAAAGGACATCTTTTGAAATCTCATGCTGCCTTTATCAATTTAATAATTAGGTTTGGTAAGGATTGTCTTTGTAGTTACTCAAGTTATTAATTTATCAGTGGACACCTTTTCAGAATTTGTATTTAATGTTATGGATGTAATCACTTATCATGTCAAACAGTCGACCTTTCTGGTAAACCTTTCAATGGTAATTGACATTCAAAATCTTTAACATTCTTGTATAGTTTGTCAGAAGGACCCACTTAGCATCTCTGTTTCTTGTTTCATGCCTTTCTACTACTGTCTGAATGATTCTGCTGTTCAGTTGGCAAATGATGAATTTCTGGGTGTTATTATAGTGGTTATTTGGTTTGCTAGGTTTTTGTTTTGCTTGCTGGTTTTGTTTCATTTTTCTCAATTGTTCTGGTTTTGATTAATATTGCTCATGCACAGCAACCCAAGTACGTAGACCCCCTCAATTTGACTGCAATGGCATGTCCAGCTTTACCACTGTGCCCATTGGCAATAACCGAAGCTGAACGGGGAATACCTGACATCCTCAAACGTATTAGAGCTGTATTCGAGAAGGTGTGTTCATTCAAATGAGTTCATCAGAATTGAACCAAGCTTTTGATAGATGAATGTAGTGAATTGTCAATTGCATGCAAATGAAAATTAAGACTATTTACTGGTAGTCTTTTGTGATTTCAGGTTGGTCTTAAATACAATGAATCTGTGGTAATAAGGGCAACTGGCTGTCCCAATGGCTGTGCCAGACCATACATGGCTGAACTTGGATTTGTTGGTGATGGCCCTAATAGCTACCAGGTATTCGAAGGACTGAATTGATGTCCTTCTTTTTGTTTGTTTTGTTTCAGTATTACATATGAGAATTAAAAGAAAATGTAATGAACCGTTTTTGTTGTTTTTAAACAGCTTTGGCTCGGGGGAACACCCAATCAAACTTCATTAGCAAGAACCTTCATGAATAAGGTTAAGATTCATGACCTTGAAAAGGTTTTGGAACCTCTGTTTTATAATTGGAAAAGGAAAAGACAATCCAAAGAATCATTTGGCGACTTCACAAACCGTGTGGTGAGTATAGAGATTACTACCTTGCAAGTTATCATCTCTCAACCCATTTGAGGAAAAGTTCGCTGTTTCATGTTGAATTTTTATCCAATTGTATTGAAAATTTCCAGTAGTATAAAGATATTGACTTCAATCTCTTTTATCAGGGATTTGAAACTCTTCAAGAGTGGGTTGAGAAATGGGATGGTGTGGTGGCTACACGGTCCACATACAACCTGAGACTTTTTACGGATAAGGATACATATGAAAAAATGGATGAGCTTGCAAAATTGCAGAATAAGACTGCTCATCAGCTGGCCATGGAAGTTATTCGCAATTATGCTTCTGCCCAGCAAAATGGGAAAGGGGAATGAGTTTCCTACACATCTTCTGCAATCTTCTTACCTGGCAAAATGGCTTGAGGTGAATGTGGAACAATCTGATGGGGACACCGAACCAGAAACACTATTTACGCACGCGTATGATCATAGACGATGGAGGATAGCCCAAACCATTGAGAAATTGGGCTTTAACTTATGTTTTTGGGTTTAATTTATATGGACTTTCAGTTGAGTTTTATTAATTTGGCTTTATTTGTTGGGCTTGATGTAATTAATGTTGGATATTTTATTTAATGGGCCATAAGCCCAATTGCTTATTCAAGTTAGGGTTTTAATATAAATACCCTACTTCTCTAAATGTTAAGGTACTTTTGAATGAATAAAAAAATGCAGATTTGCACATCTCCAACCCCTCTCCTCCTCCTCTTTAGCTTCATTCTTCTTTAAAGCTTCTTTCTTTTTCTTGTTTTAATTCTTTTTACTTATTGTTCCGCGTTAAATTTGGTATCAGAGCACGGCTTTTAATTGTTCTTACAATTAAACGATCTATGTGTTATGTTTATCTTAGACTAATCTGAAAAAAAAAAAAAAATTATGGACGCCGATACTGTTCATCGGTATTGTTCCAATCTACTGTTCATTTAATACTGTTCAAATTTACTGTTCATCTTCTACGCAGCCGCCTAAAAAAAGGTTCCCTGTTCAGAAGCCCACTGTTCACTATTCAAAATCACTGTTATCATCGAAACTGTGTGCATCAACTCCGATCGGAAACTCTGCCTCAACGCCGGTCAAACCAAGACCCACGGCGGCAGATTCTCCTACAGAAGGCCACTCTCCACGCCTCTAACAGATCGCATCAATTCACCTTCAGCAACCGCCTCTCACAGCAACAGATCAACTCAACCCAGAGACTCGCCATGGCAGACCAACATCTTAATCCTTTCACCTGTATCGGGTTACGGGAATTAATTTGTTGACTGATTTCCAAGAGCAGGTTTTGTGTGAAGACAGCAACCAGATGAAGGAAACAGGAAACCAAAGAAAGCTCTCCCTGCAAGATTAATTAACCCTACCACGTCATCACCCATGTCACCGATGCCACGTCATACATGATCACCCACGTCACCTGCCACGTAAGCAAACTGGCCACGTCATCTGTCGTGCCAGCAGTCACTTCATCCAGTTTGCCACGTCAGCTCCAACAAATTTCAGCTTCCTCCCAGCACTCTAGTCATGAATCACTCTCCCTTATTTGTTGAAGTTTACTTTTCTTGGTTTTTCACTTGTCATTCAAGGTTATTATTAATATTACTTTTGTGCCTAGAAAATTCTAAAAAAAAAAAAAAAAAAATTCTCACCTGTATTTTTAATTGTTAATTTTTGTTCATCAACCTCTTTCATCAGTAATAGCTAATATCTTATTCTATTTGATAATTATGAGTTCTTGCTTATGACATTGTGTTTGATTAATTATTTACACTTTAAGAATCTAGTATTACATGCTTACAATTTTATTAGTGTAATTTGTTCTTGATTAATCTCCACATTAAAAAAAAAAAAGATAGGATTAGCTTTATTTTTGTATTGTGATTTTACATGCAAGAACCATTTGTGATCTCAATTCCATTTATAAGTTAGTATTGCATGCATTTGTGTCATGATCATCTAGTGTCTAAGCTTAAGTTTACACTTACGGTAGACTCAACCTTTAGTGATACTCTTATGATCATTTCAAGGGAACTGCAAACTTAGGTGATCAACATGTTTAGAAGAATTGAGCCCCAAGAGAGTTTTCAAATAAGGCACTCCACCAATAAATATCACAAGAATAATCATTATGGACAAGATCACTCTGAGCGACACCAATATGACCATCATTTAGGTTACTCTAAACACGATGACTTTGATGAGCGAGTCTTAAGTCCTAACAAAATAGAAGCCCCCACTTTTGACGGTCGTTATGACCCTTGGATATTTGATATGTGGATTTGTGATATGGATAGATTCTTTGAGTGGCATAATTTGTCTGATAATAAGAGAGTTAGATTTGCTAAGATGAAACTCATTGATGAGGCCAAAATTTATTGGAGAGATATTGAGGATTGCTTAGAGATGAGAGGTAAACCTCCTATAACAGACTGGATCAAAATGAAACAAAAACTTCAAGAGAAATACGTACCCCAGTCTTATAGGAATAAACTCTTAGACCAATGGAACAATCTAAGACAAGGGAATAAGTCTATCAATGAGTACATAAGGCAGTTTAACGATTACATGATTAGATGTGCCATAAGAGAGAGTGAAGCCATGACTTTGCGTAGATTTTGTAGAGGCTTAAATGATGATCTTAGAAGAGAAGTTGTTTTTCAAGGTGTATCTACCCTTGACCAAGCTTATACCTTAGTTAAAGACTACAAGTTGGTCACAAAGAATCAGTGGAAGAATCATCAGGACTCTTATAGTATCCCTATTAGGTCCCAATTCAGAAGTAGTGATTCTTTGTTAGATGCTCCACCCCACAGACCTAATCCTAGTAACTCCCAACTTTATAAGAAAGATAAAAGCAAACGAGTTGTTAATGAAGTGTCTAAGGTGAGTTTAATGGTTAAGTGTACTAATTGTCTAGGTTTTGGTCATATCTCTTTAAATTGTACCTCTAAACCTTTAGTCATCCAAAAATTTAGGGATATAAGTAAAGAGGAATATTGTAGTGTTGAAGTGTATGAGCCTAATCTTGAGGATTTTAGTGACCTAGATGACGAGGATGTGCAAGAAGAGGGACCCAACACAATGAGTCCCAATGAGCTTGAGAATGAGGTTAAGAAAGAGTCTGATATGTCTGCTTTAATGGTAGAGGAAGTTTTAGGAAACTCTTCATTGGAATCACCTATAGAGATAAGTATGGTCTTAGAAGAGTCTCATGATATTAGTTCTCCTGAATTATCTGATTCCTCACCCCATATGCTTGGTGTCCAGCACATCATAAGTTTAGAGCAACATGTTGAGCTTTTTGACCCCTTACCACGTGCACGTGATGAGGAAGATGAAGATAATCCTAGTTTACTTGATTGTGTCCATACCATATCTACAGAGGTTTCAAATAATGTTTGTCTCATTCCACACCCTCAATCATTTA
This sequence comes from Populus davidiana, assembly GCA_030145905.1. NCBI lineage: Eukaryota > Viridiplantae > Streptophyta > Magnoliopsida > Malpighiales > Salicaceae > Populus > Populus davidiana. The sequence continues at coordinate 9,425,036 of CM057797.1, forward strand.
GTGTTCATAGTTACAAACCTGAGAAGCCTATAGAACACCTTCCCATATCTCCTCATGATAGGATGTCTAAGTCAGCTGAGTCATTACCATGTAGGGTTCATAATTTGCATATTGAGATCATGAAACAAATTCAAGTAAGTAATGAACAATACAAATTTCGAGCTGATTTACTTAAATATCATAATGCACTTAATGTTGGAGATTATTTCATGATATAGATTAGACATGAACGGTGTCCTTTGGAAACCGATCATAAATTGCAAGTAAGTAGTGCTAGACCATTCAAAGTGTTGCAAATGATTACATCAAATAATTATGTCATTAAATTGCCATTAAACTTTGATATTAACTCTACTTTGAACATGAAAGACCTCAGTATTTATAAAATACAGCCTACCCCTGATGCTCCTTTTGATACCCCTACCTCATTATCCATATCTTGGGCACAAAAGGAACATATTAATGCTACTTTGAATGCACAAGTTGTTTTTACCAGGGATGGTGAACTTCAGCAAATCCCAGTATATGGACTCGACGACCAGATTCATATTATACTTGGATTATCAGAGAGACATCACAACAGTTTGATTCTTATCTTTGAGAGCACTATCGGAGCTGCCTTAACCTATACTCGACGGGGTCGAGTTCTTCCAACCCCGGGAGAATTGATGGGGACACCGAACCAGAAACACTATTTACGCACGCGTATGATCATAGACGATGGAGGATAGCCCAAACCATTGAGAAATTGGGCTTTAACTTATGTTTTTGGGTTTAATTTATATGGACTTTCAGTTGAGTTTTATTAATTTGGCTTTATTTGTTGGGCTTGATTTAATTAATGTTGGATATTTTATTTAATGGGCCATAAGCCCAATTGCTTATTCAAGTTAGGGTTTTAGTATAAATACCCTACTTCTCTAAATGTTAAGGTACTTTTGAATGAATAAAAAAATGCAGATTTGCACATCTCCAACCCCTCTCCTCCTCCTCTTTAGCTTCATTCTTCTTTAAAGCTTCTTTCTTTTTCTTGTTTTAATTCTTTTTACTTATTGTTCCGCGTCACAATCTCTCTTTCTATCTCTCTGTGCTGTTACTGGTCGGTAACAGCTGTAATGCTAAGTTTCCAAATCTTTTTGGATCACTATTTTGCTTGTTCAGGTTCTTACAAGACCTTTATTTTATATTGTTGATGAACCAGGCCTTGTATCCTATCAAGCCAAGATTTGTCTGAGTGTTTTTCATTTATTTATCCTGTAACAAAATCTCTTTTCCATGCATGTAATCATCAATATGTTTTCTTTTCAGTTTATTATCCAAGAATTATGCAACCAGTACAGGTCCTAGATAATGGAGTGCAAAAGCAACCTGGGAAACCTCTGTTTTTCTGTCATTCAGCAATTCTTGATGGACAGCTTCTGCATTTTCATCTGAATTCTTTTCGCAGATGTACAACTAACTTGACTTGGTTCTTGTTTGGAATTTTCGAGTTTTTGATGTTCCCATTTTTCATGTTTTTCAAATGGGATCGGCTGGATAGCGTGTTGAATTCCTGCACAATTGAGGTTCTTAGGTGGTCATATTCCTTCTTAGTTCATAGTAAACTGCATCTGGAAATTGAAGCTTAACCTCCAAAGGTGGCATCTTAAGGCAACTAGTTCAGTTTCAGAAAAAAATGGAAAATTGCTGCGATAATTTTGGAACAGATTTTTTTTTAGTGGTGGTACATGTTTATTAAAATCCCCATTTCACCTTTCCAGGGTGTCGCCATTGATGTATTTTACCCAAAAGGAAAGGGGGAATACAAAAGGCAGTCTCTTAGGGTTTTTTGTGGTTACTCCTCATGGTTATTAATTTGTTGCTCGTTAATTCGAATCACGGCAGGGATGTATTCTTACTTTTCCATAAAATTGTACAGCATTAGCAACATAGTTTGCAATTGTCTGATTGATTACCACTGTATTTGGCGCCACACAGAAATATATTGGAAGCAGATTGATTGATCTGGGTGGTAAATAAGCACAGTACTTGATTCATCACATATGGAATGAGAAACAGGTATTTTGCTTTCTTATCGTGTTTAACTGTTGTTTGGTGTGGAGTTGGGGAAGATGCTAGCATAAGTAATGGATTCAACATCATTCCATGGAGCTCAAAAGCCAGAGAAGACGAGTACTGTGTCTAAATTCAAGGAAAATTCGGGCTGTTCGATCAGCAAGGGTGGGTGCTGCAAGCCAACTCCAACACTTTACTAACATTTCCAACATAATAGGAGGTAAATCCTACGTTTTACCGTGAAAAACAGGATTATTGGGTCCGAAGAATTGGGTTCAATGAAATAGAAGATGAGATTTGAAGTAGAGGGTTCTCCGATAAAAGCATACAAGCGAGGACAACTTTTACATTACATCAAGGAACATTACATAGAACATCAGATTCTCAGTTGCGGCAGATACGAGCAGTTGGCATTGTGACACAAATAGGAGCATACTTCTTCTTAGCTTCTGGGGTCCCTCGCCGAGGTTCTTCATCAGCGATGGCGACTCTGGCAATGGAGCAGGCAGCAGCAGCTGCGGCTGCAAACATCAAATCCCTCCTCCCACCGCTGCTCTCTTCTCTGTTCTTCATCTCAACGTTTTCTCCCTCTGTGGCTCTTGAGGCCTTGGCCACAATGAGCCCTCTACGTGGGGTTGTCGAAGGCTGTTTGGCCATGGCGGAACCAGTTAGGAATGAGGCTGTCATGGTCATGGATGCCATCTCTGCTCTGCAAATTTCTTGCTTCCTCTCTGTTGCTCAGTGTTTGTGTCTGACAATCACATGCACGTAAAAGAATGGATCGAACCACTATTAGTTCTAGGAGTGTGAATGGCTCAAGGACTTGTTGGGAGACAACCATCCATTTCCTTATCCCCAAAAAATGATTGGACGAATGGATTAATGCCATGTGTTGCTTTATCTTTGCCAGAATTTGAGGTTATGAAATCCTGTGGCCAAGAGTGGATGTCAAGGGGCTATTCTCGTGCTCAAAACATGCTCTGTTCTCCTTGGACGTGGTTTCAACATGGAAAAAAGAAGTAAATCTTGTGTAAATTCCTGCAATTCATTCCCAGGGATAACTCTTGAGGCTTCTATTTTTTACGATTCTAGGGACATCAACATCCAAATTTACAGTTATAACCCTGTTATTTAATGAACTCATTGTTTTTTGCACAACAGGTGAAGCGGCACGCAATATTTGCATGCATCATTTATCAGTAGCATGGCAATGGAGTGAAATCTTTTAGACTATCAACTTTATGAAATTCCTCTCGTATAGATAAGATTTGCCATCTCTCATAATCTTTGTAGTTTTACTCGGAGTTATCTCGTATAGATACTAGTTATTTGACTTCCCATTAATTGCAGGTTGAATAATATTTTTGATTTAAAAAATAAATATGTAAGTTTTTTAAATGTGTTTTTTAATAAAATTTTCTAATTATAAATAAAACAGTCAATGCATGCATTTAATTAAATAAATAAAAAATTATCTATAAATAAATAAAAAAATGTTAAAACATCTATTCAACCTAACTAACTGTAGATTTAATAAATTTTTTACAACATAAATAAATTAATATATAGATTTTATTAACATATTTTTTGACGACGAGTAAAAAATATAACAGTAAATAAAAAAATTGTTGTTTATATATAATAAAATATAGTGATTAATAAAAACATGTAAAATCTCAAACTCATTTTTAACGTAGTAGAAAAATAAGATAATGTTGTAATTGATATATTGAAACATCATTTCCTTAATATTTATATAATAATTTTTTTAAAAGAAACAAATGTAAAGAAAAAAAATATTTAAAAACAAATTATAAAAGAATGATGATATATATATAAGGTATAAATAGACCAAATATAGAGTGATAAATATTTCAAACATAAATATATATATATATATATATATATTTATGTTTGAAATATTTATCACTCTATATTTGGTCTATTTATACCTTATATATATTTATACATTATATATATATATATATTTCTTCCAAAAAAAAATGTAAAGAAAAAAAGAAAAAATATAAAGATAAAAAAAATGGTGATAAATATGTACAATGCAAAATGATAAAAATATAAAGTATAAATAGAAAAAATATAAAAAAACTATTTTTTTTTAATAACAAAAAATTACAGACTTACAATCGCTACAATACCCGCTAAAATAAGAAAAATTAAAGAAAGTTTTAACTGTGTCATTTATGCTGTAAAAGATGATTTCCTTTGAGTACATGTATAATCTTTTACTGTTTGATGCGAGAAGACTGTTTGATGGTTACTGTTCTAAATTTTTTTTTTTGGTAAGAATATAAATTACTTGTTTAATCTGCTTTCAATCTCTAAATAAAAGAATTTTGAGCACTGCTATTCAGACAGCAATCCATGACCTTGAAGTTTCTCTTTTTTTGGCTCGTTAGCTAAATAAAAAGCGAAGAGCAAAAGCAGTAAGAAATGAAAGAAACTTTTTTTTCTGTTTCAGGTTAGTGTTGATGCAACAGTAACTACACATCCTTCTCAGTTTTCCATGAGAAAACAAGGTCCAAGTATACGAAATTTATGCAACAGCACATGAGAAAGAAACACTCACAGCACAGCTTTCATTTGAAATCTCTGTTCCTTCCACATAACGAGGTTGCACGCCTGTAGCCTTAACTTCTCCCGCTCCTCTCTCTCTCAGCTTTCATCAATTTTGGGTTCAAAATTGATGGTATATTTTGGGTACTGGACTCTTGTTTGGCTGCTCTAAGTAACCTCTCTTTTCAAATCCAAAACGGTACATTTTGGGTTCAATTATTATTATTATTATTATTATTTCACTCAAAAAACAATATAAGCATAAACTATTATCGAAGTACTTTCAAAAACTAGAGTTTAGTAGAAGTACTATAATGATATAATCTGTCACAAGAGTCCAAACTCTGACTTCTCTCTGTAGCTCCGAACTGTTCCTTCAACTAGAACCCGCTTCTCGGCAGGCCAATTCCTACATAATAAAACAAACAACCAACCTGTGTTTTTTCAAACCAAAAAGGAAAGTTGTTAGTGCCAAAACTTTATGTTCAAAACTCCAAATTCTCTCTCCTACACTGTATCCACCAATAGAAAACGAAGTTGTTGTGAACTATCTGTGTTCAAATCTTGATCTTGAAACTCTTTTCCTTTCTTTGACAAGAAACCAAAGTGTATCTCAAAACCAAGAAGAAAAAAGGAAGAAAAAACTGAAGTAGCTGTTGTTCTTGAATGGATAAAGTATCGACAATAACAACATTGACAACAAGGAGACCAAAATGGCAATACCCACCAGCCCAGCCAACTCCAAGAATCCTCCATTTACCTCAAAGGCCTCGCAGGAAACCACAAGTGCCAAAGGCCAATGCCACAAAGCCAAGTTCACAAAGAGACGAGAAAGGAAAGTTAGAGGCTTTGTTTGATCAAGAAAGAGGGTTTGCAAGAGGAGTTGTGCCAATTATGATGGCTAGTGGTAGCAGGGGTGATCAGTGCTTTGAGGAGGAGAGGAGGGAGAGAGTGGAGGAGAGGGAGAGTGTGGTGATGGAGGAGGAGAAGTGGAGGTTTCAAGCTGAGATGTTGAGGGCAGAGTGTAATTTGTTGCGGATGGAGAGAGAGATTGCTGTCAAGAAGATGGAGAGAAGAAGGGTTCAAATGGAGAGGATTCTGAGATCTGCTGTTGAAACTCTGCTTTCTGTTAGTATTTCCCTTACCTTTTCTTAATTTTAGTTGCTGTTTTCATTTGGGTTTTAACATTTTCAGTGATGTGATTGGTTCTTGAGAGTTCATAATTTTGATTCCCGGTAAATTTTAGAAAAAGAAAATAATTTACTTTTTAGGCATGGGACTTGAGATAACCATGCCTCAACTCAAGCAAGCCTGACACAGCTACCAGTCTACTTTTTTATTCTCTTAACGTGTCATGTTCTTGATTATTATTAACTAGGCCCTATCTATCTAGTTTGTATAGTTTTGTGATAGCCTCTCTGCAATCAAACAGAGCTTTCTAAAGGATATGATTTTGAGCCTAATTTTAAATTTACCATACCTCTTTATTCTTTCTTTTGAATTTAGTTTTGTGATTTGTTTGCAGGGGAGAAAAGGGATTTGTGATGGCAAGGATGCGAGCATGGTATTGGATGAAGAGATTCAAGAATTGGTAGAGAAGCTAGAGAAGTTGCAAAGAAGACCAGGGGTTAAGGATTTAGAAGGTCGAAAGTGTAGTAATTTAGATAAACAAGTATCTCTTCTTCAAAGAGGGCTAAAGAACTTCGGAGGAGAAACGGACGAGATATGCGTTAAGGAGATCCAAGAGGTGGCGGAAGCAAGCTTGTCCATCAAAACAAACTGCAGTGTCCATGAGACTTTTGCTTCAAATCGCAGTTGCAATGTAATGTTTAACCTCTCCTTGCTTAAGATTTTTTTCAGTTACAGTATCTTCTTTGTTTTAAGAAAACTAGATAGATGAATCTGACTGTTCTTTTAGTTTTTAGATTTCTGAACGAACAGTTCACTTCTATGAAGTCGAACAATTTCAATTTTAGTGCATATATAAGGTGAATTATCACTGTAATCAATGTGGTTTTGGTTTTCTTTTAAATGTTTTTCCTAAAGCAAACAGATTAGCATATATATGCCTGTTTAGTTGCCTAGAAAACTGAGGAACACAGCTCAAATAACTTCTTTTACTGTTATTATTTTCAATGACTTTCAGAGGTTTACATGTCAATTACTGTCCTCTCCATTTATTTAGCAAAGAAATACAGCTATAGTTTCCATTATTATGTCAGAGTTAACTTTGCACATGGCTAATTATTCTCTCTAAAGAGAACAATGTGCAGCAGATGGAGAAACTGAGAAGGAAAATGGAGGAATTGTCAAATAGAAGCTTGTTAGAGAGAATGGAAGATGAGTATGGTTCAATGCACTCTACAGCCAGCAGTTCTGCTGCCAATTATGCCTCCACTTCCAAGAGAATAATAGAATTTCCTGATATGCCTTCATCTTCAACAAGACAACCATGCATGGTAAAAATCCATTGTTACAATCTGTTAGTTTTGACTGTAAGCATCAATTATTCAATTGACTTCAGGAAGAGGGGGCATCTTAATGATTGGAGTTACTGTTGAGCAAACCAAGCGTGGTTTAAGGGTATAGATTTGGTGACACTCCTAAAGTCCTAATCAATTTCAGCGAGGTCTGTGGAACATATGTTAAACAGTGCAGTAAAATTTTTAAATGACCAGAAAAAACTTAGTCAGCTTATTGGCTTTGTAGGATTTTAATATCAAATGTTCTATGGATGTCATACAATAGGTATCCATAATTGCTGTAACGTTGTTGCCTGAATGATGACGAAAGTTCTTCTACAGGAGGAGAAAACATGCTCTGGGTGCTGCAAGATCATAGTGCGGAGCGTCATAGAGCAAGTTCAGGCTGAGACAGAGCAATGGTCCCAAATGCAAGAGATGCTAGGGCAAGTCAGGAACGAGATGGAAGAGTTGCAGGCTTCTAGAGATTTTTGGGAAGCTAGAGCACTTGATTCTGATTGTCAAATTCAATCCCTGAATTCTGCTGTAAGAAACCAAGCTCTATGTCGTCTATCTATTTCTTTCTTCTTCTCCGAGGCATCGAATCTACCCGGTGGAAGTGTATTACTCAAAATACCATGGAACATGCTAGATAGTTCAATGAAGTTCAAGAAAGTTAAAATATGGAAACGATTTTGGCAGTGAAAACTATGTCTAAATGTCTTAGAAAACACCTTGCCCCCTCAAAGTTCGCATTTCTGCAACACCCAACATTAAGAAAGATTCCAACTATCAATTTTTGGATTACAAAAAGTAATCGTGGACAGTCTTGAAAATAGCCTCCTTATTTTTATCTGCAAATGCTGATGGCTTATGAATCGATATGTCTGGGGGATGAATAGAATGGGACTTTAGGCACTCAAGTTAAGGGTAAAAGACTGATACAGCAACATTTGATCCTAAGCTTGTCAATACATTTTTGCATTTATACAAAATTAATAATGTGGCTTTCTACAGGTGCAAGAATGGAGACAGAAAGCCCTCTCTCCTGAAGCCAAGGCAAATGAGCTACAAAATCAGGTAGCTGTGCTTCAAGTGGAGCTCGAGAGGTTGAGGAAGGAAAGAGTTAAAGAGACATCAAGGTTTAAAAACTTACCATCAGTTTCTTTGGAGGCTCCAAATGTGACTGAGAAGCGAGTATTAGTTTGTCGTTTGAAGGAAAACCGTAATACTAATGATGATTGTCGCCAGAAGAAGGCCTTTAGTGATGGCAGCCGAAAGCCACACGCCTGCGCCGGTGGACTTAATGCTCCAAAACGGTCACTTTTTAGAGATATTGGAAATTCATCTCCCTTGGCGAGACAAAGTAGTAGAGCAGTTTTCCCTTTGCACTACCCTGTGCAGGAAAACTTCAAATTCTGAAAATTCATCAAATTTCCTCCTTTCCCCTATTTAAATACATTGACTGTAAGAGAGCCAAACTTCAAATGTGTCGCCCTAGAGAACAAGTCCATGTTTAGTTCGCGGGGGATCCAAGAATTACCATTGCAGTTCTTTTAGGTCTTGACACAAGTTCTCTACCTTAAGGAATGTGCATCAACCTGTGTACTTGTGAAACAAAAACAGAAGTAGAAGCTTTTAACGAGACAGACAATGCAGGATTCTAATAGCTCTAGGATGCTATTGCAAATGACAAGAAGACAAACAAGAATCAGGAGCGTTTCATCAACATCGGTCGAAAAAACCATGTGAAGAATTCGTGGCAGAGATGCATTAAACACTGTTACAAGAAAGAAACGGAGATGCATCACTGATCAAACGTTTCAAATGCACTAATCCTTCTCATTGTTTTTTGCACAACAGGTGATCCGTGATAGACTAGATAATCGTAACTCACAGGAGAATCGTTTAGATAGAGACGGGTTAAGAAGACTGGGGACTACTATCCTGTTCTTATGTAGTCCATACCTGTTCTTTTATCAACTTCAAAAGAGATCCTTTTCATGGCATGGCATTGCCGAAAACTGATGATTCCCTTTCATATAGAGGAGAACGGAAACAAGCAAAATATATATGTGCTAAAATGGTTGCTGCAGAATGTTGGGCCCTTTGAGTCATAATACTATGGTGTAGCAATTGTGCGGGAAGATAAAAAAACGAAAGGTTTGGTTGTGGTTCAAACAGAACAAAGCTAAATTATACATCTGATCATGCGCCACATGTTTATTCATATACTTCTGAATGTTGTAACACATACCAGTAAGAAAAATAGCGAAAAATTTCGCTAGCTACTAAGGAGTCTTCACTGAATCCCTAAAACTAGAAAATTCATCAGCAAACCTGAACAGATGTTAGTTAGGAGAAAAGGCTGATGAGATTCTACCTAAACGTAAAACACACTAAGGTAGCTGCTGGGGAAGTTTGGAGACTTTGGTCTCAACAGACGTTTCTGATGTTGACAGATCGACCGGTGCTTGCAGGAGAAGGATTGATTCGGAGATTCTCAGCTGGGAGGTTAGTGATGGTCTCAGGATTATCTTCCGTGCTACCATACAAGTTAAATGTCTCAGCTAGATCAAATTGAAGGATGGGAGGATTCCATATTTCTTCTGGTAACCCTTTTGAAAAGTCGGAACTCAGAAGCATGGGGACAGGATCTTCACAAGTCTCTGGTAAAAATGGGACCTGGGCTGCAGAATAACTGTTGCAGAAGAAAAATAAGTCATCAAATCCAGCTAAAGGAGGAGTAGCCTGTTGCTGCCATGGATTTTCCCATGAATCAGTACCACTGTTGCGGTCACCATCCATGGCAGCCAGATCATTTGGACCAATAAGGAGCTGGTATTTCTGTGTAGAATATTGCTCTCGATTTTTGACAGGCTTCTCAATTTTCTTGTAAATCCTACACAAAACCCATTTATCGAGCTGCACCAAGAAAAAACTTGGTTACTAATCATGTCAAGAAAGAATTAAAAGCAAATGCTAGCTGTTGATCAATTAATAATTAGAGCTGTGAATATCCATATACCCTCATGTCATTTATGTTATTTCTGATTGGAGGAGCTGCAGCTTCCATTCTAAATTCATGCATCATCCAGTTGGTTTTATCACCCTTGGGGGCCTTTCCATTATAATAAACCAGTGACTTCCTATATCCAACAATAGCCTTATCGTGTACGATTTTCTTATCAGCTCCGGTGGCTTTCCAGTATCCGCCGCCTGCTGCTCGATTCGGCCTAGTTCCATTTCTGTACTTCCTGTCCCTTGGTGTAAAAAAATACCATTCCCTTTCTCCATAGTGCTTAAATTGCTCTATCATCGATAAAAATTAAAAACAACAAACTTAATTTGCAGTCATAAATCCATTAATGCTTATACATAAAACTATAAGAACAAAGTTGATTTATGTACTCTAAATTAACAAAAAGAAAACTTGTAATCTGAAACTAACAAGATGGTCATAAATCATATCAAATTCAATGAAACAATATCTTATCAAAATTAGAAGAAAAGAACCTGCAAGCTCCTCAGGATTATGTTGATAAAGTGAAACATCAACAATCCTGTTCCTAGGCAATGGCAGCCCACTGACCTTATTCTTCAAGTAATGCAAAACCAGCTCATGGTTATGAGGGCAAAACCTATAACCGGCTGGAAAATTATTGAAATAGCTGTCACCATCATCATCATTGTTATCTGGATTTATCACATGATCATGACCAGCAATTCTTGGTGATGGTGGTGAAGGATTCACAGAAGATGGTGAGCTTGGTGATGGCTTGAAAGGCTCTGAAAGACTGTTTGAAACCCCTGAAGTGGTAGCAGAAACCTGTGCGTTCGGCTTTGATTCCTCAGCAAACTCCATAGTAGGACACTCGAAAGCAATTTTTCTCTGGCAGGACATTCGACTCAAGAGTTATGAATATGAGCTGCAAAAGGACACTAACACATATGCTAGTGATTCAGAGTTCGCATTTTTTTTAACTGCAGATATATTTGAAATTTAATATCTTAACTATACACATACTTAATAATTTAATCTTTTAAATAAAATTATCTTTAGTTTTTTTATAACTAAAATCTTATCTTTATTTTTAATATCTATCTAATATGTAATTATCTTTTAAATGAAATTTATCTTGTTTTTCAATACCTATCTCTATGCTTTTCAAAATATATATATATATATATATATTTGATGAAAAAAAAATCAAGCTAAGATTTAATTAAGTAAAATCTCACGAACAAATCGTAAATAAACATTTTAAAATTTACTCTTATCTAAGATTTGAATTCAATTCTTCTTGATAATTTCAAAGACATTTGAAATTAATCAAGAAATTTTTATGATTTCTGTTAGTTATGAGGGATTATTTAAAAAAAACATATAAAAAAAAACTCATAATCCAGTAATGATAATAATAATAATAATAATAATAATAATGATATCTATTCTTATATTTTTACTCTTAAGATTATCCTTTCTTTTAGGAATTATATTAATATTTTAGTCTCTTTCTCAAGTAGAAATAGGGTTGAATATACTATTTGTAATATTTTGGTTGGAAAATACAAGAAAGCCCTTGGAGGCTTAAAAAAGGGTATAAATGATTGAAGGGTAGTGTGGTAATTGACCAATAGTTGATAAATATATATAAGAAGAAAAAAAAAAAAAAAAAAAAGGATCTGAATTTGGAGAGAGAACCGGCAGGAGAGAAGAGAGGAAGAAGAAGAAGAAGAGAAAAGAGGGGAAAATAAGAGAAAAAGAAAAAGGTTGAAGAAAACAAGTAAAAGGGTAAGAATTATGCTTGAATATGTATAATATGTTTTCTTTAGCTTTAAATTTCGGTTTTTGATTAATTTTAGAGTTTTGAATTTTGAGTTTATTGATGAATTAGTTTGAATTAAGGAGTTGATTGATGTGGGTATTTGATTATTTAGTTGAATTGGAGAGATTGTAGAGAAATATAATGATTTTGAGTTATGGTTGAATTGAATGATGAAGTTGAGGTATAAATCTGGAACTAACAGTAGGTGATCTGTTGAAATTCTGGGTTTGAGGTTGAAGATGACGAAAATTCAATTTGGTCCCTCAATTTGTGAAAATTGCAATTTAGTCCCCGAACTTTGGAAATTTTACAGATTGGTCCCTGAGGCATAAATTGAGGTTCTGAACAGAACTGAGGATGATTTAAGGACAAAATTCCAGTATAATTAATATTTTCAGTTTGGTCCTCCAATTTGACAAAAAAGTATAATTTGACCCTAAAAAATTGGTAAAGTTCCAGAATGGTCCTTGGAGCATAATGATATATCCTGGACAGAATTGAGGATTAATTATGGATAAATTTCAGTATGGATATATATTTACAGTTCGGTCCTCAAAATTTGGTAAAATTACGTTTTGGTCCCTGTTTTGGAAAATTGTCGTTTTAGTCCCTAAACTTGGGAGATTAAGCCCGGTTTATTTTATGCATTGAGATCTTTTGTTTGATCTGTTTTTGAGTATATTTCATATATTTATTGTAGGTTCTCCTAACGATCCTTAATCGGATTTTCGGGTCTTTTGTCTGACATTCCTTTAGTTCAGTATTTTCCGGGTGAGTGGAATAATCTTTAATATGCATATAATATAAATAAATATGTATGTTGATTATACAATGAGTACAATTAGTAAATTTCTTGAATATTTATATATGTTGCTTTATATTTCGAGTACTCATTTATTCTTGAATTTGCATTCGCAATCTGATAAAGTAAATTCTATTTGATATGATATACGTTTCTTTGATGATTCTGTGAATATCTATTATGCCTTGATATGGGACTTGTCAGTAACTCCATGCTAACGAAGAATAGTTAGCCTGTGTGCACATAGTATTCTGTTACCTAGCTGGTGAGAGAGGCATCAGCCTGTGGCGATTGATCATCCCACAGTGGTCACCGACGGGTGTCATCTGGTCACCGACGGGTGTCATCTGGTCACCGACGGGTGTCATCTGGTCACCTTCGGGTGTCATCTGTTCTCTGACATGTAATCCACTACGTTATGATAATATGCTACGTTATGATAATATGTTTAGTAAGTATATGTATATGTATATCAAGATAAATCATCTTGCAAATAATATCTGAAATATATGAAATGTATATTAAATGTTATTCCCCTCACTGAGTTGGTTGAACTCACCCTCATTATTAATATTATTTCAGGTTCTTAGTTTCTGGGACTTTGTTGAGTGTTTCCGCTTCTTCAGTTCTGGTCGGTATGCCTTGCTTGTTCGCGAGGCTTTCCTTTCAGTTTTGATTTGATGTCTTAGACGCTCCACTGTTACCTTGTTTTAATTAAGTTTGGATTTTGGCAATGTAAATAGTATTATGAATTATTATTTTTGTTTTAATAACTATCTTTCGGTTTCATCAGTATTTGAATAATATAATATTTCTGAATATTATGAGCCGCTGCGTATTTTTGAACAAATTGTTCTTTTGATATGTCCGTTCTGAGGCTTAGCGTAGGTGAGGTGTCCTTTCGACACCGCTCCTACGTTGCCGGTCACGGATCCGGGATTCGGGTCGTGACACTATTGATTAATATTTTATATTTACAAAGAAAAATAGAAAATATTTTCTTTTTATTTAAAGCAAACAAATTTTTAATTTTGACATTTTTAGTGCGAGCTATGGCTGTGATACAGATGGTGGCTTTGAATGATGGGAGCTTTGAATTGTTAGACCATCAACGTTTTTAGAGGTCTCAATCAATGGCCTCTGGTTTAAAAGAGCATCGAGCCACGTAATATATCCAAGCTCACAAAAAAAAAAAAAAAAAAAAAAACTAGACGGATGCGAGTTCTATATGAGTCGGGTGAGCTTTACAACTCATCATTTTGGACTCATATTTTCCACATACTGAATTTCAAGTACTAATTAAGATACGAGTCTGTACCCACATGGTATAAACCCTAGAACCAACAATTGCTCAAGTCATATTATTAAGCCAGAGCTTGAAGAAGACAGGACAAGAAAAACTTGCATTCCTGGGTTCTAGTTCAAAACACATATACATTACACGTACAGGGATAATCATGTAAAGAACAAACATCGAAAAACTTCATGCAAGACTTGATTGTGATAATCATACGGTGAACATGCACAAGTAGATCACTAACTCGCAAACACGATCATCGCAGAACGTTCTCCGTTAATCCTGAAGGTAAGCACTCAAAACCATAAAGTGAAATATTAAATGATGCTACAAAACCATGCCACTAAATTACTAGAAAGGAGAAAATAGAAAGCAATGATCTTGTTAACGATGCGCCAAAACCATGTCACTAAATTTCTAAAACTAGAAATTCTGTAAACAAATATAATAAATATCTTAACTTAGCTAGATTGTCTATTCACTAAATTCTAAGATCCTAGAAGATCCATAAGCAAAGCTGGTACATACGCGATTATAAAAAAATAGATAGTACATACGCTGTCTAGATGACAGCTGATGACAGACATTCTTGAAATCCACTAGAAACCCAACTCCGAACACTAATTATCACAAGTGCTGAGGAGGCCGTCTGGGAAGTTTGGCATCAACATCCGTCAGTTTCGTTGGCTGACTATTTGCAGGATTTGTGGGAGGATGGCGCCTGGTAAGAAAAGGAGTATTTGTCGGAGGAAGGCTGCCAGCTGGAGGAGCGGTATTCATGTAAGGAAGAGGAGGACGAGCAGTATTTGTGGGACGAAGGTTGACAAGAGGAGCAGGATTTCCGGGAAGATAAGTTGGCTTGACAGAATAGCGGTCAAGAGATTGACCGGGAATGTTCACCTGAGACCAGTTCGTATGATTCAGAAACTCGTCTTGGTATACCCTTTGCCTGTATGGCCAGCTATCAGGATCAACGGCGAAAGCTGGGGCAGGATTTCCAAATGTCTCAGCCAAAATGGGGACCTGTGTATCTTGCAACGTCCTGCTATGGTGAGCAGTAGCCGGAAAAAAGTTAATACCATCCGAGTATCCTCTCAGAGCAGTCGGTTGTTGACTTAACTCGTTAAATAACGGGAATGCACTCTCTAAAGAACCAGTACTCATTTCGTAAATCTCCCCAGCATAGTCAGCGCCCATAGCAGCCAGATCGTTTGAAATATGATCATGGAGATAATCTTCCTCAATATCATCCATTGACCCTGAAGAATGTTCCTCGTTCCTTTGTCCATTTATGACATTAGTACCTTCCTCATTCCTTTGTCCATTTCTGATGTTATTACGCTTCTCCTGTTTCTTGTAAATCCTGCACAGAACCCAGTCATCCAGCTGCAACAAAACAAACAGATTTGGTTACTACTCATGTTAAGAATTGAATTAAAACAAAGCTGTTATACGAATTGGAGAGAAATTAATAGATGATAATCATATTGTACCCTCATGTCATCTCTATGATTTCTGACTTGAGGAAGTGGCTCATTTACTCTAAACTCGTGCATTATCCAGTTGGTTTTGTCGCCCTTCGGAGCCTTCCCGGTATAATAAACGAGTGCCTTTCTGTATCCAACAACAGCTTCATCATGTGTGATGTTCTTATCAGCTCCAGTGGCTTTCCAGTATCCACCATTGGCAGCTCGATTTGGTCTACTTCCATTCTTGTACTTTCTGTCCCGAGGTGTGAAGAAGTACCATTCTTTTTCCCCAAATTTCTTGTATCTATCTGTTAACAAATAAACACATAAAATTTATATGATCATGCAAGTGTTGTTTACTGGAATGCTATGTGTTAACAAATAAAGTAAAACGAATAATAAAAAGAAATGACAACATCAATATCTCAGAAAAAGGGTTTGTATCAAAAATCTTAACCGAAAGACAAGAAAAGGGTTTGTATAAAAAACCTGCAAGATACTCGGGATCGTATTGGTAGAGAACAACATCTACAATTTTGTTCCGAGGCAATGGCAAACCTTTAACCTTATTGGTCAAGTAATGTAACACCAGCTCATGATCATGCGGGCAAAACCTATATCCAGGTGGGAAACTATTGAAATAATGATCGTCATCGCGGTCATTAGCGAATCTGGGTGGTGGAGGTGGTGGTGCTGCTGCTAATGTAAACGTAGAAGGTGACTGTAGTACTGGTGATGGTGAAGCAGTACTGGCAGAAGGTGGCTGCGGTACTGGTGCTGGTGGAGGAGGCAATGAGGTTGAATTGATCAGGATTTGGGGCGGTGATACAGAGGAATTTGAAGTGATGTTTGGTGTTATTGTAGCTACGTTCGGAATTGATTCCTCGGTAAACGCCATAGCAGGACTCTCTGAAGAATTTTCTTCTAAAGACGACATTGTTCTCTAAGACGTTAACAGTATTTACTCTTAAAATCGATTCTGTTATGTTTTGTAGTTGCAAAGGGAAACAAAACTATATATATATATATATTAGAGATATATTTGAAAATTAATACTCCGCAATCTTAGCAAATTGATAAACCCTATCTTTATACGGATTTTATCATATATATATATATCCTAACTGAATTTGTTTACTATATTCCTTCTCTATTTAAAATTCTGTTCTAGGAGAAATACCGTGTGTATGGAATTTTGTATACTGTTATTCAAGCTAAAATCAACTACTAAAGAAAAAAGTATAGCCTCTGATTAAAATTAAAATTAGTTTTTTTGTTATTTCAAAAAATGGAGATATAAATGGCCCACATGGCTAGAAAAAAAATTGCGTCTCACACCTCCATGTATATGCTATATTATTTTTCGCCTGATTGCGTGTCAAATTAATTTTTTTAAAGCAAAAAATTATTTAGATGTTACAAATATATTTTCTAGTTAAAAAATTTAAATGGTATAAAAGTTAATATAATATGATTTGATTAATATAAACAGGTTCAAATATAACTCGGATATTGTTAAAAAATACAATTTTACTAAAAAAAATTAAAATGATATTTTTTAAAAAAAATAAGCTAAAAATATATTAAATTAGCTAAGGGCAACTCGGGTTAATCTGTTAAATCTGTAATATGATTCATAAGACCGAGATAACCCCAATAAAAGCAAATCAACACAAATTATGAAATCTAATTTCTAATCAAATTAATGTTAAAGGATGAAATTGAAAAAAAATCAATTAAACACAGATTAAAAATAAACAACTCGAGTCAACCTAGATTAACCTATCAAAGCCGCAACCCAGGTCAAGTTACTGGGATAACCTCATAGAAAACAAATCAAAACAAATTATGAAACCTAATTTCTAATTAATTAAATATTGAAAGATGAAATAGAAAAAAATATTAATTAAAAAAGACAAAAAAACGACCCAAGTTAACCCGTCAAACCTATGATCCAAGTCATGAGACAAAGATAACTTTATAAAAAGCAAACAAAAAAATTATAAAGCTTAATTTTAAATCAATCAAATATTGAAAGATGATATTGAAAAAAATATCAACTAAAAAAAAAAAACTTGATTTAATCTATGATTTAGGTCATGAAACCGAATAATCAAACTCATTGTCGAGAGATGATTTAAAAAAAAAATATTTAACCTGAATTGACTTGTCAAACTCATGATCTGGGTTAACTTGTCAAACTCATGATTCAAATAATAAGATCAATAACCTTATAGTAAGAAAAAAAAATGAAGATTAAATCCAAATAAATCAAATATTAAAGAATAAAATTAAAAATAACAAATCATACTTGTAGTAAACTCCTCTATAAAGAGGAGTGAGTCTATAGAGCCAACGAGCTGAATCTATTTTGTCTCTTAATAGCCAATCCTTTAGTTCCGTAGACTATTGTACTAGTAAGGCTCGCTTATTTTTAAAAAATAATATAAAAAAAACTTTAATTAACTCTTCAAATTTATAATCTGAATCATAAAATCAGAATAAACAAACCCAATATTAAAGAATAAAATTAGATCATAAGATCAAAATAGACAAACTTAATATTAAAAAATAAAACTAAAAAAAAATCCTAAAAAGAAAAAAGAAAAAAAGAAAACAGCTTTGTGAGATGGTGGATTTCTCTCCTCAAGTTTGTGTTAATAACAAGCTGATATCGTGTTGGCATTTGCATAAGCATCAGCCCAAAAAAAAATAAAAACTTGTGATGATTGGTTGGAACATTCTCTTCTCCATTTATTGCTAATACATATTAAGCTGAACCCAAAGAGGTAGGGTCACCACTTCTCTTTTTATATTTAGTTCATATGAAAAGCAAGTAATCATCATCAAGCCCTAAATTCTTGGGAGGGGGGATACTATATCCTCCACCAGTTATTTATTTAATTCATATAAGAAAATTCTTGCATGCAAAAGACACTCAAAAACTGACAAATCCCTTCTCCTTCAAGCTTTCAACTGTTTCCTTAACGCTTGCTTCCAAAGGAATGAATTCAACACCCAAGCTTTTTGCTTTTTCCTTGGAAACTTGATAGATTGGTACATATGGCTTATCATCGGCACACCTGCCAAGGGATTTCACAATAAAAAAGAATTAATAGATTTTTTGATAAAACAACTTGCAGATGATAACAGAAAATTCTCATAGACGAAACAATCTAAGCTGTTCAATAAAGCATCTTCAAACACTCAAGTTCCTGAAAAAAAGTGGCCTAGAATGAAAACAAATGATCGTTGGTACTCCATAATGACAAAAACAAATTAACTAGAAGCAGCTACAACATGATGAAATTATCAAAAGAAACTGATGATTATACCATTTGACTTTCATCGTGTTTATTTATAATCCAAGATGAAACACCTTCCAAAAGAGATACATGATTAGAATCCTTTCTTTGTCAATTCTTTCATTTTTGTTGCTTCACCCACCTTCATATCCCACAACACGTGATATGCGAACCACTATTATCCTGGCATGGTGTTGTAATCTGGTTTTTAATGCATATTTTGCAATAGAATGCAGGCTATTGAACAAACCTTTTATGTGCTTTTCAACTGGCACACCAATGTGTTCGGAAATATGCATCATAAGAATGGATAGGCACGCTGCCACCTTGCTAAAATCTTTTTGCTTAACAAATACGTGTATGATGCCATGAAAACCACACAAAATAAGGTGACAAGAAGGTACATGTTGTCAACATGGTAAGGTAAAATCAGGAGAGGAAAGAACACGAGTAAGGTGACTAAGAGTATAAATCATCAACACAAAACAACTAATAGAAAAGGTAAATTATAGGGGGGAAGTAATTACTTTTCTGGGAGTTGGAGATCGGGGTAAAGCTCGTGCAGAATCTTCACTACTTCTGAGTAGTGTGCCACTCTCTCAACCAAACAATATCTCCCACTAGCTGATGACAGCTCAAATGCTTGAATGTGTGCATTGGCAACATCTTTAACATTTATCCATCCAAAAGATGCATTGGGGAAGGTTTGTGCTCCTGCAATCAACAGAGAGCCAAGAAAATAGCTACAAGCTTTATTGAAAAGAAAATGGTCTACCTTAATAGAGTAACAACTACTAATATTTGGGTTTCTCCTCTTCAAAAGAGTATTTTAACTTGGTAAAAAGAGTTTAACAGATAGCCAGCCAGCATTGAACTCCGGTAGCATGGAAGATGCAACAATTATAACAAATAAACAGAAAACTAATGCTTTTGAATTGCAATTCACATCACTTATGCCAGTTCTCTACAGAATTTTATCTGCTTTTGATTTGTTCTTCACGAAGAGTGACTTGTTGAGGTGAAATATATGCTACTGCTTGCATATAGGATGAAAGATTAGTCTTGTTAGTATAAAGAAGTACCTTTAATTAGGCTTAAAATTGCCGCAGCACTTGTATTTAGTGTAGGCTGCAAGAGAGGACCAATTACCATTGCTGGATTTATTGCAACCATGTCCATATCCTTTTCTTTTGCAAATTTCCATGCAGCATCCTCAGCCAAAGTCTTTGAGAGCACATACCAAACCTAAAAGCAGACAAGAGTGAAGGTATTAGAGAAAACATACTGCGTATCTTAGTACAGACCATCGCCAAATGAACATGGTAGAAACATTTCATTATCGTTACTTACGCATCAAAAGGCAGTAGTCAGAAAACAGTGTTAATGAAATGGCCTAGGATGAGAGAAACCACTCATTGAATATAACTTAAAGAGATTTAATATCAAATTGGTCATGAGAAAATAACTTACTAATGTAAAATTCTCTAGAACTACATCACAAGGATGGCTATAGGGTCTCTTTGTTCATTTAATATTTACATTAATGATTTAATAGGTGTTAAAAAACCAACTCAACCCAATCTTAAGTTATTAAGTGAAGTTCCAAGATATGATTTATATTATTTTTTAACACACCCCCTCAATAAAGATTTCTGGACTTGAAATTTGCACAGACTCACACTACCTTGTGCTATTAATTAGATGAGGACGGTAAGATTTGAACTCGTAACCACTTGGTCAACAAGGCTCTGATACCATGTCAGAACCATCTCAACTCAAAAACATAAGTTGTTAGGTGAGATTTCAAGATATGATTTACAAGATGTGATTTATATTATTCTATAATAGTAGGAGAAATTGAAATTTCATTCAGCTGCTTAACTAGAAGTGTAGAAGCAGTATCATACAGTACAAAAGCTACAAATTACTAGCAGAAAGAAAATTATGTCCTTGCATCTTTCCATAGCTATTTTCTCTGTATTTCTACAAATTATACTTTACTATTCAGCTAACCTCCAACTTTCTTAGAGAAATATCCAAATAAACTTCAAAACAAAGAAAGACACATCATGAGCAGAAGTTACACCTAACATAAAATGACAAATTTCACAAAGCAATTGTACCACCACCATCTGGTTCAATCAGCAAAACCATATTCCAGAGAACACAGAAATCTTAGAATGGAATTATTAGAAGTTACAAAATGAACCGTGTGATTTGATTTCCATTTCCAAATCTGTGAAGAACAAAACAACTCGACAAATTTCAAAAATATAATTTCATAAGCGAAATTTTTTCTCAAGATTCAGAAAATATTGGTGTGTACACACCTTAGATTCCCTGCACAAGTTTGGATCAGAAAACCAAGTTTCATCCACAACTACATCTGGGGTTCGAGGTTTCCCATTGTAAGCAACCGCAGCAACAGAAGATGTTAAAACCACTCGTCTGATTGACGGGTGCTTTGCACATGAGCCAAGAACATTGAGTGTTCCTTTCACTGCAGGATCCAGCAATTCTACCTGAATTGAGAAGGAAATTGATCATAACCATTTAAAGAAAAAAAATATATAAAAGGCAAACGAATTCAAACCTCAATATCCAAATTTTTTTCTAAAAGTCTTGAACCTAGGAACAAAAGACAGAAGTTATTGTTGCCAACAGGAAGGCCCCCTTGGTAATGTGGCTTCAATGCGTTTGAAAGTGCTTTTTAAAATGCGTTTGGACCGTGAAAGCATCAAAATCATGCCTTCCAAAGTGTTTTTAAATGGTTTTGATGTGAAGATATCAAAACCAATGAAAAACATATAAAAGAACATCAATTTCATGCTTTTTTAATTGAAAAGTACCTGCATCACATTACCAAATACACACTAAAGACTGTTTGGTATTGTGGTAGCTCCTACTTTTCACTCAACCATAGAGAAAAAAAACATTTAGTTAGCCAAATAGCCTTTGCTTTTTGCAATGACCTCAACACATAATTGCGTTTCAAACCTTGATTTTGTAAAAGCTAAAATAATCTATTTTTCATTCATGAAGATGTGTTTTTCATTTATCTTCATGCAATAATTCATCTCTTAAAAATTTTAACTAAACATATATTTTTTTAAACCTACTTTTTTAAAATCACAAGTAAAAAATATTTTTCTTTAACCTACTTTTTTTTAAATTACAACTGCAAAAACTACCACAATGCCAAACACACACTAAATCAACTTCAGCTAAAAGGAACAAGTTCCCATATTGCACTCTAATAGCATAGTTTAAGAATCGGAGAAGGAAAACAGGCATAAATTTATATAAGCCAAATAACCCTTGAGAATTTGAGAAGGCAAATAAGCATTTATACAAGCCAGACCTTTTTTCCTCTTTCCAAGTAAGCTTCAAGTCACATGCCAGTACAAATGACCCAGAAGCAATTGTGTAAGATATACTTCGAAAAGTGAAAAATCTACATTACTTACCCCATGTTCTCATTCTGAACTTTTTTTCCTTCTATTAAAAGAAACCTATTCTCGATTAGAGCCACAAAATATTAAGATATATTTCGAAAAGTATAATGCTCGTTACTGGATACCTTCCTAAGAAAAAGTGTATGCTCAGTGCTGGATAAAACAACATCCTACTCGTTGTCATAAGCACTTGCAACAGCATCTTATTAGCAAGAAATAATTTTATTCATAATGTCAATCTGATCATGAAAGTGAATCAATATGAAACCACCATGTATTGCTGTTATTGTTGAATTCAAGTACACTATGGGATATTGAGCCATATTTTATTTTTTTTAAAGCCATTTCAGTGTTCATAATAAATATTTCAAAGTGTCGGCATTTAGGTAGAATCCAGGGAGTGTTGATGCTTTCTAGAAGGAAAACCAGATGCATTGTTAAATTACTTTCCATATGGCCAATGGATGTTGCAATCTGGCATATCAAATTAGGGTTCTGTTTCAGTGAAGAAAAGTTCATTTAATATAGAAGCTACCAAGTAACCTATTTCATATCACTATTGAATGCTTGTGACAGTAAATTAGATGCTCAAAAAAAAAAAACATCGCAGCAAACTTGAATCATCACCTACAAAAAAAAGAAAGGGGGATAGACGGTACATACTATATTGTGGAACCGTTTAAGATTTTCCTGAGTCTCATGAATAATAAAGTCTTAAGTAGATAAGAAAAACGGTGGTTATTAAGTATGCAGTATTAACCTGTGGGTCCTTCACATCATGGTAAAACGGAGATGCAGTGTGGAAAACACCTTCACACCCTTCTACAATAGAATCAAAGGAACCTTCTTCCAGTAAATTTGCTTTGAACAGCTGAAGTCTCTCCTGAGCTCCATTAAGTGCACGTAAGTGTTCTGTCTTTTTGGGATCATCTACAGAATATAAATTGAAAGCAGTTAGTAAATAACTGAAATAGCAAGCTATTTTTGGTAAAGATAAATTGTGATGGACAACAAGTACACTAGTTGTTGTCCAAGGTACACAAGTTCACCCAAGTCATCTTCACAGAAAAAAAAAACATAAGCTGGGCCACTCTGTCATGATCAACGGAGAATATATGCCCAGACTAGAAGTGAATAGCTTTAAATTTCTCCAAGGTACACACTGTAATAGATTACTTTCAGTGTTGGGTGTGATTTAACGTATGACGAGGAAGCTTTGTGTTTTAGTGATAAGCATTTTGCATATGGATTTGCATGTTCGTATTTAAGGGAAAACAAAACAAGATGGAATAATAAACATGAGAGACTTCAGGAATCACATGACAAGTTATTCAATTTATGTCGAATGATGGTTCAAATTAGATAAAAATAAAATGAAAATAAATAAATAAATAACATCCACAAAAGATACATGCCAAAAACATTGCTGGACAATTACTAAACAGGGAGGGGAGATCATGGGCTTAAATGCCAAACCAATCTGACATTTGCAACGACAATGTAATCACCTTTGAATTTCTCATTGCATGAAATCGATAAGAAGCAATTTTTTTCTCAGTGCTAAACAATTCATGTCTTCAGGTAATGTCAGATTACATGATCATCATCGCTTCATGATTTTGATCTTTACTAAGAACGATAAGAACTTTCAAATCACTATATGTAATTCTCAATCAACAACAATTTCTACTTCTAACAAAATCCACCGTCTTATATATATAATATGACCCATTTTCTTTGTAAACATTTCGATCACCTAAAACAGAAAAGAAAAAAATAATCTAATCTGGTCTCTCAAAACCCATCATCGCTTTCATCTTAATTTTGCAATTAAAAAACATCATAATTCATATGCTATTTATATATATAAGAAAAAATAGCAGAAAACAAGAAAGAAACAGCGCATGTGAGAGTGAGTGACTCTTACTTGGGTCACGAACAGAGGCCTTGACAGTGTAACCACGCGAGAGGAGGAGCTTCACAAGCCATGATGCTATGTAACCCGAGGCTCCGGTCACACACACGATCTTTCCGGCTCCACTGCTCATTTTCAATCTCTCGTTTTTTTATTAGTGTTTTTATTTTTATTTTATCAAGTAGTTTTTGGCATTATAATAGGAGTTATTTTTTAATGTATTTTTTAAAAAATAATATCTTTTTATTTTTAAAATTTATTTTAAATATTAATTAAAAAAAAACTATTTCTTAACGCAGAAACAAACACATGTGAGTGTTGTGTATTGTAGCACATGTCCTCGGTCCATCTGTCCTCTTTCATTGATTGGGCCCTACTAGGCTGGAGCCGATCACCTCGGCGTTCGTCAAATTTTATTGATTACTTATTTTTGTGGTTATTTTTATGGTTGGAAAGTATTTAAAATTAATTTCTTTATATATTGAAATCATAAAAAACAAAATATAATATTTTTATTCAAATATTATTATTATGTTATCAATAAAGGAATTAGATTACATCATCATAGTAGTTTGATTGAAATCAATTAAAAAAAAGATAAATTTAGCAACATCAATAATTTTTTCATATTAACCAGACAATGCCAACAAAAATATTACACATATACTTATTTAGAAATTATTGTAATAAAATTAATTGGTTATTTGTTATGAAAATCATACCTATAATTTGTTTCCAAGTTGTTCATAATAATAATTGAGGAAGAAAATGTATTTCAACTAGATGAGATAGTTGATTCATATCAAGTTGTTTTATTTATTGAGTTAGAAGAAGATTTAAATTTTCATACCACAAAGAATATTTATGTCCATATTGATATCGAGTATTAGTGGAAATACAGAAGATAATGAAGATGAAGAGATCAAACAATTTCAATTCAATAAAAGAAGACGATGGATATAAAGGTGAAATGATAAGGATTCAAATTAAATAATGGATCTGAAATGATTTTAGATGTAAAAC
Organism: Populus davidiana; assembly: GCA_030145905.1. Lineage (NCBI taxonomy): Eukaryota > Viridiplantae > Streptophyta > Magnoliopsida > Malpighiales > Salicaceae > Populus > Populus davidiana. The sequence continues at coordinate 9,450,225 of CM057797.1, forward strand.
ATCATTATAAAATTTATATATTTATTTTTATTTTATAGTGTATTTCAACTTTGTACAATTATCAAACGTTTATTATTGTAATTGTGGTTTTAATGTGTTTTGAATGCACTTATTGTTATTGCAGAATTATATTTGGGAGGAATAATATTCAATGTATAATAAAATAAATTACTATAAATTTATCGATAGGATCATCAACAGAATATAAAATCATCAGAGAATTACAACAAGTTTATAAAAGAATTTAAGAGTTTACATAAATGGATTCTCTGACGAGCTATCTTTTTATTGGTGATATTAAATACTAATACAATCACTGATAGACAATAATATTATAGGAGAATGACATAGAAGAATAATGGAATTTTTATTCTTCAATGGTCTTACCATTGGAATATAAAATTATTGAAGAAATACAAAGAGTTTACTGAAGAATTTACGTGATTGGATTCATTGACAAATATACCAATATATGAAAACTTGACAATGAATTTGATAGTTTTCAAAAGATTTCTAAAACTTTTAAATGACCAATGGATTTATCGACAGGTCACTGATGGTATCAAAATTTTCATTGGCGACTCCGTCATTGATGTGCTAACTTGGATTATTACTGATAAAAGAGCAAACAAATTTTTTTATCAGTGATTTTAAACCCTAGTATCTCGAGACAATCCCTAGCTCTCCCCTTATTTCTTCTCCTCCCTCTAAATCCTCTCTCGCTCTCTCTATACAAAAGTAATAGTCATCAATTTTATCTCTTCTTCAAGCTGTGATTTCTTTTTCCTCTTTAGTTTTTGTAAATGAATTTTTTTTCCTTTTGTTATTTCCTCTTTGTGGTTGGGTTTTTAGTCATTGTCTAAGGTATTTTCTAACTAAAAACGTATTGTAAGTTGGTTTATTTTCTTAACTTGTAGTATAAAAATTAGATCTTTTAAAATCGTATAAGAGCATTGATTTGGTTTACTTTATTAAATCAAATGAAATAATATCGTGGTTTTTGTAGCTCGTAGCCTTTAAACCTTGTCCTAAAAAAGTATACATAGTAAGTGTGTGTTTGGCTTGTGGGTGATGATTTATTTGTGATGTATTTGGTTTTTTGTATTTTGTATTTTGTTTTTCAATTTTAGGTAGAGTTTTGTATAAGAAAGGTGCGACCAAAAACGTTTTTAGATGGATAGATGCAATAAAATAAAAAATCATAAACCATAGATTGATAATTGAATTGAATATTCTTGATTATTCAGTTATATTATTTAGATGCCGAGAAAATATTTAGGGTCAAAATGAAGTGGTTGTGCATCTTTAAACAGTTGTATTTCTAAGCCCATAATAATTTTAGGTATTGACCATAAAAAAACATTTAATGCACATTTGGACAACACAAGAACATCAATAACGGGCTGTAAATCTAGCATTCCATCTACCATAGACCCCATATTTTGGCAAGTTAATAGCGGAATGGAAGTCAAATTTAAGCATGTAGAGATTATGTTTAATTCAAACAAACCATTAAATTAATAATTATATGTTTATATAGTCAACTGTCAATTAATTATTTTTATGTTCACAAATATGAAATTACACAAATGATAACATTAATAATGAAATCATCTATAGAAATTCTTTTGTTTCAATAGAACCAGCTTAAAAAGCATTCTAAATGAATGCTTGTGGTAGAGGATTGATGGGGGGTTAAGGTTAGTACTATAATCAATACTTGTTTTATTAATATTTTTTAAAAATTTTAGAAACTAATTATTTTACAAAAATGATTATAAGAGAAAATTCTAGTGCGACGATGCAAGCTCTAATGTGAACAGGTAAGTATAAAATCAAAGTGCAACTAGGTAAGTCTTAACAATTGAAGTTTAAATTTTTTGTTGAACTGTAGTATTTTTTTTGTTGTATCTTTTTATTTAGTGAATTTATGAAGTGATTTTAACATGTTTTTACCATATTAATTTTTTTTCTTCAATCATGTGTAGAATATTGATACATTATTTAAATATTTGTTATTAAAACTTGCTTTTGAAATCATGATGAGTTTTAAAAAACAGTGCATTTGATTAAAATAAATATTTTTATTGAATCAATAAATCAATGCCTTAATAAAGTAATGGAGTTTAAATTGGAGAGATGTATTTTTTTCTCATTTGAAATGATTGATAATTTTGAGAAACCTTTATTTTAGTTGCCATGTTATTTATATTAAAAAAACATGTTACTAATAAAATATTGTGTCATTGTTTTAAAGAATATCATGATTTCTTATGATTAGATTAGGAATTAGTTTATAGATAATTAGAATTTTTAAAATAATCTATCATTAACATTGAATAAAAATAAAATATCTATTTTTTAATTTTTAATTTTTAATTATTCTATATTTTTCTCTAGTTTATTATTCTCTTTTTTTATATAAGTTTGTAAAAATATTCGATTCATAATTTTTTTTATTTAAGCTTTCTCTCACAATAACACTAAGTTTTTTCCTTAAAAAGACAATGCTTTTCATAAAAAAAAATATTGTAGTCAAAATAATAAAGAAAATGCATGAATAAAAACACACTAGATTTTTTTAAAATATATATATGCTTTTTTCCTTTTTGGTTCAAATTATATTTTAATATTTTTTTATTCAAAGGACCATGATGCTAATAAAAATGTAGTTTTGTTGTTAAGAAAAAAAAATCACAAGAATCGGAAAAGAAAACTATGAAAAATACCTTTTTTTCTCATAATTTTATTCATTATCTTTCATTTGAATGCATATTTTTATTTTTATGATTTTATAATTAAATAAAAAATTAATTTAAAAAATCAAAACTATTAAACCTGTTAAGTTTTTTGACAAGTTAATTCGTGCCAATTAAAAATATTAAATCAACGTTGATTAGGAATTCTTTTTGAAAAAAGTCGAATAAGATTCCGATTGGGATGACCAAGTTTTTGACGTCTCTATCAACATTGGGTTCAAATTAGATTAAACTCTACGCAGATTAGTTTGAAATCCAACATTATCAAAAACCAGGTTTATATTGTGTATATTTCAGATTGAGGTGTGGTGAGAAGAGGTTAAATTTTTTTAAAAGATATAATTTTTTCTAAAAAATATATATATATAAAATCTTAATCACACCTTAATTTCGAGAAGATATTTAAAAGTATAATAATTATTATATTTTTAAAAAAATGTATTTAAAAATACATTAAATTATTTTTTTTTATTTTTAAAAAATTATTTTTAATATTAATATATAAAAATATAAAAATTAATTTTAAATAAAATAAATATTTTTTAAAAAATACAGTTTCGCCCCAGGAAAACAAATACAGCGTAAAAAAGCTCTCACGAGTCACGACAGGGCTGGGGCAACTAGCCAGTGGATATCTAATCAATAATCAGTGGGAAAAAAATCAAATGACGAATCTTACTTACACGCAAACATAAATTGTACGAATGATTACGAACAGTAAATATTCTCTCACTTTATCAAACTAATTTAAAGCCTCGATCTCACCGGTCCAATCAAGTATGATATTTTATTTACCATCATGGTGGTCCAATAATAAAAATTTAGAATTAAGAGGTTTGTTTTTTTTTGTCTCAGTTTTGAGCTCTGTAATTACTCATATGATGGCCACTGGAAACTTATATGGTCGTTAACTTCAGGGCCCATGAAATTAGTCGAGGTGTGCGCAAGATGGCCCAGACACCCATATTAAAACTAAAAAAGTATGATATTTTATTTAATAATTTAAATTATTAAATCAAGATAATTTTAAATTCAAATCTCACAATTTTTATTTATTTGATAAAAATTAAATATAAAATAATATGGATCTATATAAATTTTAAATTCAAAAAGTTTTTATTTAAAGAGATATGTTAGAGAATAATATAAATCATATCTAACACTTCACCTAACAGCTTAAGCCTTAAAGTATTGGATTGAGGTGATTATTTAACATTTTCAAGCCATGTTTTGTCTATTCATTTCTATTTGTCATTAATTAGTTTTTTATATTAAAATTTTAAATCAATTTATACATTAATAATTAAAAAAAACTAATTTTTTACCCTGTGATTTTAATAACATACTCTACATCAACGTGATAAAATTTCTTTGATACTGGTCTGAAATTTAAACGAAAAAAATAATGAATAAAACAAATTTCTTTCACCAACCATTAAACCTTTAAATTTATTTCGATACTGTTTGGTATCTTGTACTGCAGTATAATTATATTTTTAAATTTTTTATTTAAAAAAAAAAGCTTTGAATTAATATTGTTTTAATATTTTTTTATTTTAATATATTGATGTTAGGAATTAAAAAAATATATATTTTTTTTTTCATACGGTTTTTAATTGAAGAACAATATTTAACACACGTTTACTACATTAATGAAGCGGGTGGTCCTGAAGAAAGAAAACCACGTTTCAGAACTAGTGCTGCACTTTGGCATGCTCAAGTCCCTCCACACCACCCCCAACCACCACCACTAAATTCTTCCATTTATAGTTATAGTCCTGCTTTTAATTTCTTAGAAGCAAGAACTCCTCCATTTCCTCCTCTCTCTTAAAAACTCTGTTAAAAACGAGGTTTTCATGGCGTCACTGCGTTTGGCTTTCAACACCCAGAAAAGAACTCCACCGCCTCTCTCTAAAGGTCTCTTGCCAAGATACAACCTCAACAAACCTAAATCTCTCTTTCTTCTGAACAAAGCCTTTTCACCAAATTCTACAACTCTCAAGATCAAAGGCTCGTCTGTATCAAGTGCTTTAACTCCACAACTAAACGAAAGCACCCTAGTTAATGAAGAAGACGAGAGGCCTCTTAGCGAAATTTGGAAGGAAATTCAAGGCTGCAATGACTGGGAAGGACTACTGGACCCAATGAATTCCCATCTCCGCAAAGAAATCATTCGTTATGGAGAATTTGCACAAGCATCCTACGATTCTTTCGATTTTGATCCTCACTCCAAGTATTGTGGCTCCTGCAAATACCGAGGAGCTCAGTTCTTTGAAAAGCTGGATATGCAAGGCCATGTTAATTACCAAATAAGCAGATACCTCTATGCAACTTCAAACATCAACCTGCCAAATTTCTTTCAAAAATCCAAGCTAAGCAGAGTTTGGAGCACACACGCGAACTGGATGGGGTACGTTGCTGTCACTACAAATGAAGAAGAGATCAAACGGCTAGGGAGGCGCGACATAGTCGTTGCATGGAGAGGCACAGTCACATACCTAGAATGGATTTATGATCTCAAAGATATCCTTTGCGTGGCCAATTTCACAAACGATCCATCCATCAAGACTGAGTTGGGCTTTTACGATTTGTATACCAAGAAAGAGAATTCTTGCAAGTACTGCACATTCTCAGCTCGCGAACAAGTTCTGGCCGAGATTAAGCGGCTTCTTGATTACTACAGAGGTGAAGAAATTAGCATCACCATCACGGGGCACAGCCTCGGAGCAGCTCTGGCCACTTTAAGTGCTTATGATATTGCAGAGATGAGACTTAATTACATGGATGATGGAGAGTACAGGACTAGAATTCCTATCACGGTCTTCTCTTTCTCGGGTCCTCGTGTGGGAAATCTTAAATTCAAGGAACGGTGCGATGAGCTCGGGGTTAAGGTGCTGAGGGTGATCAATGTGCACGATAAGGTACCAACCGTGCCAGGGATTATTGCTAACGAGAAACTACAATTCCAAAGATACATAGAAGACAATTTGTCATTTCCTTGGAGCTACGCTCATGTCGGGGTGGAACTTGCATTGGATCACACCCATAGCCCGTTTCTACAGCCCACTAAAGATCTCGGTTGCGCACATAATCTTGAAGCTCATTTACACTTGGTGGATGGCTACCATGGCAAGGGCCAGCGATTTTGCTTGGCGACAAAAAGGGATATCGCCCTTGTTAACAAAAGTTGCGACTTCTTGAGGAGGGAGTATGGGGTTCCACCGTATTGGCGGCAAGATGAGAACAAAGGGATGGTGAGAAATGCTGACGGCCGGTGGGTTTTGCCGGAGAGGCCCAGAGCGGACGCTCATCCAGCAGATACGGCACATCACGTTGAACAAGTGCTCAAGAACATCGCTGGTTCTTCTCAGATGGAGGCTCTATAAGTATTGATGCTAATAGTGACTAAATTGAATGTGCTTGTTTGTCATCTTCATTTTATTGTGCTCTCATGAAGTACTGTATCCATGTCCTGTAATATCCTGTCAGGTTCATTAAGGGCCATGGTGTTTAATTTGCAGGGTTCAAGATCAAAACCAGAGGGTAAATTTTGCTGCCTTTTCTGCGTCACGCGTGACAAATCACGTCATCTTAAATCTTATTGTATTATATGGCCCTAAATAATCCCAACTCTAGGCGCTTTTAGTGAATATTGTAGTAATTCATTTTCTTTGATTTTTGAGATATTAGTGAATGTAATCCTTATGTGTTAATATAAATCACCCCGTGAAGAAATTGAGAAAATCTGCCCGTGGGTGATAAAAAAAATAAAAAATGGTCGGAAATGATTTTTTTTTTTCTTTTTACAGAGATGAGGTATAAACTCTCTTTTTTTTCCCCGGATGAAAACATCATTATTAGTTAATTACAGGTTTATCAACAATTTATGTTACATGTTAAATCAAGTTTATATAGAATATTGATGACAACATATATTAATTAATTATGTAAACTAAATAAGTTTGTAAATATTGATTTATCTTAAACTAATTAAATCTTTTTGTAGAACACTTAATACACACACACAAGACATTGATTAAATGACCATCTCAATGAAAACCATGGCCGATTAGCTAAAAACATTTGCTACGTTATAAGTAGATTATTTGTTATCATATTCTTTTTTAAAGGATGCATGATCACTTCTTGAACCGATTTTCGTATAAAAAGAAAAAAAATTGCTTTTTTTGGGTCAGATTTTAGATAAATTATATATATATATATCATGGGTCAGCTCTCCATAGTGTCAAGATCAAGTTCCAGATCAAAGAAAATTGCGAGAACGAACCTTTCGTTAGTAATTTAGTTTTAGTGTAAATAATTTATCTAAAATCTGACTCAAAAAAAGGAATTTTTTTTCTTGTTATACGAAAATCGGTTCAAGAAGTGATCATTCATCCTTTAAAAAAGAATATGATAACAAATAATCTACTTATAACGTTGCAAATGTTTTTAGCTAATCGGCCATGGTTTTCATTGAGATGGTCATTTAATCAATGTCTTGTGTGTGTGTGTGTGTGTAAAAGCCAAACAATCTTTTTGTAATATCTTTATTTTATCTTGCATGACATGATTTTGATTTTGATTTTGAAAGGCTCGATCGTGACTAGCTTCAAATATGGCATAATTAGATGCTCATGGCTACAACGTCCACTTACTAATCAAGATTTAGGATTTCTATAACAAAAAAATCAGGTTCAAATCACTGACAAAAGATTGATAATTTACGAACGGAAGAACTGCCCCGAATACCTGTTGATGAACCTCCGATTTCACCCAAAAAAAATGTGATAATTAATTAGTCGAGTTGCCTGTACGTGTTTATGAAGTCTTTGCTGCAATATTCGTCTCGTGGAATTAATACATGCTGGAATTAGATGGAATTTTTGTACATAATTTGTCGGATAAATATGGTGTTTCTCATTTTATTGAAGATAATGGAAAGTAGCTCAGAAGCCTCCACTCAACCACTCAAAATGGCTGGGGAAAAAAAAAATGGCTGGAAAGAATCAAAATACACATATAATCACTTGCCGGAAAAATTGGGTCAACTACAAGAAAAGGAAAACGTGATGCATCACCTAAACATGCCTCTCATTAGTTGCATCCAACGAATAAACCATGACAAAATATATGTACGCAAAGATATTGTTTTTATCTGTTTTATTTTTGTGTTTTAAAAATATTTTAAAAAAATTAATTTTTTATTTTAAATTATTGTTTTATATTTTTGGATTGTTAATTTGATGGGTTGATATCAAAAATAATTTTTAAAAAATATTATTTTAATACATTTTCAAGAAAAAATACTTTAAAAAACAACAATTACCACACCATCGCAAACACTTTCTCTTATCATTTCCAAAGCCATGCCTATGAATTCTAACCTGTGCTGGTTTCTTATCTCATGCATAAAATTTCAAAAAATAAAAAATAAAAACTCCCGTCATGAAAGTTTATGATAAAAAAAAGACATGCAGCTTAACTTCAAGAGGTATAGTTTAACTGGTCAGGTTTTAGATTTGCTTTTTAAAAATCATCAATTTGAGTTTCATAAATTTCAGAATTACTAAAAATTTATATTATCGTTAACTTTAGGGCCTGATCCGGATACCTTCTTTAATAATAATAAAAAAAAAATTCAGGGAGCCCAGGGATGTGGTCAAGAGGGTGCGCCTGTTCTTGAGTAGTCAACTTTCACTTTATGGCAGTTCCACTCTTCGACAGCCTCTTTGCGTGGAGGTTCTTGCAAGTTGTTTATAATTTTATAAACAATGACACGTCGAAGGTGTATATTTCAATCAATGAAAAGTTTTTATTCAATTGTGAACAAATTTATGAACACAAAATTCTTTGGTGCGCATAACTTTTGTTATTTAATTTATGAACACAAAATTCGTACATAAAAGTCAAATTACTTTCATAATGAAAGTATATGCTTCTTTAATATGAAAAGTTTTTTTTTTTTTAAACTGAGAAACTATCTTGACACAAATACACTAGAGCTTCTTTGTATATATATATAGTGTCGCACCCCAAAAAAATCAAAAAATCTAATATTGCGATTTGCGGGTTCGACTGACGAATTTTTTTTATTTTGGTTTGATTTGGTTCTTTGGAGTCGCCACCTAGTATTTTGGTCACTAGGAACCCTAACTGGTCTCAGAGATCGGGTACGGAGACTGGTTGCGTAAAGGGAAGGTATTAGCACCCCAAATACGCTCTACCTAAGGTAAGCTGCATTGTTTTATTGTCTGATAAAAAACTAAAGTGTTATTGTGTTTTCCTAGTTGTTGATCTGTCTATGGTTCAAGAAAAATCCTCCTCGGTAAGAAGGTCTTTTATCTTATCGGGTAAAATCCTAACTGTTCTAACGTCTATACCAAACTTTATTAATAATATTTAGGAATACATTTTACGTATAAATTCGTAATCCCAAATACTAAAAAAAAACAAAAGGATTTTTTTAGAATTTTTGAAATATTGGCCTAGTTCTCATGGCTTGAATAAACTGGTTATTAAAGCCAAAATGCATGTTAATACATATATTGTTTTGAAAATTTTCTTTGTTGTGTGAAAATATGATGTTATAATATTTATATATATATATTGAAGAGACTAGGCCATATTTTAAAACAAAAACAATTTTTGGAAAATATTTTTTTTTTTTTATGCTTTGACGAAAATCGGGTATTTTAATACTGAGCTTGTATCCTTACGGTATAAAAATACAACCCAATATTAATCCACTTTGATAAAAATATGCAGAAAAATCAACAACATTTTTAGGGAATTTTTAGAATTTTTTTGAAAGCAAAAAAACATTTTTTATTCTGAAAATCTTTGATATTTTGACGAAAACCAGGTATTTATAACACTGGTTTTGTATCTTTACGGTATAAAAATACAAACCGATATTGACCAAAATACAGTAATAAAATTACAGAAAAATCATAAATTTTTTGAAATAATTTTTGAAGAATTTTTATTTTTTTATTTTTTTTTAGGGCTGGACCCAGCTGGGCCCACGTGGCTGGGCTGAACCCAGCAGGCCTTCCCAGGTGGCGAATTATATTTCATGCGAACAGTGAAATAGCATTTCACTGTTCACGTGAATTATATTGGAAGTGAACAGTGAAATGGCATTTCACTGTTCGGGTGAACTATATTTCACTTGAACAGTGAAATGCAAGGAAATGGTGCACAACGACGAGAAGGGGGACAAACCTGGTGGCGGAAGCGATGTTGAAGACGATGGCGAACACTCCCAGTGATGCTGGTGGCGGTGGAGAGGAAGCCAATGACGGCTCACGGTGGTTCTGAGGGTGGCAGTGGTTGGGAAGCTCGATGACAGCAGCTGTTTTCTCTTCTTCTTCCCTTTTGCAGAGGCGTTGCTTCTTCTCTTGGTTTCCTTCAGTCAGCAATGTTCTTCCCTCTCTATGGCAGCTTTGTGGAGGCGCTGGTAGTGGTGGCCGGGGAGTGACTTGGACGGTGGTCGGTGACTGTGGAGTGTGGTGTTCAACATTTCTTCCTTTTCTTCTCTGCGTTCCTCTTTAGCTACTTTTTTTTTTCTGTGTGCTGGGTTGGGCACTATTTATAGAGCCAGTGGGCGTGGCTTCACCGTGGAGCCAAAGAGCGGGTCGGGGAGCGGTTGTCGGGGAAGCGGCTCATGTGAACAGTGAATATGTCTGATGTGAACAGTGAATAGCATTTCACTGTTCACGTGAATTATATTTGATATGCACAGTGGGTTAGCATTTCACTGTTCATGCTAATTATATTCTATGTGAACAGTGAATTAGCATTTCACTGTTCACGTGAATTAGCATTTCACTGTTCACGTGAATTATATTTCGCTTGAACAGTGAATGCAAGGAAATGGTGTATGCACCTAGACTTCCAATTTTAAGAATAAAATTCAATTGCGTCCCTGCCAAATTCGGTACCCGTCTCTCTTGTTGGCCGTCTTTTTCACTTTAGTCCTTGGTTTCTGATTTATGCAATTGAACCCTCAATTGATTAATAAACTTTCAATTTCTTGAATTAAGCCCCTGAACCGAATAATTGCAGCCCCTCCATTTACGCGCCTCTTCCAATTTGGTCCCTGGTTTCGGATTTTCTTAATTAAGTCCCTAATTGGCCCTTAAACTTCAATATTTATGCAATTAAGCCCCTGATTTGACCCAATAAATTCCTAAAAAATATATTTCGGCCCCAAAACTTAAATTTCTTCTAATTAAAGCCCAAATTGACTTAAAAATCAATTTTTCTGGCAATCAAATCTTCTATAAATTCAAATAAAAATCCAATTAAATCCATAAACATCCAAATTTGGGTTTTTCTCCTCAAAATTCAAATTTTCCTTCTCAATAGGGCTTTCATCCTTTAAGAATATTTGTCAAAAATTCAATCCTTGTATTTTTAAAATCCTTGACCAATTTTCTGACTGTTTCCTGAGCGCTTCTGCCTTCTGTTATTTTTTCTAAACTCTTTTGGCTATTTATTTTATTTTTCATGGGGACCCAAAAATGGGTTACAACATATAGCATGAAGAAATTTTAATAAAAAATTATTATGATTTGAAAATCAAGTCTTAATAATAATAATAAAAGAAAAAGTTATTCCTTGATGATATTTATGTGACAATATGAAAAATAATTAATTAATTAATTTGAATCACTTCTATAAAAAAAAATATATGATATTTATTCTCATTGAATAGTTATGGGAAATTTAAAAAACAATATGTATATTAGGTTTTTATGTAATTATTTATAAAATAATTGCTACCCTATCATTAAAAACGTATAATATTATTTAAAAAATATGGCATCGTGGTATATATTTTAAAATACAATTGTAATTATTTCATTAAAGATTATTTTATTTTATCAGTATTATCCTCCATTGTTAATATTACTTCTTTTCTTTGTGATAGTAAAATATATTTTTTTTAGCAGATTTGGATATTAATTGACCTTATATCGCTTTTTTTTTAGATAATTTGAAAAACGTACTTAGTGTATAAATTCTCTTGAGTATTTGCTTTAATTTTTTAAAAAATCATATGGGTTCATCCGGTATGATCTAGTCGACTTAACATTTTCAAAGACAATTCAGATAATCAACAAAACATTGTTTGACTAAAAAAATCTGAGATAATATTTTTTTTAATATCAAGACAATAACATATTGGGTCGACTCGGGTTAATTAGGTTAACCTGATAAAATCCACAATTTAAGTCATGGGACCATAATAATCCTATAGAAAGTAAATCAAAACAAATTATGAAATCCGATTCTCAATCAATTAAATATTAAAAAATAAAATTGTGAAAAATCATATTTAACTCGTCAAATAAATTACCTGGATCAGAAAACCAGAATAACTTCATAGAAAGTAAATCAACAAAAACTATAAAGTTATATTTTTAATAAATTTAATTTTACATGATAAAATTAAAAAAATATATATATGTTTTTTATAAAATAAAATAGTAATTTATAAGAAAGTAAACAGTTACTTCACTTCTCCTTTCGTTAATTAATTAATAATTTGAGAAGCTTTCAACAATATTTCCCATATTGATAGATACTTCACTATAGGTGCTCACATTTAGAAGTCTATCTAGGTTATTGACTTGTCCTATGTTTCGTTCAAGTTAAATTTTTTTTGAATATAAAAAATTATTTTGATATTATTAATTTTTTTAATAAAAAAAACTTTAATTATATAAGGATTGATTTGATATGACCGGGTTGATTTTTTAGGTCTAAAAGCAACTCGGTCGACCCGTAAAAACCTAACTTGACTCTTTTTTTTTTAAATGATATATTTTTTTAATATTAAGATAACAACATAGTGATTGACTTGAATCAACTCAAGTTAACATGTCAAATTCACAACCCGAGTTATGAAACTATGATAACTTAACAATAAGAAAATCAAAATAAATTATGAAGCTTTATTCTCAATCAACCTATTTTTTATTTTTTATTTTTTTTTGGATTCAAGGAAACCCCACCCCCCGAAAAACTCACTTTGTGGCCTCAGTTGAGCTAGTAAAACCCCGGTTGTCCTAGACTCTTACAAGAGATGCACGTCCTGACTCGAACTCGAGACCTGCTGTGCAAATCTCAAGCCCTTTACCACCACGCCACGCCTCTTGGGGACTCAATTAACTTAATGTTAAAAGATGAAATTGAAAAAATCAATTAAAAAATGACTTGGAAAAGCGACCTGAGTTAACATGTCAAACCAACGACCCGGGTCATAAAACAAAGATAGCTCTATAAAAAGCAAATAAAAAAAATTACAAAATCTAATTTCTAATCAACTTCATGTTGAATGATGAAATTAAAAAAAAACATAAAAAAATGACTTGAGCCAATCCGTCAAAATCATGATTCGTGTCATGAGACCAAAATAACCTCATAGAAAGAAAATAAAATAAATTACTTGATTTAACCCAGTTTAACTTGTCAAATCCGCGACTCTAGTCATGAGATTGAGATAATCCTATAGATAGCATATCAAAATAAATTATAAAGTTCAATTCTTAATTAATCCTGTCAGACCCAATGTTTAACAATGAAATTTGCTAAAAACAATTAATTAAAAAATGACATAAAAATAAGTAAAGTCAACTCGGGTTAACCCGCCAATCATTATTTTCTAGTCATGAGGCCAAAATAACGCAATAAAAAATAAATCAAAATAAATCATGAGACCTAATTAACAATAATACACAATATTAAGTGATGAAATTGAGAAAAAAAAGTCAAATAAAAAAAACCGAGTCAATTGAGTTAACTTTTAAAATTCATGACCCGGGTCATGAGACAGGAACAATTCAATAAAAAGTTCATGACTCGGATCATAAGATTGATATAATCTCTTAGCAAAAAAAATCCGATTTAACTAGGGTTAAAATATCAAAACTTGCAATCATAATCATAAGACTAAGATATCTTAGTCCAAAGAAAATATAAAACCGATTAAAAAATAAAATTAATATTAAAAAAAAATAGTGAATAGTATTTTAAAAAGGATTACTTAAAAACTTCTTCTCTGAGTATTTTTTTTTTTGGTTAATTTTTAATGCCCTCACTTGATTTGGAGAAGACGTCAAACGTGTGTTTCTCGTGAAAATCAAGAGACCTTTGTTTACGCGTTAAAAGTTGCGTTTAAAATAAAACGCAGGAGCCAAGTGTTTGGTAAAGGAAAAATCACTGATATTGTTCATGGGTCCCATCAATTTTTGTGTTTGAAACGCAGGGTTAAAAGAAGCAGCTGAAGGCTGCTTTTCTTGCACTGTTCACTTGCACCGTGGTTTTGTTGTTTTTTTTAGTGGTATGTTTTTTAATTTTTTTAAAAATTAGTTTCGGTGAATTTTATACCTGATAATATTTTATCTAATTTTATTATACGCTAAAAATATTATGAAAACTGTAGTTCTTGTCGGATGTATTTTGTACGTAATGGAATTGTAGATGATTTTATGGAATAATAAAAAATATTTTATATTAAATATAATTTATTTCATGATGTAATAGCAATAGTTAAATTCACAATATTCAAATTAAAAATTATCAATATTAATATATATTTTTTAAAATTATTTTATAACCTCAATTTCAAAAGCATTCTTAACCAAACATATTAAACTACTTTTTGTTCAACCTCAATTTCAACCACAATTTTAAACAAACACCTATTTTTTCAAACCAACCTCAATTAAAAATATTTTTTATAAAATAAATTTTTTCAAACCACAACAGCTACCGCAATACCAAACACTCTTAGAAACACGTATGCAACACATGTTTTTTTATAACAAAATCCAACCAAATTGGAGAAGATCATTGTCTCAATCTCTATAAACATATATTTATTTCAACGAAAAGGTATTTGATCATCAAGAATAGAATAGTTACTAGTGAAAAGGTGGTATTTATTTAGAACATTTGTTTTGTCAAAAATTTAAATTTGTTTTTATTTAAATTTATTTTTTTAATATTTTTAAATTATTTTAATTTGTTGATATTAAAAATAAATTTTAAATAATGATAGTAATAAATATGATTTTAAAAAATAAAATATTTTTAAACACATTTGTTTCCTTGGATATCGATTAGGAAAGGTTTGTTTTGACAACTCATCAAAAGTTAAAAATAAAATAATATATGTAATTTTTTATAAGCGGTAATAATTTTTTAAAAATATATTTTTTATTTAAAAATATATTAAAATAATTTTTTAAAAATTTTAAAAATTTATTTTTAATATTAATATGTTAAAAAATTTAAAAAATAAAACATAAAAACAATTTAAAATAAATAAAATCATTTTTTAAAAAAAGATACAGTCCACTAAAACAGGGTTATAAAGCATTTTTGCAGCATGATTAACCCATAAATGGCCGAGGTTACCCGAGCTAAATTATTTGCTCTCGGTGTTAAGTATGAGTCGGTCCAAGGAAATATTTTCTCTACAAGAACTGAAATCAAATTCAAAACACTCATATCAATACTTAAGAAATTAAAGATGAATTGCATAACCATTTGATCTAAAGGTTTTTCACACACTATATGTGTGTGTGATTGATATTTTATTGTCATAATTATGTTAAATTGTTGAATAGTATTTAAAATTAACAAAAATATTTATAAGTCGTGGTGTATTCATTGTTCACGAGCTCCCAAAACAATGTGCACCACCACAATATTTTTTTAAAAAGATTGTGTTTTTTTATTTTATTTTAAAAAAAAAATTCAATTTTATCTTTAGATTGTTCATTGTTTCATATGAGGTTGAGAAATTACTTTGATTGGCTTGTTGTGGAGTGCTTGCGTTGGCAATAATACTTTCTAGTATTTAGTTAATGCTTGATTTCAAAAAAAAAAACATTTATGTTGCTTAAAAAAAACAATGAATGGTGTAAGGATCTAATTTGATATTAGAAAAAAATATATATAGCCCTTTTTTAGTTCTTGAAAGGAAGAATATAAAAACCAGGTATCAAAATCAAAGAGAAGAGTAAAACAAGAGGAAAAGAAAGTAAAGAATAATGGGTTGTTGGAGTCATACTGAATCTGCATCGCCACCACATGTCGCCCTGGATATAATTTCTTACCGAGACAATTCCAACAACACCAAAAAAAGCCATCATAACTCAAAGAAAGCCGCACACGCCTCTTGATGCAACAACTTCCTCACACATTGGTCATTAGGTACACACTCCAAGTAATTTTTTTTATTTGTCCATATTTCCTTGACAACTATTCAATTTACATCCCATTCATGCCCAATAAAGGCCTAATCAATGAAAAAATAAAAGGAATAAAAAAGAAAGAGACAAATGGTCATATCAAATTAGATCATTGTGGTCATGTTCATGATAAAAGACCTAACCAGTGTTGTTTTTAAAACATATTTTTCTTATAAATAGTCAAGGAAAGTATTTACTAGGTTGATCAATTTACCAATGAATCCACCAAGTCGATGGGACCACACTTGATCAACTTTCACAATGTTTACTTCCAAACTCAATCGAGCTAGCAATTGGGTCAACAAGTCACCGTGATAACTCACTGAGCTTGACTTGGCTTAATAACATCATTGAGATAATGTTTGGAAACACGGTTGAGACTGCGTTGCCTAAAAATTTAATTTTTTTTTGCTTAAAATTATTTTTTTATATTGTTTTAATGCATTTTTGTAAAATATATTTTTTTAAAAAATATATATTATTTTAATATTTTTCTAAATAAAAAATACTTTAAAAAATATTGATCATGCCTTTTTCCCAAACTTATCCACTTGTCTTTCCATTTTTCTATTTTTCAAGAGAAAAAAAAAAAGGAAAAGGAAAAGAAGCACAAAATTCATGAAAGAAGTAGGTTATAACAAACTATAATTACATTCATGAAGGATTAAGTTAAATAATTAACTCAAAAATAATAAACACCCATGAGCAATTTTGAGTGCCTCAACTTATCTAATTTTTATAATTGAATGTGTGATTTTTAATTTTATTTACATGGATATCTGATTATATCATACAGTAAAGTATCTCAATGAATATGTAAGTTAAGTGATAATAAGGATATTAAAATATGAGATAACATATATTAGATTATAAACTATATATAGGAAAAACATCATATGCTTTTCAAACTATATTTTAGATCTTTTATTCTAAGCCTCGTTTGACATTGCATTCCCAAAAAATATTGGGCAAAATGTATTATTTTTGTTTTAATGTTTTTGAAATGTTTTAGTTTGCTAATATTAAAAATGATTTTTAAAAAAGAAAAAATTATTTTAATAAATTTTCAGATAAAAAATAATTATTACTACAACTCTCAAACACCTGTATAATTTCTACACTTTACCCATTACGTGATTTGTTGACTCAATAATGTTTCAAACACCATCCTGACATCTATTAAATGTTATCATTTTATTTTACACATTGATATTTAAGCTACTGTTTGACATTACGTTTTAAATAAAAGCTGGGAAAATTTTGAATTTGTTTTACCTACATTTTTTTTTTTTATTTTACACTCGAAATCACCATATCCTAGCACATTAGCCAGAAAATCTCAGGTAATAAATCAATTGTATACGCCTGGAGACACTCAGGGCCGAAATGGGCTGGCCGACCAGACAAGGTCAAGTTGTAAGCCCAGATTTTTTATAACCCCCACAGGCCACAAGTCCTAGGCATTGCCACCCTTCAAGCTAGATGAAAGGTTCAGGGAGTTTTTTGCCTCGTCGACCGAAGAGTCATAACTACAAAAAACAGTGAAGTTCTTTTGCCAGATAAATCGAAGAAGCCAATATTTAATTATTTATGTTGTTTCCCTGTTGTAGATGATGATACTGTGTTTTCAAAAAAAAAAAAAACAATTTACCTGCTTAAAGTTGATAAATAATGGGATGTTTGGGGTTGTGGTAATTATTGTTTTTTAAAGTAATTTTTTTAAAATTATATTAAAATAATTTTTTTTTATTTTTTAAAAATTATTTTTGATATCATCATATCAAAATAATTTAAAAATATTAAAATATAATTTTAAATTAAAAAAATTTAAACTTTTATAAAATGTTATTTAAACCACGTTCTCAAATTATGTATAAATTAAAAAATTATAACTATTAAAATTTTAA
This sequence comes from Populus davidiana, assembly GCA_030145905.1. NCBI lineage: Eukaryota > Viridiplantae > Streptophyta > Magnoliopsida > Malpighiales > Salicaceae > Populus > Populus davidiana. The sequence continues at coordinate 9,468,162 of CM057797.1, forward strand.
ATTCAAAGTAAACAAAAATTATTAAACCTAATCTTACCTAATAAGTTAGCTGGTCTCACCCACCAAGATAGCTCAGAATCGCTGATGATTCATTCTCAATCTTTTATATTCTTGTAATTATATGATTTGTTGCCCCATAACTTATGCCAAGTGTTAAAAAAATGAATTCATTTTATATTACTTTATATTCTTATTCTTGTTATTATATGATGTGTGGCCGCATAACTGAGACCAAGTGTTGCAAAAATGAATTCAACTTTAATTTAAAAGGTCAACTCGCAAAATCTGATTAAAATTTAATTTAATTTTTAAATATTGACATTTGTTTAAAAAACAATTATATTTATTAATCCAAATCAACGAACCCACCCCCATCTGCCACGTCATGCCGAGCCGGGGTTTAATTACATTGCTGCGGAGGACTCCTGACCATATTCTTGCACTTCAATTCGCTGTCGAGGAGTGGAGCGGCAACCAGAGTTGGCTGTGGCCAAATTCCTTTGTCTAAGAAAGTGGGAATAAAATAGTAGTGGTGATTTCGAGTCCTAACTCTGACTTCCCAAGTTTTGGGTGTCGAATCAGCTACAAGAAAGTGTTTGTTTTTAAGGTAATTTATGTGATTGTGGAAAAAAAACAAAAAGTATGATTCCATGTAATTAGTTGGATTTAAATATTTATTTGACAAAAATTATTATTGAAATTTATGTACAACAAAATATATATATAAAATATCTGGTAGTTATGTGGTTGCGATTGCTTTTCAAAGTGTTTTTTATTTGAAAATATATTAAAATAATGTATTTTTATTTTTCAAAGTGCTTTTAATGTTATTTTTTTGTCTGTTTATTTATTATTATTCTATTTTTTTAATTATATTATTTAAATTACCAATTGAAACGATGATTATGATCTAGTTAACGATCTTTATTTTTTTTTCTTTAATATTCTTTTTACCTTGAAAATTCTTTTAGCCGCATGCAACGAATCTAATTAAATCTTGTTTAATATTACGGTAGAAATTGTTTATTAAAATATTTTTTGTTTGGAAATTTATTGAAATAAAATTTTTTTTTTTTTTAAATTTTATTTTTAATATCAGCACATCAAAACGATATAAATTTATTAATTTGAAACCAACAAAAATAAAATATTGTTTTAAAAACACAAAACAAACATTGCTTTAATTTGAATTTTATTTTAGAACAAACATGTATTCTTCCAAAAACAAACAGTTAAAAAGAAAATGCCACTTACACTGTTTTTCTATGTTTACAGATTCGGATCCAGAAAGAGAAATCAGAATCCAAACGAGGTCGAAAAGCTGGGGTAGTCCCAACAACCCTCGACAGTCCACCATACAAAGCCAGAACAGGTTCCACGCGTCTTTGGCATCGTGCACACACGCTCCCTTCAACATTGTGATCGTGTGAATTGTTTCATATAACAATCCTGTGAACCTTGAAAAACATATACATTTGATGACATTAATTTTCTCTTTTTTTTCAAAAAAGTATTCCACTTTCTATTTTTATAAGTAATTTTATTAATTCTCATTTTATTATATTGATTAGGTACTAGATTGAGTTTATTCTTTTTATGTCATGTTTAAGAACAAGATGCAAATTACGTTTTATAAAAGTTTAATTTTTAAAATAAAATTATTATTTTTTTGTGTTTTAAATTGTTTTGATGCACTAATTTAAAAATAATTTTTTAAAAATAAAAAATTATATTATTTTGATACATTTCAGTATGAAAAGCACTTTCAAAAACAATAACAACTACACTTCAAAACAGACCTAAAAGAGAAAATCAGGAATTGAAATACTCCAAAGAAAAAAAAAGTTGGAATTTCTTGATTTATAAAAAAATCAAGAGTTAAGGTACTCCGATGAGAAAATTATACACTTAGATCATACTTTTCTCTACCTAACACTCAATTTCATATTATTAGAATGCATCTTAAAAAATAAGTTAGGTATGTATACTTTTCAATACAGGCAGGAAGGATTGAAGAATAACAACTGAAACTTTCTATATGCTAATGAACGCTAGAGAATAGAAGCATGTTTTATATTTTAGATGGTTAAAAGTGAGTTGAGGTAGATTGTAGTTTAGAGTTTAATTTGTTTATTAAATTTTATATTGGTTTTGCTCGATTATTAAATTGTTCAAACAAGAATAATGAATCATCTAAAAATATTTATATATGTTTGGTTAAAACTGTGGTTGAAATTGAGGTTAAACAAAAAATAGTTTAATGTGTTTGGGTAAAAGCAAAGTTTTTAAATCCGGCCCGGTCCAAGGCCTGAGTTCCAAGTTTTGACGAGGTCAATCTCTATTTTTTAAACAATCAAAATGACGTCATTTTAGTAAAAAAAAAAAAAAAAAGTTAACGGGTTGTAACCGGGTGTTGCTAGGTCAGCCAGGTCATGACTTTTTCTATTTTTTCTTCAATTCGGCCCGGTTCCAGCCCCGGGTCCTAGGTCGACTTGTTGAGCCGGGTTTCAAAACTATGGTTAAAAGAATTTTTTTCAAATTGAAGTTATAAAATAATTAATATATATATATATATATATATATTAATATTGATGGGTTTTAATTTAAATATTGTAGATTTAGCTACTGCTATTACATTATGAAATAAATAATACTTATATCAAATATTTTTTATTGTTTCATTAAACTATCTAAAATTTTATCAATTACGAAATCCATCTGACAAGAACTACAGTTTCTTTGGTTTCTTAAGCGCGCAACAATATCAAGTAAAATATCATCATGAATAAAATTAGGATTATGATCAAATCTCGTAAATGTTACGTCATCAAGTAATCTCCTTCTAATTTTTTTAGTAAATTAAAATTAAGAATAAAAATTAAAATTAAATTTTTTTAACTAAATCAAACTTGATTTAATATATTTAATTTTAAATCGAATCTGGTCCGACTGAAACCGTGGAGAGTGACTCCACTGGTCCTGATCTGGCGTAATAAGTTAGCTGGTCTAGCACACCAAGATAGCTCAGAATCGCTGATGATTCATTTTCAATCTTTTATATTACTTTATATTCTTGTAATTATATGATGTGTTGCCCCATAACTTATGCCAAGTGTTAAAAAAATGAATTCATTTTATATTACTTTATATTCTTATTCTTGTTATTAAATGATGTGTTGCCGCATAACTGAGGCCAAGTGTTGGAAAAATGAATTTAACTTTAATTTAACAGGTTCAGCTCGCCAAATCTGATTAAAATTTAATTTAATTTTTAAATATTGACATTTAAAAAAAAAAACTTAAAATAAAATTATATTTATAAATCCAGATCAACTAACCCACCCCCATCTGCCACGTCATGCCGAGCCGGGGTTTAATTACATTGTTGCGGAGGACTCCTGACCATATTCTTGCACTTCAATTCGCTGGCGTGGAGTGGAGCGGCAACCAGTGTTGGCTGTGGCCAAATTCCTTTGTCTAAGAAAATGGGAATAAAATAGTAGTGGTGATTTCGAGTCCTGACTCTGACCTCCCAAGTTTTTGGGTGTCCAATCAGCTACAAGAATGTGTTTGTTTTTCAGCTAATTTACGTTGTTATGATTTAAAAAAATAAATTTTTTAAAAAATATAATTATATATAATTAATTAAATTTAAATACATGTTTTGTAAAAATTATAATTAAAATTTATATATAGCAAAAAATATATATAAAATATTTGTTAATTGTGTGATTCCGGTTATTTTTTAAAGTGTTTTTTATTTGAAAATGTATTAAAATAATATATTTTTATTTTTTAAAGTGCTTTTTAATGTTATTTTTTTTATCTATTTTTTTAATTATATTATTTAAATTACTAATTGAAACCATAACTCCGATCTAGTTAACAATTTTTAATTTTTTTTTTTTAATATTCTTTTTATCTTTAAAATTCTTTTGGCCGCAAGCAATGAATCTAGTAAGAGCCTGTTTAATGTCATAGCAGAGATTGTTTTTTAAAGTATTTATGTTTGGAGATGTATTGAAATAAAATTTTTTATTTTTTAAAATTTATTTTTAACATCAATACATCAAAATAATATAAAAATATTAATTTGAAACAAATAAAAAAACAAAATATTTTTTTAAAAATACAAAAACAAACATGATAATTTGAATTTTATTTTAGAACAAACATGTATTCTTCCAAAAACAAACTGTTAAAAAGAAAGTGCCACTTGTTTTTCTATGTTTACAGATTCAGATCCAGAAAGAGAAATCAGAATCCAAACGAGCTCACACAGCTGAAAGCTGGGGTCGTCCCAACAACCCCGACAGTCCACCATACAAAGCCAGAACAGGTTCCACGCGTCTTTGGCATCGTGCACACACGCTCTATTCAACATTGTGATCGTGTGAATTATTTCATATAACATCTTGTGAACCTTGAAAAACATATACATTTGATGACATTAATTTTCTTGTTATTTTTTCAAAAAACTAGTTCACTTTCTATTTTTATAAATAATGTTATTAATTCTCATTTTATTATATCACTAGACTGAGTTTATTTTGTATGCTTAATCTATGTTTCGTAACACAGTATAAACATTCTATAAAAATTTAATTTTTTTTGTTAAAAATTATTTTTTTTATGTGTTTTAAATAGTTTTGATACGTTAATTTTAAAAAAATAAAAAAATATATCATTTTAATATATTTTAATACAAAAAATATTTTAAAAAGTAATTACACCCATGCTCTCAAACAAGCTTCAAGTGAGGAAATCAAGAGTTGAAATACTAAAAATAAAAAAAATGTCTTGATTTATAAAAAAAGTCAAGGGTTATGATACTCCGATGAGAAAATTATACACAGAGCATACTTTTCTCTACCTAACACTCAATTACATATTATTAGGATGCATCTCAAAAAATAAGTTAGGTATGTATACTTTTCAATACAAACAGGAAGGATTGAAGAATCATAGCTGAAACTTTCTGTATGCTAATGAACGCTAGGGAATAGAAGCATGTTTTATATTTTAGATGGTTAAAATGAGTTGAGGTAAATTATAGTTTAGAGTTTAAATTGTCATATATGTTTTGCTTGAATAATTTTTATATTGATTTTGCTCGATTATTAAATTGTTCAAACAAGAATATATATATATATAAAAAACAAGGTCATTAAAATATATAAAAATTAAAAAAAACAACATAAAATCATGTCAAATAAGGTCATGTCACAAATCATAATTTAAAATGTTATTACTTGTATATACCTCTTTAAAGGAGTTACAACTAATTAAATGAACACATAAATAAACTAGAAAAACCTTAAAATAAAGAAAAAAGTAATAAAAGTCCAAAACAAATTGGAAAAAATAAAATTATCAAGTGTATTATTTAATTTTCTTAACTAGATAGAAAAAAATACTTTTTTCTTGAAAACCTCTTGCATTAGTCTTCATGGGTCAAAAGTCTTCGAGTTTAAACTATTAATGTCTTGATCCTATAAATGTCCAATCAAAGCTCTTCAATATTCTTTATATCTTCATTTCGAGTGTATAATAATTACAGACATTAATTTTAGCCTTTTCATCTTAGAATTTGTATATGGAACAACAATTAGTAAATTATTCGCTTTCATTGGTTTTTAGAGTAATAAAATGTAAACCTCAAACTTGTTTCATTGATATATATTTTATCCCCGTAATCCTTGAACACGTTTATATTTTTTATAATAGTAATCTTGCAATCAAAATAATCAACTTAGTTTAAATAATTTTTTTTGTCGAGCATCTTTTATGTTTTCCTTGCACTTAGTATTTAAATTATTAATGATATCATTATTATCATTATTGTCACTAAATACTATTATCATGAAAATAAAATATCATAATTTAGTGAAGAATACCAATTCACATTTATCTTATTATGGACAAGATCATCAAAATCTCAACGGTATTCATCTTGATTAAGAAGTTGTCTACTATACTCATGCACCTGAAACGAGTTATCAAAACTAGTCATAGTTTATGATCACACTTTTCACGATCCTGAAATTTTATCTTCTTCATCTCCATAAATTAATAGGATAATTCTTCAACTTGCTTCTATAACTTTGTTGCTGCTAATCAACGAGTCAATTTTATAATTTGTTTTTTCATGTCTTTTATTACTAAATCCTGAATGTTTTTTTTTTCGAGGAAGAAACACCTATCCTTTCTTGCATAAGTATGTTTTATTTTGCAACCATCTTTTTATTAATAATTATTCAACAACACAAAATAACTACTCATCAGGAATAATTGAGCTTTAATATCAACTGACACAAATAAAAATAACACAAGATATACAACAAAAATAGACAACATAAAATTTTGTCTAATAATATCACACCACAAAGCCTGATTCAAAATTAATTGCCGGATATTTTTCTTTAAGTAGTTTCTATCTTTAAGAGTTTTCCTTTAATAAACCCGTAAAGTAGCATAAACAAACTATTAAATTTGAAAATAAAGAAAAAGTAATAAAATATCAAGAAAAATAAATTTATTAAGCATGCTATTTAATTTTATAACTAAATAGAAAAAAAAATAATAAAGGAAAAAAAAATATTTTTTTAAACTACCATCAAGAACCTTTCTTAAAATAAAAAAAAAATAACTTTCGCTAGTTGTTTTCCATTCATATGTAATAACGCTTCCATACATATTCTAAAAGATTTTAAAATATTTAAATTAAGCTGAAAAACTTCAATTTTCATGAAATTAGATTAAAGAGACGGGGGAATTTACTAGCATGCTAGTATCGAGATGTTCGTTCAGTTATTAAAGAGACTTTTCTAACTTTTCAAGTTTAAATTTTGAGATAAGTATTTTTTTTTAAAAATCATTTCTCTTAATACTTCAACGGTAAGTTTTTAAATCTATTTGAAAAAAAAAATATTTTTGATATGCAAACGGGTTGAATAACATTTTTAATTATCAAATAAGATAACATCGAGGTATTGGTGTCACAACGTCTATTTATTTTTGTGTTTTAAAAATATTTTTGAAAAAAATTAAAAAAATTTATTTTTTTTGTTTTAAATTAATATTTTTTTTGTGTGTTTTCAAATCAATTTGATATGCTGATGTTAAAAATAATTTTTTAAAAACAAAAAAAATATTATTTTGATGCATTTTCAAATGAAAAATACTTTTAAAAATATTATTACTTGGATTTCAAACGTCACGTGTTAAAATAAATGTCAGGAAACTATTTCTACATTTTTTTTTAATTCAAAATGGATTAAACACAGTGCCCCATCAAAATAAAATATTAACTTGTTGTTAGCAAACTACTTATAAATTTTATGAAATGTATTAAAACAAGTGTCCCAGCAGAATAAAATACTCACTCATTGGCTCTTCGAGAAAAAATAAAAATAAAAATCCAAAAGTCATATGCACAGCACACCCGCGCCATAAAAAAATTACATTTTATAATTCATTTTGATGATTATTAATAGAGAATGGCGTTACATCGTCGTTATACTTGAGAGGTGGATGGTATGACGGCAAGTTGAAGGTTGGAAAAAAAACAGCGGGCATGGTTCATAATTTATCATTTCGGTATTATTTAACATTGTAGTTTAATTATATATTTTTTAAAAAATTATTTTTTATATAATGGTATAAAAAATAAATCTTGAAAAATAATAATAAAAATATTATTTTAATATATTTTTAATTAAAAATCACTTTAAAAAAACAAAATTTTACCACATTTCCAATCATGCGCTTGGTGTTGTAATAGATTTTGTGGTTGTGGTTTGAAAAAAAATATTTTACAAAAAGTATTTTTAGTTGCGGTTGGTTTATTATTTATATATGTTCGGTTAAAACTGTGATTGAAATTGAGGTTAAACAAAAAGTAGTTTTATATGTTCGGTTAAAATAATGCTTTTCAAATTGAAGTTATATATATATATTAATGAGTTTTAATTTAAATATTGTAGATTTAATTATTGTTATTACATCATGAAATAAATAATACTTATATCAAATATTTTTTATTGTTTCATTAAACTATCTATAATTTCATCACGTATGAAATCCATCCGACAAGGACTATAGTTTCATTGGTTTCTTAAACGCGCAACAACATCAGGAACAAAATTGAGATTGTGATTAAATTCTGCAAATACTACGTCATCAAGTGATTTCCTTCTAATTTTTTAAATAAAACACAATTAAAAATAAAAATAAAAATATATATTTTTTAAACTAGATCAGACCCGATTTAATACATTTAATTTTAAACTAGACCTGGTCTGACCAGAATAGTGGAGAATGACTCCACTGTTTACATGAATAGTGGAGTCACTTTCCACTGAGCTGATTTCCACAAATATGTGGTTTTAACAAAATTTGAATGAGTCCCACGTGAATAGTTAACTATGTTTTATCATTATCAAACATTTAACATTTGTGATTTGCTTTAAAAGCTGCGGCAGTCGCAACCGCAACCGCGTAAACAAACGGTAATCCTAATACTTTTTACTTTATTTTATCCAGTTTTATATAAAAAGTAATTAACTGCCTGCCTCACTTACCCCTTGATTTTCTTATCCTAAACTATGATAAATAAATAAATAAATAAAGAATAGGTAACTATGTTTTATCATTATCAAACATTTAACATCTGTGAGTTACTTTAAAAGCTGCAGTAGCCGTAACCGCGTGAACAAACAGTAATCCTAATACCTTTTACTTTATTTTATCCAGTTTCATATAAAAAGGAATTAACTGCCCTGCCTCACTCACCCCTTGATTTTCTCATCTTAAACTATGAAAAATAAATAAATAAATAAATAAATAGCATCGATTGACTATAACAATAACAATAAAGAAAGGAGAGTGGATCTCAAATGCTTGGCTGGGGACTTTGACAGCGAACCCGAGTCTGAACCCTCGAATTGCCCTTTAAAATACTCTCCTCTCTCAAGTCTCACCAACCATTACCGACACCTACCCCACCGAAGTAGTCATATTTCAAATCTCCAGCGCCGAGCTATAGACAAAACTACATAGGAAACATCAAAGAAAAAACAAAGTCAAGTTTTTAGTACTCCTCGATGCATCATCACTCCCTATAAAGGCAAGCATCGGTCAGCACCAAGCTGATCAATCTCCGTTCATTTCACTACTTTAAATTTAGAAATGGCAATCGCCGCCTGCTTCTTCGCCGCCTCTGTACCTAACAATACAAACCCCAAGCTCATCAATCTCCGTTCATTTAACCCCCCCTCCTCTCTCCATCTCCATCTCCGCCTCCCCCTTCCTCCCCTCTCCTCCCCCCTCCGCCACCAGCACAACAACCACCGCCTCCCTCTCTTCATCCCATGCTCTTCTGGTGGAGATGGCGGCATCAACGACCATCCCCCTCCCTCAGGGGGTGGCGGGGGAGATAACAGTGATGACGACAGTCATAATGGCGATGGTGATAGTGCGGAGGATAAGAATAGGGGGGAGGCGATGGTGGTGTTGGCGGAGGCGAAGCGGTCTTTGGATACTTTTCCGAAGGATTTAGCGGCGGCGATCCAGGCCGGGAAGATACCAGGGTCAGTGGTTTCGAGGTTTCTGGAGCTTGAAGAGTCACGGTTTTTCGGGTGGTTGATGCAGTTTGATGGGTTTAGGGAGAGGTTGTTGGCTGATGATCTGTTTTTTGCTAAAGTTGGGATGGAATGTTTTGTTGGTATGTTCACTAAGGTAGGTATAGTATTACCATTTTCAGTAATTTGTTTTTTACACCATTGGAAACGACAATGCATTTAATCATCTGAATATGATGTAAACGGGTATTTGCTTGGGACGGTCAATTGGATAGATTTTGCTTCAAAAAGTTTAAAATTCGATACTTTGATTCCTATTTCATGTGCGTCTGCTTTCGACAATGCATCTGGACAATTTGAATAGAATGCAAAATGGTACATTTTTGAACTTCTTCATGATGGTTTCATCTTTATGTTAAAGCATGCTTGTCTGTCTATATATGTATGAAGAGAATAGTATTGAAAGATACTTTTTTTTTTTCCTGTTGGTTTATTTCTATGATGAGAGATTGATCGACTTAATAGAGGGAATACAGATGGGGTTTAGAGTTGTCTCAACACCAGTGTTTCACTTAGGTGGTTGAGTTGTTTGATAATGTGAGGTTGGAGCATACCAAAATTCATAAGAAGTATACGATGGTGCTTATAGGGATATAGCACTGTAAATTGGTTGGCACGAAGAAAAAAGGTGTCATGCAGTTATTGATTTTCTTGATGGTAAGTCAATTTTCTAGTGGTACGAAGATAATCTTTGCACAAGGGATTGTTATGCAATGGTAATGAAGCTTGTTTATGCCTTTACCAACTATTTGACTGATCCAAGCCCGGTCCTTCAAGTTTAGAAGCACCTCCATACCCTGAAAGAAGTGAGCTCTTCCCTCATAATGACTAGCAAAAGCAAAAATTGAACTGGAAATTTTTTGATCTGCTCCACTTGTAATGATAATGAGCTTTTATGTGCCTTTTCTGCTTTTATGTTTTCCTTCTTCCTCTTCCATCCCTTCCAGTTCGCCGCATTTGTTTATAGTTTGTACTGACATTAGATTTCTTTACCTTGTAGTGACTTATTTTTTTAATTTTTTTTTAGACTGCTGCAGAGTATGAGCGTCGGAGAGAGAATTTTTTCAATGAGCTGGAAGTTGTTTTTGCTGATGTGGTAGGACTATTGTCATTTTTTCAAAGAAGTCAATACTTTGGAGGATTTCCTGTGCATTTCATTTTGAAAACGTGTTATTTCCATTCCTCAGTTGGAATTCATTTTTTTCTTAGGTGATGGCCATAATTGCAGATTTCATGCTTGTTTATCTTCCTGCTCCCACGGTGTCTCTCCGACCACCACTAGCAGGAAATGCTGGATCTATTGCAAAGTTCTTACACAACTGCCCTGATAATGCATTCCAGGTTTCTGATTTATCAATAAACTTATGCATTATCCAGTAAGTTATATGAAGATGTTTTGAGAATAGGAAAATTAAGATAGTCACCTGTTCCTTGAATCCTCATTACAGGTTGCTCTTGCTGGAACTTCCTATTCACTTTTACAGAGATTAGGGGCTATAGCGGTAATCTTTTTTTTGCGTATGGCTCATTGTTAATTAATAATCTTAATTCCTGTGCCAAGAGCAGCAGTCATTTTGTCAATTTGTTATTGCAGCGCAATGGAGCAAAGCTTTTTGCTGTTGGCACCGCCTCATCACTAGTAAGTTCTTACTAACAGGAAGTTATATATCACTTTTTAGATTTATTTTGTGCTATGAAATGAATTTGAAGTTGACAGGATGCTATCCTTCAAGATTTGTCTCACCCATCTTACATGGCCTATTACTTCATGCCATTCTGTATCAACTACTATATGTAGTTGTCTACAGGAGAGTCTCTTATCCTCCTTGCGGTCTTCTCTATTGAAAAATTATTATTTTACATTCCAGTGCCTTCTCTGGTGTCTTTCTAATTTTCCATGGAGCACCATGACTAAACCAAAAAATAAATTTTCTTTTCTGACATTTTATAATGGAAACTGGAACTGCATTATGGAGAAAATAGTGAAAAATTAGCCTGTCTCTCCATACAGTGTTCCTTTGGTTTTATTTTTTATTTTTTTTGGCATGGAGAATCTATTTGCTGCTTTAACCTTTTTTTTTTTATTATTATTATTATAAGCTCGTTGTTGGAATTGTTAATCTTTAATGGTCTCAAAGCTTGCATGGCTGGCAGTTCGTTTCAATACTGTATGCACTTTTGGTTATCACTATTAACTAGGAGTAGCCTTCTGTGCATGTGTTCTTGCATTATAACAAGTTTTTCTAGTTAGATGATAAAAAAGAATAAAATGCAGTCACCTTTTATTTTATTGAAAAAATCTCTATCATTCTCGGTTCGCCTCTTTCTGTTTTCTTGCAAAGTGCCTATCCTTGGTCATCAAAATGCCAATGGAAGAAAGATTCATGATTTTGAGGATGCATAACTTTGATGCAATTGTTCCTTTTAGGTTGGTACTGCTGTGACAAATGCCTTGATCAATGCACGGAAAGCTGTGGATAAGTCTGCTACCGTTGAAGTTGAAAATGTGCCTGTAGTATCTACCAGTGTTGGTTATGGTGTGTACATGGCAGTTTCTAGCAACCTCAGGTACATTGATCTTCTAGACATGGTTTTTCCCTATTTTCTAAGCTCTATTGTCTTATTTGTGTACTTTCTAGGATGCTGTAATTGTTACTGTTTAATTTGTGCACTATTCATTTAAAACATTAGGCCTTGACTGCATGGGGCGAGAGATTTATTTCATTATTGGAACTAAATTAGTTTCCTGTTGAACAGAACATGAAAAAATTGATCTCTTGCATAATATTCCATGTTAGAGCTTGTTTTGTACAGCCTTTGGTTCCAGATCTATTATTGGATTAATTGGCAAATTAACAATGAAGCAATGCTGATATACTTTTCCATGATGAGTATTGTAGAAAATTTTGAACTGGGGTCATTTTGTCCATTTAAAAGCTTTTGAGGGATAAAAACTGTATCTGTTATCATAATTTTGATGTGGTGTTTGAAATGTTTCTAATGAGGCGCTATATATATATATATATATGGATGTATAAAAGTGATATTGATATTGAGGGTTTGTGGGAGCTAGAATGGTTTTACTGACAGAGTAGTTCTGTTGAACAGGTATCAAATACTGGCTGGTGTTATCGAACAGCGCATTTTGGAACCTATGCTACATAAGCACAAGATCATGCTCAGTGCACTTAGTTTCGCTGTTCGAACGGGCAACACATTCCTGGGTTCATTATTGTAAGATTGCATTCATTCCCTCCTGGAAATCTTATTGCTTGATAATTTCTGTAACTGTGGCATCTCATGTTCATCACTTTGCTTCAACAGGTGGGTGGATTATGCTCGCATGATAGGAATCCAAAAGGCTCAGTAGGAGCACAAGGAATTGACTGATTAGTTCTAGAAATGGGGGTTTGCTGCGTTGAACTTGCTTGAAGTAGGTGATCAATTGAGGTATTTGGGTGCTGAACTGCCAAGATGTCCTGAAAATATATACATCAGAATCAGTCGATAGTGCTCTGACGTTTTTATAGCTGGTCTCAGTTTCCCTCTATGATACTGAAATCTATTTTTTTCCTCTCGCCATTTTGTTGTCCGGATGTGGACATCACTGGTAAAATTTGAACTGTTGGAAGTGCCAAATGAGTGCAAGAAGAATAGACATTTTTTGTTATTCTGTCGAGTAACATTCGGTCGCCACCATGACTCGGCATTATTCAACTCCAATTCTTGATTGAGACTTTATTTTTTTTTTATTGTTTTAATGTGCTAATATTAAAATTAAAAATTAAAAAATATATTATTTTAATATATATTTTTTAAAATAATATTTACTACAATCTTAAATACGTAATTAATTCTATTAGGTTATGTAAACAGGGATTAACGGGGAACTGAACAGTGTAATAACATTAATATGCCCAATATTATTTGATTAGTTGAATATTATTTGATTGAATAGTTGACCAGCTTCTTCTTGATTAAAGAAACCCTCCACTTCACGGAAAGCAAACATGAGATAACAAATTCAGTTTTTCACTCTATTTAGAATGGCTGTCCTGAATTCAAGTCGATTATATTTCGCTTCTTCTTTAAAGAAAAACGATCACATAATTTCCAATTATAGTCCTTGCAGATCAAATCATTTATATAATATACAAAAAGAAACTCTAGATATTTGATATCTTTCTCTTTGAATGAGATCTCAATTCCAGCAAAACAGAATTTATAACTTGCTATCCTCTTGCCCAGCAAGCAAAGATTTACCTCAAAGGACGATCCAATACTAGAAAGTCATTTGTATTCAAAAGTTTAATCTTATTGTTTCAGATCTTAGAAATGAAAAAGACCAAAAGACCATATCCCATGCATAGACAGGCATGTGGGATAACATGACACTAAGAAGTGTTTTCTAGTACAAGTATACATTGTTTAAACACTAACCTATGTATTTCTTTATGCTCTGTTGTTCTTTGTGGTGTAATATTCAGGCAATGACTTCATCTTTCAAACACGACCTTATTTTGATGTCTGTAACATTCTTCTCCGCCTTGTAATCAACATCACAGCACTCTATTACCCCGGCCTGGAAATTATGCAGATGAAAACCAATAATATTAATAATTATTATTATTTTTGTAGAGAAAGGGCCAAAAAGCCTCCAATGGTTGGAACTTGAACTTAATCTTAGATTTGATGTATAGATAAAAATTAAAGATTTAACTAGCACTTACCGTTTTCCGTGTTGTTGCTTGAGAAAGTACCCGAATTTTGGAGACGGAATCAGCGGAATGGTTTCCAGAAGCTGAGCAAGGTGGCATGTTCCGTTGTGCTGCTCGAACATAGGTTGTGAGAACTTGGTCGTTCTCTGGATTATGCTCTATGGATTCAAAGAAAAATACATGAGGAGCTTCGCATGGATTGTTAATCAGCCACCGTGTGTTGAACATGAAGAATGGAGGGCGAGTGTTCTTAGACCAAGGCCTAAACGTTTCGAGGGGTTTGCGGAGAATGCTTCGAGGTATTATGTTCTCATATATGTGAGTAGAATAGCCCCATGACACAGAGAAAGACCAGTTGCTTTCTCTTTGGTAGCAGATGGTTTGCTGTGCAACGCGAGACTGATCAACCTTTGCAGCTTTCATGAGGTGCCTTAAAGCTTCGTACTTGTCCATGGAGGGAAATATTGGATCTACGACATCCAAATGGTGGAGAGTGAGGAGTGGAGATTGCGGGTGATATGATAGAAAGCCTGATATATCACCACGTAGATCAATCTGCAGGCACCGAAAAGAAGGTGTTTATGAGAAAAATCTCTTGAATGAACTGTTCCTAAGCGTTTTCCTAGCTAGGTAAACGTGCATGGTGCAGATTCACAAGCGGAAGTACCTGTAAAAAATTTCAACAATGAGTTCAGGTATAGGAGGAGCAAAAGTTCGATCGATTACCTGGTGAATCCCCTTCTCAATTGTTAAAGCAATTCCAAGATCAGCAAAACAAGATTGTGCCATTTGATCACTAACCCACAAATAAGGGTATCTCTCAATACAATCTTCTAATTTGGTTGATAATGCTTGTGCAAATGGATAGCTCACAGCATAGCCAGCTCCACCAAATCCCATATCAAAAGAGAAATCAGCATTTGACTTGATACATTCTGAATTACCTCCAATGTACTGATACTTATTATGATCGTATTTCCCTAGAACTTCTACCAAATTATCGACGAAAATTATAGAGTCGTCATCGCACATTACTAACCATCTCAAATCCTTATCTCCCACTCTATACATATCTAAAAGCGAATGAAACATTCGAACTTGAAGAGGGCTTGCGATTTTAGGGTACACTCTTAATTTGGTGATGTCCTCGTTGACTTGAAAAGGAGGAGAGGTTGAAGGCCAGGGTAGAAATTCCTCGGTGGGTTCTTTGTCTAAGAAGACATATCCTCTAGTAACATTCGGCCGCCACCATGACTCAATGTATGATTTTCTGTTCTTCCATGAATTCAAAGAACCAATCACTATAAATCCAATGTGGCTGATATTAGTTGGAGAGTCCATGGTGTTGTTAACGTTACTTGAAGATGAAGCTGTAGGCCATTTGAGTTGAAAGGGCAGGGAAGATTGGTTCTCAGGTTTGTTTGACAAGAATGCATAGAACAAAAGAAGGAGCAGGCCTGAAATAGCTATGGATTTGCATAGAATTCCAAGAGGCAAGACTCGAAACTCTTGGAGAACTGATGAACGCAAGTTGGTGGCGTTTGATGTTGTCATTTTGGAAGATGAGAGAAGTGATGATCAAAACATCGATGATCTAAGATGGAGAAATTACAGTCTGGGGAATTCCTGTAGAGGGAGTTTTAAAAGGAGTTATAAAGCCATGATTCTTGTTCAAGTTTCCTGCTCCATGTGACGCGCTCCTTAATTTCTTTCATTGGAGATGGTCTAATGCACGCAGCAGCTACATGGAGGTGATTAATTAAGCGTTGTTTTTCATCAACTAGGCGTTGAATTTCATTAACTAGCTCCGATATTGCTTCAGTCCAGTTGAGCTTATTTCAATATATTTACCATAACTGTAAGCTATGATATACATAATTTATACTCTGCCTGAAAACATATACATATATATATATATATATATACATATATATATATAAAATCAAATCTACAAGCTGTGATTCGTGGGAGAACACACACCGTCGAGGACAGGACGTCTTAGAGGTATGTACAAGGTGCGGAGCTGAAATTATATAACAAAAGAGTTAAATAACTCTCAAGATATAATTTATTATTAGAAAATTTATCTATTTAAAATAAAAATATATTATATTATCCTATATTTAAACACTAAAAATTTAAAATATTTTGCAGGGCCGGCCTCCCCCTGGTGTTATATATATATATATATCATCCCATTGCTAAGAAACGATGATCAAAAGGTATTGCTTCCAGTATAATTCCCAAGAGAATACATATAATATGAAACGATTTTTAATTTCTTGAAATGCAACGTCGATGGTTTTCTTTTTTCCATTTAATTCTGTAAACGCAACATTCCATGCATATATATATATATAAAGAACATGTGATATAGAAAGAACATCACCCTCTGACAATATTAGAAAAACAGGTGTAAAGGGACTTAATTGATTAAAATTTCAATTGGAGGACTTAATTTGAAAAAATGTTTTCCATAGGTTTTTGGTCATGTGCAAATCTTTTATAGGTTCAAATAAGGTTTGTCCATTTGTGTAATCTTATTGCTTTGGGCGCCATGCATCAAACATACGTGTATAGAATAATTAATGAGAAAATTAATTACACCTGAGAATTAAAAAGAAAAACCCAAACTTGAATATGTAAAGAGTAAAAATGAAAGAAGAAATGGCGTAAATTTTACTCAATAATTTTAAAATTAACCGATTTAGTTGACTTAAACTCTCATTTTAATTTCATATCTTTAGTGTTAAGATTTTGACTTTTCTCCAGGAAGCAATGTACAGTAATTAATTAATTGGACCATACTGGTCACAATAAATCTTGACCCCTCCAGAGAAGCTCGCATATCGATTTTTAGCTAGGACTAGGCTGTAGAGAGCTAGCTAGCTAGCCGTTTACCATCCTGCCTGGGACTGCGAATTAGGTTTCTAGTGGGATGGTTTGGAAACGCGATTTAATTCAATTTTTTTTAAAAAAATTATTATTTTATGTTTTTATATGATTTTAATGTATTAATTTTAAAAATAACTTTTAAAAATAAAAAATTACCATTTTAATACATTTCTAAAAAAATCCAATTTAAACAACCACAATTTCAAACATTAAATTATTCACAAACCGTAACTCATTTTCTTGATGGAAAAACAGTTCACGTTTGGACTCGGATATCGCATTAATAATCACACAAGTTTCACTAATAATAAACAGAGCCCAAAACGTTTACTTTTCTTCGAATTCAAAACAATATATATATATACTTGGATATTCTAACTTTTCAATGTTTTTCTTACATTAAAATTTTTAAATATAAATAAAAAAGTTCATGTAAATATTTAATTAAAAAAATTAATAATTATCCGTGTAAATAAAAAAAAAGTTAGATTGCTAAAAAAAACTGAGAAAATTAAAAAATAAATATAAATTAATTTATTTGATCATATAACATGGAATATTTATCTGGTTTTATTTTCTAAATTTATCTATTAAAATTAATTTTTTTATTCAACCTTGTTTAAAAAAAACAAAAAAACCAAACAATGATGAAAGATAATTTAGGTTTAATAAGTTGATTATATTTTAATAAAACAATAAAAAAATAGTAAACAAACAAAATTTTTATATATAACAAGATAATTTTATTTATTTATTTTTTAAAAAAATACATGCACCCCACGACAATCCTTAATGACCATTGAGTTATTGGAAATGACCATATTACCCCAATACCAAGAAAATCATAATTTTATTACAGCAATGAATAATTTTTGTGTCTACATGTACGGTGATTTCACCATGCTTTTTAGAGTTTTAGTAATATTAATTAAAATAAAACAGCTAATGGAGATGAAGAGTTTCATTATTCTCTTTCTTTTTATTCATCCAAAAGTTTTATAACTCACAAAAACTTTTTTTAAAAAAAGAGAGACAACGTAAGAATTCTATCAGTTGGTAAAATAATAGCTATTATAAATTAATTAGCGACGTTAAGGTACAAATTATTTACAATTTAAACAATAATTTACTAAAAACTAAATGTTTAGTGACACATTAAAGATTCAAAACTCTAATATATATCGCAGTTTAATCTACTATAATAGTATTTATTAACTTTGCAAAATAGGAGACTTTTGACACATCTTTATATATATATATATATATATATATATATCCCTAGTCTACAATGCTTGTTCGAAGGAAAAGCTAGCTCTCCTTAATCTCAGATCTATAAGGACGTGGATTATACAGTTTGAGATTTTCAAATTCAAACCGATAGAACAAGGGCTCCAATTAACAGACCTTTGTTTCTTATTTTTCTGTAACCGAAAGGTGGTTTCAGCATGAAGCCTGCAAGCGTATCTCGATTGCAGATCACCAGCTCCCATGACAGTCCTATATATACTCCGGGAGGCGGGAGCCACTGGTCCATCAAGCCTAGCCAAGCACTTGACAGCAGAAGACGGTAAACGTCAGGTAGCTGCGGGCAGCAGTAAAGACAGATGCTTGACAAGGCAGCATCTGTATATTTATAATCTTACATCCAAGTTGTTTGCTTGTATCTATTCATTGAATGATGACAAGTTGTACAAATTTCAGAGACAAATTTGATCTTGTGGGAAACAACTTCCGCTGCCTCTAGTAATTTTCATCATCATCTGCAGCTGGTTGACAACAAGGATTGTTTTTCCCCTGCAACTACTACAAGTTACCCCCTCCTCTACAAGAACTGTTGAGTTAGAAATAACATTATAAATCCCGGGGGCCATCAAAAGATTGGGTCTTTCTAAGATTCCAGTGGAGGCCATCGTGGATACTTCGCAAAAAGTCGTTTGTAGAATCAATTTGGCATGCTGTTGGCACAGGCCATGGTGCCATGCTGCACACAAGTGCATCACCAGCTGCCAACTGTTTCCTGTCCTTGCCATCAAACGAGGCCCAAGCAGGGCTTCTGCTGTTGAACGGAACTTGAACCCGTATTGTTACATGTTCAGGTAATATCAGAGGTCGAAACGATAAGGAATGTGGACAAATTGGAGTGAAGAGAATGCCAGGGACCTGCAATTACAGAAAATTCATCAAATTTGTAAGATTTATCACGCACATTTGATTGATAGTAATGATACTAAGACGGAATATAAAAGAATATTCAATTTCAAATGAAAACAATTACACATTCTTCAAATGCAAATCGAAAATTATTTAACTTTCCTGTGAGAAATGAATGAGATTGAAGAAACGGGTAACACAAACTTCATACATGTCCACAGTGTGGGTGACAACTATTACAAGTTGAACCGATAGTTTAATAACGGAATCTTTTCAAAATCAGCCAGATCATGTCATTGAGAATGGTGAAAAAGCAGACCAGTCTATTCTTACTCAATCTGTTAGCCATTAGAAGCTTGCCTGCATTGTGAGAGACCATGAGTCAACTCTAATTTCCATTATTACTCTAGCTGAACCAACGTCTAGGGTTGTCAAGAGCAAGCACGCAACTGCAGAAGCATGAACCACATCCAGATTACCTTCCTAGGGTCTGTTTCAACCAAATCTAACTACTACCCGTGAGCTAGCCATTTTTTGTACCTTTGTATTATCAAATACCTTTTTATCAATAAAATTATTAAGGTCTTCTCAATGCTACTCATCAATCCCGGTGCCCTTATTTAAACTAAGCGATACTGCTATGTACATTTCTTGTTTTAAAGCATTTTACATCATAAATAGCAAATGACCACTATAGTTGCTTCTAAACATGCTGAAGCACGAAATTAATCTATATTCATAGTAGGAAACTTCCCAGGAAAAAAATTGAAAATTTTTACACAGGCGCTCATGAATGCTTAAATGGAAAGATGTTATCATGATGTACCTGAGGATGAACCATTGATCCTCCAGCTGCCAATGAATATGCAGTGCTCCCTGATGTTGTTGATAAAATTAATCCATCACCTTGGACACATGTGACAAAAGAGTTGTCACAATAGCATTCCAAATTTGTAAGGAATGATGATATTCCACGGTCGATTGTAACCTCATTCAAAACAAGTATAGGCTCCTCCATTTCGTACTCATTTTTAGCGCCATCTCTAATAACATAGCATTGCAACCGGTGTCGTAATGTTATACTGATTGGACCCCTAAGGACTGAATCAAGGCAATCTTGGTAATGTTCACTATCTTAAAAACAGTTAAAGAATACTTGCAAGTCAAGACATGGAAAGGTAGGTAGAATTGAGTAAAAAATGACTAACAAATAAATAAATACTGTCACATAGAAGCCAGCAATTGCAATTGGTGTTTTCAGAGGTCAATTAAATTTTCCATTTAACAGAAGAACTTCATCAGCTGGCATGAAGGATACAGAATGGTGTCATAAAGCCAAGAGACCCCAAAGAAAATGGTACAATTGGGGGAACTGGTCCTTTGAACATTGATGCTGCCTGCAAATGAAGAAGGGCGATGATAACTCCACCAAGCATGATTACAAAAGGAATCCACAATCAACCTAAGAGTGATGCACATCAAACTGAAAGAACATACCCAAAGAACAGTGCCATCCCCACCAAGAGTCACGACAAGGTCAACTTTTGTGTGCAGGCTCAAAACTTCCTTCTCTGCAGAGAAACATTGTGAACTCATAAATAGTTAAATTTTGCACTATCAAGATATTAATGAAGCGGTAAAGGGTGAACGAGATGTAGTCTAAATATGATCTTCACATTGAAGCTTGAATCATGCAAAGCCAGATATAGAGCTCATTGAAGATCTCTAGACTGTATATACATACTGATTGTCACATCATACTAGCATTGGACTGTCTGTTATCTCACATCAACTTTATCTCGAAATTTGAGCAGGATGTAATTTTAACCGTCATTACAAGTGGAGGGCACAAAGTCTCTAGTGCAACATGTAAGGGATTCTCAAACAGAAGCATGAAAGAGATCGTGGTCTGGCATGGTGCTTACAGTTTTTCCATACAGGCTTAAAGAATATACATGTGCATATTCATGCATAAAGAAGAAAAGAATTGCTAGAAGTTTTAAGTTGGACTAGCAGTTAAAACCATAAAAGAAAACAGCATCTTCAAATCTTCTGACTATAAAAGCGAGTGCTTAAGATAAATTTCCCAACATAACCAAAAGCATGTAATTTACAAAATTTCATTGCTCAAAATGTGATGCATTAGCAGTAAATATGATTCATGGTTAACCAACTATGTTTCTTACAGTAATCATAATCAGATGTCTGCCTCTTAATTTTATTTTTCAAAAGAGCACCAGTGTCCATATAAAATAGAAAATGAAAAACATTAAGTAGCTCACCATCTTTCCATGTATGCACAAAGTTGAAGTACGATGATTCTGATAGAAGTTCACCCATCACTCGTGGTTCCACATAAATGTTTAACTTCTTATGATCTTTCAACCATCTGGAATGGGAATTGAGCATTTAGATAAATAGTAAAATTTAATAAACAGCATGCAACCAGTTAAAAAAAATAAAAATATTAATGTAAAACTACATGGTCTGGAAAAATAACCCTCAAGGGAAGATGAAAGCAGAGAGGCAAAGTAGAGAGACCACACTAGGAACTAAGGAAACCATTTCCAGAGATAATTTCATCAGCACCTGACCATTTCTGCACATAGAATCCGAACAGAGGTTGAATTTGGTTTGGTCATAATCAGCACAGTCTGTGGGTCAGATTCCCACTTCAAAGAAATCTGAAAGGAAAATGAGAATTTGCTAAGGCACAAACACATATTAAATGCCCTTGTTAACTGCTCCTAACAGTGAGAGAAGCACAGAAGCATTTCTCAAAGGAAATGCACAGGTATATTTGTAAATTTGCTTATGATACAAGAAAAAAGAAAGAACGTGATTCAGGTAGGAGATGTAACTTTGAAAGAGGATTCAATACCTGTTTACTGCTGCGCCCTGCAGCTGTTATATTTCCTCTTTCAAAAGAGACAATATCATGTTTGTGTTGATCACTAATATCACCTTTGCACCGCCATGAAAGCTTGAAAGATGCCTGTCTCAGGATTCAAATTTAAATCTAATTTGTCAGAACATGAATAATATCAATATTCACTAACATGATTTTTAAAGCATGGTTTAGCTAAGAAATTCCTTGGAATCAAATTGTGACAATTCATTTGTATTATCACAAAAATCAACATGCAAAAGAACAACAAAAGCAACACTAGAAGCAAAGTTTTTGAAGTTACTATCTAGGTTCTAATAGAACATCAACAGATGGTGTAGTATTACCAAGGCTAGCTGGTTTCCATCCAAACATGTGATGCCGTGAAGCTAGCGTGCAATTAAACAAGCAGTTCAACGTACTGAATAATGAATCTGCTGGGGGCACAACAGGAAAATTACCTTTCTCATAATTCTGCTTGGAACTGCTTTGGCTTGGGAGTTGGTCTCTCCATCATGAAGAATTTCATGAGAGCAAAGCCCATTTGTACTCCAATTTTCAGATTGTTCATTTGTTTCATTTCTCAGCATGGGTTGATTAGTCGAGTTTTCCACCCGCTGAGCATCAATACCAGCATTACACTCCCCTGGTGACTTTCCTGTAATACAATCCATCAAAGTCGTTCCTTAAAATGGACAAAAATCAGACATTGAAACACTCAGAACATGGTGGAATATTTAATGGACACAAAAACCTGAAATAAGCCAGAACTTAATTCAGTAGCATTAGACACACAGAAACCAAACATTCAAGCATTCCAAACAAGGAATTCACACAGATTTCAGCTTCAACGAGCATGGCATGCTTTTAATGACAATTGATCTAATTTAGAGTAACCTACATGCAAAAACCAGTAAAGCAAGTAAATGAAGAAAAAGAGTCATAGACTCAATAGTGATTAAGAAATAAATATATGCAGCCATAAAGGAAGCAGCAAAATGTGATTGGTATAATTTACCATTTACAAGTTAACTACTATAAAATGGTGGATGCACTCATTGGATATCAAAATTAAAAAAAAAAAAAATTCTTTGAACATCAAATAATAAACAAATACAACATATCATAGGAGGACATAGTGTATTGAATAGAAGCTGTAAAAGTCTTGAGAGAGTCTTTAATGGCTAACACCCTAAATGAAGGAACTAGAAAACCAAATCACGTAGTTCAAACTTTAAATGCCAAGAAAAAGCCTACTATTTCTTTCACCCATTTTGGAAAAAAAGCATCCAACTTTGGATGTGTTAATGGACATGTACAATACAGATGCCCAAGTCTTCAAGTACAAAGGCACAGATCTTAAAATTATTGAAGATCCAGAGTAATTAGGGCTGTTTTTAGATTAAACTTCCCCAGTCCTTGTGTTTTATTTCATCCATCAAATTTAAGAAAGAAATAGAATGTTTCAATGAGAAAACTAACCTAATCAGAGTACAGATACAAAACACACAATTCAACATAAAAGGGGCCAATAAACCAAGACTAGATAAGTATTCACTCTGTGATTAATACAAGGATGTTCACAATTATGCAGCAAGCCTTAGTACAAGTAGAAAACAATACTTGTAATGCAATAAACACAAGGATGTTCAAACTATAGACACACAAACCTAATTTGCTTGTCTGAAAGTCTAACTATGTGCAAATTGACAGAAATACATTTCTATAAATTTCCACCACCTTGTAATAAATTTGAGACTTTTTTATCCCGGGTTACCTCCATTTCCAGAAACACCTAATAACATCTTGAAAATATTGTCAAATGCACTAAGTTTCATAAAACCTCTATCTAGAATGACACATATACCAGAGATGGTTGGGTCCCCAATACTCTTGCAGAGTAGATCAAACTTTAACATTCCATTTAGAGAGTGTCTGAACGCCATAAGTTTTTCATTATTACTAATTCCAACACAGGATGTTAACAGAAATTGCATCTTTCAAGAAAAGATGGGCAAATTCTCTACACAAAAAGTTACTAAAATTGCCAAGCAAGTTAAATCCGGTACCTTCAGAAACTCTCCTATTTCGTTCTTCCCAAACTTCCCAGCAAACAAGACACGGAAGCATTAATCTTATCATTCCCCTTGCATTATATATAGAAGTCTGAGTCCACCAACTTTGAAGCATTTCACATATATTGTTGCCTGATAGTGCAATAGCCATAATCTGATGATAATGAGTCTAAATTTGATTAGAAAACTCACCAAAACCATAAAATAACCAAACTTTTTGCTGCTTGGACGAGTGAAACAAAAGGAAAATGAAGTATAAAAGTGTATAACACATATTTAGACAAGTCGCAGCACACCCATTAATATTTCTAACAAGGTGAAAACAGCTGACATCCTAGAAATATTGAAGAGACAGGAAAGTCGGATAATCTCTATTGAGGAAAAAAAACAGAGTGAGAGAGAAGATAGGAACATTCTGAAGATTCAGAACAAGCAAGAATGGTTTTGAGCAAACATCTTCAAAACCTGTAAAAATCAAGATGAAAATTAAGGGGAACTTCTAGGAAAGTTCAGTTTCTTATCATTCTAAGATCATAGACTGCCACTAAAAAATTCAGGAATGAAAAGGTTAAACAAGTAAGATCAGCATGGAAAGATGCCCATCAGCATATGATGAGATGATTGATCCTAATATAGACATTAAGGCAGAAGAGAAGGACAATAACAAAGGTGCTAGGAAATGAAAAGGGAAAAGATAGAAAATCAAACCGCATATAACACATTGGAAAAAATCAGAAGAAATTTCCTAAAAATTACAAACAGAGCACCCATATGCATGCCAAGTCAGTGATTCTGTTGTTTAGAGACCATACCAAAAAGAAGTTAGGGGCATGGAATGGTGTTTCCTATTATTGAAGCCTTAGAAAGGCAAATTTTTCTAAGAGTATTTTCTCAATTATTTTCAAATATTTACGCAAATTTGTGGATCAGTTTCATCAATCTTCATTTTTGTCACAAGCACTTAGTTGCATCCTCGATATTTTATTACAGTCATCCACATTATTATTTTTCAGGTTAGAATACTCTCTATTAATTGTTAGTCTTATATAAATCCAGGATAAATTATGCTGCAAATTCATCGACAAAAGTAGGTCTCTACAATGCGTTTCAGCTGTCAAGAATGTTCTAAATAGATCATACTTATTTATACTATTAATTATAGCTTGCAACAAGGTTTATGGATGGAAAATTAGATCAAGGGTACATTTACAGAGGTGAGGTATGATTTGCTCAGAATGGGGCTCATCGGGAAAGGCCTAGACATTGTTAACCTCTTTCAGCATGCTTGAACATGACCATGAGTCAGTACACATGGCACCTTACCAATCATCAACCTCAAAGTTAACAATTCTTGTTAATAATCCCTCTATATATTCATTCAAAGACTTTAGGCATATTTTCACCTCACACCTCGCTCTAACTTCACATACTCTCTCCCTCTCTCTCTCTCTCTCTAGAGAATCTCAACTTGGAATAACACTCCCCTTTAAAAAATGCCACTCATTCAACATTCTTTGCAATACAAGAAGAGGGGCATCGTTCAACAATATACTAAATTCACCAAGGAGGGATTCCCTGTATACCCATTTCCTACTTCTGTTATGTACTCCCTTCCCACACACCCCATCTCTCATTTCCTACCCTTCATTTGCTACACATGTTCCATCCCACTAAAAATGCTCAATTTTTCTCTAATTCATCCTCACCACTATACCGAACCCCAGTCCCCAAAGTCAATAGGTATCAATATGGAAAGTCCCAAACAGGCAAGGTATGAAAATAAAACCTTTTACCAACAACAAAATAAGAAATTAACTGATATTCATAGGACCAACCATCATTGTGTTAGAGAAAACGGATAATTATATGGAACTTACAAAAAGACTGCTACAGAGCATATTAAAAAAGAACATCAATTATATCAACTAAGGGGCAACATAATCTTACAATTCGTCAAGGAAGCACACCCATTTAGATAACCCTGGAGTTCAATATTAGGAAATGTTCTAGAATCCATTGCGTTTTGCTTTTTGGTGGGTGTTATCCCATTTCGCCCATGCCATCCTTTAACTTTCAATATTCCACACAAAAATCAAAACTAGTCATACACTCTAGTTTTATGTAACCAAGCAAAGACATGGAAGTAGGATCGTTAAGGAAGAGAAACTTTTCAACCTTTGTCAACAGTAATTTAGCTTATACAGTAGTAGATCAAGGAAAGGAAGTCATTTATTAGGCAGTATCATCAGTGTTACATAATAGGAGTTTCCCTTTCTGACCCACTTCAATTGTGAGTTTCTTCATTCCAACTTTTCTTTATTATTTCATGATTTTCTAGTTCGTGCCACCTATGGAGGTCACCTATCATTCTTCCTCGGCATTATACTTTTCTCCATAGGTTTCCCATTCCCCCTTTTCTAGCTAAGAAAACATGAATGCCACAATTAAACCCATGATTAGTAACCAAGAGATGCCATTTGGCTCCAACACCATAAAAAGCAAATTCACAAAATATGCTCATAAGATATTGCAATACATTCTTAAAAAACCAATAGAAAAAACTCACAGGATAAGTGCATCCAAGAAAGGAGACAGCAGATATGACTATAGAGAACCAGATCAGACAGATTACAAAGGATCAACCTGACAACTACCGATTCAAGTAGTACAAGATTGTCTGTTGATACCAAAGCTGCCAAAAATCTAGAAATCAAAAGGAATTTGATTTGAAGCTGTCAAATTAAGCAACAACAGTCGCACCAACAGAAAATCGAATCTTGGAAAGTGATTTTTGTAGGAGAACTCAAAAAAATCACAAATTTCCTAGTTTGAACCATCAAAGTCAAATGCGAGATATATGATGAATGAAACTCAAATGCCAATATTTATGCATGTTTTTTAATGATCAGAAACCTTTGTGCTCTAGTTGCTGATTCCGTGCCCTTTCCAGTTCAAATCTACGTTTCCATTCAGCAGCCTCAGCTTGAGCGGAAGCCTTTCCTTCAGCAGCTCGTCTTAATGCCTTTGCAACAGCTAATTTGTAAAACTGTATATTAGATGTGTGCTCATGGTAAATAGTTCCAGAAAAGCAACATGTAGGTCCAAAAATTAAGGGCAAACATACTTCTAAGAGCCTCTGAGAATTCTATAAGATGGTCATCAGTTTGCTGAATTGGAGTCTGTTGAAGAAGTTCCTGCACTGCCTTCTCGGAATGGAAAAGCGTAAGTGAATCACTAGATCCATTGTCTGGCTGTGAAGACGAAAAACTTGCGTCTCCATTTCCATGTGGATCCTATCAGATTGGAGGCATCAACTTGATTTAATTGATGTGATGCAATGAGAAAGCAAGATGTTGAGTACAGTTAATGGAAAGAGAAGTAAATAAAAAGCTTTTCATTTATGCTGGTTCGAGAAGGACTTAATGACTTTCAACCACAACAACCAAGCAAATCCCTCCTTATTATATCCTTGGTTACGTTCCACTGTAAACGCATCAATGAAGTGTATTCAGTCATTGAATGCATTATCTACACTGGAAATTCAAATAAAATTGTCAAAATCCTTCAACGACATACCAAATTCAAAAGTCAAAACTTGCAAAAGCCACCAATTTGGTAATTTTTAATCATTAATTATAAGAACTAGACTCGTGGGCTTTTCCAACTAAAGGAAACCCTGGCATTTGAGATTATAATTAGAAATGCATCAATAGCATGATTAAAACATAAACATAAACAAATTTTGAGAAATGATCATAGAATAGATGTAATAAGTCAACATTAAAAGAAACACGATTTCCTTTATTGCTTTCACCTGGAAAAGGACTGACATTTCTTCAAATAATATGGATTTGCATGAGCCACAACTCAATTTTTCTCCAAATTACACTTGTAAATGATAACATTAACACGTCTCTACTAAATCTTGAAAATAAATAAAAAAATCAAGGCAAATGCTTAGCTTTCAAGTAAAAACACTACTACCTGATTGAGCTTGGTTAACAATTCACATGTAGTGCGAGGGAAAAAAAACAGAAAAGGAAAGGGAAATTCAAAATTAACAAGAGAGATCCAAACAAATAGATGATGAAAAATCAACCAACGGAGCGTAACAAATCAAAATCCAGTATATAGTTATTTATTGATAGAGAGGGAGGGAGGGGGATAGAAGAGGAATTACAGTGGAATTGAGCTTGCTAGGAGCCATCACTGAGCGAGTGAAGAGAATATTTTTGTGGAGATTAAAGAAGAGAAACACAAGGATAGAACTCTTCCCTTCTCCTCTCCTCTCCTCTTCAATAAGAAGCTTTACGACAAGTCACTCAATGCAACACATGAACAAAATTGTCATTTTACAGAGAGACAGGCAAGGAGGGAGTTAGCTTCTGCAACTCATGTCATGTCTATCACTATGAGAGAGAAAGAGAGAGACTATCTGTCATCTAATTATTATTATTATTATATTAGGAGTAAATAAATAATGAATGACTAACTACTACAATGAGAGAGAGAGAGAGAGAGAGAGAGAGACAAAGAGAGATTTGGTTAAAGGTCCCACATAACGCGTGGCAACTCGGAAGACCAGATTTCAATTAGCTCATCACAACTGAATATATTTTTCACATGGCCTTTGCTTCTCCTTCTCCTCCTCTTCCTTTTTTTTTCTTTTTTCTATATATATATATATATAAGCAATCAGATTCAATGAAACTATCCATCTTACATTTAAATTGAGAAAGTATTTGTTATTTTTTTAGAAATATATTAAAATATATAAAGAATTAATTTAATATAAAAAAATCTTAAAAAAATGATCTGACCATGTTAATAAAGTAATGCTTGGAAATCAAATGGATAATAATAGCAGTAGTTGAGATGATCATTCTTCTTTCCGTATGGATATTCTTACAAATATAAAATTTTACAAAATCAAATTAATTTCTAATTAGATACCCACCCTATTTTGTGGATTCTTTTCTTTTTTCTGACAGAATTTGCTCATTGCTCCTGAAGAAAAAACCCTGGTTCAAATTTCCTTTTCTTGAAACCAGATCGAGAGAGAATTTTCCATTGCACCGAATTATACAAGACAAACTTAATAGTGCTTCTTTTACAGCTTTCTACCTATATTTAAGAAGAAACGTATTGATAAAATATATTAATTATCGCCGGCGATTTTTATACTCAAGTGGATGGACGGAGGGTGGTGGTGCGAAGATGGGCAAAAAACAATTTGGAGAGAATAAGATTTGGACCAGAATTTGTTAAATTAGGTGAATTTGGAGGCCTCCAATCCATCTTCGTCGACTTTTGACTTTCTTCATCCTCTTGCCGTCACCTGTTACGTAGCTTGCCTGTGATTTTAATATATGGGCTACCAATCGTTGCTTTACCTTTGACTTTCAAAACAAAATGGGAAAGTTCCACTTTAACCCTGCTAAATTCAACAACATCTACTTTGACTCGTAGTTTCAAGTTTACGGGTGTTATCCCTCGTTGTTTCGGTTAAGCTAGTTATTTAACTTTTGGTTCGTACCGTGGTTAGAATAATTTTTTAGCAAAAAAATAATATATATACAAGTTTTTTAAATATATTTTTTTAAAATATAATTATAAATTAAAATATTTATACATATATTTAATTAAATACATCAAAAACTATATATACTAATAAATATAAAAAATAAAGTGTTTATTTAATTCATCTTGCTGCAATTCAAATATTTTTTTCTAATATAAAAGAGTCAATGTGTAGATATTATTAACTTGATTTTTGATATCGAATAAAAAATATAAATGTTAATAAAAAAAATTAATATTTACATATACTAAAATATAGTAAATATTATATGTATTAATAAAAATATGTAAGATTTTTAACTAATTTTTAACGTAGCGAAAGAATAAAATAATTTTGTAATTGCTAAAATGAAATATTATTTCGTTTTATGTACTATTTTTTAAAAAGAAAAGTATTAGGAAAAAAAATACAGAATAAATTACAAAAAAAAATAAAGATGAGAACAAAAAAATGATATAAATAAATTAAGTATAGAATAATAAATATTTAAAAAATAAAAAACAATATTTGATTATTATGTAGCATTTTTAATTTTAATCCATGAGTCCATAACATTGATTAAAAAGCCTTTTATTCCTTACTTGACGGATCAATTTTTTGCATTGATGTAATTCTGAGTATTATTTTTTATTTGTTAAAATTTAATTATAAATTTACTTAGAAAAATGATAATATCAAACAATGAATTGTTTGATTTGTCTATGCCATTTCGAAAGTACAAGGAATTACATTTTTTAGATGTGTTGAAAAAATATAATCGATATTTAAAAATTAATATAAACTAAGAATGATAAATTATTAATCACTAAATCTTTGTTATCTCGATAGTTATTTTCTTTTAAATATTAATCTGTCATGATTTTTTATAAGAAAAAACAAAATCAATGCTACATGACTCCGCTTCAGCGTTGAATTGATTAATTACTATTTTTTTTGTAAGGATGCATGGAGAATCATTATCATTGTCAGCAGTGACTACTCATTATAATAATTTTCGTAAAAACAAATAAAAAAGGCAAAATTATAGAAACTAATCATTATTCTTTTCGGATATTGTGTGGAAAAAATAACCATTGATTATTGGGAAATTGTGATTTTAATAAATAATTAGAAAACATAAAAGCATATAAAGGGAAAGAGAAGACAAAGGGCCAAAACGCGTTTCATTCAATTATTTTAGTTGAATTGCTGGAATCTATCTCTCAATAACGGTTTGAGATGGTAGTTATAATTATTTTTTAAAATATTTTTTATGTTAAAATATATTAAAATATTTTTTTTATTTTAAAAAAATTATTTTAAAATCAACTCAATAAAACAATTCAAATAAATATAAAAAATAATTTTAAAAAAAATACAGCACAACCTCATTAGAGAGGTTACGACAAGATTCTTACACCCGTGTATCAGGAGAACATCATAATAATCGCACTGAAGATGAAGGAGACAAATCCAATATCTCTCTCACAACTTGTCTTCTTTGTTTGACCACAAAAATGTGGGAGACTTGAAAGTGGGTTGGTGATGAAAATGAAATGCCTGCACTAGTAATTTTCGTTACATTATCTATAGTTGAGACTTTCGTCAGTTTTAATCCTTTACTTTTAAGACATGTCACCCCCTAATAACTCCCACATTGATAAAATATTGATAAAGGAGATATTGAGACATTATCTATAGTTGAGACTTTCGTCAGTTTTGATTTTTTCTACGAGCGCGTTCCAGTTTTATTAAAATATTGATAAAGGAGATATTTGAACATGATATCAGATGATGTCCAGGGTAACCGAGGCGCTTAAAAACATGGTTTCTGAGTTGCTGAGTTGGATGGTCAGTTAACTGGTCATTATAACTTTATCTATTTTTTATAATTAATTTAATTGGTAAATTGTACTCGATACTTGATAAATTCAGGTTACTTGTCACTAGTATATACAAAAGATATTATTTAGTAAATATAAGGATTCTCATATATTTAAACAATTATTTTTTTTTCAAGAGAAAAAGTAAAGTAATAATTTAAAAATAAATTCTCATATATATATAAAAAATGAAGTTTGTAAATATTTATTTTGAATGATTCATTGTGTATTTATAGCCTATAAATCTTATTATTTTGTGAAGAAAAAAACTAGAGTGTAGCTATACTTTTATAATTTTTTGAGTGGTGTTGTGTGTTACAACTCGCTTATTTTGTCCGGTAGAAGATGGAGACATGGTAGACCATGAGAGATTTTAATACATCTGGTGGTGTTGGTGAAGTGTAAACTTGTTTAATTAAACCTATTTGTTGAGAAATAACTATTCTTATATTTTATGTAAAAGAAACTATAGAATTGATGACATTAGATTTAAGTATTATGTTTGAATCCATGCGTGTAGCGAATCCAACCATACCGGGGGTGTAATGATAAAAATCCTCGGGAAATCCATAGGCTCAACACCTTTAGATAATACACGACAAGCCCACCCCCATTAGCCTGACAGTGCGTTAGGCTAAACTACTGAGCTTGGCACATACTAGACCTGGATGGTGTCTGGACCTCGCTTATTGCCAGGCCCAAGCGCATTAGCCCAAACTTTTTTGGTATGGTTCTGGCCAGACCCGACAACTTTGGGGTTTAAATTTGACCAAACCTCACAACACCTGGGTTTGTCCAATGCCAGACCTCGCACTCTTTTACAAGGATGTATTTGATAATGGCGTGTATCAACCTAATATGCTTGAGAATACGAGTATAATTTTATTAACTTATATTTTTTAAATATATACATAAAGATATATTGATAAATCTTGATTCATCAATATTTTTTTTATTCAAGTAATAATATAATTGATGTAAAGCTAGTCAAACATGTTAATGTAAACAAATAATTTTTTTTTAAATCCCTCAAACAATGATATAAAGTTTGGAGCTCTTCAAAATAAAGTGGAATTTTTAATTTGTTTTGTTTTATTAAAAAAATTGCAAAAAAGATGATTTGATAGTCTAATAATCATTGTTAAAATAATGAGGAACAAATCTTACAAATTAAAAAGTTGAATAAGAATGAAATTGAAATTTTTTTTTATAAATTATCTCAAATAAAATAAATAATAATCAAAATAATAGAGATCAAATCTCAAAAATAAAAAAAATTGAAAGATGAAGAAATTAAATTATTAATAATTAACATTTCATAAATTATTTCAAATAAAATAAGTAACAATCAAAAGAATGAGGACCAAATTTATTAGATAAAAACATTTCAATTAAAAAATGATAAGGGAAAAGCAAATAATAATTATAAAAACGAGGATCAAAATTAATATAAAAATTAAATTCTAAAGGATGAAATTGAAAAATAAATATTCAATATATATATATATATATATATATATATAGTAATCAAAAGTTTGAGAACCAAATTTGATATAATCAGTAAATAATATGATATTTCTAATTTTTTCACAACTTTCAGAAAATATTTTCAGTCCAAAATAAAAGGAAAACACTTTTCTGAAAACCAAGCTAATTTTTTTTTGACTATAAAGTGTTTTCTATTGATCGAAAAATATTTTTTGTTGATTAATTTTTTTAACAGTAAATAAATAAATAAATTTTAAAAATGATTTTTTAAAAACTGGTTTAGAAAACAAAGGCAGCCTTAAAAATAGTTTAATGAACTTTCAATCTACATACTTTCTTCTAAGTCTTTTGACCGTTTCGCTGATCACCACCCACCGGGTCTATTTCTTGGACCCTAATGCTGTGTGGTGGCTGGTCAATGAAACAAAAAAAAAAGATTGGATGCAGAGAAATTGAGCACCTCAAGGTCAAGGAAAGCGACTAAAATGAATTTGCAGAGTGGTTTACGTGGACAGCGTCGAGAGGAAACTAGATTGCTGTTACGTGCTTCGATGCAGGCCGAGTCGATTTATTTCGTAACTTGTTAAAGGGCTGTCATCGTGGTCAAATTAGCATTGTAAACTTGAGATGGTAGAATATATTCTTGTCAAAACATATACAGACAAAAAATATAATATTTAATAAATTAAAAATTGTTGGCCAAAATTAATTTTTTTTTAAAACAAATCAGCGTAAACTTGAGCTTACATTTTATATATGTTACTTAGTTCGTGAGATGAGATGAAGATGGCCGTATTAAAAGAAGTAACAAAATTCAATCTTTTATAATTTAATTTTGAAGGCTGAAAATAAATAAATAATTTTTTTTTAAAATAAAAAATAAATTTGACATTAAAATTTTTAAAAATAATAAAATAAAGTAAAAGCCACGAGTTAACTAGGCTGGCATGATAAATGCGTGACCTAAATTGAGAGACTGAGTTATTATATTAGAAAGAAGAATGAGAAAAAGTAAAGATACTTAATTTTTAATAAATCCAATATTAAATAATGAAATTAAAAAATAAAATAGATGAAAAAAAATTAATATTGATTAGGATTAAAATCTCATAACCGAAACCAAGACATGAGACTAAGATCACTGAACAAAAAATAATAACAAGTCAAATATTAAATGATAAAATTAAAAAAAAAAAAAAAACCAAGAAAAAAAACAATTAAAAGAACAATGGTCAAATCTCACATAAAAATTAAATTCAATCGAATGATAAGAGATGAATGATAAGAGATGAAGTTGAAAATAAATAAAAAATTAACAATAAAAAATTAAAGATTAGATATGATATAAATGTCAAATAAGATAAAATACCAAGAAATAAAATTAAAAAAAATTCAAAAAAAATTCAAAACAAGTAAAGAACAATAAAAAGATAAGGACCACAAATAATAATAAAAAAATTAAGGATAATTTTTAATTTTGATTGGATTTACATGCTTTCCAAGGTAAATAAAAAAATAAATGGGGGAAAAATCACCACCGTGAATTGCCAACAGCTCGTGCGCATCTTTTCTTTTCATTTAATTTATGAGAATACCCAAGTACCCTTAATCACACATGGTATTAATGAAAAAACTAGGATAAAAAGATTAAAAAGCCCCTTTCCTAAGATATAGATTTTTTTTGTTTCTAAGAGTACCTTGGTAATTATAATGTGTTAAGAATAAAAAATAAAATAAAAATGCCTCAGCCCAAACAGCTAAGAAAATTCAACTTTTAAAGATATTTTAAACATTACAAGATATAAAATAAAAGATTAAAAGACCGTTCTACCTATCTTGTAAGGTGGAATGAGTCCCCATGAAAGAAAACAATATTGCTCCTGGGAGGTGTTATATGGTTTTAATATAGTTTTACTATGCAAATCAATAGTAAATTATGAGTGGACGCAGTAAAGTGAAATGTTGATATCTTTTAAGCTTTTGTTTTAATGGCAGAAAAAAGGGAAAGAAAATGAAAATTAGAAAAAAAACACAGAGATTCAGTGTCTTGGTAATTACAACGTGCTGAGAAAGATAAAAAACCGAGAACATTATGTAAACACTCGTGAGATATTATCATAGCAAGTACCGTAGTAATTACTTTGATTCACCCTTGGAAGACAGGGCTAAGACGCTACAAAAACATTTGTGAAAGTCTTCTTTTTGTAAACAGAAGAACGTAAAGCTTTTAACATATAGAAAATGCTCCCCGTCAACTCTTGGTTTCAACATCGCCAGACTGTTTTTTACGAACAAGCTCGGAAAACATACTTAGAAGCCTTGTCTGAATTTTGCTAGAATATATGATGTTATTATTAGTTGTGTAGTTTATAAATGAATAAAAAAATAAGAAATATATATTTTTTTAATATTTATAAGTATGAATTTTTATTATATAGTAAATTAAATCATGGTGGAAGGATTCTCCTAACAAACTTTCTAATACTATTATATGAATACTTATAATATTAAAAAATATAACTGTCAAAATGTGATTAATTCATCATTAAATTAATTTTTATAATTAATTATGATATTTGTTATTATTGAGATAAAACTAAATAACAATTATTAAATTTAATTTAAAGTATAACTTTTTCATCAATGACCATCCAGTTTCATCACCAACCATACTATTTTATTGCTACATTTCAAATTTATAAAAAACTTGTTATTATACACAAAGCAACATAGAATAAAAAAAATACATCTTATCTTCTTGGTTTTATCTTATCATTTTTTAGAGTTTTAAAGAATTTAATTGTATCTTAAAAATATTATTTTTATAGAATAAATATACATATTAAAAATAATGTTTTCATATGAATTCTATATTTATTTCCATCCCAAATTATTTCTAACAATGGTGCGGTGAGAGTAGACGCTGGTGTTTTTATTTTTTTGAACAAGCTCGTGAATGCTAGTCTTGTCCAAACACATCAACATGCCATTTATAAATCCCAATGCTTATCTTATAATTGCTCCATCTCCCATCCAGCTCTTCCAAAAATGAATCTTCTTGAGCCACCGACAACCATTCAAAACCCTAACCGGAAAGCTTTTTAAGTGTGATGAGCTCAGATCAAAACAGTAAAAATTAAGCTACTAATGAAAGAGCTATAACAAATCACCTGCACAAAATGAAGCAAGCCCCTGTAATGCTAAACAATCTAGCACTGGAAGTAATAAATAAAGAAAAGTCAAACCATTTAATAGGTAATCTGATGGTAAAAATTTGAGACTAAGAAATTTATTTTTCTTATAATTTCAGGTTTGAGTTTTATAGTTTGTAATGTGATAGTATCCTCTACATTTCTAAAAGTCTTGTTGTCTCCTTCGTCTGACCCTGGCGACATGGAACTCGAACTCCTTCGCATTCATTTCTCTCTTCCAAAACTTCTGGCCGTGAAACCCTGCAAAAAATAAATAAATAAATCCCCCCGGTAATTTATAGATTTCAGGCGGGGAGGGTGGAGATAGCTCCATTATAAACCAGCAGAATATTTGAAAGCCCAGTCGAGTTACTTACACACCCAATAGCCCAAACCGCAAAGCCCAATAACTAACTTTAAAATCCATCAATTTTATTTGATTTGGGTTTAACCTCAATTTGCCCCCTAACTTACGTTATTTATCAACCAAGTACTAAAACTAAATATTCTAGCAATCACCCCCTTATATTGATTTTCCTTATGTTTTCTAAGGGAAATTACCAGCTAAAACTCCAACGAATCAGTTTCAAGCGTCAGAAAGAGCCCCAAAAAATAAATATAAAACCATATTAAGGGTACAAAATACCATGAAATGATTCGATATTTAAGTTTATCATAAGGTTTTTAAGAGAAATTTATCAGTTTCCTTTTCAAGCTCCAAACCGATTTCCTATAATTTGAGCGGGTGATTTCCCTCGAAAATGCAATATCTAACTTTTCTTTAGGGGGTGATAGCGGTCAAGTTGAAACATGAAGTAGGTGATTGAAAAAAAAAACGTTTTGGGGGTTAATTGATAAAATAGGTATAGTTTTGGGGGGAAATTGAGGTTAGCCCTTTTACTCGTCCTCCCACGCATTCTTTCGTTCACAGTTCACTCCTCCACTTCTAAATTCTAATCCATCTTTGTCTTGTCTTTGCTTTTAACTTTTTTCCCCTTCTGTCAATGACTCAAAAACTACTTTCGCTCCTTCGCTAATCTACAAGTCAAAACCTCTGCGACCTCATGGATTCCCTTCAAGCCACCTACAGAGAGGAAGAGGAAGAGGAGGAGGAAGAACAACAACAACCCAACGACAGCATCACCAACCACAGTCCTCCCACCCCTCCTCCTCCTCCCACCACCACCAGTAGCAGCAGTCCTATTGAACTCGAAGAACACCTAAACGGCACAGACCCACATCAAGGCGACACTGAAATAACTCCAATTAACAACACGACAGCCAACCAACAACCTCAACAAGAGGACACCTTTGTATCAGCCTCTGAATCTCTCTCCGAATCAGACCACCCGACAACCTCAAACGACACCGAGAAACCCACACCCAAATCTCCCAAAATTGAAGACACTGAAATTGAAGACGATGAAGATGAAGAAGACCCACCTCCTAAAAAACAGAAACAACTCTCCTCTTTAACACAGAAACAAGAGCCACCCGAACCAGCGGCAACTGCAGAAATCGAAAACGACAATGGAGCCAGCGAGTTCAAGAAACCAACCAAAATCACCCCAACAACAACAAAAAAAAAGAAGTCGAAGAAAAAGAACAACAATAATGTCTGGGTTACAAGATCCACACGCAAAGGCAAGAAAAAAACAAAACCAAACCCGCAAAACACTCCATCAGAAGACACTGTCTTAATCACTCCAGCCCCAAGATTCCCTGACAAAAGCGACGACTCTCCCGACTTAAAAATCTGCTTATCTAAAGTATATAAAGCAGAGAAAGTCGAATTGAGCGAAGATAGATTGAGTGCAGGGAGTGCCAAGGGGTATAGAATGGTGAGAGCTACAAGAGGGGTATGTGAAGGAGCTTGGTATTTTGAAATTAAAGTGGTTACTTTAGGAGAAACCGGACACACACGACTTGGGTGGTCTACGGAGAAAGGGGACTTACAGGCACCAGTTGGATATGATGGAAATAGTTTTGGGTATAGAGATATTGATGGGAGTAAAGTGCATAAGGCATTGAGGGAGAAATATGGCGAGGAAGGGTATAAAGAGGGGGATGTTATTGGGTTTTATATTAATTTGCCGGAGGGGGGGTTGTATACTCCTAAACCTGCTCATTTGGTTTGGTATAAAGGGCAGAGGTATGTTTGTGCTCCTGATGCTAAGGAAGATCCTCCCAAGATTGTTCCTGGTGAGTTTTTGTTTTTGTTGTTTTGGTGTGATGCAGTGTTTGTTATGTCTTTGTTTTGCTTATATTGTTCACTCTTGAATCTTGTGTGTATTGCAATGTGCTGGTCAAGTAAGGAGTTTTTTAGGTTATCTATTTGTTTGATTTTAACGGCATTGGTTATGGTTTACATCGAGGACTTTTAGGAGGTTGAATGTCCTGCTTTTGTCTTGCATTTAATAAGAGAATTTAGGATTGTACGAATTGACATGACTGTATTAGCATCAAGAATTTAGCAAAGAAGGTTGCTTTAAATTTGAATAATAGTGTTGCTTGAAATTGGAATTCTGTAATTGCAAATAAGATGGGAAATAAGTAATGTGTTGACTTTACCTCCCACAAACAAATCTGTTTCCTGTAGCAACAGATATTAGCTAATGGTGTGGCTGGGAAGAAGATTCCTGTCTCGTAGATTTTATTGTGATGGGATGTTCAAGGATGATTATTTTGTCACTATGAAGGTTTTTATTTTTTTTATTTTTTATGCATTCAGATGCTCTTTATTAGAATTTAGATGTTCCGGTATTGTCCCTTAATTGTAGTTCCACTTTCTCCCATCCGTACTTGGATTTGTTGTTCGTGAAAAAATTGAAACGTTCTGCTATTGAGAGTGTGTCACTTGTGAATTTGATTACTCGTATTCTTTTCTAGGAAATAGACTTGTGTTACCATATAGCATACACTCAAGTACAGAAAGTCAATAATGATAATATAAGTCCTCTCTTTTTAAAGCGCAGCTGTTCTCTTGCATTCTAAGACAAGTGTGTAATCAGTTGGAGGAAGTTGCATTTATTGGACCAAAAGTATTTAGCACAATTACCTGAAACTATAACACAAGATTAGATGATCAAGCGATATAGTAGGTTGCTTGAAATGTATTGTGAATCTGAGTGAGTTGCAAGTTCCTCATTGTTGTGAAAAGAGTCATGTCAGTCTTTGAGTGTGAATGCTAGCAGCATATGTCCTCAATTGTGGACGCGGAGCTACTTCTAGCCTTCCAATGTCTGACCATTGTGGCCTTTTTTTATTTGGACAAGTTTGGGTGTGCTGAGGTTAGCAACTTGGTTTTTCTTCACCCGAGAGAGTGGAGGTGGCATGCCAAGGGGGTGCTTATTGTTGAGGTGGTTTTAATCACATTCTCTTTTGTTTTCCTTGTGGCATTAGTTTCCAGAAATTAAGTGTTGTGATCAAAATTAAACATGAGCTGATGGTATTGTGGAAGCGTAAGGTAGGCTAAGAAGAGGTGATAGATCACCTGTTTTGCACATGGCATTTGTAGTCTTCTCTCATCAATAGGTCTGTTACCTTGTGGGAACTTGTGCGTTCCAAATGACTAGGCATTCCCTTGTATGCTTTTATCCATTGGATTACATAAGGAGCTACCAATTGAAACCCCCCTGGATTTAGAGGCTCTCCTCTTCTCATTTTGTTTCCTGTACAGGGTCTACTTGTTTTTTACAGAAGATATGGTGAAAATTTACCTTACTCCAACTTGCAGATAATTTTCAATGATTATAATCAAGCACAAATTCTTTACCTGGATGGATGCCATTTTATAAATTAGGAGCCAAACTATCTAATCTGAGTATCTGATATATAAGTTATGATGGTTAAAGAATATACAGCCCAGTGAAGGTCATTTACACGAAAAGCTTGCATTGCCCTCAACTCATTCTTTCAAACCTCTTGGTGACTGCATTGGAATATTGTCTGTTGTCAGTATACAAAAAATCTACTTATGAGACTAGTTTCTATGTCTAAATAGACAAGGGATTTGCCATCATAGGAAGTAGAGAATGGTTGGCGAGTTGATTCTCCTCTGAACTATTCTTGTCTTTTGATGATGGATTTCTTAGGTTTCTGTCCTTGCTTCCGAAGTTCAGATCAACCATCCTAAACTATGTTGTGGTTTACTCACAGTGTAGGTTCTACATCTCCACCTTGAGGCTGTTTGGGCTTTTTTTGGGTAGACTAACATTGTCTCTATTGTTTGATCAACACCCACAACCCTCTTATTTCTCCTCTTCTGATTCTGAAGAAGTGAAATAGCCTTGTGGTCTTACAAAAATAAGTTCTTCCCATAAGAGATACCCCCTCCCCCCTCCCACCCCCCGGTGTACCTTTACTGCTCAACATTCACATGGGAGAAGCGGCCATGGGTCCTACTAGCAGTTAGATTTATGAGGTGGAGATGGCACCCAAATAATGTGTGCAGTCTGTGATTTATTGGTGGTGTTTGGCTGTTGTTTTGGGACAGAAAAGACAGAGACATTGAGGACATAAACATGTTTGATTGAAGAAACAAAGATAAAGATATAAAATAAATTTGTTTGTAATAGTTTTGAAGTGAATTTATGTGCTTTCAAAATACAAGAGATATGTCCTCTATGTTCCCATTGTCTGTCTTTTTTGTCCCGAGACAGTAACCAAAAGCTATCAATTTCCTTTCCAAGCAGCTATAAATCTTTGAATCTGGCTGGCAAAATCTGATTTAGGTTTGGCCTGTTTATGCTGATGGCAAACCAAGTTGTAAATTTTGAATCATCTTTCAGATTCCTTATGAGATCTGAAAGAAACCATGGATCACTTTTCACATTTATCTTATGCAAAGTGTGTCTATGACATTAGATTCTTTTATTCTGATGGAATGGATTATACGAACTCACCAATTTATTGATGAAATATCATGCGGGATACTGTGTGTTTTGAACTCTGGGTTGCTAGGTAGGGCACGCCAGGGGACAAGCTTGGTGATCACTTGTTCAAAATCTTATTTTAAAATGAGCATGGTTGATCCATGTCCTACTCTTGGGGTGCTAATATGTATTCGTG
Organism: Populus davidiana; assembly: GCA_030145905.1. Lineage (NCBI taxonomy): Eukaryota > Viridiplantae > Streptophyta > Magnoliopsida > Malpighiales > Salicaceae > Populus > Populus davidiana. The sequence continues at coordinate 9,509,721 of CM057797.1, forward strand.
CTTGATATGATGGATGTTACTACTAACTGTGTACTAAAAATTATTTTCTTGTGCAGGAAGTGAGATATCTTTCTTCAGAAATGGAGTATGTCAAGGTGTTGCGTTCAAGGATTTATTTGGTGGCTGTTACTACCCCGCTGCTTCAATGTACACTCTCCCTAATCAGCCAAATTGTGTGGTCAAGTTTAACTTTGGCCCTGATTTTGAACTCTTTCCAGAGGATTTTGGAGGACGCCAAGTTCCCAAGCCTATGATTGATGTTCCTTACCATGGGTTTGACAACCGTGCTGAAAATGGTGTGAGCGATGAGAAGAAACATTAGCAAGTAACCTTTTTACCGTCTGCGGAGTTGGGAGGTTGATTTTAATGAGCATTCTATCTATAATTTTAGTTACTGATATATTAGGACTGACAAGTGAACTGATTCAGTTTCTGTGAACTCAACATTTTTTATAGAAGATAAAAAGAGAGTCGATTTCTGCTTGTGAGATGTAATTTTATTTCATGAGCCCGATGGTACCCCAGAACTGTTTCTTGGTATGGATTGGTTTTTGTTGATGAGAAGTATTATTAGCTTACAACAGCATATCTGAACTGATTTGCACATTTTTGAAGTGATATGTGATACCCTTCTCAGAATTCCTATTCACAAGCTAGATGTTTCAGAAATCATGGTTTAAGGCTTATGCATCATGTAAATCTCTGTTTTGCTTGCTTTTCCTATATCACTGTGGTTTCGGTAAGTTCTCTGCTATTGTTGGAAGATGATGGACAGTCTAGATTGTCAGTCTTTTTGGTTGATTAAAGTGACGGTTCCTTGAGATTACTGTCCTACTACTGTTTTGTGCTAATGCATGGCAGTCTAGAAAAGTCGTATTTTAGAGTGGCACGATCATCACCGCCGAAATCTTGATTGAGAGGAGCTAAACATTGGCTCTCTTCTTTTGGATACAGCTGGGCAAGTGCTGCTGAATGCAGCTATGTTGTGGTTGGAAGCATAATGTAATTGTTTATTTTGAGGTGATGGAGACAAATGGACTGACTGATACATGTTCTTGATTTTACCTTTGAATGGTTTGGGTAGCGTTAATGCTCAGGTTCAAATATACTGACAGCAAGAAGTAGTAGATGGCAACATGCACATTCATCATTTACGAGATGCTCACTGAGTTCTTTTCACTTTTCTCATTTCTTTTTGCATTATTTTTTAACATTGAATTTTCTTCATCGAAAATAATAATAATAATAATAATAAGTTTGGACCACATACTGGAAATTAGGCTCATGAGTACAGCCGGCAACCTTCTCTTGAGAATCCGAACTTTAACCTTGCATGTGGGCACATTCAACAAGGGAAAAGCTTAACAGGCCATGCCCAAAATCCAAATTATGGTGATTTCAGGTGTCGATGCGCATTGCTTCTTCAGATTGCAGAGAAATTGACTAAGAAACCTTATCCCAACAAAAAGGTTACTTAAACTTTACCATGGACTCTTCCTGTATACCTTGAGCACTTCAAACTTGTTGTCTGCTTGAGGGGTAAAAGCTCGTCTGTTTCTCAAAAGTACATAACAGAACTTGGAGAGAAGTTGTCTACCAACTCTGGATTACTAGCATGCAGAACTGTTATCATGGACCGCCTGTCACCATTTTTTACAATACATAATACTTTTTCACGCGTGAGCACAAGACATTTATCCAATGAAGTGTTCAAAAGATAAGAATAAAACGTGAAATTGGTTTGTAAAAGCACTCCTTAAATTTTAAATGGTTAAACCAAGTCCAAGTATGGTTTTTTTTATTCGTTTTGCCCTCACCATAACTCTCTAAAATATCAGGCAGGGCTAGTGTGCAGCGCGGCCATATGTGTGAAAAGTGTGATGCTAGTAAGGAATTGGAGAGCTGAAACCCTCTTGAGAAGACAAAGAATGAGCAGGTTGGTGTCTTTTTGAAGGGAAGGGTGAATAAGAAGTCTTCCTGAAAGATGGCCTCTTCTTCAGATGCTTTAGAGTCCTCTTGGAATGAAGCTTCCGAAGCATGGGGAGAGTTCTCTCCTTGAACTTGAGAATGGAAAAGAAGAGAAGTCTGAAAGCAATGAGAATGATCAGGACAGCAGACAGGTCCCACCACTTTGAATGATCAAGACTAATGCCAAGCACGGTTGTGAGAACTTCTTCTCCTTTCAGTTTTGGACCACCAGGTACTAAAGGATCAAACTCCAGTCCAATCATGTCGTTCTTGTATGCTCCCTGCATTTCCCATTATAGGAACGGTAAATATCAAGTGTTGAATACATAAGAACTAAGATTCAATCTTGCCTGTACCCTACCTGCAATCCCCATGATCCAAAGTTGATATACGAAATTGGGTAGCGCCAGAAGACCTTGGGAATATCAGGCAGCAACCGGAAAAACCCTGAGGTCATCATTAGGATTCCCTGCAAACATATATCAATGGAAGAGAAACCATGAATGAAATTTAGGAAGGATGATGATGATGGGATGAAAAAGATGAATTAAAAGGCTGTTCTTACAATATATGCAGATCCAATAACGAATCCCATTAGGTAGTTGGGGACTAGTGAAGCTATAGTCATCATGCAACTCTCCACAGTTGCTATGCTGCTTAAAAGGTCGAAGAAAACATAGAGAAAATTTGAAAATTCTGGCCGAAACTTCACCATGTAGTAGGTAATACTTGAGGTGCCGAATGACATCACAGTCAAGTAGGGAAACGAAGAGAGAAAGTTTGACAGTACATAAACAGCGACCCCATAATACCCACCGAGCCTTTCCTTGTAAAAAACCTGTGGAAAGCATTGAGAAAGCTTAACTAAAACTTAACTAGTGCCATATAACTCTACTAAAAGTTTATTTTGAGTAGTTTACCTTCAGTTCTTCAATGAAGGAGGGGAAGCCTCCAATGGACATGAATGTCATAAATCCTGACAGAAATCCTCCACAAGCTCCGTGGGCCAATATTGCAGTATAACCTTTGCCAACGTCTAAAAATATGGTACCGACGCAAATAGACAACAAGATGTAGACGATAATCCTCACCCAATAGTACCCCAAATCTCTCCACATGTTAATGAAAGATCTCCTTGTCAACGTTGAAAGTTGTTTCCACCAGTTTGCTTGGTTTTCCCTTCTTATATTAACCACAAGCCCTTTCTGCAATACAGAATTCATGTTCATATATGACAACCAGTTCTTCAGAAATAATATTTAGCGAACTTTTTTTTTCCCTGTCAATGTGTGTGATGCTGATTCCTTATATGTATGTAGCAGCATTGTGTAAACTATATAGGGTTTCTCTAAGTCTAAGGGCACATGTTAGAGTTGGTTATCTCGTTTCTAGCTGTTTGATCTAATGTTTCACGGGTAGGTAGTGGTGTAAGAGAATGCTATAATTTTAAAAATTTCAATTCCTTCTAAACATGTGCACTGAGGGCACATCTTAGAGAAATCAAGTTATAAATTGCATTTAAGGTATTATGTATTAAGAGATCAGTACCCTGAGAACTCAAATCACATAGGGATGATAGAACGAGACAATTGCAATGAAGGGAGGAGAACTAATATGCACCAGATGCAGAAATATTTGAAACGCTTACAATCGCCACAATTTCTTGAATCCTAGCTCTTGCATTTGCTGCATGGTCGGAGGACCTGTACTTCTTGACTAACGATGCCTTAATCTCTGCTGTTGGCAAATTTGCCAAAGAATCTGCTGGATTTTGAATTTCCTTCAGTCAAAAAAAAAAAAAAAAACCAGAAGAGTTATAATTCAGTTAAGCGATTTGTAGTATGAAAAGAAAATTCCAAGTACAAGGGATGGACAGGCATTAAGATCTAGCTGACACATTCTGTAATTTTTCCTTTCCAGAAATGATGACAGCAAAAACTAAACTGCCATAGCAAACTTGCACATACTCTGTGAGATCCCATCAGGGTTGCATTGACAAGGTCGAAGTCTGAATTAATACAACGTAAGAAGTGATCAGAAGGGTTTCTTCTACTTGGACATGGGAATCCAGCTTCAGCAAAGAACTGCAAAATTAGCATTCCAGGTTAGATTCAGATCATGCAAACTTAGAATTCTCATTGAAATGAGTAATTTTCAGTTTGATTATGAGATAATTAACAAGATGCGCATAATATATGTTTTAGCAGCAAGAAAAGTGAGAAAACATGTTGAATTCTACTTGCAATGTGCCCAAGGAAAATCCAATATTGGTTATACACTTGTACCTCTACCGCCATCTTTGCCTCTCCAAAATAAACTGTTTCACCACCAGATAATAAGAAAAGGTCATCAAAGAGTGCGAAAACTTCGCTACTTGGCTGGTGAACAGAAGATATGACGGTTCTTCCATCGCGAGCAATATTTCTAAGAGTTTGAATTACAAAGAAAGCTGCAGCACTGTCCAGGCCACTTGTAGGTTCATCAAGAAACAAAAGCTGTGGCCTTATGAGGATTTCAAGTGCAATACTTAGTCTTTTCTTCTCCCCGCCACTTACACCTCTTAAATGCCAGTTTCCGATCAGCCGATCACTGCACTCTTGGAGACCCATTTCCATGATTGTCCCCTCTACAATGTCATCTATCTCTTCTTTAGCCATGCTGCTTGGAAGCCTCAAATGAGCAGAGTAATTCAGGGTCTCTCTAACGGTGAGAGTGCCCAACAATGTGTTTTCTTGTGTTACATAAGCCTGATTAATGACACAGCATTAGAAAAGAAATATGTGTATTTTCTTCAATTTTTCATATGGGAGAACTAGGATATATATCATTTTTCATTAATTTGTTTTTATGAACACAAGAAACTAGAATCTTACAACACCACCATAGTCCAGTCTCCTCTTCTTCCCGTTGAGTAGAACATTCCCAGTCATCACAGCATTCCCTGCTAGTCTTCCTGCACAAATTTCATAGATTACATAAGCCTGATTAATGATTATTGCATGCTTTCATTTGTGGTTTATACTATTGAGTGTGTGAAAGAGTAATGAAGATTAGAATGACTAGTTCTTGATTCTTAAACGAAAGTTTTCTAGAGCTTACTTTCCTGAATACAAAATGGATTTAAAGAACTTTGGTTTTATGATAAAAAATTATTGGTAATTTTAAATTTTTTATATTAGTTATTTGATGTATTGATATTAAAAATAAATTAAAAAAATAAAAAATTATTATTTTAAAATATTTTAAAAACCAATATATATAACAATCTCAAATACACTTTAAAAGGGAGTTAATATAGCGGTTGTTTCTACCACTGTCAAAACAAAAGGATTTTCTGCTTAATTTGAATAATAGTAGAACAGTCAAGGCATCTGTAGAAAAATGAATCATGGGGCTCAAATTCTGTTCGCCAAGAAGATAAGATAAAATAAATAAATAAATAAATAAAATATTGGTTGCTGTATAAAAAAAAATAGCGTCAAGTTTTAACTTTTATGCTTGGGTGGAAGCTGCCGGTTTACGTCCGAGGATAGTATGGTATAATTTTTTATAAATTGATTTAATTTTTTTTTTCAATTAAAAAAATCTTAAATATGTTTAGATATGAATTTTAAATTATCACTCAAAGTAAACAATTATTTATTATAGGTCATGTTAAACATAACCTTAATTTATTCAACTGATTAATAATTTCGATGCAACAACTTTTGGGTACAAAGTAATAACCGTTCAATTCGAACTGAGTATTATAGATGTGCGGTCCAATTTGAACCAGACAGTAAATGAATCTAGTTCAAATTTAAGGTATTATTACCTAACTGTTTAAACTTCAGACACAATATTAATGCACATTGATCACGCTCTCAAAAAAACTAATAATAAATTAATAACAATGCTTAAACTCCTCTAATTAACTATCATGTTAGCTAATTATGGCTTAACAAGAAATTCTTTTGCTAAGGGGAACTGATTATTGCTAACCTATCTATTTATGAGTTTGTATTAATTTTATCTTATATATAGATCTATGCTACCTCATTTTATTTAATTTAAGGCTTTATGCTCCAATTTACACCAACAAAAAAGAACTATAATGTTAGCTAAATAATAGCCTTCAAAATTTAACAAATGATTGATATTTATTTCTTATTTACTTATAATATAAATGTAATTAATGTGCAAATGCATAAAACCCTAGTATTCGCTTCAAGATGGGACATCGCCTCCCATCCAAACTAGTAGGTTTGCGTTTATTTTGAGAACTTCCAAAAACTCACCAAGTGCATTTAAACCTCACTCACAATGTCACATCACTATGCATGGAGTTACATGGCTAGGACCAATCAATAGAGCTAGGCTCTAGCCTTGCTATGAATGTACATGCATGATGCATGTATACATACAAATATACGAATGCTAATAATGGCAACATCGTTAATTGCGCGCGCGTGTGTATATATATATCACACGCTTTGTGAGCTCCATATGCCTCAGGCACCAGCATTTATATGCGTGTGTTTTATTGTAATAAACCCTATACAGGTGGCTAGGTCCGTCAAAGATAGAAGCGTGATGGGTATTTTTATGGAATTCATATAAAAAATATGTGTATATTTTTAGTTTTATAAGATGTAGTTTGTGCGTATCTTTTAAAAAAAACAAACCACATATATACATATTTTAAGATGTATTTGGGTGAAAAGTATACGTGATGGTTTTTCTAAAAAAATACAACCCTTTAAACGTACAAACCACATCTTCTAAAAACAAAAATTATTAAAAACAATTCATCATATCTCTCCCATCCAAATACGGCTAAAATATAACAGTACTTACCATTACTTTAGGTTATTGTTGGGACCGGTAGGGATCATAAAAGCATGTATGGGATCCTAGAGATTGAGAGCCGGAAAGGGAAAAAAAATAAGAGTTGATGTCTGTGGCATGCATGTTTGAGCATCATCTAATCTAATAAACTTGTCGACAACGACGACTTTCAAGTTCGCAGAACAGAGTTCAGATTTTGATTTGCCCTAGTAATAAATGCTCGTGCTTGACTTGGGCACCTTTGGATCTATTCCCTTCGCGGCTTCACTGCTTTTGCAAGTGCTTTTATTCTCTTTGCATTTATTAACTACGTTGCGTTTTGTCAGTGTTTTAAAATAAAGATCGATGAAAAGATTATGTGAAGTTTGAAAACATCAAATTATACCTGGAAAATATAGAGACAGTCTTGACAAAATATATATATGCATGCTTACGATTCTTTGGATGTAACTTGTAAAATGAATAATTAACCATGCACTCTACCATATCTAATGCTTGCATGAATCCTGTTTTCCTAGTGTGCGCGCATGGCAACAGAGTTCATAGCCTTGGATCACTAGCTACTTGGAAATGAATCTAGAAAAGAGAAATCCTACACTCCATACTAAAATTGCCAGAGAGAGAGAGGGAGAGAGATGCAAAAACCTGCTAATGCATCGAGAAGGGTAGATTTCCCAGACCCGGATGGACCCATAATAGCCAAGATTTTACCAGGCTCGGAGTATCCATTTAGACCAGTAAGCAATCTCCTTGTAGGTCCATTGCCAAAATTTGGTAGAACCACTGTTAAATCCTCCCATACCAAGAACATAGACCCTACTCCATGATCTCCTCTTCCTCCTGATAAACCTGCCTCCGCATTCCCACCTCCGGAGCCACCATCTCCACCACTGCTAACTACAACCTGCTCTATCTCCATAACATGCAACGAGCACTCTCAAGTTGGGATTTGAAAGCAAAAGAAGAGCAAAAGAGAGGAGAATTTATAATAAGAAACTAAAATAAGAAAGGTGCAGGGTCCTTTCGCTATGTCTTTGTAGTCAAGGGATGGCTCGAAGGGAGTGCTGTTTCTTTCTTTCTTCTGGTGAGAACAGGGAGATAGCTTTCCAAAGTCTAAACTCAGCAAAGAAAAGCAGAATAGAGGAGTGAATGTGTAACAGAAATGGTTTGATAGCTTTGGTCATGAGTGCTAGCTGGTGAAGCAGTGATATAGAGTTACTTGGGCAGCTAATGCTAAACACCAAACCTACCATTAATGCTTCATTAATAAGGTGCAGGACAGAAAACGAGAGTCGTATCTATTTCAACAACTAGTTAAAAAAAATTTCAACATCATTTTTACTACTCTAGCTAGCTATGTATCACAATGCTCAACAATCTTAATGCATGGATCAGTCCTCTGTTGTTTTTCGTTCTTGTTTCGTCACCATCTAGAACCAGTAAAATTCATTGTATGTAGAAAGAAAATACATAAATATTGATAGCTGCAACCGATGCAAATTCTCCAATACGTTCATAGAGATTTATAGAGATTTTTCGAATTGGCAAAATAATTACATAATAACTTGTTTGTGAAGGTACGTATAAGAACAAAGCAAAATAGTGCAGGAGTACCGGAGACATTAATTATTTAATTATTCTTCAATGTGAGCAGTGAGAATAAGATGAGAACAAAATAAATAAATAAAAATATTAGCCGCCCATGCACAAAGGGACGAACATACTTTTTTTTTTTTTTTTTGAATAGTCATATTGAAGCAGCTATAGCCTATACATGCATTCATACGGGTAAGGGGATAGATATCCAACTCCTCCATATACAATGGATACAATATTATGGGTACCGTTTAATTGGGTGATCATAAATGGGTGCTTAATTTTTATTTATAAGAACAGTTGCAACTAGCTAGATTAATTGCTGGACACCTCAGTAGTGCTTGACCAGCTGATGATCAATCTGTTCATTGTTATAATAGATCTTGGTAATTTGATTTGTTATTTGAAGCAGCTGTTCGAACGGTTGTGCCTTGCATGTATGATAAATGGAGTCCCATGATAGACTTGAATGCGTGGCTCAAAAGCTTAATCTACAGGTTATGTCGTTTGATGCTTCATTATATATACATCTTATTAATAATTGAGCTTAAAAATTTATTTTAAAATATTTTTTTTATTTCACAAAGAAAATATTATATATCTTCTCATTTTAAATTGATATATTTAATGTTATTCTATATTGAAAAAATAAAATTTTTAATTAGTGTTTATATAATGAATTTTTATATAAATTAGTAACCAGGAAGAAAAAGATTGTAGGCTTCTAAAGTTAGGCGGAAAATCTTTAATTGCCCCTCTATATGCACGAGACAACACCTATGTTTTCACTATTCATTGATTTGTCTTGTTAAGAAAAATTGATTTTTATTCCCCATATAAATGTTCATGGACATGGACATGTTATAAAAATATATACTAGTACATTTGTCCACGCGCTCGGTTATGAGTTGGATTATTTTTTTCTTCTAAACTTGGAAAAAAAATGTAAAGAGTATGACTTTTAAATTTTGTGGAAACTAATTGAAAGTGAATTTTTTAATTTAATGGGTTCAAAAAAATTTTTAATGACGGGTAAAAACATGACGTAAATTTTAAAAAACTTTAAAACGATAATTTTTAAAAAATATTGAGATGGTACCAAATTGGATCGATTTCGGTCACCTTAGGACTTGGATCATAAACTTCAATAAGTTTAATAACTTGTTTTTTAAAAAAAATTATTTTTATTTAATTTTATAATAAAATTAGATGCTTATAAAATCAAGCACCAATCCTAAAACAGAAGTTTATTTGAAATCATGATAACCCTATAAAAAGTAGAAAAAATAAATCATGAATTTTATTTCTCAACCAATCCAATATTGAATAAAAATGAAATTAATAAAAAATAATTAGACAAAATTAAAGGACCACAAAATAAAAAAACAAACATATCAGGTTTGATGGGTAAACCCACTATACTCGTGAATCAATTAACTTGGATCAACACATTAAACCCGCAAACTGGGTAATAGACTTCATTGGGATTAATAACTTTTTTTTTTCTAAACTATTTTTTATTTAACTATATGATAATAAAAATAAATGATTGTAAAATCGAGCGTTAAACCATTACTAGAATTTTTTATAAAGACTATGATAACCTCTTAAAAAGCAAAATAAAACAAGTTATGAAATCTAGTCCAACATCGAATGATAAAATAAAAATAAAAATTTAAAAAGAGAGAGTTAAACTCGATAAACTAGTTAACAAGCCTGTGGACTTTCTAAAATTTAATAACATATATTTTTTTAAAAACTATTTTGTTAACTATATGATAAAAAAAAATAGATAATCACATAATCGAATTCAAATAATAAAAAGAAAAACCACCTCTAAACCTGCGAGTTAGAACAACCAGGATTACCTCGTCAAACTCGTAAACCGAGTCATTAACTCCACAAAGTTTAATATCCTAGTTTTTTGTAAATTATTTTTTATTTAACTAATTTTTCTTTTAAAAAATAGACCATATCGCTATGTTATGATATTTTTCTGATATCAACCTAATATTGAGATATTTTTTTAATGTCGCGATAACGATAACCATATAAAAAAATTAAAATAAATTATTAACTCTAAATCCTTATAAACACAACATCCAATGACTAAATTAAAAAAAAATTCAATAACCAAAGGAATAAAAAAGGGCCAAAATGTGGGGAAAAAACCCAACAACATTGTGGATGATTATTGTAATTCATAGTGGTAACGAGTATGAGAAAATAATGTTTTCCCCATACTTTTTAGCTTTATACTTAATTGTATTCCATATTGTTTATGGGTGTGGGGGAAACAATATTTTTCTCATTTATTTTAGCTTTATATTTTTCTAATATCAATCCAGTGCTAGGATATATTTTTTACATCACGATAACCATAAAAAAAAAAATTATTAACTCTAAATTTATATAAACACATTACACAAGGATTAAATTAAAAAATCAATAACCAGATAAAAAAAAAAAGCCAAAATGCAAAACAAAAATATTGCAGATTATTATTATAATTTATAGCACTAATGAGTGCAAGGAAACAATAATTCGTCCGTAACTTTTAACTTTATACTTAATAAAAAAATATAAATTAAAGCAAAGATTAATTTTTTCTAAAAAAAATAAAGTCTTTATCAAGTTTACGGAAAGTAAAATTTATTGGACTATATGAATCATCCAGATTTCGAGCAGCTGTGGCCATGAATGCTTTCACGTGCTAGTTCAGGAGTGGAACATTGAGAGGGATCGACATTTTCCTGAAATGTTAGGACGACACGTGGAAGATTCCCATGTTCCTTTATTCGTTCCTCTGGGACCACCGCCTCCATGATCTGTTGTAGTAGGTTTTGGCATTGAAAGCAAAGACATTGCTTATTAATAATTTTTGGTTATCGGTGCGGGTTATGGTGTTTTTTAAAATATATTTTATTTAAAAATATATTAAAATATATATTAATATATTAAATAAATTAATTTAAGATTAAAAAATTTAAATCCTTATAAAAATATTTTCCACTGCGAAAACAAACAAACGAGGTAAATGCTTCCATAAAGCTGCTTCATAAAAAGAAATTACGAACCGGATTCTTTGATTGTAATCTTGCATTTAACTCTATTAATTTAATTAGTTAAGATTGAGATAATAAAATTACAGCTTCAAATTCATGATTATTTATTATTAAATTTATATATTTTATTAAAGAATTATTTTAATAAAAAAAATTAAATTATTAGATAAGATTTTAAAAATAATTTTATATTATTGTGATGTGAGGAAGATATAACTGAGAGCAGGGCAAGCATCCAGTTAGTTTCCTAAAGTAATGGGAAAACAATTGCCTGCACAATGCTTAGAGAACAAAGGTAAAAAAGTTTGAATATTCTAATAGATTTAAAAATAATAAAAAAATAGTGAAAAAAATATTATAATAAATAGTGTTTTATGATTTTTGTAAGTGGTGTAAAAATAGCATTTTATATATATAAAAGTAAAATAGCCTTTTATTTAGCACTACTTTTGTAACATATAAAACAAGCACAGGAGAGCTAAATTTTTATTCTTACCTCTTCATTTAGCATCTCCATTGTAGATGCTCTTAGAGAAGGGTAAATAATGACACAAATATCAATTTATATATATATATATATATATATATATATATATATAATGTTAGAGATATTTAGGTTGTCTTTGTGAATAGATAACTATTTTTTTCTCACTTTTTTAATTAAAACAATCTAAAAAATATGTTTATTTATCGAGAATGAAGATAATTTATTTATTAAAATATATTATGAGTATTTTTTTAAATCAAAACAGGTCATTATAATATTTTTATTTATGATAATTTAATTATAAAATATTAATTTTATTTCACTCAAATTAAGAATTATTATGAAAAGTCATGTTGTTAATTCAAAAAATCATTATATTAGTCTTATTATAAAAACATTAAATTTATGATACTAGCTAAATATAAAAAAATAATTTTCATCGTTTATATTGTAAAAAGTTGTTGTATATATGAAAAAGATTATATTCTTCATATCTGTTTATTAAATATTATATATATAAAAACAAGAAATTCTAAAATGACGCCTGTTGGACAACTTTTAAAAGAATTTTTTTGGCTCCTTCATGAAGAGGGTAAAACCGTAAAAGTGAGTGAACTGTGAAGAGAAAGACCCCAATCATTTGGGGCTAGCGTAAAGGCCCAGTCATATTTTTCTTTTTCTTTTTTCCCTTCTCTAATATTTGCTTGAAGATAATCACTACATTTATTGCCTGTGATATGCTATAGGCAAGGTTAAATTTTGTTTGAATATATAAAAAACTATTTGGGTATTGCTAACATTTTTTCAGGGAAGTTGATTTGATATGATATTATCTGCTTGAAATGTTTAAATGCAATTTAAATAATTGATAAAAATATAATTTAATTCATAAAAAATCAAAATAATATTTTGTTAAGAAAATAATATTAAAACAACAACATATTAAATTGATTCAGACTAATCCCGACTAACCTGTTAAATCCTCAAGCTGGATCATGAAACCATTATAATCTTATATAAAATAGATCAAAATAAATTATGAATCTTAATTTCCAATTAATTTAATGTTGAAGAATAAAATTGAGAAAAATCAATCAAAAAATAACAAAAAAATTTGACCTAAGTTAACCTGTTAAGTCCGTGACTCGAGTCATGAGATCGAGATAACTGCATAGAAAGTAAAAAAAAATTGACATGAACTAATCCGGATTAATTTACCTAACTTGCGATCAAGGTCATGAGACTATAATGACCTTATAAAAAATAAATCAAAATAAATTTATGAAATTCAATTCTCAATAATTTCATTGTTGAAGATTAAAAGATAAAAAAAAAAAAAAACTCAATTCAAGAATATATGACACATTAAAACGACTTAAATCTACTTGGATTAACTTGTAAAACACGTAAGTGAGTTATAAAACTGAATTAACTTTATAAAAAAACTAAAATAAATTATAAAGTCTAATTCTAAATTGTATATCCAATTAAAATAACTTCCTTTTCTTTTGTATTTCAATATTCTTATTTCTCCAATCATGAATTGCTTGCAAATCACAATCACTAATATGTATTTAAAAAAAAAGAAGATTATTCGGCAAGTCTAGAGAAGAAATTTGCATAATTAAAACATTAAATATTACATACAAGCTGGGTGATTTCCCATGTACGTTTTGATTATATCCATCAGAAATAATATTAAGCCAGTCCTGTATGATTGCTTACCTTCAACAGGACTGCTACCTATCTTCATCTGTTTCTGTATATGCAAGAACTTCAACATTACAATAAAATTAAGCCTCAGAAATAGTATTGTAACTTGGATAATTGTAGCAGCTCAATATATTATTGGTGCTTCTAGTTGAGAGGCGAGCTCAGGCCCTCCTGGGAAGACAGTGAATGAAGAGGTTGATGCCTCCTTGAAGAAAAAGATGGTGCCTTCCTAAACGAAGGCCTCTTTTCAAGCATCTGCAAGGTTCTCTTCGAGTAAAGATTCTCAACGAATGGCAAAGCTCTCTCCTTGAGCTTGAGGACGATGAAGAAAAGAATCCGATAGCAGACGAGAATGAGATAGATAGCAGATAAATCCCACCACTTCGAATAATCTAGGGGGATGCCAAACATCTGTGTGATCACAAATTCTCCAGGGATTTTTGGATCACCAGGTAGTAGAGGATCAAACTCGAGTCCGAGGAAATCATTCTTGTAGGCACCCTGTATTTGCAGTTCAAAAAGAAATGGATTAAAGATATACAATGTAAGCATGCCATCGATCCTTCTATTTCAATCTTGCTGCTAAGATTTGTGGCATCTCATTTAGGATAAGATGCTGACATGCTTCTTGTTGCACCTCAGAGGAAACATCAAGCAGGTATTGAGAATATTTCTAGTTCTGAAAAACACATTAGAAATAAATTCTCGTCTTGAGGTTAACACAAACTTGAAGTGTCGAAATTCCGTCAAGCATGAATACGTTTCTCTTCTAACACCTCCCCGCAGTCATTTCCACTAGATATGAACAGAACTTATGTTAGAATTACCTGAATGCCCCAGGCTCCATAATTGATATACGAAACTGGGTAGCGCCAGAATGGTTTTGGAAGATCAGGCAGCAATCTGAAGAAACCAGAGGTCATCATCATGATTCCCTGCATGAGTAACCAAATGAGACATGCGGTCGGATAAATCAGATGGTGAACATAGAAACAATTAAGCTTAACGAAGATCTGAAGCATTTTAATCTTACAATGACTCCGGACCCTGTAATAAGTCCCATCAAGAAATTAGGGACCAGTGAAGCGATAACCATCATCAGGCTCTCTATTACAGAAATGGAGCCGAAGATATTGAGACAGAAGAATACATAATGATTAAATCCCGATCGAAATTTCACCAAGTAATAACATATGGTCCCGGAGAGGAGCGCGATCGAAACCAGGAATGGGAAAGAGGATAAGTAATTGGACAGGATAAACACTGTAACCCCATAATAGCCATTGAGCTTTTCTCGATAAAAGACCTGTCAAGTATCAAAGAACGAGTCAAGACCACAAAACCAAGAACAACTCTGCTGTGCCATCATATCTTCACAGGCACAAACTTCTTAATTCTTCTTCAATATTTTTTTCTTTTCTACGTAAACAAGATCATTACCTTCATTTCTTCAATGAAAGAAGGGAAGCCTCCGATAGACATAAAAGTCATGAAGCCTGTTATAAATCCACCACAAGCTACTCTGGCTAAGATTGCAGTGTAGCCATATCCAACATCATAATAGATTGTACCAACACAGATGGAAACAACTACGTAGATCACTATCCTTGCCCAGTAATACCCCACATCTCTGGACATGTTCACAAATGATCTTCGGGTCAGTGTCGAAAGTTGTTTCCACCAGCTTGCATCACTTCCACTTCGAATATCAACTTCTAGTCCTTCCTGCAATAAATGAGCTTCTTCAAGAAATGTTTAACAGGCAACAGCATTTAGCATGTTACTTCCAAATGGTTTCTCATCAAACTTGTTATGAACAGGCCGCTCAGTGATTGTTTCTTTTAGCTTCTCCATTAAAGTTATTAGCAGATCAGATAACCAAAAAATTCAAGCGGAGAATAATGTTTCTTACAGCTTTCGATAGAAAAATGGAGTGCACGTCACAGAACAAGTTTTGGTGTTAGTAATAGGCGTCGAATAATGGCAGAGAACAGAATAGTTATATCATGTAATGATGTTGGAGATTGCAGATTAACAGCATTAAATGACAGGAAAAAAGGATTGGTAATGCAAAATCTGAGATTTCAGTTGCTTACAATAGCTGATATATCCTTGACCTTTGCTTTGACCTTTTGTGAAATATTCGAGCGCCTATATTTCTCAACAAGTCTTGCTTTGATCTCTGCTGTTGCCAAATTAATCAAAGGGTCTGCTGATTTTGGGACATCCTATAGATACGACAAATACAGAACAGTCACATTAGTCGTCATGATAGCACGACTGAAAGAAACAAAAAAGGTGAATGAAGGCATCCATCGGAGCATGTTCGTGTTTGGACAGAGGCAGAATAGTATAGGGTTCATCTTTGAACCTGAAATAGCTTGCTAAAGATTTTCAACACCTGTGTACTGAAATTTGTTTTTTTTTTTACTCAAATGACATTGACAGGCATCTTCAACACTACTATAACATGTGATGTGATGTAATAAAGAAGCGCTACTCAAAACACCGCCTAAGAAAGTTCAGGTGGAAGAGATAAATACACTAATTCTTTGAGATCCTTTCAGTGTAGCTGTTATGGCATCAAAGTCTGAATTTATGCAGCGAAGGAAATGATCAGAAGGATTCCTCCTTCTTGGACATGGAAATCCAGCTTCAGCAAAGAACTGCGAAGATTGACACTAAAATTCAGATTGCAATAAATCAACATGAGCTTAATTTAGTATTTCTAAGATCATGCATGTAAGTTTCTTCTCTCTAATCTTCTCATACCTCAACAGCCATCTTCGCATCCCCAAAATATACAGTTTCACCACTGGAGAGTAAGAAAAGATCATCAAAGAGCGCAAAAACTTCACTACTTGGCTGGTGAATGGATGATATAACCGTCCTTCCATCGCGAGCTATATTTCTAAGTGTTTGAATTACAAAGAAAGCTGAGGCACTGTCAAGACCACTTGTAGGTTCATCAAGAAACAAGAGACGTGGCCTTGTCAGGATTTCTAGTGCAATGCTTAATCTCTTCTTTTCACCACCACTTAAGCCTCTCAAATGCCAGTTTCCGACCACCCGATCAGAACATTCTTGGAGACCCATTTCCATTATTGTTGCTTCTACGACATCATCAATCTCCCCTTTGGTCATTGTTTTTGGAAGCCTTAGATTTGCAGAGTAAGTGATCGTTTCTCTGACTGTAAGAGTTCCTAATAACACATCCTCCTGCGTCACATAAGCCTGGAATTCGACACAGGAAAGCACATCACTAAACAAGTTCAATTAAGCTAAAATCACACTGGTTATAGCTAGTTATATGGCACAAGAAATTCCTGTTATATGCATATTCCTTCTGCAGCAAGGCTTCCATTCGGAAGAGAGCTTTCTTTCAGGTTTTGAATTTCATTATATACTTGAAACATAAGAATTCCCTCATAAAATATGCAGATCCAATTGGACTTTAATTATTGCATATTTGCAGACAATACTCACAACACCAGCGTCTAGCCTCCTCTTCTTCCCATTGAAGAGAACCGTTCCACTCATTATCACATTTCTTGACAGCCTACCTGTGGCAAGATCGATGATGAATACTATTAGCAAAAGTTTGGAGAAATCAGGACAGTGTTTCACCTATGCTGCTGCCAACATAGTAAATAAAGCAGTTAAGAAGCAACTAATCCAGTTCTAAGCAACTCATCTAAATTTGACTTGTATAGTTTTTAGTCCTAAAATTTGTTCTTCTTTTTTTATCAGGTCCCAATTCGTTCCAAGATTCATCGTCATTTCAATGACTAAACTCATCCTAGATTTAAATTATTGTAATTTTAAATTAAATTATATAATAGTTGATCTGATATGATAGGGTCATCTTAGCAGATTTAGCGATATTTTAAAAAATTGATAAAAAAAATTATTGACTTAAAAAAAATTTCAAGATTACACTTTTATTTTAATATAGAGATAATAATATATTAAATTAATACAAGTTAATTTATCAAACCTACATTTCAGTGTTGTAGGTGATGTACATGATTAAGTTTAATAATTTCATTTTTATGAAATTATTTATGAATTAATTATATAATAACAAAAATTAATCATCATAGTAAATAAACCTATTAAAACAAAAAAAATATCGGTTAATTAATGAAATAAAATAATGATGGCTGAAAAAAATGACTTTCTGTGAACGAAGTAAGAGTTTTAATGAAATAAAATAACATATGAGAACCATTTGGCAGTTAAAAAAAAAAAAAAACAATTGCGCAGCCCAGTTCGCCTTAAAAAATAAGCTCACTGTATGGGCCCGGCCGAATGAGAATCGCTCAACTGGGCCTTGAGTTTTGTTCTTTTAAATTGGGCAAACAATAAGTTGCCAATTCTTTTTTTTAGGTGTCTAAAATCCGGCCACCACGGAGATGCCCGGAAACTCACGCTTTATGTTTTTTTTAACCTCAACATCCAATTTCTCATATATTTTAATGAAAAATATTTTAAAAAAACATTTTCATAACCTCAAGTAACTAATTATCTAACACAAAAAAACAAAAACAAATGGGTTATAAAATATAAATCAAACCAAAAAAAAACTCTCTCTAGCTCAAATTACTTTTCCAAGTGATCAGGAAGCCAAAAACATTTTAAATTTTTAATGACACTCCTCTAATTAAAAGTAACATTTTTACAGCGAATTTAGCTATTTCGGTGAACTAAATTGAAACAATCAACCTCTTTCTCACTTCTTTGTTATTTTCCATTGAATCACTTCTTCCCTTAAACTCAAGTACTAAACCATGAATAAAATGAAGTTTTATACCAAACCATATAATTTCAAAACTTAAGGAACCAAAGTATAAATTTCACAAAAATTTAAGCTTTGGAGGTGCTGCTAACACCCTTTTAAAAAAAAAATTAAAAAAAAAAAAAAAGAAGAAGAGAGAGGGTTTTTAGCTTACCAAACTTCCAAGATAGTAATTAAACAAATAATATATAGGATTTTGTCCCGGAAGTTAGCTAAATATATACTAGCACAAAACATACAGCCAAATAGTTCTACCAAGAAAAAAAAGGTGATCAAGAGACCTAACAAAAAAAAAAAAAAAACATACCTGCTAGTGAATCAAGAAGAGTGGATTTTCCAGACCCAGACGGACCCATAATAGCCGTGATCCTACCTGGTTCAGCATACCCTCTAAGTCCTTGAAGCAACCTCTTTGTCGGGCCATTTCCAAAATTCGGTAACACCACCGTCAGATCCTCCCACACCAAATACACCCCCCTCTCCCCACCCCAGTCCGACGCCACCTTATCTTGATACGCGCAACTGCTAGCACCGTCACAAAAGTTATTACCAGTACCACCATAACTGTTTCTTGCCACCTCTATCTCCATGGTGGCCTTGATCAGCTAGAATTAGTGAATAGCTATATGCCAGTGCTGGCTTGGATGAGTAATATTAAAGCGCTAATGGCCGGCCATTGATTGGATAACGGTCACCAAACAACTAGCCATCAATGCCATGAGCAGTACCATTCAACAAATATGGGGAAGAGAGAGAGAGAGAGAGAGAGTTTAATGGCTCGTGTCTAGAACAGATAGATTGGTGCAGGTGGTCGGTGAGGAAGTAAATGCGGGAGCTGTGAGCATGAGATGAGATACGCGGTGGTCCTGTGACGGTTTCTCATGTCTCTATCATGATGGTTCTAGCCAGTCAACTTGGAAAATATGATCGACGGCCTTCAATTTGTTTTGTAAGATTATAAGTTCGACACAGTTTTAGTCTGTTTCAGAATGAATCATCCATGCCAAAATGAAAGTGAGAGATTCACAGCAATTTTATTTTCTATAATCTAACGATATAGAGTTGTTTTCTGCGCATAATATATGCATGTGTGTGCGTGATTATATATTTTCATTTCTTGATTTATATCCTTAATTCGGTGACTCTTGTTTCTCTTACAATAAATAATCTTAATTAATATTTGATGGTTTCGTCCACGTCCTCGTTTCGAGCAAAAAAAATCTTAATATTTTAAGCTCCAGCCCTTCCCAATACATTTCGAGAAAAACAGAGATAGAAGTAAGTTTGACCATCATGCCTCAGTAGAAAATATCTAGGAATATTAGACAAGGGATTGAATGTGCCCATTTTCATAGATATAAAGGATATAGGAAATGATTTACTGATATAAAACAATACTGTTTTAAGTTTTTTTATATAAAAAAAAATGAATGGTTAAGTTGACTTGGGATTAATTCCAATCTACAACTTGGACTTATATAGGACTTGGTCGACCTTGGAATAAAGTGCTATAAAAATGCTAATTAATCCAAACATCAATTGAGAGTCACCCCCAGAAATGTTTTTTCATATTACCATGAATATTTTATGTATATTTAAATTAAATTTATGAATTCTAAAATTAATAATTATATAAATTTTTAATAATTATAAAATTTATAAAAAATAAATTTAAAATTTCATCAATTAAGCAATTTAAAATTAAATTATTGCTCAGACTATAGGAAGGAGGACGGCAACCAAGTATTAATTGAAGGCATATTTATTGCATATCAGTAAACATTGTGCCCTCTGAGGGTGGGAATTTCGGACGTTTGTTTTTATATTTTAAAAGTGATTTTGACTCCCTCGAGGCATGTCTACATTAGCATCGCTATAAGGATAGCCAACGAACCACTTGTCGGCTCCAGGATTACCCTACTATTTAGACTATAATATTGTTGGGAAGTATAATAATTATTATTTTTAAAATATTTTTTTAATTTAAAAATATATTAAAACTTTTAACATCAACACATCAAAACAACTAAAAATATTAAAAAAATTAAAATTAAAAAATACTTTTAAAATAAAAAAACCAAACAAAGTCTTAAAATTGATGAGTTTCATTAGTGTTGTTAAACCTGCTGAATATCTAAACTTGGATTCGGTATTTTGTTATGTGATTTTTAAAAATGTTTTTTAATTAATAATGTATTATAATAATATTTTATAATGCTATTGCTCCCAGAACTGAAACTTGATTAATCAGAAATTCTTTAAATTTGAAAAACTTGATTAGGTTTTCAGTTTTTGGTTTTTTTTCCTGTGTTCCATATAATTCCCAGCGTAAAAAACAAATTAGCTACTATTATTATTCATATAACACATAAAAAATAATTTAAAATCACTTAAAATATATATATATATTTTTATTTTTTATTTAGAAATATATTAAAAATATATTTTATTATTATTTTTTAAAATTTATTTTTGATATCATCGTATCAAAATGATTTAAAATCATTTAAAAAATTAATTAAAAAAAAATATTTTTCAAACATCAAAATAAACATGTTATTACATCGTGTTATCTTAAGCACTAATGTTTAAGGTTTCGGATTTTTTTAGGTTTCATTGGGGTGCTACAAGAAACGTTGTCGTTACGGCGTTACCTACCGAATTAATTGATTTCCACCCATATTTGCCCTTTTCCGTCCCATCAATCATATTCATAATACAATTGAGAACTTTCATTGTGCCTGCGCGCTGCCAACCACCACCTTGCCATCTGCCAACCAATTGCAATATATATATCTCTCTTTTGATGTTCATATCATTTATTTGTACTGTATGACTTTTCGGCAAATCTATTACAGTAAATCTCAGGTGGAATGAAAGCTTTTTCAGTCTATTTTTGTGATTTTTAAGGACTTGATTATCTATATTTTTCTCTGGAGCTGATCTGTCATCAACTCGCTGATCAAGGGTTGAGAGCATAAACTCATCGTTTCAACTCATATTCTTCTCCAAGCATCTCATACATAGATAAAAAGATAGGAATTTTTCGAAGGAACCGTCCATTGATGAGAAGAGGTTGGGGAAAGCTTGAATTCAATTTCTACAGTTGCAATTAAAATTTCTAGAAAGTTATACATTTATGTATTGAAAACACTAAAAATATATTAATTTAACATTAATAAAAATAAAAATTTTTAAAAATACTTTTAAAATATAAAAAGAAACATTTATTAACATCACAGCCGAGTTCCAAGTTCATGGCGTGTGAGGATGGTAAAAAAAGTCCTCGTTCACTGCACAGCGAATCGCCTCATGTGAGTCTGGTTCAAGGATAAATATCCAAACTAGGATCTTCGCCTCTTGTGAGTCTGATTTGATTGAAGGATTTCCTCACAAATATCCAAACTAGGATCTTGGTGTCGGTGCATGCTCCTTACCCAGCAACTATAGTTGTAGGGACATCAATATGTTGGAAGAAAATACAATTAAGAACAATAAAATTGAGACATGGACAGATATTATCTTTAAGATATTTTTTTAATATAAAATTATTCTCCATGATTTAACAAGTTTTTTCTTTAAAACAAAAGATACAAAAACAATATTTTTTTATTTTTTAAAGCGTGATATCGGTTGTTTTTCAAAGTGTTTTTCATTTTAAAACATGTTAAAATAATATTTTTATTATTTTTTAAAAATTATTTTTAACATCAGCACATCAAAATGATCTGAAAACATAAAAAACATTCTAATTTAAAATAAAAAAATTAAAATTTTTTTAACAGCGCTTTCAAAACGTAATACTAAACACTGAGAAAAGTGAACAGAAATATTAGTAAGTTTTGCAAACACAAGAAAATACAAAGCATGGTATATATAGGTTGCTAGCATGTAATAACCATATAGAAAATAAATTAGAGAATTAAAGAGTTGTTGCAACATTTCAAAAAATAAAATAAAATAAACTGTTAGGGAATTAAAAAGTTATGGCTGTTAAAAAATATTTAAAATAAAAATCTGTTAGGATTTTATGATTATTAGAAAATTAGTTCCAAGTATTTAAAAAATATGGTTTCAGCCAAAAACAAAGTATTGCCTAGACAACAGGTTCATAAAGTATGAGCATTGCCTTGCGCATAGGGAGACAACCAAAGGTTTTCTTTCTACCTAGTTTAATCTTATACATGCGAGTAGATTATTATTATTATTTTTTTGTTATTATCTCATATTAAAGTTCATTATATAAATACTAGATAAAAATTTTATTTTTTAATATGAGATAAAAACCCAATATACATTTTATGTTTATAAAAAAGTAAGTTGTGTTTTCTCAACATAAAATATAAATATTCTAAAATAATCTTTATTATTTACAAAATAATAGCAGAAAAACCTGAGATCCAACCATCTAGAGAATTCACGATGATGCTGCCTGCACTGCCTTGCTTTACCCAGATTACGTGGGGAACATTGAGCTTCCAAAAACCTGGCGGAGGAGGGTCTCGAGAAACTAATCTTGGACTATAAGAACAAGGGCTCGTAAACTCAGAGCTAAAAGCAAGCTTACAATCTAGAAACATGGGCTGAATAGAATGGAGCTTTTTTTGAAATTGTGCCGCCGCCGCCGCCGCTGCCATCAAAACAAATCCCATTTCTTTTAAGCCAGATAAACCGTCAAAACAAATTATTTTTTTTAATACTTTATCTACGAGTTAATAATTTATTGTTATCTTTCTATGCTTTTATTCTAATTTATAATGGTTTAACCTGTTAAATATCATACATAATAAATATTTAATTTGAGAAGAGACTTTATCTAGGATTTTATAAAATTAATATTTGTATTATTCCACGTGTAAAGAAATAAATAATAAACTCAGTATTAACCATTATCGTAGTAGAAAATAAATCATTATATCCTACAAAGCTGATATTAACCTCCCATTTGATGAAGGGAGCCTGCGGCCCAGGCCCACGTTTTTTATTTATTGCACCGCTATATTGCTGCAGCAGCTTGGGAAAAAAATTGGGAAGTAAAAAAATAATATTTAGATTGTTATAATTTTTTTAATATTATCATTAAATTTAATATAATAATTTAAATTTGAAAAACTCATGATCAGACTATTTACTTGACCTAAATTTTAAATTAAATTATATTGATCAGGTCAGTTTAAAAATAAAATAAAATAACACTTAGACTAACCCTAATTAACCAGCCCAATTTACAACCATTGTTACAAAAAAGAAGAAGACGCCCTCCTCCTCCTTCATCTCCATGAAAGCCTCTCTAGTGGAGCTGAATGCCCATTGTAGATGTTTATTTCTTTTTTTCTCATGATCAATCTCCATTAAGTATATAGTATATAGGATATGAAAAATACAATATCTTATATTAATCAAATAAATTTAATCGAAGTAATCTTAAAGAGGAAAAAGTCAAAAACTACACAGATTATTGTAGATGTGTGTTGAAAGAATTATAAATATAGCACGTTTATTTTTATATATACAAACCCGGGTACGGAGATCCATCGGGTCAAAGGAGGCTCTACCTGCCCATAATTTTTTTTATATATAAACCCAGATACGGAGATTCATGGGGTCAAAGAATGCCCTACCTACCTCCATTTCCAAATAAAGTCAAATATTTTTTATTAGTTTATGCCTCCACCTCCATAAAGTAAAAAAAGTTACATCATCAGCGTCCTCATTCAAATAAATTCAACACGAGGGAGAGGGGAAAAAATCATTCGACCACTCCATGAAAATTCAAGATCTTTTTCTTTCTTTCTCTCGAGATTAAACATAAAAGTAAATTATTATGGTTTTAATGTGTCGGATCACATTAGTTTATTTTTTATTTTCTCATTTTTCCTCAAGATATTAGCAATGTTCTTGCACGAAACTCAATTAAAATATTTGTTATAGATTGGGGACTAACTCAAGATTGGCCCTTTTAAAAAAATCACGTAAAACGGTAAAAAAATGACTTCTTTACAAGTTTTAAATTCCAAGACGACGACGTATCGATCACACATGTTATCCAAAAACACCTCAGGAATTCAGCGCCCGGCTCCACGGCAGTTCAGCCGTAAAGTCTACTCCGATAATTATAATGGGTGGAAAAGAGGAAGCCCAGTCAGCCTTCCACCACCACTTGGAAAAAGTTAATTACTATTTTACCAGTGAATTAATGAGCGATACTGTATAAAACCCACCATGCAGATTTTAAGTTTTTTTTTTTTTTTAATATGAACACGTTAGAATTATTATTATTGAAAGCGCAAGCCTACTGTCCTTGTAGATTCTTAGACGTGGCCGACACGGCGATTCCAATTATCAGTAGAACCACACATGTTTTACTCCAATCCGAAGACCTCACAAATCACAGTCTTCTGCGGGCCCCAGGAAGGCCCTTCAATCATACATCAAAAATTGATTGTTTTTTAAACTTAATTAACGAATTTATTGGAAAATCAGCCTCGGAGACTCTTTCCAATTAAAAAAATAAAAAAGCTGGGACATTTATTGTGTACCAACTGTAGAACCTGACTGAATTCTACTATGCATTGTACATTAATTGTATTTTTTTATTTATTTTGGATATTAAATTTTATTTTTTTTACACTCCCAGGTTATATTATCATGGTTTCACGTGTTGAGATTTTATTTACTTGGTACCCATATGTGAAATATCAAATAATATGTTTAAGATAAATTAATGTTATAAAATATAATTTTATATCATAACTAAAAAAAATAAAAGAATTGAATTTAACAAAAAAAAAGACATCGTTTTTATTCTTACCATTCAAAAGCGCAGAAAACTTACTTTGGATTCTAAAGTTTTGTTTATGTATTATTTGGTTTATGTTGTTTTAACTTTTCACAATTCAATCTTAAAATTTATTTTTTTCACATTTTAATCTTTATATGTCGAGAGATAAAAAAGAAAGTTGTGGAAAAAGGTTTAGGGAAGAAAAAGTGTTCGGCTAGCAATATATTGACCACAAAAAGCTTAATAAATGTTATTTTACCTTTTAAATGTGCAACAAAAAAGAGATCGAAGCACATGAATTTTGTTTTGTTTTGATTTGATATATGATTTTTAAATTTATTAAATAATGTATTAAGATTGAAAATGGCTTTATAAAGATTTCTTGAGTGTCTTTAGGTTAAAATAAATTGGATTTTAGATTTTTAGGGTCCCAAAACTTACAACACTACTTTTTGATCATTGAAGATGCTGAATTTTGAACTAAAAGACGATGACTTATCTATCTAAAGGAACAATTTGTTGTTTGTTCCATTAAAAGAAAAGTTGTTTTTCCATTTTTTATTTTAAATAGTTAGGTATGTGTGTCTTTCTTTCCAGGTGCCTGAGCTTTTTCTTTTTAGCGAGGCGCATGAGCTCATCTTTCATGCATTTTTATTAAATAACCTTCACCTTTATATATATATATATATATATATATATCTTTTTAGAATTAAATTATATTTATATAAATTTATGTAAATAATATTTAATTAATTATTCAATTATGTCATAGTTTTTCTTAAAAAAGTAAAGCTTTTCATGATAATATTAACAATTACTCCTTGGATAATTATTAATTAATCTAACATGGAAAATTTTTTCAAAAAACTTTTCTCATTAAATTCAATAAGAATATAACATTTATTTATTTCTTTTTTTCATATAATTTTTTAGATTTATTATTCTTATATTTATTCATACAAGTGCTTAAAAATGAGTTGATTCATAGTTTTATTTTATTTTTTTTATTGAAATTTGAATCCATAGTCATAATAACTTTTATTTAAAAAATAATGCTTCTAATAAAAAAAAAACATTCCATCAAAATAAAAAAAATGCATGAACAAGAAAAATGAGTTTTTTTATAAAAAAAAAACACATTTTTTCATTTATATTCAAGTCATTAGAATTCTTATGAATATTTTTTAGTCACCGTTAGTTTTTTATTTAATTAAACATATTATTAATAATAAAAAAGACTTG
Organism: Populus davidiana; assembly: GCA_030145905.1. Taxonomy (NCBI): domain Eukaryota; kingdom Viridiplantae; phylum Streptophyta; class Magnoliopsida; order Malpighiales; family Salicaceae; genus Populus; species Populus davidiana. The sequence goes on from CM057797.1 coordinate 9,536,198, forward strand.
ATATTGTCAAAATAAAAACAAAATCACATGGACGAGAAAAGACAGTTTTGACTAAAAAAAAAATTGTAAAAAAAAGAGGTATAATTCCACAGCTTGCCACTATGGTGGTGGTGTCTCTTTCAAAGCCATAATGACTCCCAGGAAAAAAATCGATGGCATCTTCTTACCTCATCTCTTTAGAATTTAGCTTCAATCAGTGTTGAAAAAGGGGGAGGGGGTTTACCTGGAAAAAACATGTTCACAAGTCTACTCAAAGAAATCGAGCGACCCATGATATGATTACATCTGGTATGCCCACCACCGCCGCCACCACCACCACCAACTGGATGGCCATAATCATCCTATCATTTTATCAAGCTTTTGGCATATGCAACATGGAATGCAGTGCGAGTAGTGCAGCTACTTTGATATAAAGGAATAACTTTATAAAAGCAGAAAGAATTCTCCACAAAAACATTTTATTTCTTTTTACCGTTTGCAGAGCATCGTATAATTAAATAGAAACTTGACCCGGAGTCACAAAGTCATGAAATGGGTGAGAAGATCATTACTAGCTGCTAAGAAATGTGAAGCACAGTCACAGCTTTACAAAGTAAGCAAGCTCAGCAACCCCACCAAAAGACATAATCACCGCCTTAATTATTCTAACCACAGAGAGATGATAGATGAAGAGGTTGTTAAAACCTAAGAAAAACTACGCTTTCAATGTTAACTAACATCTCTCCCATGTACGGACATCCACAACCTTCCCTCTGGATTTACTATGGTCCTGCTGAGAAGGCCATGAAAAGAGCTCCTAGTTTTTTTTCCAAAAATGATGGCCAAGTCCTTCTAATAGTTTCCTGTGGCCTTTCTCTTGTTATGACACTAAATGGGGCACCACAAGGGGTATAAAAAACCAAAATAAGTTGTACTTGACACCCCCTGCATGACTTAGTTTCCAAGTCTTCTGTGTATGTATCTGGATTCTGGCCCTATTATCACCAGATTCTCCCATGCCACTATGCCTTTGTTTCATTTAATATTTCTCATCTTGGTCCTCTTGACATCGAGCTTTGGTTCTTATTCTTGGTGCCCTCATAACTATGCTCCACAAAATAATAGAAAATTTGAGCAGAAAACTGATCGTTTCTGGGAGTTCCAAGAGCAATCGAAAACATGGGTTGAAGTGGAGCTGCCATATGACCTTGTCTCTTGTGTTAATGACAACTGCACTAAAGTTGGTTCAATTCATCCGGTTACAAGAGATGCAGAAGAGCAGTTAGAAAGACAAAATGATGTTACCAAGAAAACTGGGAGTCCGAAGAGGAAGGATGGGGATGGAGGAAAAGAACAGAGTTCTGAGATTGTTCTGCCATTGAGGAAGAGGATTTCGTTGACCAAAATGTCTGAGTCATCCATTTGGGTAACTGGTGAAAGTGGGTCTATCTATGAGAGGTTCTGGAATGGAGTCCAGTGGGTGATAGCACCTCATGATCTACCAGTATTGGTTGGTCATGCAATCTGTATCTTTATTGTCAATCAAAGTATTCTTGCTCTATCAGAATCAGGAATCCTATTTCAGGTACTAGTCTTTTTTTCAGTAAAAGTTGCTCTCTTGTCTATATGATCATGGAAGAAACCATATATAATATGAGGCATCTTTGCAGTCATCTATCTTAATTCAAAAAAAGCTCGTGGTTTCAATTACTTCTAAGATCATCTATATTTTGCTCCTTTATTTATATCTACCTATCCTGTTTCTACAAGTCTTAGTCTGGCGAGGCAGAAATGTTTGCTAATTACTACTATCAGACCTGTAGACCTGCAAACCTTGATTGCATAGCAGTTGCAAGAGCCTTTTGTCTTCCAGTAGTACTGGATTGAATCAGGAAAGTTATACATACTTTTTTTCTAGCTACCATTAAATCTGCAATCTGTGTTATACAAGCACTTGTAATCAGTGTAACCATGTCACAACTCAAGTCGAACATTCAGGCATGGCACTCTTGCATAAACTGGGCTGGCTCTATGTTAATTAACTCTAACACATGTTTTGTCTTTGAAGTTGCTCGTGCAATGGTCCCATGATTTTCTTCATGCATGAGCAATTTTCTCGTATTAATTAATACTGTTCAATCGAAACCAAAACTAGTTCTTCCACTTGAGGACATATGTGCTAACAAACTCAGGGAGTGATCTGAATTTGATGGTCAAGCGTTGCTTTGATGCCTGCTTGATAAAAATGGATTTGCTGATCACTATAACTGTCAAATGCACTACTGTTTCATGTGTTGGATCATTTTTTCTCCTTTCCAGATGAGACTCAGTGAGCGCTCACAGCCAATTTGGACAGAGTTCACACCTACTCTCGATGAAAGCACAAATAAAGAAGCAGGACAAAGTTCATCGATCCCAATAAAGTCAGGCGTCATTTCACATGATGGGTTGTGAGTGCATCACTTCAGTTTCAAGACTTTCCATTCAGTGAAACAGCGTAATCACGTTACTTTACTGCAGCAAATGTAGTAATTAACTACTTGCTTTCACTGTATTATTTGCCAGGAAAATTTATTTCTGCACAAAGAATGGCTCGTTATTAGAACTTAGTGAGGCAGAACCTCCAAGGTAAAACTAGAATTTCTAAAACTAAAAGCTGTCTTAACTACAACTAGTTCTATTGTTTTTGAATTTTAATCTCTGCTTACAGAGTAGATTCTGATGGGGAGACTCTAATATTAACGAAGTTTATGCTGTAAACATAGAACAGATGGGAAAATCACGGGCGACCACCTGGTGCAGATGTTGCAGCAATTGCTGCTGTTGCTACTATTAGACCAGAAGTAGTATATACCGTAAGGTTAGATCTATCTCAAATCAACAACTCAAATTAAAAGAAATCAATAATAACCTTTTTGGACGGGTTAACACAGAGTATATCTAATTGAGAAGTGTACCGGCAAACATCAAATTAAATGTGAAGTTGCCAGTAGTTATAATCAGATATTCTGTGTAGGACAATGTCCCAACCAAGCCATGCTTTGTGGCTAAGCTGTCTCATTAGTTCTTGGCTATTATCTTCTTTGCATTTGAAAAGGAAAAAAATGTGTGCTGCAAAGCAGTTCTACAGGTGATCTCTACGAATACGATAGGAGGTCAAAACCATCATGGAAGAAGCATATATGGACAGAAGGGAAAGTAGAAGATGCTTCTCTGATGCCATCGATGGGATGCACACTACATGGCTTGAGTGGAGACTACTCCATCTCTCTTTTTCTTTTAACTAAGGTACCATATATATTTGTAAATATAATGCGCACAAACACACAGACAACAGAAAGTGAAAGAAAAAAAAGGTAAACCAAATAGGGGGAACAATGTGCACAGCAGAAGTATTATGAAAATCTTCTTGTTTCCAAGGAAGCTAAATGATTTCCTGGCCTCTACTCACAATGTATTCTGTATATCCAGGGTGGTAAATTGGTAGAGAGACGATTGAACCAAAGGAAGTGGAAATGGATAGTCCATGGAAGTCCCAAAGATCATCAGTTGACATCTATCACACCAGGTCTACAAGATGAGACAAATGAAAAATTCTTGTCATTATTTTTCACTACATCCTCTGGATCGGTTTTTGAGTATCGAATATCAAAACAGTCAGGTGAGTGAAGCAGTTACTATAAACTGTTTTCAATCTCAAAATGGTGAGGCTTTTCGCTATTGTTCTTCTTCTTATGCTTTCTAATGAGATTCCTTTATAGACTCAATGAAGGACAGTCACATAACAAAGACAACCCAAGTTTGGTTTTTCTGGTTTTCACTCGTATATATCCAATTCACTACTCAGACTCGCATATGGAAAACCAAGGAAAATGCATCCTCTGGGAAGCCATCAGAGAATGCTGTTCCATTGAGTTGAGATCAAGTAACCAGTTTATATATTTTAAATCCCTAATCCTAATTCTGGAAGTAGGTTTTGTCTCCCCCTTAGAACAGTTAAGGCGGTTCATCAAAGGACTGGAAAATTCCAAATAACCTATTCAGGGAAGGGAAAGGGCAACTTTTGAAACTCCTAGGGAATTCCATATGTCATGACTGGCTGGTGAAAACAGGAATAACATATAATTCCTCTGGTTGCACATTAAGATTCTCATGGAATTGAAATCCATTCTTTATTCAAAGCTCTTGGTATGTTTGAAAAGTTGGCACAACAGAGAAATGCACCTAGCTAGCAATAAAACCAATAGAAGTAGTATTGAAAATAGGTTGTTCTTCTGCACTGCTTCTTCAATGAGATTAATAGCTTTCACAATGCCTAGTAAAGAAATTTTGGAAGAACAAAAATCACAGATGTTTTGTTTATGGAACCATTTCTTACAGAAATTATGGTAGATTGTGAATTTTTAAATAATTCAATAAGATGAAAGCCATGGTTTTTGACTGATTTGCACCTTTGTGTATCATTGAACATGTTGCTGTTTGTAGCAAAATCATTGTTAAGTCAGACCTAACTTTTTCTCTTGAAGCCAGGCACTGATCAGGGAAACCAAATTCCTGAGGCATGGTCGGGTCATATGCATCCCCCGCATGCAAAAGTTGCAAGTGGAATTTCTGGGTTACAAGTCCAAGTTGGCAGAATAGTTTTCGCACTGCATGATGGTAGACTTGCAGAATTGCATCTACCTGGACTAGGTGGAGAAAATACAGGGCCGTATCATCAAGTCAATCTCCAAAAAAAGATATCAATTAAATATGTATGGTCAATATTAGATGCTCCAGAGACTGAAGGGTGGAATGCTGAGTATTGCAGAGAAGAACGTGGACCGATGAACTGTCTTGAAGGCATAAAAGATGAGCCAAATGATCAAGGAATTACAAGATCAATGGCAAGAAGGCGAAAGGGAAGTCAAGCACAACAAGATTACCTATTTGCAGGTGCTAATGGACCAAAGAAAGTTTCGAAAGAATATAGATTCCCAGATAATTGGATCAACACTAACTTTCGTCTGCGAATGATGCATGGAGGCAAATCATTTTTCCTTATTACTGATGGTGGTTTGACTTTTGAATATATTTATGCTGAAAATTTATGGCTTTGGCTAAGGCATGACCACCCAACACCAATGAAAGGTGCCCTTGGAAACTACAATGGAAGTCTGTTTTTGGTAGACATTTATGGGAGTCTGCTTATAAGAGAAAGAAGCGGTGAGGGGCTAGCATGGGTGAATTGCACTGCCATGAGGAATCTCGGACATGTTATCGGAGGCCCTCCATGGGATGGGATTCCAGGTAAAGCTCTGAAAGTTACAGAAGAAGATGCAATCTTCTTAGTGAGCAAAAATGGAAGACTACTGCAGTTCACAGTAAGTAGCAGGAATCAAATAAACCAGATTATTTCTGTTGGTATACAACTCCAATGTGTACAAAAGATTAAAAGCATCAGAGAATTTATTTTCCTACTTCTGATTCACTTAATTTTTCATAATGTCATTGCATCATCACCATCCATACAAGTATTTCATGTGATCTGGCAACCAAGAAACATTACTGATTAATAGAAACAAATATTCTGAAATGTTACTTTAAACTCCTACTGAAGGCTAGAAAGCCACAGCAGAAAAAGTACTTCTGTGATTTTCCCAGACTTGTAAAGCAGCCCATTGCTGATCATTTAATCAAGTTTCTGTGCAGGTTGCCCTGAGGAAATTCAAATGGAAAGATTGTCAAAACCCTCCAAATACCAAAGTTGCAAGTATTGTTGATCAGGAGCTGTTCCGGGACAACATAGTGTTTGTCATCGGAAGGAATGGAAAGCTATACCAGTATAACAAAGTGACTGAATTGTGGCATGAGCATTATCAGTCGCAACATTTGATTTTATCAAGACTGCCTGGAACCGCTATGAGGGCATCATCACAATCACTTACAGGCTCACTATTTATGCTTTCAGAAGATGGTGGACTGGTTGAATATCATTGGAATACCGGTGTTGGATGGAATTGGATTGAACATGGAACACCTAATAAAGGTGTAACCTTGATCACTTCCCCTAGCCCATGCTTTGAAGGTAATCAACTTTTTGTTATTGGTTCAGATGGAAAAGTGTACGTTAGGTATATGGACAAAATGACATGGAGATGGAAAAACTGTGGCTTCCCATATTTGGGAAAATTAATGGACGAAGATCAAACACAAGAGGGTGGAAATGATGATAATGAAGAAGTTTGCATGGATAAAGATTTTGCAGCTAGCTTGGAGAATGTTGCAGAGAAGTATAGTGACTATAATAGAAACTGTGACCCAAAGGTTGGTTTAAGAATCTTTTCCTCTTTTTTTTAATTCATATACTAACTGGATGCTGGACAGCATTAGAAATCAATGATGGGTGTTTTGAACATTCACAGGTAGCACCAACAAGGCCAATCCCATTTTCTGATGATTCAGTTATCTTCGAGCTCAAGGATAGAAGAGTAAGGAACACTTGTTCATTTACTGTCTCTGATTTCTATTAATGAACACAAGTAAACTTGAGATGTAGGGTTTATCCTAATTCACAAAGAAAGAGCTGCAAGTTTCACATAAACAGACCAAGAAAATGGAGTTGGACTAAAACTTGAAAACTACATGAACATTTTCATAGAAGCTAAACACATTATACATGTCAGCAAATGTTTTCTAGGAAACAGTCTAACACTCTTGACAACAAACTTATTAGAAATTTTATCCAGGAAGTTAAAAGTTGAGCTATTGATTACTTTCTATGTGCAATTTATGTTCTAAAATTCTAGTGGCTGCAAGCTTCTAATCTGAAACATTCTTCCAAGCTAACATAAACTTAAAAGGGACATAAAAATGAGAATGGTGCTCACATCAATACTTGTGGCAGTTGGCAGAGATGCGAAGAGTGGAGGGCACACATTGGGTATGGTCACGCACTATTGGCACTCCAACAACCTTATGCATGGCCAATTATTGGACGGCTGTGGCTTCTTGAGGAAAACACACAACATACAGAAGAACATGTCAGAAACATTCATGTATAGATCAACTACTACAAGTATACGAGTTTTGTACATTTAACAAAGAAGAGAAAGTAAGAAAAAGAAATATCGGACCTTCTTTTCGCTTGCTGTGGGAGAGCAGGAAGCTGGAATTAGAGTAGAGAACCATCAGGAGCAGAATTTCTAATATGACTGTTTGCACAGTGAAGGAATTCAGAGGAAAGCTGAGAACATGCTCATCAACCAATAATTATAATATCATTGAAGTGACATGGTATCCTATAGATGTGGTAATTTGCTGATAATTTTACTCTTGACTGACAGACAAACAAGCAAGCAAGGTACGTTGGGGGCTTTCTTCTTCTTGGTACACGTGCCTCCACTAAAATTCATCATAAAGTGGAGATTAATAATGATATCACGCGCAGAAGTTCATTTCTGCTCGGGGAAATATTTGTTTAGTTGAGCTTATGATGACAGCATCGTCAATACCTTCATAGAAGCTCCAGTCCATTCGTTGCGTGAAGGGGATTTATCAAAGCATACACGAGCGTGTTGTAAATCTCATCTTACTAAAAACTAGAAATATATATTATTTTTTTGCTTTTTTTTATAGATCCCAAAAAATATAAAAAAACTCAACCACCCCTCGAGCCATCAAAGCTGTGTACCATAATTTTGTTGGAGAATAGCGACAGGGATAGCCATCTTACTAGAAACTAAAAATGCTGTTTTTTTTTTTTTTGCTTTTTTTATAGATCCCATAAAATAAAATAAAATAAAAAAACAGCCACACCACACCGTAATCCCAAACAAATCTACACAGCTGTTTACCATAATTTTGTTGGAGAATAACGGCAGGGATAGCTTCCGAGTTTCAGTGTGTACAGAATTGCAGAATGCTAGTGTTTGAGCATACAAGAATATTGGCATTCCTTGCCAGGTAAACAACACTTGCTCTGGAACCCAAATCAGTAACCAAATTCGGCCATGTAGCACTGGAAAAATCTTTGGACTCCAAAGCCAAATAAACTAACTGAAAAGGTCAATATTCTTGTATGCTCAAACAAAAATCTTTGGACTCCAAATGGAACTTAAAAGCCTCACAAAAATCTCAGAACTGAATATATCTTAAGCACCCAAATAAACCAGATTACTAAACTTAAAGGTTAGTACAAAATCAGAGTCAAATACACAATGATTACTAAACTTAGAAATTAGTGTAAATCCATTCGACAAAAGGGGAGAAACTGGAGGGATTCCCAACAAACAGATGATCAATTCATAAACCCGATAAAGACAAGAATCAACCACGATCTTCCATGATAACTGAGTAGAAAATGCCTCAAAGCAAAATCATACACCTTCATAACAGAAATCTCAACCCATTAGTATCTCCTCCTAGGACTCCTTGAGCGATGTGTTCGTCCAGGTCTGCGAAAATTTGAAAGATAACAAGTTATATTCCCAGCTAACACAACTAAAAATATAGCAGATGAGCCAGCCAAGCTGTAACTCAGATTTAAAGCAACTCATACATAGTCAAAGAGGACAGCATCATGCATCAGGAAGATACTATCACTTATCTAGAATTTGATTGGGGAAGATACTATCACTTATCTAGAATTTGATTGGGAGTCGTATAATAGTAATGGACAGCACATCTCGCATGGAGATGAAACAACATCACACATAGGCATGTACTATCTCAATTAAACTGTTCAAAAAGTCAAACGAGTAAAGAGCATGAAGAAGCAAGGTAAAGCTTATAAGCCCCTTAAAAACACCTGGACTATTTCATAAGAAAATCCACGTCAAAACCAACTCTTCCCTTTTCAATTCACCCAAGTCTGAGCTTAATGCCATGTAGTTAGAAGCAGTGTGAACTTCACTGCATTATCTAAAACCACGGTATAAAACTTTTATCCAGCTGAAGAGCACTACATATTCTTTCACAAAATATAAACAGCACCTTGAATTTAACTAGGATTGAGGGTAGTCTGGTCATACAACAATTCCTACAAATCTGTCATTAATAGCCAGAGTTTTTTCCTTGACAGACGACAGGCAGGTTGAGACAATTTAAAACTCCCACTGAAGAAATTTACAGAGTTAGAAGACCCAAGTTACTAAAATGTTTTTCAAACTTCTAGAGTAACTTTGATCATTACAGAGGAGACTTCTATGTAATTACAGACATCCTCTCTATGTAATAATATATGACATCAAAAAAAATTTCACCTTATGAAAGTAATGCATAGAGACAAACCTCATATTCTTTCTCTTTAAGGCCCAATTGCTGGGACCATTGCTGAAGGCCCAATCAACATTGATAACCTGCTCAAGCAATGTCCCCCCGTTCATTGAAGCTATTGCATTCTCTGCTTGCTCAAAATTCTCATATTCTATCAGCGCATAGCCCTTGCAAAACAAAAGGTATTATGCATTAACTTAATGAAAGAATACTTGTTTCATAATTTTCAACAAAAACAACAGGCCAATGTTATTGTTAATTGTCATGACCACAATAAAAGGCATGAAATCACATTCATGATCAAGAAATAAAGCTTTGTGAGGCCCGAGGACTGCAAAATGATATAGTACATTAGTGCTGAATTTGGCCTCCTCAAAACCCAATTGAATCAATACCATGCTATACAATTAACATGATTACATGTGGCCGCATACATGTCAAATGTTATGATTTTTTTTGTTTTGTGTGGAATGAGTAGATAAACATTAGCTGCTTTCAAAATTTTGGAACTGAAACGTTTCCTTCACATCAAAGGTTATGCAATCATGCTTTGTGTGCATATGCATAACCACCAGAGCAACCAGTACCAACAAAAATCCTATATATCAATACTCTCTCTCCTGGGTGTGCACATATCTGTAATACTATCCACACACGAGTTAACATGACTGAAAACAGTTAGAGACAGCCAAGCATTATCAAAACCACAACGGTTTCAGTTCCTCACAAAAAAAAAAAAAAGAAGCCCAGCACCATACACAACCTTTTGAGCAAGTTGCAAATAAAGCAGGTGGAAATATAAAAATAGTGCACAATTTAAGTGGAGTCAAGGGTAGATCATTTTCGACAATCAAGGATCAATGATACAGTTATGCAGCATGTAACACCATTTCAGAATTAAAACTAAATAAATCTGAGTTCCCACAGCTAATATCTCAGCATCCATTAACTTGCAAATTGAATAGAGATGATTTTTTAGAAGATGCCTATAATCATAACAATTAAAGATTCAACCCACAGTTTATACTTTAAGAAAAGTGAGATTACTGTGTGCTATTTTGAATCACTAGATTTGAGTTCCAATTGAAATGTGAAAATTTTTGGAACAAATGCTCCAAACCAAAAATCAGTGAAGCACAGGGACTTGTAATAAGATTGATCTCTGTGTTTTGAATTCCAATCTAACAATGGTTTTCACTGATATGGCCTCCCAACTTAACAAAAGAACCAACCAACTACAAAAAAGATTAAAAAAAGGAAAGGTTTTGCTTACCTTAACAAAACCGGTGCGGCGATCAAGATTCAAATGCAAATTCTTTATTTCTCCAAACTCACCAAAAGCTTCTTGCAAATGATCATCTTGTGCTTCCTCGTGAACTCCACTCACCAAAATTATCCATCCTTCAACAGCTGCAAATAGATGGAACAATTAACATCCACCTCAAGTTTCGGAACAAAAAGAAAACTGCTTTTTCAACAAATGATAACAGAGATCAGCTAGCAAGAACAAAACATTATTTGTTCAAGCTATAAGAACCTTCAAAGCACCAGGATCATTCACAAATTGCTTCATGAAATGACTAAGAATAACGGGGTACTCTTTTTAAATAACAATGGTACCTGATCCAATAGATTTGTACTCTAACCAATAAAATTATTTCAAAACAAACCAGCAAGATAGTTTAGTTTTGGAGGATCCCCGTGCAAGTAAACCATTGTAGTACAATGTGGGATTTTTGCCACCTAATGTGGAGCTAGTTTACATGAGCAGACTCTAGTATTATATAAGACTCGATGCCATATTCCCCTAATTTCAAAAAAAAGTTTCACTATTTTATTTTATTTGTTTAATTGCATCACATATACAGAAAAAAACAGCACATTCCATCTTAAATTTTCAATAATAAAAGTGAAAAGAAAATAATTAACCACATCAACTCACAGTTAAGCACCTCATAAATCACAAAACCAATCAAAACTCTAATATTGTTTTTTTTTAACTTTCAATTAACTCTAAACCCCTGGAATTCAAACAACAAGCTAAAAGTATCTAGGGTTTAAGTTTCACTCACATCGCTGGGGGCCAGGCCCACCATCAGAACCGAGGGAATCAAATCCACGACCGGAGAATCGGCTCTGTCTCTCAGTATCAACCTCTTCTCTAAATCCACGGCCTTTAGTCTTTTTAGGAGCGGGGAGTGAAGGAGACGCGCTGCCTCCGGTAATAGCCGACTTTAACTTCGGAAGTGGAGCTCGCGGCGAGGAGGAGGCGTCGACGTCGACGGCACCGTCTTCGTCCATCAAATCATCGTCCTCTGGCTCAAAATCCACCGCTTCTGCCTCCGTGTTTGCCATTATTATCGATTGCTTTCTCGCTCAAAATTGTGGGTGCTTTGTTCTGTTTCCCTCTGTGGAATTTTGGGAATTTTTCAGTGTTGGTTATTTATGACTGAGTGTTACTTTCTTAACGGGCTTTGGGTTTGGGCCTTACATGCCGTTTGTTAACGTGTTTTAAAGTTAAACGGTATTTTTAAAAAAACAAATGAAGATTTTTTTATATTTTATATTTTAAAATTAAGGTTTTTATATTTTAATACCAAAATAATTTTTTTAAAATAAAAAATATTATTTTTATGTATTTTAAAATAAAAAATAGTTTAAAAAACAATTAATTCTAAAAATAATTTCATCATTTGAATAATTAAATAATTGAGTTAATTTTAACTTGTACTTGTCGTTTATTATAATTACTTGATAAGTTATTATGCTCTTTTTTTTAATAAAAAGAATTACTCTATTAATCTATTAAACAAAGATAGATGTGGTAATTTGCCTCCGAATAAGTAAAGAGACAAAACCAAACTAGGTGATGGATTGAGTTGAGATTATTTTTGTTTTTTTTTTCAGAAAATTCATTAAATTATATTAAACTATAGACACTACGGTATTAATTAAACACATTTGCTAATCACGGGTTCCGATTTGTTTTCCTACATACCCGACCCGAATGATAAATTTTACATTTTTATTCTCCGGAATTATCCCTCTCCCCGACCGTCTCCTTTGCGCCTCCACGATTGGTTCCAAAGAGAGAAATGGTTTTTTCTCGAATGAGATTAAGCGAAACGGCAACGTTTAGAGGATGGTTGTTTATCTTGATGGGTTCCGTTTCCTTTGTGGGATTTCTATTCGCGGCAGTGATATCGAAGCTTCTTCCGTTATCGGACAATCCTGTCATCTCTGCCATTCAAAACGACAGGTGAGTTTTACTTAGCAGCTGCGTTTGGCTTTTTTTCTATTTCTTTTTCTTAAATCTAAACTGGTCTTAATTTGTTTAATAAAAGCAGGTATTACTGCTTCTTGGTGCCCTTGACACTTCCTATCCTGGTCAGTGCTGTGTATTTTCATTGGCTTAGCATGAAGATGTTCAAACATGCATAAGACTCCCATCAAGCAATGAAAGCTTGTCTGAACAGGTATTGCGTGACAATATCTTAACTTTTCAGCCCTTGTTTTTATTTAGCAGTGGGCAATGAGCTTGCCCTATGTAATTCCTTGATGTCTTCTCAAACCCTTGTGATGTTTGGTTGGATATTTCTCGTAGAAACCTCTGTGGTGGAGCTTATTGATTTCATAATTACTACTATAACTTAGAGTGCTCTAAATTAAATTTTCTTGTAAGTGAGTTTTGATTGTAAACTGGATGGGTTTGGGCGCAAAGTCTTGTGTTTCGAAAGAGTAAAGTTAGTTTTTCTGGATATATGTTGAATCTTCTTCACCTCTATTTGGGAGTGCTGTCAAAATGGAGAATTACTGAATTATTATTATTTTTTAATTTTTAGATTGTTTTAATGTTAAAAATAAATAAATAAATATTATTTTAATATATTTTTTAACCAAAATAATATTTAAAAAAACAACGACACCATAAAGGCATGAACACCCCACATCAGTACAAACCTCAAACTAATACAACTGACAAGAAGGTGGGACTGGTACATAAATAATGTATTCCTTATATTTTTAGTTAAGAATGATGAAGCATTGCATTCTCTTGAAATCTCGTCGTGTTTTTTCATAATTAGTGATGTTTGAAGTTACAGGTAGCATTGTATTAAATTTGTGAATTATAAGAATCTGCCCCCCACTTCTGGTTTCCGGTTGATCACGGCTTTCTTCTGAAACCCAAGAAAAGAAAACCAGAAAAATGGATGTCCCATTAAGAAGAGAATGCGATGAAATCCAGAATAAGTGGTAAGTTCTCATCCACCTGCACCAGGGATACCATACAAGTAATTTACTCTGTGACTAGGAGATCAAGGTTTGCCTGGAAGACAAAACAGGAAAATGGTTATGCCAGGATTTGGTCAAGTCAAAACACTAGAAACTTGAGCCATTGTTTGACGACTCTTCACTTCTAGGTTGCACAGAGTTTCATATAGTCAAGGAGTCGAGACTTGGGAGCCATTATTGAGACAAGAAGCAGAGGGAGAGAGAGGGAGAGAGTCTCAAAGAGAGGTCTTTGGAGGCAACAAAATAGAACATTTAATTCTATAGCAGCATGGACTGATCGATTTCCTATAAACAAAAAAGAATTTCGTTTTTTAATTCCCTTAGGGGTGGGGGTGTGTGTTTTTGAGCTCTTCTAGATCAGCTGGGGTATTGTTAGCTGCCGATACTTCAATATTAACAAGGTATTTGAGAGTATAAAATATTTTTATTATTTTTTAAATTTTATTTTTAACATTAACAACATCAAAACAATACAAATAAATAAATTTCAACAAAAAAAACAAACAAATTCAACCTCAATTATAAGCTGACAATTTAACAGCTCACACACATGCGAGGTTGATTCAAGTCCTCCGAATTGCTAATCAAGTTTGTAAAGCAGGGGAAGGAGGACAAGAATTCTTGAAGGGCATCATGCTAAAGGCAGAAAAATTATGTCTATCGAGGTTGGATTTGCGTCGGCCACAAGTGTCTTCTTGAATTCTATAGCTTCTGAGCAAGAAGACAGATCCCTTCATGTCTAACAGAAAAACTTCGATAGAAAAGGTTTCTCGAGCTAGAGTCCCTGTTGATATTCGGGTCTCGACCTGGATAGTCAGTCTCTTGTTCCATGAAAAAAATTTCAATAAACCAAATTTCAGATCTGTGCCCGTTTTAGATTGTTTTCGAGGGTATTTGTAAGGAAAGGAAAACGAGTGTTTTTTTTCTGAAGGGAAGTGATCCACTTGGATAAATAGCCCATTTCTTCCTCCATGCACCCGACTCTCAAGATTTCGATTCAGATCCATCCATTTCATGGTTCGGGCTGGTTTCAAATTATATTTTTAAAAATTATTTGAGAATATATTAAAATAAATTATTGTTTGTTTTTAATATAATACGTTAAAATTATATAAAAACATAAAACAAATAACAATTTAATATATTTTAAAATGCATTTAAAAGCCACAGCTACCGAGCTACCAAATACTCACCGTACAAAATAAAAGAAATGGACCCACGTAATAAAGACAACCCAGACTGAATTATTATGGGTATCGCCATTTGCTCCCGGATACAGCAAGTGGGCCAGTGGCCATGATGCTGCCAAGGACAAAGAAAAAAGAACCCACAGCCAGAGGCTAGAGAGAGGTATAAATTTAATATTTTTTGTGTTTTTTAAATATTTTTATTTAAAATATATAAAAATAATATTTTTTAATTTTAAAAATTATTTTTAGCACAAAAATATAAAAACAATGTTAAAATATCAAATAAAAATTAATTTCAATACAAAAATTTAAAAATTAATGAAACAACCATAAAAACAAATAGCTCTCAAGGATTATCCAAAAGAGAATACTTACCAAATCCTTTTAGATTTAGTTACTATTTGAAATTGTGATAAAAGTTCTATTTTAAAGTGGCTTTTATATATATATATATATATATATATATATATATATCAAAATAATATATTTTTTATATTTTTATATTTATTTTTAACATCATCATATTAAAACTATTTAAAAATATTAATTTAATGTAAAAAAATAAATTTTTTTAAAAAACACGCTTATACTGCGCTCTCAAACACCTCTCAGAGATAGTTTGATGGTAGCTTTTGTTTATTCCTCATTCATTAAAAAAAACCTTTTTAATTAGTTAAATAGCTTATATTTTCATTATTTTATATAATAATTTTAAAATTCTAGTTATGTAAAAATTAAAATAATATATTTTTTATTCATGAAAACTTGCTTTTAAAAATTCATCTCACAACAATTTTAATTAAATATATTTTAAAAAAATTAAAATTAAATATATTTTTTCAAAATATGATAATAAAAACTACTAAAATATCAAATACACTGTTAAAAAAGTCCCTCTATTATTGCTTACTTTATAATATCAATCCATGAACAATATCTTTTATATTCAACTTGAATAGTAATGTGTTTTTGACATTATTCTATCAGTTTTTTTCCCTTAAATTGGTATTTCTCGGAATTTACATACTAGTTTATTTAAGATGTCATTTCTTTATTTCTTTTTTTATCATTAAATCTCACTATTCTTCTTGATTTTATTTCCATCTTCTAATGACAACACCTGAAACTAACAAAAAAAATGTGTTTTTTAAGATTTCTTTATTTCTTGATATTAGTATATTATAATTATTGAAAAGTACTAAAATAATATTAATTGAATAATTTTTAAAGTGAGATGCATTTTTAAAGGCAATAAAAGGAACCCCTCAATGATTGACCCCATGACTGGAGGGGAGGGGCCGTAAAATTCATTGGGAAAGCCTTCTTTATACTGTACTCCGTATGGATACAGCACAGTACCCTGACTCCTGAGTATGTACACCAAAGGCATGTGAACTGTACGACGGAGATGCAGAGAAGTAATTCCGAGAGTGCCGAGAGGAGAGGAGAAGATGGCGAATCTAGTTTTAAGTCTTGCATGGCACCGTACGGGAGATTGTGTCAGAACGAAAGCAGGTGAGCGTGCAGTCTCAAAAAACATCAAGGGACGGGTAGTCACATGCGCTGTTTCAGGCGCGTGTCTTTCACCAACAGAGACACAGGACCAGTGTGGTTCCTGTACTTTGGTCTCTTTGTAAGAACATCAAACATAAATCTATTGTTTATTCAAGTGATTATGACCATGTATTTTGCTTCGTCCTTCTTTGACTTGGATCAAGTCTTTCACGTGCGCCGTGGAATTCAATTGCTATCATTTTTATAATTATGCGTTAGAATATCATTACAGTTATTTTTTATTTAAAAATATATTAAAATAATATTTTTTTATTTTTAAAAAAATTATTTTTAATATCAATACATCAAAATAATTTAAAAATATTAAAAAAATATTAACTTATAATAAAAAAATAATTTTTTTTCAAATATATTTTTAAAACACAAAAACAATTAAGACACACATCCAATAAATGCTAAAATTAATATTTTTTAACAATTTTTTTATAACTTTTATTTTTTATAATTCTGTTTATGATTTCAGTATAATCTAATTCACTCATATATTTCAGATATTCTTCAAAGAAAACCCTTTTTTTTTCATAATGCTTTAAAGAAAAGAGAATCCTTATTAATGTTGTATATTCATATTAATGTATTTATGTCATATAAGTGATTTTCTATGATATTGATTCTCTTGAATTAAATTTTATGCATTAAAATTAAGTTTTAAAAAAAAAACATTGGATTCTAGCTGTTCTAGTCAATGCATTTAAGAAAATTCTTTCTTTCTACCTGTTTTTTTTTTTCAAATTTAAATTTGAAATGGAAGAGGAGAAAGCTCATTCAACACCTAACCAAAAGCACGTAAAAAACCATTAAATGAAGGGGAAAAAAACATCTTCACAATAATTAGCACATGATAGATTATACATACTTGTTAGGGTTTGCTAAGAAAACATGGTGCCTGGAGCCTGATTCGTGACGGGTTGACTCTGAAAACCTGTTACTTGGAGTCTAATACGAGGAACCTTTATAACTGAATATCAATCCAGCTAATCTCGCCTGGTTTAAGACCCTTTTTAATTGAAAATCTAAATCCTAACTGCTCTTCTCTCTCAGCTAGACATTATGCTTCCCTTTCAAGTTGTTGAAAAAAAAGTTCTTGGACATTTCTTGGAGGAACTGCAACCTTCGACGTCCAGGTTAGTGCACTGGAATGTGCCATTGACCAAAACAGATTAATGGTTGGATTTAAATGCAAGTCTGGAATAGTAATGGCCAAAATCATTCGGGTATTTTGCATGATCGAGTTCAAGTCCTTTATGGTTTAGGTTTATACGGCATCTGCTGAAATGGACGGCGAATGCATGCCGAACTCTTGTTTTTCATGGACTTTCTTTATCACATATTGTTTAGTTGGACGAGACTCCAACCATACAAAGGCTGCCTTTCGTGTCGATAGAATTTGTTTTGAGGACCACCAAGATAGAAGAACAACCTAGACAATTGATGTCAGACCTTGTCATCACTTGCTACTAACTGCTCATGACAGTAGTGCATCGATCTGGATGATCCAATTTGCAGTCTCTGCTAGCTGTTGAAAGCTGTAAAAATGAATATTCCTCAAGCTTTCGCATAGATTTGCTGAGAAGCAGTCGCGGGCGGTGAGGGACGTTGAGGTACATTTCTTGACTACAGCTAAATCTTAGAAATAATTGAATCACTGTGGCAAACTTCAGCTAAGAGTGCTAGACATTGCAGCATGCTACTCATCGAGCTATTGCTTCACCTCAGCAAATAGCCATCCATAGCTCAAAAAAGTTTACAGTGTACAGACTAGACTTCTTCCAGAGTTGATTTTGTCGATCCGCAGCCAAATCTTGGACATGGCAAGGGTCATCTGCTTATTATTTTATTCTCTTGACGATAATGTTTTGGTTTCTAGGCAGCAGTACCTGGCATTCTTGAGATAACTGACGAGGTCTTCTTCAAGAGAACTATCGACATACTAGCTTGCATTGTGAAGCTAGGAATCGATTAGCTACGAATCCTGTCTAACCAAAATCAAAACTGCATTTATGTAGTTTCTATTTTCTGATTAACAAAAAGCCATAATCAGCTGTTGTTTTCCATCTGCTGCAAGTGTAGCAGCCGCTTTTCTTTCATTTTCCTTCAATGGATGTCTGCCCGGTAAGTATGTTGTTTTGCCTTTTTTGGAAATATTTTGTTTTTCATTAGCTTATCTTATATTTTACATCGCACAATCGTACTTTATTAAAATGATTGCAACTGCTGAATTTTATTTAACCTGCATTTGTAGTATTTGCTGGAGATAACTTTTGTTTTGGACCGCAGCTGGTAAGCTGCTGGATAAGGTTTTTAAAAAGTTGGCTGGGTGGAGGATTTTACGGAGAGAGTGCCTGGTAATCTGAAAACACCATTTCTCATGTAACTCTTGGTTTGTGTTTCTCAAAAGTTTTTTTTTTAAAAAAAAAATTAATTTTTTTATATTTTTAAATGATTTTAAAAATAAAAATAAAAAATATTATTTTGATATATGTTGAAATAAAAAATAATTAAAAAAACAACAAATATTATTTACTTGAAAATATATTAAATTTTTTTTTTTTTTTTTCAAAAATTATTTTTAATATCAGCATATCAAAATACGATTCATACCGCTTTTTTAAATATAGACTTACAAGCAATCCTTTAATGTACTTTTATCATTATGAATTGGGCCATGCAACTATAGTTTATACTTTCTATTTCTTGGTTATAATTAACTCATCTTCATATTTGTTGCAGTGTAGGCTGAAGATGGCTACGTACATTGCATAGGTTGTTGTTAACTCAGAGTCAGGTTGACCCGATGATTAATAAACGAATCAATGAGCTGATAATTTACAAGTTGATCTAACATGACTCAGTAATCCCAATCTTTTTTAAATAACTCTGTGAGTCAAATTCAAATGTGACAGCTATATTTTTTGTTGCTCTTTCTCCAAGGAGTCCATTAAAATTCCCCGATACGCATCCCTCTCCCCTCGTTGAGCAGATTTTCAAATTCAAATCACTGTAGAACGTGCAGATTTATAGGCGTATTGTTTTTGGAAACAATTCGACAAGATTAATTTCATTTTGGGAAATGTTTAAGCGTGCGCGAGTGGTGTTAGCTCTTTTCCTTTCTTGGTTTTGAGGCTGATATCTGAATCTCCCCTCCCACTTTAGCCTTGTTTTGTCCAAATCTGCAAAAGACAAGCCCTAAAAAGATTAAAGAGAAAGAAACCCAAAAACCAACACCAATCAAACAAGAGAGAGGAAAGTGAATGTGAGTGAGTTCACTCTCCAAAGGCTGTTGCATGTTTGCACTGCCAACAAAAGTTGTGGCTCTCAGTTTATGAGAGAGAGAGAGATAGAGAGAGAGAGAGAGAGAGAGCAGTACAGCACCACAGCCAAACTTCCCTTTGATTGATATTCTCTCTCATCTTTTTTCCATGCCCAAGCATTTTGAAAACCTCGCTCCTCATGATATGAGGAAAAAGGTCCCCCCACCTCTTATAATAACAGTATCTCCTCCTTTTTACAGCTTCAAGATCATTACTTTAAAATAACAAATCCCAGTCCCATTATTGTTTGCTTTTTCAACGAAGTCCACATTTCCCCTCCATACCTCCTCCCCGTCTATCTACTTTCTTGCTCTGGAAAGGTGAAGTTTTTGGGGTATGTTTTTGTCCTGGGTTTTCTATCACCATGGATTCGTATGAAGCTACTAATATGGTGTTTTCAAGGATCCAAAGTCTGGAACCTGAAAATGCCTCAAAAATCTTGGGCTACCTTCTCTTACAAGATTATGGGGAGAAAGAGATGATACGTTTAGCCTTTGGACCAGAGACCCTTCTGCAAAATCTCATTCTCCAAACCAAAACCCAATTGGGGTTTCCCTCAAATACACCATCAACACCCTCTCCAGCTTTTATTCCTTCCTCTAGACCCAGTCCTTTGTACATTTCATCTCCAAGAATACCAAACAATAATGGCTTTGACATCACAAACTCCTCGTCTCCCTCTACAAATTCCTGGCCTTTATTGAGTCCTAACTCTACTACTTCACTCTCTTATGCCAGTGTTGTTAATGGAGCCAGTAATATTAATGCTGGTTCAGCACCTTTTCAACCCACTGTCTCATTATCTAAAGCATTTCCTTACAGCAATAACAATGACAATGCTAATGATCTCGTTGATGAGTATGAACTCCAGGAACGCTTTTCCTTTCTCAATGATTCAAAGACAGATGATTTATTTGATCCAAGGGCAGAGCTAGCCATGAGTCCACCTGCATTCGGTGATAACAGTTTGCACAAGCGAAGTTTTTCAGTACCAGGCATGTGTTTTGGATCTGAAGATTCCAATTCCGGGTTTGGTTGGAAGCCTTGCTTATATTTTTCAAGAGGGTTTTGCAAAAATGGCACAGGTTGCAGGTTTGTTCATGGAGATTCGGCTGATAGTGCTGCCATTGTTGGTTCACCGAGTGAACTTAATGAGTTTGAACAGTGCCAAGAAATACTTAGGTCAAAGGCTGCTGCCCAGCAAAGGAAGCTAGCCGCAGCCTCACAGTTTATGGCTGGAGCTACTTTTTTACCCCAGAATAAATGCATGAACTTCCTTCATCAGCCACAAAATGAAAGCCAAAGGTACATGCGTTACACATGGAGTTGAGACCTGAAAACCTTTTTTAGTTGTACTTGCTGTGCTCCACTATTCTCCAAATTACAATTTTTTTTTATATAAAAAGGGATTTTGTTAGTTGGTTTTTTAACTGTGGTAGCTCCAATATTGTGTTTTAGATCAGCTGCAGCAGCTGCATTGATGATGGGCGATGAGATTCACAAGTTTGGAAGAATCCGGCCTGAAAGGAGTGATTTTTCGCATATGGGATTGGGAGGTGCAATGAGCCCAAGCGCAAGACAGATCTATTTGACATTTCCTGCTGACAGTACATTTAGAGAAGAAGATGTTTCGAGTTATTTTAGGTAAGTGTTTTATTTTTGTTTTTCCATGAAAAAAATTTGAATTTAGGACGATTTGCTGAGAACGGGTTACTTGCTTGTGTGGTTTTCAAGCTTTTATGGGCCAGTGCAAGATGTCAGAATTCCATACCAGCAGAAGAGGATGTTTGGATTTGTTACATTTGTGTTTGCTGAGACAGTGAAGCTTATATTGGCTAAAGGGAACCCGCATTTTGTTTGTGATTCTCGTGTGCTTGTTAAGCCTTACAAGGAGAAGGGAAAAGTCCCGGACAAGTAAAAAAATAGGCCTATAACCTTTTCATCTTGAGAATTTTTCTGTTTAGGTTCTGTGCGTTGCTCATCGATGGTTATGTTCTTAATTTAACGATTTCAGGAAGCAGCAGCAACAGATTGAGAGGGAAGAGTATTCAGCTTGTCCAAGCCCATCTAGGATCAATTGTAGAGAGCCATTTGATCTCCATCTTGGTAAGAAGACGAGCAAAAGTGTGAATATCTAATAGAAATTGCATCCCTTTTTAGTGAGGTAGAGTTTTGGCTTTAATGTCTGCAGGAGGTAGAATGTTTTACAATACTCAAGAAATGCTGAGAAGGAAATTAGAGGAAGAGGCTGATTTACAGCAAGCTATTGAACTCCAAGAGAGAAGGCTATTGAATCTGCAACTTCACGACTTAAAGAATCATCGCCAACATCGATACTTCCACGGTTTGTCAACTGGGTCCCCCCTTCCTTCACCAACTATCTTGCATAGTCCCAACAATCAAACCCTCTTTTTTCCGATCGATGGCATTGACAAAGAAGTTCGGCATGGTTAGTTAATCAATCCTTAATTGTTATTAACTTATTAATTTAGGTTCATATTTTTTCAAGAAAATGTAGTTAACATCTACTGTGTTGCTGCAGAAAATGGTAGCAACCCTGATGTTGCAGCTGCGCAAGATGCGGTCGCGGATGCTGATCAGGAAGTGAGTCCAGCTTGCAATCACAACGATGGCAATGGTAATAATAGAGATAAGGAGGAGAAGTCCAGCAGTGATGAAAGTGATCTTCATGAAAAGTAAGAAAGCACATTTATACTCAGATTCTGTTTAATTTCTGCTATATTCTACTTTATGTTTCTACTTTCCATTTTTTAGTACCTCTTTTATATTCTGTTCACTATTACTTTACCTGCTCCTAAATCCCCTCAACTTTATGCTGTGTCATTTGAACAGTTTGGAGCATATTCTCCCGGACAATCTCTTTGGTTCTCCTAAGAAATCAGCTGGTGACAACCTCACTGTCTTCTCCACGGCGTCTGTGGAGGTTGATGACAATACCACAAGCCTTGCTACATCTTCTCCTAACAGTAACCCCTTAGTGCCCACCACCTCTCTCAACATCACCTCTCTTAAATCATGTTTTCTCCAAATGCCCAGGTAACATAGCAAGAAATCACTTTAATGATCCCTATTGAAGGAAGTGAGCTTCATTATCTGTTTTTTTTTCAGGTTGTCTTCTGGGCATGGAACCGTTGGCATATAGATGGCAAAAGTGAGCATGGCCAGCAATGGGGAGATTGACTTTTTTTAGGGTGAGAGATCAGCAAAATTTGTGTAATTGGATACGATAGGCGCATTCAATCCCATTACAGTTTTCAACTTGTCAAATTGGATTCCTTTTTAATGTTGGATTTTCGTATCTTTTGCAGATAAATTGGAAGCATATACAGAAGTTAAAAAAGAAATCCTCTAGCTGCATAGCCAAAAAATATACCCCTCAACAAAGAAAAAGATCTGTAGACAAGATCTCAGCAAGATCACCATCATCATCAATGCATACTACTTACAATGAATACATAAAAGCATACATAAAAGGACAGATGAACTATAAGGGAGTGGGGTCTCTCTCTTTTCCTCTCTGTTATGTACCCTCTCTGCGGGTATGGATGTGGGCTTGCAGTGTGCTGGACCACACAGCAATCGCATTGCAGAACACAATCATCTGTAATTCTAGTCCTTATCTTTATTTTGTTTTACCCTCCTTTTACGAGGTGGGAAAAAAATAGATATGAAGTCTATATGGAAGAAAAATACTACGACCTGTGTCGCTATGTGTA
This sequence comes from Populus davidiana, assembly GCA_030145905.1. Classification (NCBI taxonomy): domain Eukaryota; kingdom Viridiplantae; phylum Streptophyta; class Magnoliopsida; order Malpighiales; family Salicaceae; genus Populus; species Populus davidiana. Next base: position 9,559,538 of record CM057797.1, read on the forward strand.
CAGAAATAGACCCGAAGAGGTTAAAAAGAGCTGTAGCAGAAGTTTTAACTACTTTACTCCATTGCAGACCTTGAAGGTGGGCAAAAGCTGTGCTCTGGCGCTCTTCAACTTTTCTTGTCATTGTTTCTGTCATCCATTGGAACAGGGAACAGGTTGAACAGTAAAGTTTTATTTTTCAGGGAAGAAAAAGATAGTGAAGGGTAAATAAAAGATTGTTCTTTCATGTGAATAAAGTCTACTTTAGGGGACTCTTTTGTCTCATTAGGGCTCTTTTTTAGGTGGGCATGAATGGGTTAGGGCCACAGCCTCACATGGTGGTGGCCATTCACTTCTCTCCCTTTCAATCCTCTAACCTCTTACAGGTTTTAAATTATTTACCTTTTTTGTTTTGTAGGCTTGTCTTTTTCTTTTCTTTTCTTTTCTTTTCATCTCGCTACCTCGCTGTCTTGTAGGTGTTGATGCCCTCGTATATTTATTTATTTATTTATTTATTGTTGCCTCTGTTGGTGGTTGTGATGATAAACTATAGGGTTTAGCATCGCTTGGATCTATTTAGTGCACAAATTTTCCATAGCAGTGTGCTTGCCCACTTTGTGAGGTTATTGTCCTGTTTCGAGCATCATGTTCTTGCCGGGCCAAGGAGGGCGGGCCACCGCGGGGATTTTGGGTGGTGGATAACTAAAATGTTGGTAGATTTCTGATATTGCTCTGCTTTGCACAACCACTCATGCGGAGTTAGGATGTCAGTTTCATGCACCCCTTTAGCTAGCTGCCTCCGAAGCAATTTGCAGGCTTAGCTGTCCCCGATTTTGTCGATAAATAGCCTAAAATATTACTCTCAAGTGTGATGTCCAAATCACACTATTTTCCTTTTGCGTGGAGAGATTAGAGGCCCCAAAGTGATGAAGAGGAAATGTTAATTACACCACTGCTTTGTTTCTAATTATGGGCAGGCTTATTGCTGTCTTATCCATGGAGTTATTAACGGGTGGTCGGTGACCAGGGGTCTGTGACGTCTCTCATTTTCAGGTCTGGGGTTTTGGTGTTTCTGGTGCTGTCAATTTTTGTATGGGATGTCTGAAAGTGATTTTTTCCTTCATATTTTATTGCCAAAGGGTATTAGTTAGCATTCGCGGTATTAAAGGTAGTATTTTTGTTGATATTGAAAAAATAATTTAAAACTTCAAAAAATAACAAGTGAACTCCAACGCGATACATAGAATCCCAAGAAATATTCCTCGTTCAGTGTGCCTTGTGAATGTGTAAGAAACCAGTCAGTGATTTCTGCAGCAGAAAAAAGATACTTCAATTGCTTTGGAGGTTTTGCATAAAATAAAAGTACAATGATGCTTGCTCGTTATGGCTTTGTCTCGGTAAAACTGTTTCTTCACTTCCCAGAAAAAAAAAAAAAAAAAAAGGTACTTTCATTAGCAACACAGTATTTTCCCTCGAGTGAAACTGAGCATGACTCACCTTGTCTCTTCACCAACTCGGATGCAGAAGACCTTCGTAGATAGGTGTACTCCATGATGTAATGCTGCAAGCTTGAACTAAAATTTGCAGTAACAGAGACCACTTTTAGCTCTGCAGAAGCAAAAATGCAGTAAAAAGAAGCAGTGTTCCCGCTAGGATTAAAAAAAAAAAAAAAAAGTGTAGCAGAGGATATTTGCAAAATATTAAAGAAATGAAAGCGATGGAAGTGGCGTTACTGGCAAGAATTATGGCTTATACCTTCTTAATTAAGCCATGATGCCTTCTTTTTCAATGTGAATGCCTTTATCAATTATTAAAGTACTCCTTTCACCTGGTTCAAAAGGTTAGGCTGAGTGAATATTGATTTTTTTTTTTAAAAGCTTCTAATATAATAATATTCAATGATGTTTTTTTAGTATTTTTTTATTTTTTTTATTTTATTTTAATTTTTATAACTTGATATATTTATTAAGAATTAGGTTTTATAATTTTTTCAATTTATTTTTTCATGATTTTATCATTTAATATTGGATTAGTATGGAATTAAATTTTTCATGATTTATTTCGATTTGTTTTTTATCAAGTTATTATTATCATCTCATGATTCGAGTTATGGGATTGGGCTTCATAATATTTTTAATTTATTTTTTTATGATCTTATCATCTAATATTGGATTAGTACTGAATTAAATTTCATGATTTATTTTTATTTGTTTTTTATTAAGTTATCATCATTAACTCATGATTCGAGTTATGAATTTGACTAATTGATTCTAGTTTACCTGAATTGTTTTCTATACCTTTTGTAATCCATTTACTACTAGGTTAATTTTTTGGATCATTTCTTTCGTTATTTTTTAAAAGAGGATTCCATCAAATGGGTTTCAAAACCTTTTTAAACAACTAAATTTTTTTTTAAAAAAATTATAGCTTAAGCTCGATATTCGTCTACAGAACTTTTTGCCATTTCAAAACTTCATCGACGATGCTAATTATCAAGGTGTTTCACCGTTATGCAATAATGATGATTTAAAGTGGCGGGGGCAAATTTGTTGTGGTAGTGATCATTGTATAAAATCATCTCTGTAATGATATCAGTGTGTTTGGTAGGTTCGTCAATTGCATAGAAAAACATAACTTTACATCATTTCGTTGATTAAGCCACTTTTGTAGTTTCTGCTTCCCTTCCTTTTCATGTCTGCCTTTTTTTTCTTTTCTTGCTGTTTTACACATGAAATATTGTTGTAATCCGGACATTGAATTCATCGAAGACCACCAGCGATGCATTAGCCAGTCCATTGAGCTCAAGCTCACCTTGCATGCCAACTAGGAGTTGAGATTTCCAACCTAATCCTCTAAATTCCTCGTGAAAAATCAGAAGAAGGGCCCGGCGACACAGTGAAAGAGAGGCTGACGGGGAAGACAGGCTTTGACCGGAAAATTTGGTGGGGGCTTCTGGTGTGCCTGTAATTAAGGGGTACGCAATCAACGAATCTAGACCCTCAGACCCACCTGCTCCGATGCACTGAGATTCATCAAATGGTTGTTATTATGGTAGCAAAAGCAATCAAGCTCTCATTAATGGCACACCAACAGCACTGCGGCGAATTATATATGTATTGCTATTTTTTGATGGGTAAATCTGAGTTTAAAATCTCAAGAAAGATTCCATCACTATAGCTAGAGTACAGAGTAGGAGGGAGATTAGTCAGCAAAGACAGCTCAGAACGTGCACTGCTCGGCAAGCTAGAAAGGGCAGTGAGCCGGTGAGCCGTTGAGTAGGGAGCAGTGACTCGAGTGAGCGTATCACACGATCGCTCCCTTTCTCTCTCAGTTGCAGACTCCTGACAGCTTGACTCTTCTGCAGTCCATGCCACCCCCCAGTTTACTGAGTCCAACTACTCAACTCACTACCTCCATGGATTAAAAATGTAGATAAAAAAAAACTAATCCTTTTATCACTTTTATGGAATATTTTTAACATATTTTAGTGAAATTATGACATTAGAAAGCTATCTAACCAAATATATATTTGATGATTCTGACCCATCACTACTATATTATCATTGTTGTTTGATTTAAAAATGTTATTTCAGACATTGCAGCTCGAGTGAGGCAGTCTAGCCCTAGACAGGAGACTTGGAGAGTGTTGTCAAAGAAAGAGGGCTGCTAGCAATCTTCTCGGTTTTTGTCTTCGCTATAGCTAAGCCACACGTGCCTATCTTGTCAAATATTTATTACACGTGGCGTTGCTTTTGGATTTTATTCTTCGAACTCGTGAGTCGTGAGTGCTGTAAAATTGACAAGATAAATGGACCTCTTTCCTGATGAATTTGGCTATTTCTTTTTCTTTTTCTTTAATATTTCTTGAGTCGTTGTCCTCGCCTTTCTTCTTCCTCTTAGCCCTTTTTCTTCTATATAAACCAAGGTCGGTAATTTCATTTTGATTTATCTAATTGAAATATTTTTTATCAATTTAAAAAATAAGATAATTTTTATCTTATTTTAAATCTCAGTCCGTTCTAGATTTTTTAACTAAATTTTATTTGGAATATTTTGGTTTCGTTCCACGTATATCATTCCATTCTTGAAAAGTCATTAAATCAAATTGAATTTTGTATAATTTAATTAATTAAACAATCTAAGTATAAAAAGCTTTTTTTCATTACTGTTTTCAATAACAATGATAAATTATTATTACTATTTTTATTAATAATGATATTAATTTTTAAAAATTAGATTTATCACAAATATATATGATTTATATTCATGTTGTTTTTTTCAAGTTTATACTTTGTAGGAATTTAAGCAAATCAATAGATATTTTAAATCCCACTAGCCTTGATAACATTAACCTAATTTTATATTTAAAATATTTGTGTTAAAACATTTTAATTTCGTAATATTTTGATATTTTGTTTAAGTTGAATTATTTTAAGTTAAAAACATATTTAATCTTGAATATTTAAAAATATTTTAAATTTTAAAATTATATGTTTTTGACATTGTATTTGCATTGCATAATTTATAATTAATTTATCTTAATTTGAATTATGTTTGTTGAATATATATATATATATATGTGTGTGTGTGAGAGAGAGAATAATATAATTCTAAAATGACATACCAAAAGACTCCAAAACTAAAATATTTTATTTTAATTAAAAAAACCAAATATCTATCAAAATAAAATTAACAACCTTTATATAAACAGGCAGTCACTCCACCTTGGAATTTAAATCGCCATGATTGCAAAAGCTGATCGTTTTGTCCTTTCCTCTTATGAGTTTACTTGCAGGAAGATTTTACCGTTTTTTCCTGTTGACACGTAATAATTTCCATGTCAAAATTCCATATGTAAGGTGTCATGCTGAGAAGGTCTCGATCGCCATGAGTCCATGACACAATAATTTTGCTTTTGTGTTCTTTTTTTTTTATTATTATTACTGTTAATGTAACTTTAACGATGGTTTGTTTGGGATCTTGGGCAACAGATTCTGTATCTTCATGGGAATTGGGAAGTCATTTCTTGAGAGGTAAAAAAAAAAAAAGGACCGGCAAATTTGAGGAGTTGCTTGCAGATTGAGAGGAGAGAGACGAAGGAGATGGGACTGATGGAGAATGGGCACATCGAACAAGGAGAAAGAATATTAGTACTGTACAATAAAATAAAACTCTCCTTGTATGTTCTGGTCCTCTGGATGTGAAGAAAAAAAATCAGCTTTTAAACATGAAAAAAATAAAAATAAAATTGAGCCTATACATTAAGAATTAGTGGCTATAAGGTAGTGTGATTGCCGGTGAGGTTCACCACAACTATACTACCAGTTATTTGGTTAAAGGAAAAAAAATATGTTTTACTAGTAGGACCCACTAATTTTGGTGGCTGGACCGCAGGTTCTGCAAAATGCTGCTTCTCATGCTGACAATAACGTCAACGGTGGAGCATGGCACCACTGTTCATTCAACAGTGGAGCCATGCTCCACTGCGCATTGTTCACGTTTCCAGGTTTTTTTTTTTTTTTTTGAAAAACCATGAAAATGAGTTTAAATTTTTTTTTTGTTTTTTTAAAAATTACAATGACATAGCATTTGTGAAATTTGATCGCAATTTTAATTATGTTATTGTCGGGTCCGGCCCAGTTAAAAAAAATCAGTTTTTATATTTATTTTAATTGTGTTCTATTCAAAAAATTAAAAGGAGATCACTTGATGACGTAATAAAAGATTCAGTTTTTGTTGTTGCGTGTTTAAGAAACCATGAAAAATATAATCTTTGTTGGATAGATTTCGGATGTGATGACATTGCACATAGTGTAATAGAATAATAAAAAATATTTAATATCAATATTATTTATTTCATAATGTAATAACAGTAGTTAAATTTACAATATTTAAATTAAAAATCATTAATATTAATATATATATTTTTTAATTATTTTATAACCTCAATTTGAAAAACATTTTTTTTAAACCAAATACATTAAACTACTTTTTCTTCGACCTCAATTTCAACCACAGTTTTAACCAAACATCTATTTTTTCAAACCAACCTCAATTAAAAGTACTTTTTATAAAACAACTTTTTTCAAATCACAATCACAAAAACTACCGCAATACCAAACACACCCACTAGGCAATGAAATCTAGCTCCGGAAAAATATAGAGATTAAACAAAAATTCAACATAGTTTTGATGTTTTTTAAAAACAAATAGTCTTTGTGTTGTTTTATTAAAGATATCTACTTCATAGTAAACTAAACACGTGTTTTACCTTGACTCTTCAAACAGATCTTGATTTTTAACTTCAGATTTCTTAAAGTTAAAAATAAAAAACAATATCCATAGTCAACGAAAAACATCATAACATGGAGTGTTTTTTAAAAGTATTTTGGTATTATAAATTCTCAAATTGATCATTTTTTATTTTTTAAAAAAATAATGTTCTAATGCCAATAATAAAAAAATTTAAAAATATTCATTTTATAAATTTTAAAATGAAAAAATATTTTAAAAATACATGCATCACAATCTCAAACTCATACTAAGATAGCGTTTGATTTCTATCTTGTAATGGAAGGGACAAAGACAATAAAAACAAAAATATATCTTGTTGAAGAAACAAAGATGAATATATAAAAATAAATCTATTCATGAGATAATTTTACATTGAATTTTTGTACTTGCAAAACTAGAGGTACATAAAGAACATGTCTTCAAATATAATATTTATTATCTTTTTATCCCCGAATCATTATTGTAAAAAACTCTCAATTCCAAGATTATTTAACGAAGATATATAAAAATAAAAATAATTATTGTCATGATTTTAAAACTCAACTCGAGAGTCGATCAAGGACAAAGTTTGAGTCACTGGTCGAGGTCCTGGTCGCAAGTTAGGTTTACCCGAGTCGACATGAGAATAAATATGGTTATGATCATCATTTTAAAACCTGGGTTGAGGATTGACCCGAGACAAGATCCAAGTCAAGAATAGGGTTGATCGTTAACTTAAATCAATGTAAAAACAAAAATGATTATCATCATAGTTTTCAAAACCAATATGGGGATTGGCCAGGGGCATGGCCTCGGTCATAGTGGGGTTGATCGTCGACCCGAGTAGATACAAAAATAAAAGTGATTATTATTATAGTTTTAAAAACCAGTTTCGTGATCAACCCAAAACAAGGATCGGGTCACGAGCAGGATCAATCCTTGACCCGAGTTAATATAAAGATGAAAGTGATTATTATTGTAATTTTAAAACCCGACTAAATAGTTAATCCTGGATAATACTCAAATCACATACAAGGAGAGTAAGGATAGGTCAACCATGGTTTGCATAAAAAAACAAAATATTTTTAAATATCCAATTATTTTTTAAAATATATAAATTTAATAATAATACATATTAAAAATAAAATAAATTTTTATATTTTACTTTGTCTTCTCCGTATAACCTAATAACATGGAAAAACGGTCACTTCATCATATATTTTATTATCGAACATAATTTTTTTGATATTTTTTTCTTTCTGTCTTTTCTTCCCTTTCTCAATTGTTTTTAATTATCTCATCTATCACAATAAATAAACGCTACCCAGACAAGTATCCTTTCAATTACTAGACATGCATTACTAGAGAAAAGAAAATTTCTGATCAAAGCATGACCACCACGAACCATTCAACTGTCCCTTCGGCCTGGCTAGGTATTTTCCTCCAAAATTATCATGGCCATATTTATTTGAATTGTGCGTTTTTTTTTTTCAATACAAATAACATGTTGATTCCTGTCAGCAAAAATGCAACTCGGGATTTCAAGGTTTTCAAAAGAAAAAAAAATATGTTCAATTATCTTTTTCTACGGTGTTTTCTTCAAACCTTCTACATGAAGACAACTGCATTGTTACCCAGACACAAATCACACAAAATTGAGCCAGCAGGAGAGGGCGAAAGATAATCATATCTAGCAGCAGGTTTGGCTAAGATGATCCACTCGTACTCCTCATGCAAATCTTCTCCCTCTTTTTTTTTTTTTTTTTTTTTTTTTGGATTCTAGGGCAAATGTCGAGAGTGCCAGATTACGAATAACGAACACTTCATCTGGAAATCATGATATGGATGACAACACCGGTACGTACTGCCGGAATTGATCACTCTAGTCATGTTCTTATCTATCATGTGATTTCAAGTCACAAGAGCAAGAAAAGTTGCTTTGAATGATGTGTCGAAGTCTTGAAATGGAAGGGCAAGCTGTGTGCTTCAGAACATGTATTTGTCCATGTTAAGTTACAAAGGAAAGCATTTTGTCAATGCATCCTGGGTGTTTTTGAAAATAATTTTTAAATGTGAATTTATTTAAATTATATTTTTAAAATTTTTCATATCAGTACATGAATATTTAAAATTTAATAATTTTAGATAAAAATAATTTAAAAATCAGTACCAACCACGAAAACATAAAAAAACTCTTTGAGGCGGGAGCTTGAAAATAGCATGCAATTCTGTCAATCACTCCTTGGCTACCCTTATTATATTTTTATTATTATTGTCCGGGGTACTTTTATAATTAAATAAATATAAGTATTATTAAAAACAAGTGATTGACTCATGTATTGAACGTGTGTTTAATGAGTTTAAGTTGTGCTATTCGGACGGTTTATGGGAGGTGTTTTAGATATTATTTAAGAACGTGTTATAAATTATATTTTTAAAAAATTAATTTTTTTTTAAATTTAATATGGTTAATGGTCAAATAGTAGATTTTAGAGTAATGCTTGACTTGTCTTAGCGGAATGTGTGACTTGCGACCTTTTTTTTCTATTCATTTTTTATCTTTTCTTCTTGATTTTCACGCATAAAATTTCAAACTTTCAATATAATCTTTTAATTTATTATCCCTTTAGATTTAAATTTTTTTATTAATATTTTTTAAATGATTTATATTTTTTTTCAATTTTAATATTATTTAATATTTTTATATTAGATTTGATTTTTATTTTTTTAATTATTAGTTATTTTATTTTGAATCCTTCGATCAATAACGAGTATCAAAAACTAGTATAAGAAACCCAGTTAGAATGTACCGACATTGAGGGTTTTTTGAAGGGAGAAAATAGTAGAATGTACAGACATTGAGGGTTTTTTTATCTTTATTTTCTTAATTGTTAGTTATTTTATTTTGAATCCTTCAATCATTAACAAGTATCAAAAACTAGTATAAGAAACCCAGTTAGAATGTACCGACATTGAGGGTTTTTTGAAGGGAGAAAATAGTAGAATGTTTTTTTTATATAAAAAAAGTTAACTATAACTTTAATTTTGATAGTTAAATAAAACTAATTAATTATTTGTATATTTTAAAAATTATATATTTAATCCCTGTATTTAAAAAATTCAATTATAACTTAGTCATGTGGTTAAGTTTATGTTTGTTTTCAGATTATTATATTTACCAAAAACAAAACATAAAAAGACGTAAATGAGACGGGAGATTTTGATGGGAAAATAAGTTATTTCTGGAACAGAAAATTAATTTTAATTTTTACCACACCGCTCGGAGAAATTAATTAGTTTTAATCAGATACAGACACAAAGTCACAATTAACTCTCTAAATTATGTTTTTCTTTTTATTATTGTTGTTATTTCACCATGTAACAAAATCTGCTTCTCCTACGAGTCCTGTCGTCTCTATGATGAGGTCAGGCCTAGGATAATCTGGTGTAGATGCAGCTCTTTAGAAAACAAATTCTACGACCTCAACAGGAAATCGTTCGATTATCCAGCAAAATTGAAGTTGTCTCGGTTCTAAATTATTCTTAGTACATATCAGTTCGATTTGAAATTTCGAAAGCTGTTGAAAACCAACCAGCCCAACTACTGTAGACATCCAGTTACCAACAAGTTCGCTCTAGTCCTTTCCCAAGTAATGGTTTGTTTTTGTGCTTGAATGCATTACGAGTAGTTTGGAACATTGTTTTTTAAAAGTTATTTTTTTATATATGTTTTTATTATTTTAATGTACTAGTATTAAAAATAATAATAAAATATTATTTTATTATATTAAAAAAAACATTTTAAAAAGCAGTTACTACTGTATTTTTAAATTTTTTTTAAATTGAGTTTGACTTAAAAATACATTAAATTAATAATTTTTGATTGTTTCTTTATAGTTTTAATAAACTGATATCAGAAATAAAAAAATATATTTTTAAATAGAAAATATTTTAAAAAATACTTGCACTACATTATTGAATAATATAAGTTTCTATACTATTAACTTTATCGCATTATTACATGAAATTATTGCACAAGAGTGGTTTTTTTAAGCAGAAAAATTCAAGTTTTAACCAAACAATGATTATGCCGAGAAAAATTCGATAATGGTTAAATTCTTATTTTCCAGTGTGGTGCCGATTAAACCATGGATGTTTCTTTTTTTGCTCGGAATATCAATGAAGTTTGATTTTTTGATTTTCTTTGCATGCCCCTTTTTTCTCTGTGAGTTTCGAGAATATCTCATTCATAGTTTCGAGATCTATATTCATGAGTTCTAACGTTTGAATGACCAACTCTGTAATCAGCTGTTTCAATCAATAAATTTTAAATCCTTTATCTAAAAAAAATGAATATTAAATGTTCATGATATTTTTTAAAATCAAAAATTTTTACTAATAAAGGAATAATATCACCATTTTTATTTAATAAAATATCAAAATAAATAATTGACTCGTTTCATACTATAAATAATAGTATGAAATCTTTGGACAATATGAATTTTTCTTTCTCAATAATATGACATAATCTAAATAATTAGTTAAATTTTATGAAATCATTTTATAGAAGATCGTAGATATCTTCTTTTTATAAAGTAAATCAGCTTTGATTAACCTTGTGAGTGATCCTTTTTGTAAATTTTTTCATGTTATTTTTTTAGTATGATTATGGTTATTTTTTAAATTGTTTTTTATTTAAAAATATATTAAAATATTTTTTTTTATTTTTTTAAAAATATTTTTAACATCGATACATTAAAATGATTTGAAAATACTAAAAAAATTTTAATATAAAATAAAATAAAAATCTTTATAATTTTTTTAAAAACACTTTTAAAATACAAAAACAAACAGACTAATATTGATTAACATCTCCATGCAAACAACAAATCTTAAATCAACATTTTCTTGGCCCTTTCTCATGAAAAAACTAATTTCCATCTTTACTCGATATTTCATCTTTTTAATGCGCCATAATGTTGCCATTCAGATTTCAAAAAACCATCATTTATCTATAGAATCAAATAAACTTGTAGTGAGTATTTTATTTAATACTTAAAAACGTAGTTCTCAATCTATTTTATCTAATCATTTAATGCCTCGTGCCACCTTAAAGAACACAGCAAGATTCTTCTCGCTTGGAAGCCTGTCTTGAATATCTCGACCAGAAACTGGCCTGAGATTTTCCGAGTGTGTTCCGATCATCTTGCCAAGGACCAGAACAGGGAAAAAATCGAAATTCTATTGGTTTTCATCGTAATTAAATTGCTTTTTTTCTTGGATATCCTTCCTTTACAATCAGAACTTCTGACTTTATCTACCAAGCGTGAAATTAAAAGCGTGTTTAAAAATGATAATTCATTAATTTTTTTTTAAAAACATTCAACTTTGATTGAAGGACTAATTTGTGATTTTTAAGAATAGAAAGACTAGCTTACAAGATCATGAGAAACACAGAGACTAAATTATATATATATTCATGGCTAAATAATTATAGACGATAGCATAAAACATCGGTAGGTTCTATATATGTAATATTGTAAGCATTTCTAATTAATTTTATTTCTAGCTGGACTATAATTTTCAACGTGGCCTTCAATATTCTTTTTCACATCTCCTTTGTTTTGAGTGCATGTTAATCTATTTTAAACGTCTGGAAATGTTGTAAACTTTTAAATTTATTTTCTATATAGCTGACATCTTGTTTGTATTTTACTATTTAAAGCTAATTTATGTCTTGGATTTGAGTTAAAAATTACACGTTTTGAAATATTAATTTGAATTATTTTTTATATTACCTGCATGGGATCCCAAAATGAAATGTTCTGGTACCATAATATACCATCATATATATATCAAATCAGTATTTTTAGACTCGGTTAGTTCAGCAGGTTAATTTCATAATTTGTGAATATGATGTAAAAGACTCAACGCTTCCCTGACTCGGGCATCCCCCTCATGTCATGTAGTCGTCGGCCTTCCCGATGCCTCCTTTTCGTCGTTTCTGGCTTAGCATCTTTCGGCGGAGGAAAGGAGGCGATTAGTCGCTTCTAGTACATTTGGTATTGAGATTCAACTTGTTTTTTGAAAAATTTCAATTTTTTTTTTTATTAAAATTGAGTGTGGTTTATATTTTTTAGATCGTTTTGATGTGCTGATATCAAAAATGATTTTTAAAAAATAAAAAAACATTATTAATATGCTTTCAACACAAAAAACTATTTGAAAAGCAACCGGTACCACATTCCTAAACACCCTTCTAGTAAAGCTGCGAGCCTAATCGAGTTTTAGTTAAAATTCACTAGAACTAAATATGAATTGATTTTATTAAACTTAATCAACGAAGCAAATCAATACATGACATCTAAATTCATTGGATTTTAAAAAAAATAAAATTAAAGTTGTTATTTTTTAAAAGAAAAATAACTCGAAAGGAAAAATTGATTTACTATCATCAGAAATTGAATTGACAATTATGCGGCGGGCATGTTTGGATGGTGGCCCGGAGGTCAAAAATACAAACTCACCGCCTTGACGCGGTTGGTTTTAGACTGGACAGGTTCACGATAGGTGACAAGTGTTGATGAAATTGACATCGGTTCGTTCATAAAATAACGTGTCAATAAAATATTTTTTTATGAATGCATTGTTCCGTGAAAAATAGATGTTGATGGTTTATTCCATGCCTGATATTTAAAAATATAATATCTGTGCACGTAATTCATTAAATTATTGTTAGTATTGTACTTGAAAACTATACAAAATTGAATAATATTTAAAAAAATTTATTTACAGTAATTTTAATGAGAATTCAATTTTTTCTTACAAAAAAAAAAATAATCAAAGAGCAACATAAAAACATGGAGGTGTTTCTTAAATTAAGTTCAATGGATCAATCCGAGATCCAGATCAAGTTGAAGAAAAAAAAAATCTATTATGACCCGGTTGACATGGTGGGTTGACCTAATGATCCGACAAGATCTGGTTGCAACCTGTTATTTTTTTTATTTTTTTAACTAAAATAATATCATTTTGATTTTTTTAAAAAAATAACTTGAATAACTTAGAGCGTGTTTGGCAGTGTGGTAGCGGTTGCTTTTCAAATAGCTTTTCGTGCCGAAAAACATGCCAATGATGTTTTTTTATTTTTTAAAAATCATTTTTGATATTAGTACATCAAAACGATCCAAAAAATACAAATCACACTCAATTTTAGCAAAAAAAAATTAAAATTTAACGAAACACAGGTTGAAACGCAGAGCCAAACACTCTCTTAATGACCCGATCAAACCTAAAACTTGAGCTTTGAACCGGGTAGTATCTGAGAACTATGATTTGGGTCTTGAAGGGTGAGATACAATATAAATAAGCTCAAGCGTGTGTGGCACGCCACACTTCTTCAAGGATTTTTGCCTTTTTTTTTATTGTTCAATAAACAAATAACAAGTAGTTTGTTTTTTATTTTATTTAAACAAGATAAACGACATGTTGTTGTATTTGTAAATGATTCTCTGCTGAGAAGCTGAGATTTAGTGACCGAAAAGTCAATGGCAAGTTTTAGAATCTTAAAAACTTATTTTTCAATTTTTTTTCATCTCAAAACACACAATAAATATTTTAATAACCTCTCCTGATGATTCTTAACATCACCACACTCTTCAGCTAATAAAAAAAAATCAAATCAAATTAAATTAAAAAAATCTCTAGTCTTAATCTAGTTTTTTTAGTTAAATTTTTTTTTTCCAGGTTCAAAGACTCAATTTGTTTTTACAGTGTGGTATGCATTTTGATTCAGTCTTGAACTTAAAAGTGTCTAACCAATCAACACACATCATAATTATTTTACACGAGTCTCATTAAAAACTACACCTCAAAATATTAATTAGAAAAAATTATAATTTATTTTTTTATTCTTCAATTTATCTTTTTAAAATGCAACTATAAAAAGCTATTATACACAATGCTAACCATGTTAATTTTAAAAAGTGTGTTTGATATTGTGATTGGACCATGATTTTAAAAAGTTATGAATTTTCTTTTAGTTTTATTTTTTTTAATTAAATTATTATGAAGTATTGATATCAAAAATTAATTTTAAAAATCAAAAACTTATTTTAATATATTTTAAAATAAAAACACTTTAAAATACAATCTCTATCATACCCTAAAACACTCCAACACATAAAATATCAACAACGCAGCACACGAAGATGAAAGAAAGTGTTCGACAATAAGTTCAAGTTCATGCATGACATAAAAAAACAAAAAGAAAGAAAAATAAGAAAAACTAATGAGATATATGCACAGTTAGTTTGCCTTCAATCTCAACTTTAATTTTTGCGATATTTTTTAACGATTCGAAAATAAAAAAGAATAAAATTTAATAATCAACTAAAAAATAAAATAAAAATGATATTCTTATATTTATATTTATGCTGTATAATCATCGAAGAATGCTGTAAAGAATAAAATATAGACAAATGCACAGTAATAAAAAGTAAAAAGTAAAATAATATTATTATTTTGGTTGCATTGTATACTGTATAATATAATGATTAAGGTTCCTATATTTTTATCCTAGCACGTGGTCCCGATAAGGCTCCATGGCCGATCCCCTAATCTAATAACAACAATAATAGAGAAGCATAGATAGAAGGTCTCAAAATAAGAAAGAGATCTTTACGGAATAAATAATACAGGAAAAGGAGAGAGATTTTCACTCTCCAAGTCCAAGCCCGCTTCTTTCACTTCAAAACCCTATCTCAAGATCTCCCTGTTTTATTCTCTGGGCTATTTAAACAAACAGAGAAATAACAAAAAAAAAAAAAAAAAAAAAAAAAACCTCCAAAACCAAAACTTCCACACACACGTCCCTCTGCTTTTATGTCTTTCTTGAAGTAATTGTAAACCACCACCACCAACCAGAAAAAAAACCCTAAAAAACCACCATGGATACTCATGAGATAACTAACATACTGCTAACTAAACTCAAGAGTTTAGATCCAGCAAACGCTGCTAGAATTATGGGTTTTATTCTCATACAAGCCCCTTCTGAAAAAGATTTGTTACGTTTAGCCTTTGGCCCTGAAACCCTTTTGCAAAATGTAGTCTTTAAGGCCAAAATCCACTTTGGACTCTCTACAAACACGTTTTCTACACCTTCCACACCATCTTCTCCGTTGCCTCTCAATCCCATAGCACGGCCTTGTAATAACACTAATCCCTTTTCACAATCCTCTCCAAGAGTCACAAATAATGATTCTTTTCTTGATTTTGGAAAAAACCCGCCTCCAAATCCCTGGCCTGCTCATGGGCTGCCAAATAATAGTAACATTAACACTTCAATTAGCCCAAAGTCCAGTCCTTTTTTGTCCTATGATAATATACGTTCGGGGTCTGTTTTAGTGCCACCATTCTCGAGGAATGGTGGTAATGACGGTGGTGATTGCAGTAATAATAGCGTTGACTTCCCTGATGAGTATCAATTAGATGATTATCTTTCGTTTCTTGATGACCCCTCTTCAAAAAATGAGGGCTTTATGGACCAAAGGGTTCAATTGGGTGGTTATCCGGTTGATAATGGAGATAGCCATTTGCATAGAAGGAGATTTTCAGAGAGTGATGCGTGTTTTGGTGCTGAAGATGGGGGGTTTGGTCTTGGGTATAAGCCTTGTCTGTATTTTGCTCGAGGGTTTTGCAAGAATGGAGAAAGTTGCAAGTTTGTTCATGGTGGTGAAAATATGGCCGAGGATAATGGTGGTGGTGTTCTTGTGGGTTCACCAAGGGAAATGGAGGAACTCTATTTGCAGCAGCAAGAGGAGTTGATGAGAATGAAGGCTGCACAGCAACAGCAGCAGCAAAGGCTGGCTTATAACAAGTACATGAATTTTCTGTTGCAGCAACAGAATAAAACCGATAGGTAAATTCAAGATTACTAATTTTGCTTTTAGCATGCCGTATCCTCGTATAACGTGTCAGATTTTCAATTTTATTCTGTTCTACTGGTGGAATCTTGGTCTTAATTCGGTGTACCTGTTAATCTCGGGACATTATTGCTCACCTGAGCAATCCCTTATTTACATACAAGATGAGACCAAGGGTACGCGATATGTTGAGTGTTTCCATCTTTCAGTTTGCTTTTATTGTTATTTTTTGGCTGGTCACAGAAAGAACGAGTCTTTTTTTTTTTGAGGGAGGTAGAGAAAAAATAGTCATAGTGAGGATATATAGATAGGAAAAAGATTAGAGAGAAATTCGTCTTTTTAATTGAGCTAGTTTTGGTTTTCTTTTTCTTGTCTGGATGCTGTTCTAGTCTAATTGGATGATTTGATGGAACTCATGCATATGTTTCTCCGTTTAACAAGAAACACTTTTTTCTTATGAATTTGACGCGTTATTGGAGTTTTACTTCGGGATTGGGTAATGGTGCGATTTGTGGATGTCTGGTACTTGCAGATTGGGGGCGGCAGCAGCTATGATGGGTAACGAATTTTGCAATTTCAGTCGTCTCCGTGGTGGAAGGAATGACTTTTTTGCAATGGGAATGGCTGAAAAGGCAAATTCAGCATCCAGACAGATATACTTGACATTCCCGGCTGACAGCTCTTTCAAAGATGAAGATGTTTCGAATTATTTCTGGTAAATTACCACATTTCACCTGCCCTTCTCAAAGAATCCAGTTTGGTTATTATTGTTGTTTACTTCTATAAGTGGTACCTAGAGGTTAAGTGCTAGGAACTGATTAGATTGCCCGCAAAAAGCTGAAAACATGTTTATACCAACGGAACTTAAGTAGATTTGTGAATTGTACATGATGGAAATTCCTATAGTTAAAAGTTAAGAATACTGGTAAACTTTACGTTGCCAATTGTCACAAATTTTTTCCTGGTTCAAGGGATGGCTTTTGTGATCAGTGCATTCCTCGGACTGCTGATAGGGAGTAAACAATTATATATTGCTTGAAGACTGTATGCCAGTGTGTGTTTTTAGTTCTTCTCTGGAGTTGGAAGAAAACAATAGATGAGTAAAGAAAACAATAATATATTTCTACCATTTCTGGCTAAAGATAGAAGAGCATCTGATATTCATTCCCATCTGAAAAAAAAACAAACAAACAAATGAAAAGCTGTTTGTCGATATGAAGAAAGGAAGGGAAAATATATTGCTAAGCTGTGGAGGTGAGAGTTTGAAGACCGTGTGCCAGTGTGTTTGGAGTCTTGTTCAGAGTTGGAAGGGACATGATCTAGAATTCCGAGTCTCTTGATGCTTCTTGATAAATCAAAGAATGAAAATAGTGATTGCTTGTATTTATTTAGTCTGATATAGAGCTCTCTTCTCTAGAAATTTTTGAAACATGATTTTGGAAGAGGCAAAAAATTGTGATATATCTTGCTTTATTTCTTGGTTGCGGAGGTCACTGTTGAGTATTGTATTTACAATGATTTCTTTATTTTTGTAGTTCTTTTGGACCAGTTCAAGATGTTAGGATTCCATATCAGCAGAAGCGGATGTTTGGATTTGTTACATTTGTCCACCCAGAGACCGTGAAGGAAATATTGGCAAAGGGAAATCCTCATTATATCTGCGAGTCACGTGTGCTTGTCAAGCCATACAAAGAGAAAGGAAAAGTAGCAAACAAGTATGGTATCTTTTTCTCCATTGCTGTGTCCTTTTGTGTCTTATGTCTGGCATTTATTGTTTACTTGCCAATGAAACAACAACAGGATGCAACAGTTACTGGAGAGGGGGAATTTTTCACCTACTTCAAGCCCTTCAGGTTTTGATCCTAGAGAGCTACGTGATCTTCACCTTGGTGAGTAAAAAATAAACAAACAAGCATTAACTTTTGATGTTTTTTGAAAATATTTATTTGTTTTGGATTTTTTTCCCACTTTTAAATCATACGTGTTTCTTTAATTATCTTTATTTAATCTCACTTCCTTCTACAGGAGCAAGAATGCTTTACAATACACCTGAAATTATGCTGAGAAGGAAATTGGAGGAGCAGGCAGAGCTGCAGCAAGCTATTGAACTCCAGGGAAGAAGGTTAATTAATCTGCAACTTCCAGACTTGAGGGGAGATTATGTACAACGTCACCAGCGTAGTCTGTCTGTTGGTGCTCCCATTTCAATGCACGCTCATCATACTCCCATCAATCAAACTGACATTCTTACCTCCAATGGCAAGAACGAGATCACATTAGAAGGTTAGCATTTGAAATATATTATGTCAATGATGGAGAAGCTTTCCCACTACTAACGCAACTTTCTTTTGGCAGACAAAGGGAATTTATCAGGTGCCACTAAATCTACTTATATTGCTGCCATTGAACAGAATCTTCAGGATGAAGTGAATGCAGCTTACATTCAGAACAATGACAATGTTAATTGCAAGGTGGAGAGCTTCACTGAAAGGTATCGAATTGCAGATTCAGGAAGGTTATCTTTTATATCAAAATGCCACTTTTGATTGTTCCTTTTTGTATCAAACTTCTTTAGATCTTAATTCGCCCCCTCTCACTTCTCGTTGTATTTCCTCATTTTCTGGTTTGTATTCTGTAGCCATGGAAGCAACGTGGAACCCAATAACCTCACAAAATCATCTGAGAATCAGCACCCTGACTTGTTCCCTTATGCCAAAGCCAAAGAAAGCAATGGGTTATCTGTCTCTTCATGGTCTGAGAATGATGCATCAGTGCCCGCCACTTCTGCCAGTGACGAGGCTTCTCATTGAGGTCCAATTCCAAGGTGCTATCTGCTTGCTATAATTTCACTCAATTGCAAGCGAATGTTATCTCTAATGGACGCCTTTTTTCTGATTGGTTTTATTTTGGGATTTGTAGCTGATGTTTTGTAGGTAATAAAGGATAGTGTGGCCAAAGAGACCAACTTTACTAGGGTAAGGCACTATTCCTTCATTTGAGCTCTGTGGTTATCATCTGTTCAACTGATTTCTTTATGATGCTGAGTTGTTTGTTTGTCCATGCAGAAAAATAGAGAAGCACATAGAAGGAACTGTAGATGTATAGCCTATATGATACCTGCACTTAATGGTAGAATCGCAGAGATTACCTCAGCTAGATAGCCATCCTTGTCACCAATACGATACTTACTAACAGCAACTGCATATTACAT
This sequence comes from Populus davidiana, assembly GCA_030145905.1. NCBI lineage: Eukaryota > Viridiplantae > Streptophyta > Magnoliopsida > Malpighiales > Salicaceae > Populus > Populus davidiana. Next base: position 9,578,921 of record CM057797.1, read on the forward strand.
ACGTAGTGGACAGACAAACTAGTTTTAGTAGGGTTTTCTCTTTGCTACTTGCCCTTTTGTAGGTCGTGTGCAGGACCACAGACTATATAGCTGGACTTTAAATATCATGCCTCTTTGTTATAATGACAATTATACATGTTTACAATCGTTTACCATCCTTGTCTTGTGATTGTTGAACACTAAGCATTCTTTTAATCGGTGCCAAGAAGATTAGAATTCAATGCTCAGCTACCATGCGTCCAAGTTGAGTAGGATATCCTGATAATGTTTGCTACTTGGTTCTTGTTAATCGAAGTTTAGAGCCTTCATCCGCGTTGAAATCATCTAAGTAAAAACGAAGCTTGAAAAATGTGATTTTGGAATTTGGTTGTCATTCAGAATATCAAGGCACACTCTCAGGGGACATTTTTTTGTCGCCTTTTATTTCTTTAGGTTCGCATGTGGGGATAGGCCACTCTTGTCACATGGGTCCTGACAATGTATAAAGATGCCTCAGGGTATCCCGCTCATTTCCTTATCAGCTTTGTCGAAAGTGTTTTGTCTTTATTTCTCATGGTTTCTTAATATTAGATCCCTGCTGCTCTTGTAGTGTTACGTAGAATACAGTATTTTTGCATGTGCTCCTGGCTCTACCTTGTCATCAGATTTTTAATTTTTTCCTCACAACTCCACATTTTTGAGCTCCATCAAGTCCCAGCATTGTCCCCTCATGAAAAATCTACCTGAATATTGTGATAAATAATGCTTGTAGAGGATGTCAGAATTAGTGGCCCGAGGGGTTGTGTATCATTGACTCGAGTTCCTTATCATTTACGATGCATCCATGGATCAAGGTTGACCATGGTGGCTGCTATGAGCAAATCATTTAACCTGAGAATTTGCAATTAGTTTAGCTTTGCGAGCAAGGTATCGAGCTGATTAATTTTCCATGATTTTAAGTGTCTCCATCAGGCTAGCCCCAGGTCTTTTCCCCTCATAAGATCGTATTTGGATTATGTTAGCACTACTTTATTTTTTTCTCCAACGTGCACAGAGAAGAGTATGGACCACCGGAGTTGACTGGTCGGTATCAATTTCATGATTTATACAGATATCTTGTCCTTTAGTCTTCAGATGGCTTTGACTGTCCTTTCCTGTTTGCGTTTCTGATGTTAACATGTCCTTTCTGTGTAATTTAGTTGCCCACTTCTGGTACAATTACATCACTCCATTAAATTATCTGGTTTTGTTTTTGATTGTCGATGAGGTTAATTTACAGGGATCTTCCAACCGTTCAGGTTCTCTTGCTAACCTGGTTTTCGTCTTGGCTGCAAGGTCACCTGTCGCTCTATCTACTTTGAAAACCTTCTCCATACGTTCAAGAAACTGAATCATGTAATGATACGTCCCTCTTCTCCAAAAACAAGAAAAATGTCACTAAACATTGCTGGATGATACCCTCTTAACATCAACTACAATAGAAGGGCTGGTAAGAGTCAAGGAGTCTTCAAACGAGTCTCTGTATGCTTTTTGGGTTTCAGGGAAAATGACTGCATCGTTTGAAGAGATGATTATTTAAAGCACTGTACAAATGGAAAAAAAGATAAGTTCAAACGGGAGGGTGGGTCAGATCCAAACCAGGCAGTGATGAGCCCACCTGACGGCAGCGCTAATAAGTGCGTGTCCAATCAGATCGTCAAAAGCCGGATTGGAAATTTGGCATCAAAACCAAAATTTCAGTGATGGGCGGTCTAGTTTTAGGAACCTGACAGTTTGTTTTCACGTTTCCAGAGCAATTTTATAAAAAAAATTATTTTTTTCAAGTTATTTTTTATATATATGTATTTTTAATTCTGATATTATAAATAAATTTTAAAAATTAAAAAAATATTATTTTAATATATTTACAAATAAAAAACATTAAAACAATAGATACCAGCCCATACTCTTCCTAGCCACATAAAGGCAAGCCCATCCGCTTCCAAACAGCAGGTCCATCATCTATCATTATTCCGCACTATGGGCCGAATTCAACCGAACCTTGTTGAGAAATAAATAACCTTCCTCAATTCTTTTTTTTATAGTTACACAAACATTTTTATTGTTGAGAATTTATTAAATTATTATAAATATATTGGAACGATGCAGGGAGAACATTTTTAAAATTACTTGGAAATATACTTAGTTCTGGTTGATGTGTGAAATGACTTGAGAACACCTTGTTCTTCGAAAGAAATCAAGAACACAATTTATTTTTTTGCAGGTTTGTTTTTTCACGTATCCCTTATTAGTTTACATGTGGTAGGTTATATTAGCTTTAAGGAGGAAAGAAGCTATCTTGATTTCTTATAAATCCTCAGGGTGCAAAGTTATTAAACTTGGCTCGGCAGAATGCTCGAGTTACTGGTTAAATAGTTAATTTAAATTGATTTTGTTAATATAAAACTTGTGGTTTTAATATTTTTTTTAAAAAATAAAATATTATTGTTTTGATTTATTTTTTTAAACCAAACCAAACTTTAACTATGTTGATTGATCTGCGAGTTAATCTATTACCTATTAAATCAATGATGAATCGAGTTTGATAATATCAATTCTTATCTAGTTACTTTTAAATTTCGATTTGGGTTGAGTTTTAAATTAATGAATTACTAAATTAACTTGTTAGACTATAAAGTTTTTTAAAAAATAGTAAGATATTTTATGAAATTTATATATATTCACAAGCTATTAAAAGATTGAACAAAAACTCCTTTTTTTTTTGAATAAATTAAACATGAACTTTGTAGCTCTTATTTGAAAAGGTTTAAACCACCTGTGATATGTTCACCACGTGGTTATAGTATTTTTCAAAAAAGATAGAATGTTGTTGTTTTGATTTATTTCTTTTAAAAGTCAAGCCAAACTTTAACCATAACTACGCTGATATGTTAGTTAATTCACCATCCATTAGATCAATGATTAATCAGTTTTTACCATGTTAATCTCTACCCTGTTTATATTAAATTTCAATTCGAGTTAGATTTTAAATTAACAAATCTTTGAATTGACTTACTAGATTATAAATTTAAAAAACATAAGTAATATATTTCTTGAAATTTATATATATTCACAAGCTATTAAAAAATTGAGCACAAACTCTTTTTTTTTTTTGGAATAAATTAAACATGAATCGTTTAACCCTTACTTGAAAAAGTTTAAACCACTTGTGATATGTTCACTCGAATAAGGCATAGATTACCTTGCAACAAGTTTCTTTTTAAAGATCATTTCTAAATTTAGTTGAAGGTGTCTCTCCATGAATTCATCTATAATCAACAATTAAAGTTGCAAACAACATAACTTATTTTTCTGTTTCTATGTACTTTTTTTTTAAACGTAATTTTTTTAAAATCTATTTTTATAGAAATTTCAGTATAGTGTATTTTCTAATTTTTCAATGCCAAGTACACCCAATCATTCAGGACTTTCTTTGTTTATAGTAAACCCAACACGAGAACAAACTTCTTCCTCTTCTTCTTCATCTTCAACGTTACTCAAATTAATCAATTACTATATTATTCAAGAAATATTATAAATAATGAGACGATTAAAAATAAAAAATATTAAAAAAATTATTTAAATATATTTTCAAATAAAAAACCCTATTTTAAAAAACATTCAATTCGAAATCTCAACAACTCTCTTGAAAGCAGGAAGCCTGGGGGGGATCGTAAATTAGAAAATTAGAAGAGTAACGGATGTAATAACAATAAATGACAATTCTCCGATTTCTTCATAACAGCCTTGTAGATATGAATTGACAGCACTCATAACTCTCTTGTGATAACAGAAGCAAAGTTTAGCTACTTGACAATACAACTTTCTTTTGCTTTTTGGAAACACATGTTCCTGTCCCTTCCGAACAAGCACTATATTCTGATTCTCGATGGTACACTGTTCGAGACCTGTGAGATGTGATGAGTCTGAGGGAAGACTTTAACATCAATGGCGTAGCAAATATCAGTACCAGAACCCACGGCTGGGATTCTGCTTCCGTCAAAGGAAGATGCCCTCTTGTCGTTGTTTTTGGATTTTGCCTCGCGGCTTCCCCATGTTCTTCTACCTAGCTAGCTATACCTTCCATGGTTAGTCATGCTTTGTATATAAAGAAGAAGTTCTATTCATTATCACACAATATTTCACAGTAAAAGGGCCACCACAAAGAAAAGAAGAGTGCAGCTCTTTGCTTGGATAACACAGTGACACCTCCAAGGTCAGTCTATATAACATTAATGAAGAAGCTTTTCACTGTTTTGCTGAAATATTGAAGCTCTACGTGTAAAACCAAAGATCAGACACCTTCTTCTTAATTTCTCCCCCACCCTCTAAATAATTCTTCTTCTTCTTCTTCTTCATACACTTGTTATGACTTACGAGGAATGGTTCCGAATGTAGGCCTTTGGGTTGATAAATGGGCTATGTGTCTAACAGGAGAATCCTGTCTCGACACGCTGGGGACATGCCCCGGTTAGGTCACTAGATGGGCCTAGTCTTAAGAATCAATGAGTTTTCTTGTCTTAACACACACTCAGTCCATTCATTAACAGGCAATTTCATATGATCTCTTACTAGTAGTAATGATCATACCATTTGCTTTAATTTTTGAGACGAAAGAAATTTCTCATCTTTTATCGCAATACTCTAAGAAACTGCGTTTAAATTTTCTTTTGAGCAAATGACAGATAAAAGCACCATTACCATGGAAAAACAGGGTTGAAAACTAAACACAAAAGACAGGTACATAGATCAAGAAATTGTAGGAAACCATGAGGCAGGCTGAGATCTTTCTTTTATGTCCATCTAACGTAGCCACATTCTACGAGGAGTTTCTGGCTTGATAATTGGAACCTGGTCGACACACAGAATTCTTGGAGGCAGAGCGCTTAATATACATGTATTAAGAAACAGTATCAAAGATATGATGGAGAAAGTTGAAAAAAAGTAATTTAAGGAACATTTATAGGGTGACAAATCCTTGGAAACGTTTTATATCACGCTATTTTTCTACTAGTAGTAAATTTCTTTCGGTTTGTTCCTTCAGGAATTAGCTTAGTTCTAGAGCATGGACAACATCAGTGACCCCTCGAACAATTCCTTCTCAGGTGCCTTTTTATGCCTGCCTTTTAACGTTTAACAGGAAGGTGTGTAGATTAATAAAACTGTCTGGCAATTGATGTTCGTAATATTTGGTAACATTCGAGTAATCTTTTAGGAAATGGACGCAAAAACTCTTCCGAGCTGCAAGCACTGCAGAGACAGCACGAGGAGAAGACCAGAAAGATTGAGGAGCTGAAGAGTCAAATTGATTCAGTGAAGCTTGATTTGGAGAAGAAAATGAAGGGACCTTCAGGGGATAAAAAAGAAGTTTTCAAGAGCTTGAGTGACAAATATAACAGCCTGAGAGAGGAATACAATGCCTTGTTGGCCGAAAAGTCCAGGGAATAGTCCCCTAGAGAGCTGCTTCAATGTTGCATTTCCTTACAATATCCGTATGTTCTAGCAGCTGGAAACCTATGCATTAAATCGTTAAATTTGCTTCATGTTCTGCTTAGTTTTAGTTTCCTAGAAACATCTCCCATTTTGTTTTCACCCTTCTTCATGCAATTACAAATTGGGAGAAATGTTGTCTATCCCTACAACATCATTTTGTACGTATGCCATCTAAATATCTGCATTTTCAGCCGTGAAAATCACGTAGTTTATCACCACAATGTCATAGAGTATGTTAACGCGGGTGTTTTTCACAGTGTACGAGGTTGTCAATATTATTAAAATAAAAATATTATGGATTTACTATATGAATCGCGTGCAAGAGTAATTAAAAAAGGCAAATATTTTATTCTGTATAAAATCTCATAAATTTACTAACGACACCCGTAAAAATAAAAATAGTGATGATCCAAAACAATGCAGAGAGCACCCCTTGTTGAACACGACCAGTATTTTAAAATCTCATGTCAGGATACATGGCTAACGCACCTCCCCTGTTCCTTTTCTCCTTAAATTTAAAGCAAACCTTCCAGTTTGTACACGCTTGAGAGGATCAAGAAACTTGCTTGAACATCAAATGAATAACTTGCAGAATTCAAATAAGTTTATCGCATTATATGAGTAAGCCTGGCAGTACATCACGAGTAGTATATGAGCTCAAACACTCTTGTTTAAACAGTAATTAGGTGCAACACACTACACTATTTTTTTCCATCAACCAAAAGTAAGGTGGTACTTGGGCTGTCTGTCGGGGAGGAATAGACCAAAATGTTCAATTCCTGCTGCCTTCAGATTCTCATCAAACATTGCAAATAAGTATGTCTCTATAGCCCGTCCAGATATATCTCCTGGGAGTCCCTTGTTTCACATGATTAATTAGATTCCTATAGAAAGTTCCTGCGTTGCCAACTGTTGCTGCATTTCCACCTTCAGATGACCAACCACTTTCGGATACAGCAATGTTCAAATTTGGGGCACCTGCTTTCTCAAGAGCAGCATAATTTGCAACGTTGAAACCTTAATTTGACCTTGTAAGTTGGCGGATACTATTGCATCATGCATGTTCTGCATTGCTGATAGAACATATCGTGCATTTGCATCTCCAGGGTGTACTTCATTGCCGACAGCAATGTAGCGGAACCTGACAATGGACGAGTAGGCTACAACGTTGTTTTGGATCCAGGTTTTAGCAGCTCAGGCGTCACAAGGTTGTCATTGGGGACACCGAAGATGACTTCTATGTTTGATCCTCTCAGGGCTTCAAGTATGTCTCTGTTTGGATCATAAATTCGCAACTTCCTGATCGGATGGCAAATTGTTTCCACAGCAAACCCCCTACGGATTGTGCATCTGCAACATAAACTGAATGCTAACGAGTTTTGATGGAAAAAGTGAGCCGTCAGCTCCTCACTGCGATATATACATGGTAGTAGTTCTTAGGGTGTGTGATTAAGTGATAGCCTGCAAATAGCTCTCAAAGTCTTTTGGACTCGGAAGCTCAAGCATGTCTGCCGTACAAACTAGTTTATTAACAGAAAGAAATTCATGGAGCCTTGCCAAAAACCGATGTTGACAAGCTAATCTATTGATTATTCCACTTACAACAGACTTTGAATTTCTGACCATCATAAGAGTCAAGTGAGGACCCCAGACAAAATCAAGAGCTTAATAACTGGAATTATATATGATATAAAGATATAAACATTGAGATTTTCTATTAATTTTTTATATCATTTGTCTTTAATTATACCTTTACTGAATAGTTGAAAATTGTCAAAAATAAATCGTTTAACCTAATAGTTTAAGTTTTTAGATAAAATTTCAAGATATTATTTTATAATTATAATTAAAAATCTAACACTTGTGTAATTATAATTTTACTCTTTTTTTTTTTTCACATCTTATAAGCTATTGTTTTTTGTTTTGAAAATTATATGATAACATGTTGATCTAAGTTGATTGTTGATTTTTTTTTAAAAAAATGTTTCATTTGTGGCAAAAGAAATTTGAAAAATTGACTAGAAATGAAGGGTAATTTATGGAAGAAAACTAATTTTTCATGAAAATTTAATGAAAAAAATTAAGGTAGTGTTTGATATTATAGTTAAATTTTTTATGTTTTTAAAAATTATTTTTTAAAATGTGTTTTGCTTAAAAATACATTGAAATAATTTTTTATTTTTAATTTTAATTTCAGCACATCACAACAATCTAAATAAATAAAAAAAATTAAAACAAAAAATAAAATTAAAACTTTGCAAAAACAATGCACAGCCGCGTACTCGAAAATAATCTAAGTTGCAACAATATATATATAAGGATTAATATTGAGTTTTTCAAATTACAACGTTATAGTTCATCCAATATCTTTTTTAAAAAAGGTCTTTATTTAAGGTTTAAGGGAAGAATTGAGTAAAGATTTTATTATAATATTAGTTCTCACCTTGTGACTCTTAACAAAAACTCTCTCTCTCCAGGTTCAATTCAAAGGTTTTTTCATTATAGATTATGATGGAGATTACTTATTAAATTGTTTTTTAAAAAAAAAATTAAAAAAATATTTTTTAAAAAATTTATTTTTGATATTAATACATAAAAATAATTTAAAACAAAAAAAATTCATTTTTTTTTAAAAACAAACACAACTTTATCTCCTGTAAAATCAATATATTTGAGTTAAAACTTATATAATTGTTAACAAGTTTTTTAAATTTAAATCATGAGATTAAAATCAAAATAAAGTTTGTAATTTTTTAATTATAAAAAAGATTAATTAACATACAAATGAATCCGAAATACTCCAATTAACAAATATTAATTAGTTTTCCCTTATTTTAAAAACTAAGTGTATTTTAAATCTAATTTAAAATTTAAAACCTTAAAAGAATCCATTCAAATTCCTTTAGATAAGGGTAACTGAACCAGCACCATACATATAAAATATAGCACAAAAAAAATTACATACAATTAATCTTCCTAATATTTAGCCACGTAAATTAAAAACTCCCCAAAATATTTATTACTACAAAAACATCTTAATTAATGAGCCCAATTATTTATGTGAAAAAAAGCCCCATCATTTTCTCCACTAACAACAAAACCTCTTTGATCATCAAGTTTCCACCACCCTATTCTCCACCGTTCGATTTAATGACTCCTTCTGCATTGACATGTCACCGGCGTTGCTAGAAACCGGAGCTCAGAATTCCAAACCCTAATAGTTACATCAACGGTTAGCTTTCTCATTCTCTATCTGCCTCTTATTGTTATTCTTATCTAACTTCAAAAAAATCCCCAATCAAAACAAGAAACCAGCATGAATCCATCAAATTTTGGTAATTTAAATTCCGGGTTTTCAAATTCAACCCAATTTAGTAACCAAGATCCAAACTTTAGCTCTCGATCATCGTTATCATCGTCAGCCAAAGGTGGTCTTTCGAGGCCAAGATTGGTAAAAGTTAGGAGGCAATCAAATCCCCAGAACTTTAATGCCAATGAAGATATCTGGGCGAGGTCTGGTTTCAATCCGTTTCGACCTGATACGAGTCGTGTTGAACCGGGCGGTTCTGGTTCAACTGGGTTTGATTCTGGGAGTGGTGGTAATGAGGCGTTTTTGTTTGGAGCTAGTGGAAGTAATGTGGGTTTTAATTCGGATTCCAGCAAGGGAATTATAGAGGACTTGCAAAGTTTGAGAATTGGAGGTGGAACTAATGTAAATGAGAATGATAAGAGTGGTTTTGTTTATTCGAGTGATGGTAATAAGAGTTTTGGTGTTGATGAGAGCATGCAGAAGCTGAGCATTGATGATAAGGAGAAAGTTGTAGATGGAGAGTCTAAGTTAAGTGCAAATGCTAGGTTTGAGAGTGGTGACAATGTAGGCGGTTCTATTGGGAGAAATGTGGGGTCAGTGCTATCAGACGAGTTAGAGAAGAAATTGAATTTTGAAGAGGCCGGGGATGCCACTAAGGGTGGTGGTAGTTTTCGAGCTGAAGATATCAAAAAGTTTGGATTAAAAAGTAGTGAAAAGTGTAGTGATATTTTTGCTGATGCTTCAGAGAATGCACTTCCTGATCGGATCAAGAAATTGAGCATAAAGGACTTTGTAGATACTTATAATGTAAACAATGAGAAGGATAGCTTTGCTTTTGGAAGCAGGGAAAGCACTGGCGGTTATGTGGGTGGAGAAAATGAGAGTATACTTTCACGTGAGAGGGGTTGCAAGTTGAACCTCGGAAGTGTGAAGGGAGAATATTCAAGTCAAACTGACATGGGATTTTCTTCATCACGAATCTTCATGCCAACTGTAAATAAGGGGGATGAGAAATTCCATGATTGTGGTGATCCAACGGAATTTGTTTTTGAAGGAGGAATGCAGGGTACAGATGTTGGTGGCTTTCAAGTACCTATAGATCAACCAAAAGTCGATGCACAATCAATTGGAGTTGCAGGGCCATCGCATTCCTTCTCATCCAGTAGCTTGGCTGGTGGGAATGTGTTCAGGTTGCCACCTACTGGTGGACTTGAGAAGACAGATTGGTTTAGCTTTACAAGCAAGCAAGACAGTGCTGGGTCTCCATTTGTAGAATTTGAAACACCAAATCCCAAAGGATATATTTTCACAGGATCAAATCCGAAAATGGAATTCAGTACGAAGTTTAAAGACTTGAAAGTGAAGAAGAAAAGGGGAAAGTTGAGGCAACCTGTCAAAGCCCCTCTGTGGCCAGGTCAAGATTTTGTTGATAGGGAAGGTGGTTCCCAAGAAATTCCAGAGGCTTCCGAATCTTATTCACCAATGGATATTTCACCATACCAGGAAACATTGTCTGATGCTCGAAATTCCAGGGAAACTTCTGTTGCATCGGAGGAATCTTTCACTCTGGATAATCAACATCAATCAACTGATTCACAACCAGCTGTTCTGAATGATGCAATAGATGAAGATCTGGTTGTTGCAACACAGCAAATGGATAATGAAGAGGATACGAAATACGGAGAAACTAAAGAGCAAAACTCTGAATACTGTTCTGATAAAAATATTGGAGCTGAAAATTATCTGGAAGAGTCTATTTCTGGGGCTGAAACTGAAAGCTTTAAATCTGCAAATGAGGAAATAGATTCTATCAATGATGTTATGGTTGCTTCAGCAGAAAGTGAAGCCAGTTCAAGTGCAAATCTAGATAGTGACCTCAGGACACAATTTTTTTCAGCTGTGAGTTCAGAAGATGCTGTCAGTTCGGGCTTCACGTTTGCTGCCTCTTCTACTGTACAAGCATCTCCAAAACGTTATCACAAAAAGAAGAATCTGGCTAAAGTTGATAATGATTCCTTCAATTCCAGTGCTAATTCCAAAGGTTCATATGCATCATCTTCTTTGCAATTTACACCATTTTCTGGACCATCTTCACCCTTGTCCCCTGTACGGAGCAAGAAAGCCGGCTCATCTGGTCCTTCACATGTGGCTGGGGATACCCGTGAGCTGCTTAGAGGACAGGAGATTAATCAAGGGTCTGTTTCTGCATCTGTTGCAGCTCAAGAAGCATGTGAGAAGTGGCGAATAAGGTAAGATAAACTCTCGTCAACTTCATGTCAATTTTGTTTCTAAAATTATCTTATTTGGAATATATTCTCTTGTTTATCTACCTACCTCTTGCTTCTGTAACCACACTGTATGGTTGCAAGATTTTATTGCTCTTATGTTTTTCATACCTTTTATTTTAGGGGAAACCAAGCATACACTAGCGGGGATTTGTCTAAAGCTGAAGATTGTTACACAAAAGGTGTAAATTGTGTTTCTAAAACTGAGACATCTAGAAGCTGTCTCAGGGCATTGATGTTGTGCTATAGCAACCGTGCGGCTACCCGTATATCTCTTGGAAGAGTGAGAGACGCACTAGTAGACTGTAAGATGGCTGCTGCAATTGATCCCAATTTTCTCAGGGTGCAAGTCAGAGCTGCAAAGTAAGCTCCACCATTTGTTTCTGATAAATTTTCTGGATGACTTGATGATTTAATTGTTATGTATTCATGCACATACTGCTAGTTCAATTTCTTATTCAACTTATTTGTACTTAAGAGTTGGTAACTGCTGCCTTAATATGCTCTTTTTCCTCATTTTAGTTCATTAAGTTGACACAGAAGTTGTGTTGCCATTGTGTGCTTGAGTTAGTATCTTGCTGTTTGTTGATGTAAACACGGAATATATAAATGATTTAAAGTTTTACTTCTCTTGCTTCTATGTAATTCATTAAACTCTTAATCACTTTTTCTCTAGCCAATTCCCTTTTTCAATCATTAGCTTCTGATTTTGTTGAATATCAGCTCCTTGTAAATGCAGTTTTGCTTGTATGTGCTGTGCTTATTTTCCCTTCTTTTTTTATCCCAAGTTGTTACCTTGCTCTGGGGGAAGTTGAAGATGCAGTGCAATATTTCAAGAGGTGCTTACAGTTAGGCATTGATGTCTGTGTGGACCAAAAAGCTGCTGTAGAAGCCTCTGACGGGCTGCAAAAGGCACAGGTAATCTTTCTTTTCATTTGTTTTGTTTGAATAAGACCTTAAAATTGATAATTTATTGAGTTTGTAGCCTAATTGTCCCTGTACATGTACCCTTAGTTAAATAATGGCATGAAATGCACAATTAATATAACTTAATTCTGATTAAATTGGTGGATGCCATCCACGTTTGAACTTGTATCTTGTTGCTGTGTTGCTACCAGAGCTTGCAACATGGTCGGGTGGTTTAGAGTTACAGCTCCACAAACCACATGGCCAAGAAGCTTTGGTTTTAAATTGACTATATATGATTTTCCTATTTTGTGGCTGTTAACTGTTTTTCATGACTGGCAGAAAGTGTCTGAGTGCATGCAACATGCTGCTCTACTTCTGAAACGGGGAGCACCTAATGATGCAGAGAGTGCTTTACAAGTAATTGCTGAGGGGTTGTTGATAAGTTCGTACTCTGAAAAATTACTTGAAATGAAAGCAGAGTCACTTTTCATGGTTTGTAATTTTCTTACTGAAGCTTTGAAACTTTATTTTTAGTGAACTGCATTGTATTAGTTTCTTTCCAAGTGAACCTCTCCCAAACTATCTGGGGCAAGCTACATGTTTCATTTTCTTTGTATCATTAGAATTCATTTCATATGAGTTAAGTGATTAGTTTACATTGGTTGCCAAAAAACCACAACTTGGGCTGGCACTGGCTATGCCAATCCAGCCCAACATCAAATCCTACATGAGTGTGTTTACTAATTTCACTATTTAAGAATCAAATAAACAACAAAAAGATGGTGGGAGCTTGGTTAACTTTTGTGTCATCTAGCAGCTGCGGAAGTATGAAGAGTTAATTCAACTGTGTGAGCAGACATTTGATTCTGCTAAGAAGAATTCTCCTCCATTACATGCTGATTACCATGTAGAAAATCTTGGTCCTGAACTCACAAAGGACACTTCCTTTATGATCTGGCGTTGCCGCTTCATTTTCAAGTCTTACTTCCATCTTGGAAGACTGGAGGAGGCTATTGTTTCACTAGAAAAGCAAGAGGAACTTACTTCTATTGCAAGGAGGTAAGTAATATGCCTCACATATCTCTGATTTTGTTTATTTGAATGATGATAAAAGTATTGTTTCTTCAGTAGTCTGTCCAGGAATGATATTGAAACACAGGAATCACTAGTACCCTTAGCTGCCACTGTACAAGAACTCTTACGCCATAAGGTATTGGATTCTTGTGTTAGATTTTTTTCCCTGAATAGTGTTTGACGTATCTTAATCTCTTATCTTATGGAATAAATACGACTAACTGCAGGCAGCAGGGAATGAAGCATTTCAAGCAGGAAAGCATTCAGAAGCTATTGAACATTACAGTGCTGCTCTGTCCCGTAACATAGAATCACGGCCTTTTGCAGCCATTTGTTTTTGCAATAGAGCTGCTGCATACAAAGCACTGGGCCAAATCACTGATGCTATAGCAGACTGCAGCCTGGCAATTGCTCTTGATGGAAATTATTTGAAGGTTTTCTTCTAAACTGATGTCATCCTTTACTCTTTTTTTTTTTCTTTTGGCATAACAATGTATGGAACCTGTTGGCAATTTATCAGTTCCTAGCTGAACCAGATCATTTATGGTGTTGGTTAGAGCACTAGAAAATTTAAATGGAGCCTTAAAGGTTAAATTAGCTCTTAAGAGAAAACACTCAGTGTTCTGATTTGCTCAAATTGGAAGAGCTTAAATCTGTCAGGGTATCAAAAGTTTATATTCTGAAGCTTTAAAATTGTACTTGATTACGAAGGTGATTCAGCACATTATTGTTTTTGTTTCTGGTGCCAAAGTGAATCTGGAGAAGATTGCTGGCTTTGAGTTAAGTTGTGGAACTTGTTGAAATTGACATGTTTTCAAGATAATTTAATTATATTTCGACTTTATTACTTGCCTTGTTAAATTGCTTCAAGAATTCAGGTTTATGATAGTGCAATTTACTGAATTGCTAAATTGATATCTGCACATTTGCTCTACCTTGGACACACAATTTCGTATCCATGGAAAAAAAATGACAAATTTCTTGGAAAACACTGGTTTTTTTCTTAATATATGTTTGAGAATTTAGGCCGAGTAGTGGTATATTTAGCTACTTTCAAGGCCAAAATCATGCTGGTTTCAGTTGAACAACCTTTTTGGTGATGTACTCTCCATGCTTTATTAGGCAATCTCTAGACGAGCCACTTTATATGAGATGATAAGGGATTATGGACAAGCAGCTAATGATCTTCAGAGAGTGGTAGCTATTCTCATTAAGCAAGCAGAGGAGAAAACTAAACATTTTGGGCATTCCGATAGAACAACAAACTTGGCAAATGATCTAAGACAAGCTCGCCTACGTCTCTCTACCATAGAAGAAGAAGCCAGAAAGGAGATTCCTCTGAATATGTACCTCATTCTGTAAGTCACTTTTGATCCTAGAAGTTCCATATGTTCTGATCTCTTTATAATGTCTTGTCATTTGCTGGAATATGAATGGTTTCTATTCAATCTTTTGATCATGGAGGGTAGTTGTTTGCTGTATCAGAGAGTAATCTTTTGTGTGGCTCCATTGCATGTGGTAGAGAGATATATGATCTATGATCACTCTTTTTTAGCACATGTTGAAATAAATGAGCTGAGGTTAAGCTAGTCCCTATGTCGTCGTCGTCGTTGTCATCTGGTGCCAGTACTTTTAGTGATTAAGTTGCATCTGGTTTTAAAAAATCCTATATTTAGCCTGCCTTTTAAAACCTGTTTATATTTTTGTCCGTCTGTAAGTTGACTGTTGATTTTATCGAGATGCTGTGTTGTCATTAATTTAATAATATTTGTTCCCAAAACACGCCTCCTTCCCGCCCAGATTTTCCAATCTCATTTGTGACACCCTAACCCAAGTTTCTTTTCTTCATCTCTCTCTCTCTAAATTAAACTACTACGAAGCATTTTAAAACTGAAAGCCTTAAGACCCTCTCTCTTTCTCTATTAATTTCTCACTTCTGTTATTTGCAAGCCTTGCCTATTTCCTATTCCACAAAACCATATATGTTGTTATCCAAAATTGAAGATCAAGGAAGAAGATAGGTCTAGACTGCGTAACGAAACTCAAGACATCCCAGGCTCACAAGAGACAAGAAAAAAAGAATCACTCTTACACCAAATTATGAATTTTGATAGTGGATTTGAGATTTTTGATTCAGAATTTGATTTTTGAATTTTAGAGAGTGGGATAGAGGGCTGGGTGAAAGAAATGAGGCTGTAAATTAAAATGGTTGTTTGGGTATTTAAAAAATATCAAACCAATCTTTCAGTAAATTAACAGTCGATGCTGGGTAAGGAGCCAATGAGCAGGGGTGGATGGTGACTAAAGTTGTGGGGGATAGGGCTTTGAAGAAAACAAAAAACAACGTTTTTTGAGGGCCAAATTATAAAATTATAGTGGCTTATATGAAACATATACTAATCTGAAGGGGCTTTACTGAATTTTCAAAAATGTTGGGGGGCATGGCCCCCTCATAGTTGGTTTGCGCCCCACCCCTTCCAATGAGTTTGTAACTCAATTGGTATCCATGTCTCCCTCCTCCAGTAGGTCTCAGGTTGGGTTTGTCTTTCCTTTGTAACAACAACAACAACAACAATATTGGTTAGGTAATTAACTTATGATTTCTGAAACTAGGACACCTACAATTGCTTCAAAATCACAGAGACTAAATTATTGTTGCTGCTCTACTTTTCTTCTTTTTTTTATTTATTGTTGCTCTACTTTTCTTCTTTTTTTTATTTATTGTTGCTCTACTTTTCTTCTTTTTTTATTTATTTATTATTATTATTATCACGTTGTTGCTTTAAATTTAAGACTCATTTAAAATGTGGGGTATAAAATTGTTTACCAATCAAATTATGATGGCAGGGGAATTGAACCTTCTGCTTCAGCATCAGAAGTTAAGAAGGCATATCGCAAAGCTGCACTTAGACACCATCCTGACAAGGTTTCTTACATGTTCTACTTTATGGATATGCTTATTATGATTCACCCTTTTGACACATTGATTATTGATGTAGGCTGGTCAGTCCTTGGCAAGAAGTGATTATGTAGATGATGGCCTGTGGAAGGAGATAGGAGAAGAAGTCCACAAGGATGCTGACAGACTTTTTAAAATGATTGGAGAGGCATATGCCATGCTTTCAGACCCTGCTAAGGTCTCATGCATGTTTCTATTATGCAATCTATTATACTTCGACATCTTCTATTGGCTCAGCTTTTTAATATTGCTGTGAATCTGACAATCCTTTGTTTTCCCTCCCAAAATGGGGAAAAACTTCTGTTCTGAAGTATCCTTTGTTTTAGTATTGGCTCGGACATTTGGTAGCTCCCTTTGCCCTGAATAATGCTTTTTACTTTTCTTATGTGCGTTCCCTGGAAAAGTACACGGCAACCTAACTGGCTGCACAGTAATTAACATCATAGATCATCATGCTATTAATACTCCTTTGCAGATCATACAGGCCTGCCATTTTCATGTTAGGCCTTGCCCAATCTTTTTGATAAATATAATAAAAATGTTTAAACTCATAAATTCAGCTATTACATGTAAAAACTGGAACAAATCATTGTGATTTCTTTTACCGCTTAGCATAACTTGTGCCCTTCATTTGGAGGATAAGTTGCTTATTTTTCTGTACACCTATTAATGCCTTGGTATGTTGTGGTGTCGTATTTCCATTCTGTGAGAAAAATCGGTGTTTATTTGGTCAATATACAATGTTTTGCAGCGCTCACAGTATGATCTTGAAGAAGCGATGAGGAATGACCCAAAGAAACGAAGTGGAAGCAGCACATACAGAACACATACAGAAGCTCAGAATTATCCATTTGAAAGCAGTAGTAGGAGACATTGGAGGGGGGTTTGGAGGTCACATGGTCGGTAACTCAACCAATGAAAAGCCAGGATCCACTTGATTTAACAGATTTTGATGACAATTGTGTGGCATGAATGACAAGAAGAATCTCGAGATTCCTGATCAAGTTAGTCCATCTGTAAGTCAGGCAACAAGTCTGGTGGTTGGCCGGCATCTGTACGTGGCTTTGATCCAGAGTTCTTGCAGATGGGAAATCATACCTACTAATGCTTAAGAACTGACAACCTAAATGCAGAGAACTGCGTAACCATTGAAAACCTTTCCAAAAATCGTGGATTTCTCACATGCTAGCTAATTTGGTACAGGAGAGCTGGTTTGTATTGAAAGTTTGACAGGTAATTGTCAGATTGCGTGAAGGTTGAATTCTGGAAGAGTTTTGTTTGAAACACGGGGGGCGGGGGGAGAAAAACACCAAATAGCACAAACAAAGAAAAGGCATGCTGTTTAAATGCAATCTGAGACTGAGAAAGGAGATTGCTAACTGTCCGAGTTGTGTAAATGCATCGGCTTTGTACAGATGAAAAGTTGACAATGCAATCAAGAAACTAAACCAATATCTAGGAAATTATATGGGACTATGGTTAGATGAATTCTTTAGGTGAATCCTAGATGTACTGGTCTTAGTTTAATTTCGTCGAGTGATTGTATGTAAATTGATTATGAGTGGCATGCCCAAACTCGTACCATTTCCACGTACCTAACCTTTTATTAAATTTCCATTTGAATACCTTGTCTTCAATTCTATCTATTTGAGTATCCTATTTTGTATTTTTTTTTTAATGTGGTTATTTTCATGACAAGGTTTAAAAGAGGGGTAAGGGATAATATGACTGCTATCTCATGTCAAGTGGCAAAAGAGCAGATTGGGATTGGAAAAAAGAAGTGAAAATGAGTTAATTTGTTGAAAAAATAAAACTAAATTAATATAAATTCTTGGATGAGAATGCTTTCTTAAAATCGTTCTATAGGATATCCTGCCTTGCCATTGAACAAAAAAATAATAGAATTAATGGAGCAGGATATGCTTCATTTTGCCAGAGACCCTTGCCATAGATGCAGGAAGTCGTGTTTTAATAAAACAATACTACTTTGTCTGTACTCTTATTGAGCAATGGTTAGTAGTTTATTTCAAGGAAATTTGACCCTTGTTTTTGCAGTGTTGTTGTGGCTTTGATACCAAATTACTCGCAACTGATGAGAGGCCGGGTTTAGCAGGAGAAGCGGTAGCTTGAAGCAACTTGCTGATCCTTTCAAATATACACGTCTGAATTAATGCTTAACTTTTCTCTACTTCAAATAGATATGCTAACAATAGCTATCAGACATACAATTTCCTTAATTAAGATAACTGTTACTTAAGCTATGGATTCTTATCGGGCCGGGAGTTACTTTTAGTTACAGGCATGACATGGCTCAATTTCTTCTGAAGCTAGTAGATAACCATGAAAGTTTGTAGATAGTTGTAGAAGCACATCCATCCTGTTGGTTTTAGTTGTTACATACATGCAATGATTATCCATTACAGAATCCTCTTCCTACACAGGATATGTACTTTTCCAGGTTTGGTAAGGATGTGGCAATGAGCATGAACATAATTCAGTGTCCAAAATCAATTATCGGCATTGTAAAAGCATGCTTTGTTCATAATCATCCCATGGCAATAAGGAGCATGAACATAATTCAGTGTCCAAAATCAATTCTTGGCATTGTAGAAGCATTCTTTGTTCATAATCATCCCATTTCACTAATATTTTTTGTTTCTGATAGGTATTTCTTTGCTTACAAAGGATCTTTCCATTGCGTTCTCTAAGCAAAGTTTCTCTCCCCTTTGCTACTGTATCGAGTTTGTGATGTCTTCCTTCAGGGTAAAGATTAGGAGAAATATAGGATACTTTCCGGATTGTCAGCTTTGTCATAGCAAACGATTTTTTTTTCTCTCATTTGCTCTTTTTTTTATCCTCTCTTTTCAAGTCTGGTTAATCTTTGGATTCCCGGAGAATTTTACCTTCAAACTCGAGCTTTATTTTAAAAATAGAATTTGCACTAGAGCTACCTCTTGAAACCCTTTTTCTCTTCATATTCAAAGAAGTACAAAGCTTGGTTCGATCACGTAATCAGAGGATTAAACGTGTTCAAAAGTGTACGTACTTTACAACTTATACTTGAGTGAAAAATTAGAATTGTTTCCTTAGTTCATTAAGGTGGTTTCATGAATATCCTCAAAAGAGTAAACCTCTGAACAGTCTGCAGCCTTTAGTGCTAAATGAAAACCTCCGGATAAATCTGTAATCTCCACCACCTGAGTCCTGAATTGTAATACCTGGAAAGTAAACGTCAGATTAGTGTAAGTCTCTTGAACCTGGACTTGAGAATTCAGACACTGACATATTATGAAATGCTGGATTGACACTGGAACGTCTTACCTTTTATTAAGTGTATAGTAGCAAAACCGAGGAAGAAAAATGCAGTAGGCTTGGATAGCTTTCCGAGGATTCTCACACGTATATTCCTAATCCAAGCTCTTTTGGGTCTGTTTCCACCATCCAAGGTGGCCTGTTGAATAAAGAAACATTAAAGCAAGGCTAAGGAAAAAAAAAAAAAAACAAATGAAGGGAATTGCGTTTCTGGATTAGTATAATTACTTGTTCATTATAAAATTAATCGTTCCTTCTGTTGCACGATTCAGAAGAAGTTCTCTTGCCTCAATTGCAATTCCTTCAGGCTATATAGAGAATTTGAAAATGAGTTTGTAACATTTGAATATAGAACTTGTATTAATAAAATCATTTAGCTCTTGTACATACCTCTTCGGGAAACCAGACCCCTGGTTGCGTGCTACCTTCAAGAATTGCAAGAGCAAAAGCAGCTGTTGCATTTCCCACAGAACTGAAAGCCAGGATTTTCAAGAGCTTAGCATTTTGTAATTAACATATTTTTTCAGAAGCATTTAGATGCTGGTTTCAATTGAATGGGCTAAAATTATCTTGAAACCCGGGACTTACACGGAGAGTTTCCGGTGACTAAATAAACCAAGTGTATGGCGCCCATCTGTGCACTCCAAATCAACCTGTCCAATGAGTAGAAAAATTAACAATGAAGTGGAACATATTGTTGAATAATTTGCTTAACATTCAGTGCATTCCACCATCCTCTTTTCCTAATACAACTAAGTAAATATAATCAGCTATGAATTGCTTTCCTTATCATCATCAAAATCACCATCTCACCCTCATTGAAACACGCTCTCCAGCAATCCCATCAACTGCTCGGACTAGAGGGTCAAACAACTGAACCAACTGTTGGACTTTGGTCCTGTCCTTCAGAAATTCCTGCAAAGAATTAATCAAGGTTTATAACTATGACTACAATGTTAAGATTGAAGAGCATAGCACATCGTATCTAGGCATGCCCCTATTTCTTTAGCTGTTATCAAATGATCCTTCACTTGCAAAAAACACAGCAAATTATATGGCAAGCTGCCAATTTTTGGTTAAAAAAAAGGAAAAACAGAGTTTATCATTAACTCTTTGTATAGATTAATATCTATTGATAACATTTTCAGAAGCAATAGAATGAACTTGTTATAAAATCATCAAACTACACTTTTAACTATTAGTGGTATTGGTAATTTTGATTATGGAAATTAGGTGAGAGCATACTGGAGACAGAAGATTTGTCATGGCTGACATTCCCCAATTCCAAAAGAATGGTGCAGTTCCAAATCGAGCACTGACTGTTGGTATTCCTAGGACATCATGAGCACTTCGAACTTCAGGTAAATTCCTGGAGATAAGGATATATATTGAGTTGAAAGTTTTTGAAAGCAAAGGATCTTTACAATATTTACAAAAAAATCAAGACAGAAACCAAATGGCTCTTTTCAACAGAAGACAGTTACCATATAGTGTACAGTTTTTCAAAGTTGTAATATACTACTACATGCATCTGATAAAAATAAAGAAGAAGAAAAAAACTAAATGCATGTGATACATGCAACATGTTATTTTGGATCCAGTAAACATGAATTAGCTTCCAATAATATAACCCTAGAAGGACTTGGTATTTTTAGGAAAACAGAAAACTGCTTCATTCATGGATGAGCTTCATTGTAGAACATTCTTGTCATAAGTTTTGGTTTACAAACTATAAAATGCTAAAGAACGAGCAAAGCACAAACCATAGAAAAGAAAAAAAGAACGAGTACTAACTACAATGTAGTTGTGGTCAATTTACCCCAAGGGAACCCCGGGGGATAGAAGGGTTACACTACTACAAACTAAGAAGAACCTGACAAACAGAAGTATGTGATCATGGAATTGAAGAAAGAAGAAAAAGACAAGGAACAAAAGGATGCAAACCATCCTAGGAAGGAGGAAGAAGCTCCAGATGAGAATAGAGGAAATTCTCTTAGGCTGATGTACAGAAGAAGACTATTCATAGTTGATTCAAGGAGGAAATGAAATGTTGATTATGAAGTGTTTTGCAGTTCATCCACCGATGGTCTTGAGCCATTGAAAGACACAAATAGTGACTAAACTTTCTAAGTGTGGCATTGGCAAGGCTATAATTTCTCCAAGTTTGATTAATTGCAATAGTTAAGGGTGTAGAAAACAAAAGTTTTCACCAAAGCCAGAAAGATACATGGAAATTTGTAAATACTTAAAATAAGGATGTGAGAATTGGTGCATGAATACTGATATAACTATGATCAAAATTGGTCCATCCCAATCTATGATGCTGAATCAAAACTCGATTGTAGACCTGTTAAATAGATTAATTGGCATCTAGAAACTGGCACGTTGATTTTTTTCCTCCGATTTGAGAGAAATTTCTTTCAGACACTTACAACAGGTAAACATCTCGCTTTCCGATCCCCTTTCCAAAGTCAATGTTAAGCATTCCACTATATGGCTTTAGTTTGATCTTTTCTCCTGATTCAATAAACATTACCATTGTTTAAGTGTTGAATAGAGGGGTACTACAGTAGAAACTGAAGAGGATTGTGCTGGTTGTAAAATGCTGTTGAGACTGACCCTTATTATATGCAACAACCTCCTCACCAAGAAGTAAGAAACTAGTAGCTAGTATGGTTGGACCCGCACCACCACTGCCTGCTGTGTAGTAGTAGAACCTGAGAAGAAGAGAATTCGAGTGTAAACAGCATAAACTTTAAAACAAACCATTGAATAGCTGCTTTATTGCATCGTGCAATGGATCACCATTTACCAAGCAGCAAAGATGCGCCACTTCCATGTTAATTCAATTGATTAGTTTCTACTGGAATGAAAGGAGTTTCATAATGATATGCCTTAACTCAAAAATAAGCATTAAAGATACCACCAAGGACCAAATTCCTTTCAACCAAAATCAGAAAGGAAAATGAAGATTTTGGCCTATGAGGTTGATGGCATGGCCAAGGAGAAGAAGTGCTTTCAGAATGAAATGCACATTTTCCACTTCAAGGAAAAATTTATGAGGTACCAGAAATTATGGATGGAGATGAGCACCACTCTTCATCAGAACTTATATTAGAGAACTGAGGTGGTACTGCGGATACTGGTAAACTAAAGTGGCGGTAAGCCAAGAATCTCTAGATGGATGGTTAACATTCAAGGGATGATACATTATGCTAAAATTGTAAGAGAACCCATAGTGGCATTTGGTGATGAATAAGGAGTTATTGACTAGTCAAAACTTTCTTTGGTTTAAGTTCTAAGATGAGAAAAAAATTACCTCAGCCTCTCTGGCTTTCCCTTGCTTTCAGTTTTCGCAGCACGTACTAGTTCTGCTGCCATGACTGTCATGATAGTGGTAGAAATTAGCATGTAGGGTTGAATAAAAGTACAGTAGCTGAATGTGAGGTGGTTTTCCACATGATGTAATCTATGATCTATCCACCACTTCTATAGCAATGTAACTTATAAGATGCTACTCTATGCTAGTGTAATTATGTTTTTCTTCAGGCATTTGCTAGCTTTAAGGCCCAAATGGTGGGTTTGCATGAGACTGGCAGTGGCATGACCTTAAGGCAGCTGATACAAGCATGAGTCATAAGAATGTTCAGAAACTCAAACTGCAAAGCTTCGTTGAGTTATAACTTTTCTTCTTTTATTCATAAAAAAGTCGTCTCAAAGCAATGAAACAATGTACTTGGGGCTGCCGGAATTAACCTTTTTGAATTTGACTCTATCCAGAGGCACATGGTTTATATGATAAGATATGCTCCTTAAATACACAAAAAGATAAGTGATGAGTGTGTTTTGACTGCAAATACAGAAATGCATTTTATAGAGGGGACAAAGTATGCAAATAAAAATGATGACCTAGCAAAAATGCTGGTAATCATACCATTGCTCACTCCTGGATAGATTCCACCAGTTGTTATGGCAGGAATATTTGCAGCTAAGGCTTTATCCTTGAAGGACTTTGCACGCAATGCATAGCTTGTATCATCACAAACATCAACATATGCTGTCTGTTAGGAAAGGGCAAAAAGACAGCTCCTAAGATAATGTCTTTGTAACAATTATAAACAGGCCTAATAAGCATTCACTTGAACAAAGAAATCTAACCTGAATGTTGATATTCAGAAACATAATGTTTACCTTTCCTCACCTTGGTCTCTATGGCAGCTTCAAGTACAGTGCATTTCGCTGCCTGTTGAAAAGGCCCTGCAGCATGAACGACAAGATCTACATCTGCAGAGGGATTAATACAGATTGAGACTTGGAAGTTCTGAGAAGCCAGAACAAAGCTGTTCAGTTCATTACATTTTCATTTGAGTATGATTACAGCCGAGATTTTCATTTGGGAGGGTATTAATTATTACAGCTGGTGTGCTTGTTTCCTAAAGCTTGGCCAAACTTACAGATATTGAATCTAAATCTTGTCTGGACTAAATCTGGTTGGGCTCCATGAAAAATGTAGAACCCCATGATTTATGAGACAATTTCTACAAAAGGGAGGAAGCAAATGGAAGTCAACCCCCACGCTTAGAACTCCAATGAGATACAGGAACTTGTCTTCTCAACATATATGGAGGGCTAAAATAACATAAATCAAGCACAATCATGAACAGCAAGATCTCTTTAAAACCCAAAAAGCACAGTGAAAAGAAAAATAGTTGCGAAATTTATCCTTGCTGAAGCCTTCTTAACCTTCTAAAACTTTTTTTTTCTTGTCCCCAATTAAGTCCGGATGGAACCATACAATGACCCAGGATATGTATGTTCAAAACATGAGCAAATACTCGAAAACACAGAAGTAAAAAATAATGGCTTTGCAATTCTGATAATTAAAAGATTACTGTACCTTTCAGAGCTGCTCCCAATGAGTCTACATTCTCAATGTTGACTTCACTGAACTCGGAGTTCCTCCCCAATTGACCCACCATCGCAGCACCTTTTTCCCTACCATCAGTTTCCTCACTTCTTATTTTTCTTTTTTAGTCACTTTCTCAGAAATCAAACAGAAAACAAACAAGGGCTTTTGTTAAATTTACCTGTTTCGACCACCGATCACAATTCTAAGGTCAGGGCAGAGCTTGGAGAGAGCAGTGGCAGTGGACCCACCGACCCGACCCGTTCCACCCAGTACAAGAACGCTTGAGTTGCGAGTCTTCTCAGGAAGTTGAACAACGTTGCTGTTAGAATTATCATGTTTACACTCTTTAACGCAAGCCTTTACACTCGTGCTGCTCTTCAACTGAAACAGAGCTTGTCTGGCTATCATTACAAATGCCATTATATTTGATGTTCTGCTCCCTCCTAAAAATGGAAAGACTAAACGTCAGGCCACTTCCCTCTTATCCCATTATCAGTTATCGTTAGCAATGATGTGGCATCTTAGGGTGAGTGATGACATGGTGATATGGTATCCACGTGGTCTCTTTAACTTTAAGTGCATCAACCTTTTTATAATGTTCATTTCAGTCCTTTTTGTTGCCGATTTCTCACAATTTACACACAAGATCTGCCTCGTTGGATGAGGGCAGTGAAATATTTCAAGAACGAGGGCAGGAAACGAGTTCATCCAATAGCCTCGCTCACCCTTAATTTTGCATTAGAAGCGTCAATTAGATAATTTGCCCTAATAAAGCTCCTGGCTCGTCAATAATATACCTCTTTTCTTGCCCTGAATTTTGCATGTCAATTGGCGCCCGATCCTCTTTGTCACCGTTCCTCGAGGGGCTTGTTCAGGTCAAAATCTTTTTTCAGGTGAGAAAGGATAGTAGGATCAGGCAGTGCAGGCTCGGTATTAAGATCTTTATTCTGGTCCTCTTCGAGCCAGCCCTCGTGTCATGTTCGCTTTCTCTATGGCCTCTTGAGTCGGGTTCGACAATGTCGGTGCCGATTGAGTTCATCCTCGTCGGTCTTTTCCGGAGACCATCCTCCTCCTGGAGAAGGAAAAGCTACCCTCCATGGGTGTAATTTGTTGAGCCTGGTAACTGGCCCATCAAAGGCGGAAGAAGGCACTCTTTTTTTATCTTGGAAGCGGATCCTGCTTGCTAGGTGCCGGTGATTTTATAAATATATCATACAGATATAATTTATTTATTTAAAATTAAAAAAATAATATTTTTGTGATGATTAAAATAAATATCTATAAGAACTATAACCATCTAAATTATGAGGCAAAAATGTTTTATCCTATAAAAATGCATTTTCATCATTTATGATTTTTATTTTGTTTTGAGAGCGATGATTTTTTCATCAATTTTTTTTTCTTAAAAAAACAAATCTCCATATAAGCACTGATACTTATAATTAAATTTCTAGCTTCTCGAATGCAAGTATAAAACAACTAATTTAAATTTGTAGAAGAACAAAAAAAAAAGTAAACAATTTAATAGATTAAAGTTTTATAGCTAATATAGTCGATTTAATCATGTCTTAATTGTTTAGTTCCATATGGTATATACTAAGTAAGCATCGATTCAATATTATTTTAAAATATATATATATAAAAAAACAAAATGCATGGATATAACAAACTGGAATAGCAGTTAAACTTTAACTTAAGTAATTGAGGTGAAGATGGGTCTCGGAATATTTATAAAACACCCTTCCTCCAATCTCTTGCAATGAGTTTTGAAAGAAAAATTAATATAAAAATAATTATCATAATTAATTTTTGTCATTTATTGGCTTTAATTACCCACCTTGAAACAAAACCATGATAGTTTTTTGCTTTAAAATCTTTTTTTTCTATATAAATAGAAACTAATCAAGTTTTTGAAAAAAAATGTTTGGATTCTTTATTCATAAATGAGGCAAAAAAAAAATAGGCTAGCAAAAAATTAATTATTGACGGGAATAGTTATTTTAAAACATACATAATTTCAAAATAGACTAACAAAAAATAATTATTTATTTTTAAAAAAAAATATTTCACCTCAAGCCCAAGTTAAACTTAGTCAAACTCCAAACCCAGGCTTGATCAAACCCAAACTCAAAACCCAAGAACACATGCGCGTGCAGCTTAAACTCAAAGCTCATTTTGCATGGGGCCTTTTCTCTTTAAAATCATTGGTGGTCCATGGATTTATATCTTTAATTTCCTAGCATGTAAATTACAAGAAAATTTTGTAATCTTTCAACATGAAATTAAATTTTATTGGATTTACAAAACATGTTAACCAAAAGTTTTTTATATCAATTTATCATTCATTCCCAATCTATTTCAATTAGAGAATAATTTCCAACAATTTTTTAATTGTAAAAACGAGGGACTCCTAATTTTAACTGATTTTAAACATGTTTATTAACCATTTCTATAATATTTTTTTAACAAATAAAACAAAGCAAAAATGCTAGTATTTATGATACTGGATAGTAATTAATCTTAAATACACCCGGTGATAGCTTTCCATAAGTTACGGTGCTGCTGCTAATTTAGTTGCTTGTGTTATTTTTGAAATATAAAAGGTGTGTATAATATTATGATAATAATTATTTTTTAAAATATTTTTTATTTAGTGATATATATAAATAATATTTTTTTTACTTATTTTTTTATATCTACATATTAAAAAATGAATACAAAATATATATTTTTTAAAAACAAAATAAATTCAAAAATTGTGGAAATGTGTCGTCGGTCAGGTTCTCAAACATGTTATTATCTATTGCTGATGTCTAAATTAATGTTGTAGATTCATATTAATTGGTTTTTTTAAGTGTTTTTATATGGTTTTGATGTATTAATAAAAAAAATAAAAAAAAATTATTTTAATATAATTTTAATTAAAATAATACCCTACACCAAAATACACACTTAATCTAAGTAAGCTTCATTACTCCATCTTAATTTAAATTTGCATAAAATCTAACCAGAACAAGACAGTAGCGATATAATATTTTTAAATATATTTGAATAAATTAAAATTAATTTAGGAGGTAATTAATAAAAGGCCAGAGGAGGGAGTACAATTTGATCACGTGGAGGCTCACGGGAAAGTTATGGTCTAATTGAAACATAAATGAGCAAATGCTTAAAGAGAGGCAAAACGTTTGGTGACATGTCCGATCACGTGACCACCTGAATTCCAATCCGATCTGGCACGCGGCAAAACGAGTGAAAAAATGCACGGAGTACGAGAGGGCAAAATAGGAAACCAGTATTTGGGAGAGGCGGGGTTGATGTGGTCCCTCAATCATAGATGGAAGCTGTCAAAATGGGGATGCAAACACGTGTCGCATCCACAACTCGGGTGGTCCCATTTAGCTGGACAGCTTATTCTGACACGTACTGTTATTTTAGCAACGTGCGTAGACAGCGACTCCTAGAGGGGACTGGGATCGTACGCACAGCTGCCTTTGATAAGCCACTTTATAGCCAACCATAGCTCGGCTTCTCCCTGCGGCTTTGGCTCTCCTCTGCCACCTAGCCAGGAAGATATTTTATTAGTTAATGTTTTTGAAACGGTGTTTTATATATGTTTTATTTAAAATTTATTTTTTTATGTTTTTAAATAAAAAAATAATTTTTAAAAAATAAAAAAATATTATTTTAATTTTTGAAACGGTGTTTTATATATGTTTTATTTAAAATTTATTTTTTTATGTTTTTAAATAAAAAAATAATTTTTAAAAAATAAAAAAAATATTATTTTAATTTATTTTCAACAAAAAATATTTTCAAAAGCAACAACTAACATACTATAAAAATCCAATTCAATTTAAGTTTGATGTAAAATCATAAGAAAGTTAATTTAATTAAACTAAAAAGATTTGATGGTTAAAATTGTAATTCAATCAAAATAAAATGAAGTAAGACTTCATTGATATATATTTTGTTAATCCTAAAATGATATTATTTTATTTTAAAAAAAATCTTGAAGCCAAGCTATTTTATATTAATTTAGATTAACCCAGTTAATTTTTTATCCAAATCTTGAATCATGTTATAAATAGGGTTAGCTTTAGTAACATGCTACTACAAGTTCATGGAGGATATATATATAAAAAAAAAAGTTATAAAAATGGTACATGCGTGCTGATGATAATGAAATAAAAGTTTTAAGGATTTTTATATGGAAAGGGTCCTGCATGTTCTCTCGTGATAGTTAAGCAGATCTATTAGAAATGGTCCCTCACATATAGTCTCGAAAGATGAGAATTGTAGATGCTTTTTCGACGAGCTCAAAAGGCAAAAGCGATAAGAAATGGAAAATGGTGCCAAATATAGTTTAAATATATACATGTTGTAATTTGCTGGGGGTTTTTTTATTATTATTGACTAGAAGGTTAATTCATCTATTTGGATGTAATTTAATTTAAATAATAATATTCTCGTTAAATACAAAGAGATATAATCTCAAAACTTAGACAAGGAACTAACAAAGATAAGAACTATAAACAGTATATATAGCTTGCATTTATTAATTGATTGTCTTTTATTTTTTATTTTTTATTTTTATTAGATTAATGTAGTGTCTGGGTTAGTTTGCGCATATCTTAACTAGTCTCATACGTTCTGAAGTTAACATTTATGTAAATCTCTGTGATCCTGAGGTCTATGAAACTCGAACTAGTGATTTACAAAAAATAAATCCAGAAACTAACTAGTTGAGTTATATTTTTATTATTAATTAATTGTCTTTTATTTTTTATTGATTTGGGAGGTTGATGAAATTTAATTTCAGCACAGCTGGTTCGTAGTATTTAAACGCGGACAAGGGATTTGAATTCTCTTGTCCCTTGAAACGACTCAAGTCGAGCTAGTTTGGACTTAGGTAGCAGAGTAACCTAACGAAGACATTACTATCGTTGGAATTATGTAAGCGCGTCCAGGATGTCGATGAATTTGAACAGCTATAATCATTACAGAACATCGGTCCATTAAATCTTTTGTCTACCCAAACTTTATATAATACAGTATAACATGTTTTTTTCTTCATCCATTTAATCAATTATATCATGTAAGACTAATTATGGGATGTCAGATGCTAAAAGGCCCTATCGATCGCTTTAATCAGACTTTTTTTTATGAAAGTCGGAATTAATTTTGTTAAGATAAGCATGCAGTCATTGAGAGCATGATTAGACATGGAAATGAAGCGATCATAATTTACAACCAGATAGTAAGATCATCGCCACGACTTATTGCTTCCTTGGCCAAATTATCTGCAAAAGCACTTGCTTCTCTAAGCGCATGGATAAAAGCTGCTGCCTTCAAAGCTTTAACTGAGTTGAAAATACTGTCGAAAGCATGCTGCGCTCTTGTTCAACCAGCTCGCTGCATTTGAAGAGTGCGTTTCGAAAAAAGCCAGTCCATCGTTTGAGCTAAAGATGAATGATCTGCACTGATCTCAACTGCTTTTTTGATTGCTAGTATTTCAGTCTCGTTAGAATGCTCAGTGCCAGAAAGAATTGAGGAAGAATATATCAACTCATGATCCTTAATACTCCACTTATACCTGATACCGTCTGTGTTCCACTTCAAAGCAGACACTGACTTAACACAGTCAGGGCTCCTCAGTAAAGCATCCCCAGTGTAGCAGAAGAGAGCTCGTCCAAGAACCTCACCCAATGAGCAACCCTGTTGACTGTTGTAAATCAGAGACCACAAACCATACTGGTCCAGGCTTCCATCATTGTAGATTACCTCATTTCTAGCAAGTCAAACTGACCAAAGCACACCATACGCACACGGGCATATACCAGTCCTTCTCTTGCATAGATCCACGAGCAAGATAAAAAACCCTACTGTATAATTAAACCATCAACAGTTTCAGGGACGTCGACCCACTCACTACCCCACCAGTGCTAAACTTTTGTCCAAACGCAGCATGAAAACCTGCTTGAAATGAGGTAGGAAATGGCTTTGACCAGGAAAAAAGTGTTCGGTGTGTGGTGACCATGTTTGAGGGCAAAGCTTGTGATTAGGTACCGACCATCAGAGAGCAATCTCTTTGCGGGGTAATTAGTTTTATGAAACTTGTGAAGTTTTGTTTTCTTGCAAGTATTATTTGATGAGTACTGTTGATCAATGAGACACAAAAGCTGACGGATGCGATGACATTTTATGCTAACGCGAAGTTAACCAGCATATTGGAGAGATCATATCTACTTTAACTAATTTGTTGATGTCTTGTTGGGGCAAGTTTGTAAAATATTCTAGTATCGATGCCTTGTAAGAACCCTAAAGCTACTCCCAGCTAGTCAGATATATTGTGAAAGCTGCTCTCACACACCCATTGCTTTCATCACTTGAATGTTAAAAGATTAATTTCTCCACAGTGCCACACCATTAGCTAGGTTCTTGATCCAAATTAAAAGGGGGCATGCGTAAAATAGATATCATATATATATGTGAACCAAGAAAAGAAAACCTAGCTAGGTTAATAAACTTTCCCTAGATGCGAGCTTCCCCTGGAAGCGAGCTTCTTGTTCACCAAACAATTGCCAGCCGCCCTGTGTAGTGGGAATGCGTGAAGCCTCGTTGATGATTTGTTCTTGAAAGAAGAAAGAGGAGGAGCAAAAGCTAGAGAAAAACGATTGTTGATAGGTAGCAGTGGTCAGAATCGAATTGAAGTCACGAGTGGAATAGAATAATATTCAACTTCGAGTTGGGGCCGGGGTTTCTCTTTTATCTGGACTTGTCTTTCGGTCACCGCACAGATGGCCTGAAAGTGACCTGCACCCTCCTGCCATTATTTAATCTTGTGTTTTCACGTTCTTGACTGTGTGAAATTACCAGAATGATTGGAAATAGCTGGAAAACACCTGGATATATACTAACTTCACCAGATATATCAGGCTATTAAAAGTGCACTTTTGGTCGGCACGTTGTTGTAAGTTTTCTTGCACTCGTTCTCTACAGAGGGAGATAGAGAGAGGGTTCGAGCCAGGTCAACGGAGTATTGCCTATACATGTGTGTGAATCACGGTGACAGTAACCAGGTCAATGAAGAATTTTTTATATTAATATATTAAAATAATTCAAAAATATATAAAAAAATTAATTTTAAATATTAAATTTAAATTTTACCTAATCCTATTTAAAATGCAGTGTCAAACCAGAGCTAAGTGGGTAATTAAGATTCTAGTAGTGATTATTTTTAAAAATTTATTTTATTTAAAAAAAATATTAAAACAATATTTTATTTTTATTTTTTAAAATTTATTTTTGATATTAATATATTAGAAAAATTCAAAAATATTAAAAAAATAATCAAATTATTTCAACAGTTGTATGTTTTTCTAAGCTTATTCTTGAGCTTACATGTCGTTTGAAAGCTGCTTCAAGGATCCAACAAATAGCTAAGGTTTGTTGATTTTATTTTTGATATTAATATATTAAAACAATAAAAAAAACATAAAAATTCAATTTTTTACCAAATGATATATATTTGAATCTTATTCCAAACACCACCTTTGTAGTTTAGAATTGTTCACCCTCTTTTTGTGGTGTGATTATAGCCCAATTAGCTTAGTTTAACCATGAATGCTTGAAAATGAATATTTTTCACCAACTTTCACCAATATTAATTAACTTGAAAGCAATGTAGAATAATTGGGTGGTAGTTGAGAAGATCATAGAGGCTAGATCCTGTCAAAAAGCGTCATCATATCATATTATTTTCCATCGGCAATAAGGCAACCCCTCGAATTGTCTTCATTGAGGGATAGGTTTCAATTCTTTACAAAAAGATCAAAACGACACCCAAATCCTGCTTTAATGCGTGGACACTTGCAACTTATTCGAATCATTAATAAAGTTAATTAATCAAATAATTATCAAGAAGGTGATTAAGGGTTAATTAATGCACGTACTTAATGTTAATTTCTTGACCAAGAGTATAGAATATAGCATATAGTAATAAAATAATCTCGGAGAGTGATTCAACATAGCATATGTCACAGAGGATTATCATCAGCAATATTTGTCACTGACTCATTATTAAAAAAACAAAAGCATGCTCCAGTCCAAACCCCACATCCAGCCAATGGGATTCGCTGGCCATGGGACGAATCATTGAAACACAAGGAACGGCAAGAAAATAAATAAATCAAGATCTCCAGAAATGACCAAGATCGAGGACGTCGTGACTTTTCTTTAATTTCAATTCCATGGCCCTGTGCAAGTCTATTATATTATCATTAAACTTCACTTTCATCCTATGACTTGTGTCTCGATTATTA
This sequence comes from Populus davidiana, assembly GCA_030145905.1. NCBI lineage: Eukaryota > Viridiplantae > Streptophyta > Magnoliopsida > Malpighiales > Salicaceae > Populus > Populus davidiana. Next base: position 9,611,514 of record CM057797.1, read on the forward strand.
TTATTAATTTTATAATATTTTTATATAACAAGCATGATTTAATAATGCTGCACCAGCAGCCGCCATGGTCATTTCGACCTATTAATGAAATGATGGTTCCTATTTTCTGTGGTATGATTTTATTTTATTTTTTTCAGTTTTCAGGGGGGCGGCGCAAAACTAATAAGCATGGGGACAGCCGCGCGGGTCCATGCTCCCTTGTAGGTTCGGTTCCTAGCTGGAAATCATCAAGTGCGAGAATACCACCTTAATTAAGAGAGTGATTAATAGTTTTTTTTTTTTGTAATTACGTCCTTAAATTAGCCCCATCTCCTTCTTCTTCTTCTTTTTTCATTATTTTTCTGAACTCGATTATTTTGTAATTCCACTATTTTTGTTTTGTTAGTTCTGCACGTATAGATAGATTGGGAGACACGTAAAGACATGGATAGGGATGGAAATTGGTATAATGGGTTTTTTTCTTCTATATCCATGTCATACTTATTATCTATAGGATAAATTTTTTGAATATTTGTAAATTATTTATCGAGTTTTCATTATCTATATGAATATTTATTATTTATTCTTCAATAAAAATATAATTGTTAATATATATTTGAAGTATTTATATGTATCTTACAAAATAAAACGATAAATAGTATACATGTGTATTTTATGTCTATATATGTATATATATATTGTATTAAGAAAAAATCTAAATGTTTTACATGGATATTTATATAATATAAATATATATTTCAAGTTTAATTAAAGTGAATTTTGGATTGGTTTGATAATATTCATCCTTTATATATTATTCATTTGAGTAAAATAATTATTTAAAACTATCAATCCATTTAGTTCGGATCGTACCCATTCTTTTTGGATTAAATTATAAATCTTGGACATGGAATACTTTTATAAGTCCACTTGATACACGGGGGTGTTTTCTTTTTCTTACACAATGCTTTTTTTATCATTCTTTAAAAAAAAAAAAAACGCACTGATTGAGGAAAACAAACATTGGACTGTCGAGTAGAGCAATCATGCAACCCCACAGCACTATAGAAACAAATATACTACTGCAAAGGATACCATCTTCTTGCCTTCTTGGGCATTAATTCCCTGGATTGAGTATATGTGATCTACTTGATAAAGAAATGGCAAAGGTATTCAAAAAGCATGTCACCCTAAAAGATGTCCTGCCCATAAGCACGCTGCAAAAGTTGTGGCGACGATTGGACATGCCATTGTACACATTTGAATGGTTGTACCACTATATTTTTAGGGGAAAAATAGTGTTTCATTAATATTCAATATCAATAAAAATAAAATATCCTAACAATTATAAGGAGAAAATATAATAAAAACCTTCATAATCATTATTGTTCAAGCTCTATAATTACTAGTATGATGATTATTAAAAATTTATATAATTGTTAATTTTAGGATCCGTAAGATTAATCGAGATATACTTAAACTGGTTCAGATATCGACGTTAACAAAAAAAAAATATCTTAAAACTCTCTATAAATGATCTAATCCTCTATAAATCTGTAACATAAAACTCTCCTCCAGGGAAAGAATCATACTTGCAGATTAGATCGAAAAGATTGGTCATTGACACTATAAAACAAACAAAAGATAAGAAAAAAATCTCATCTATAAAAACAAAAAATGGTTTGAAATTGGCTAAAAGTAGCACAAAATCAGGGTTTGCGGGAAGATATTTTGTTGAGGAGCACAGGATAGAAGAAAGGTTGAAAATTGAATGCGTAATGGCTGGATCACTTTATTTACACTTGGATTATGCAAAAATTAAAATATGGTTTGCAGCAGTAATGCCAAGTTTTCACTGGTCAAGCAAGCCATTTATGATCATGGAAGGTGAAGGCTCCTGGAGGAAGACGACGAATATAAAAATATATATTGTATTAATATTACCTGCTGTTAGGTTATTGCTTGCTGGCCTAGTGGCTCCGTTTCTGTGGGTTTAAGGCACTGATTGGCGTAGTAGTTGAATTATTGTTTTGTTTTTTAGTTTTTTTACAAAAAATTATTATTAATTTGTTTGTGTAAAAAAAAATTCAAAATAAAAAAATATTATTTTAATATATTTTAAAACAAAATATACTCTAAATAATAACTTAATTTAACCATTATTTTAAGCACCCTTAAGTAAATTGTGGCTGCGAGAGGTGGACAATTGATGTCATGATGATCAAGATTATATATATCATGTACAAGGTTCTTAAAACTAAAACATCTAAAGATATATACATTAAAAAAAGGTTATATATAGTGCAAAATTTGCAAATTTAATTATGAACTTGACATAGTGATAATTGTTACTTCACGATGATTCTTTTGGGTATCGTGCTTGTAGAATGCTCTATCACGTTATAAAACAATTTGTAACATCATAGAAAACCAAAACCACGCCGTTTAATGCGATGTGTGTTTTCTAAAACCATGAGTGTACACAAACTACCCTTCAGCTCACATGTTCGAGGCTAGGAATATAACCCACTTTAAATTTATTTATTTACATATAGAATTTTGTTACACTATGTGTAGTGGTTGCTGTATTATGTCTAGATGGAACGAGAATTATGACAATTAATTAATAAATTTAATATTTTATTATTAATATAGATATTTAGATTAACTTGTAGATATTTCAAATTAATTTTATAGGCTCTTGAATTAAGAATGATGTAAGCTATATATATATATATATATATATATATATATATATATTAGAATAAGGCAGTAAAATTCCCTGCAAGCATATGGCCAACAGCATGTTTCCTTTGACAATTCTATCAATATAGTAATTACTGGTAAAAGTTTTTTTATTTTTTTTTACACTGACAAGATATTATACTGTTTTTTTTCTTAATTTCTTGGCGGTGATTGGATAGGAATGAAAGAGTGCTGAAATAGGAGATCATAAAATAGAAGTCACGGATCTATTTTCCTAGGCTACCGGTCAATTTTCTCAGGCTCCCGGATCAGGAATATATATATAATTGTCAATTAATTAATACGCGTGGGTTAATTTAAATGCATGGAGCATGGAATGTTAGGTGCTAGCTGCCGTAGCACTGAAGTTATTTCCATTTTTTTAAAATAAAATGATATCTAAATTAATAAAAAAAACATGAAAGTCGCATGCACTTGATACACCCATTTTATGAAAAAATTGCTTGGCCTGGCTAATTACACGTGTTATTATATACGAACATGCAATTGATACTTTTCAAGAGATGACCTTGTCCTCTGAATATTATTGATTGGCTGAGCCAATCACCACCTTCTAAAACATATATAATCGATGGCTCACAGTAATACAGAGATGTCATGAAGGAGGAACAAACGACAAGAAAACACAAGGAGGCCCACGATAAAGTTGCAAATATATTTGTTTTCCAAGTCGTTTGATATTTTTTTTCCAGCCTTTTCTTAATTTAATTATATTGTCAAAAAGGGAATCAAAAATTTTAAACGTCAGCAAAAATACTAGTCACTGCGAAGTTAAAGGAGAGACACTACATAATCTCAGATATGTATTTTTAGTGATCAATGGTATTTTTCCACACTCCCATGTAACAAGATACCAAGGGGTGTATTTGTTTTTACTTTTATTTTTTATTCGTTGTGGAATATAATTATTTATAATAAAAAAATATAATAATAAATTCATATTTTTATTACCGTGTTTTTTATTTTTAATGGTGAGTCTCGTCATTAAAAACAAATACAGTAATAGAAACAAACATACACTTTTATGTATCATGAAATTAAGAAACTTGACGGAATAACCATGGAAAAGATAGTGGCAACACGTGTAATTTTTAATTAGTTTTTGGGTTTTTTTTCTAGTTATGTTTTATAATTGTAATTTGATTTTAATCTTAATTGGTATTTAAGCACTAATGTAGCTTATTTTAAAATAGCTAATATTGATTAATTATTCATAGCTTTACAAATGATTGAATTTTTTTAATAAAATGTATTTATTAAGTGATATGGCATCATGTGATTGGTGTTTTTTTAATCGCTTGCTTAATAATTATAATATTTATATAAAGTATTATGTATATAATTAGAAAGACATGGGAGAGTTGTAATTTATTGTGGGCCCGCGAGAACAGACATTTGGGACTGTCTAACATAAATCACGTGCTTAAAATCAAATGGAAATTCTAGCTTAGCTATCTGCTTTGCCAGGTCAGGGTAATTTGTACAGTCAATGGATCATTCATTGATTTTGACTTTTTAAATAGGCACGCGCGGTCAAATTAGTCTCGACGGCAGTCATCACTCACCACTCGAAATAAATAAATAAAAAGATTATAGTTTCTGTTTCTTCTAAACTCTCGCGAGTCGCGATAGGTTCTATTTTAGCCCTCACGGTCACACTGTATTTCAGCCAGCCGAGAGATCTACAGGCTTCATCATCCGCGGAGAGCCGCCTTCCACTGTTCTCCAAGGCCATGGCTTACGAGGAACTTTCATATTGTTGATCTTAACATTCATTAGAGAGAATGGCCCTTGTAATGAACACATGGTGTCTTGTGGTAACAGCGAAATGTGGTTATATTTGTATTTTTTAAAAAATTATTATTTTTATTAAAAATTAATTTATTTTGTGTGTTTTTTATTGTTTTGAAGTGTTGATTTTAAAAAAAAAAAAAAAAAAAAAATATTATTTTGATGCATATTGATATAAAAAACATTTTGAAAAATAACCGTAATTATATTTTCAAACAAAATAATAACCACAACTACATTTTAAAAAAAAAAATACACGTAGATACCTCTTTCATGAAAATTGAGTCTACTTTAAATCTCATTTTAAACAAGTCATGTTCAATTAGTGTCTTCATAGTTTATTTTTTCTTACATGGTTTTAGCAACAATAAATGATTTTTAATCTCATATTATGATTAAGAATTCAAATTTAAGAAACATGTGAATCAACATGTTATTTTAGCTATTAAATATGGTTCGATCAAACATATTGTTCTAGAGAATTCTTAACCTGAAATTTAACCTAGAATAAGTTTTAATTTAAATAAAAAAATGTATTAATCTAATAAAAACATGGCTGATTCAACTAAATTCAATTGAGTTAGTACTATTTTTTTAAAGAAAAAACAAAATGATAATAAGCTGTAAAAATAAAAATAATTGATTTGATTTGATTATGTAAGCTGTAAAATGACCCTATAACTCGAGAATGCAGGTTTTTTTAAAGTTAAATCTTAAATTTGGTCTAAAAATTACGAGTGATACTACTAAATAACTATTTAATCGTGATTAACTTTTTGCCAACATCATTACATGACATTGTTTTGTTAAAATCCCTTCTATAAAAGCATCCCTTTATTTAGAAGAACCAAACATGTAATATAATTTTCTAAATAGTATAAATATGATTTTTTTACATGCATTCCTATTGTAAGATGTCATCCGGGAGAATTGTGTTACTTTATTATATTTGATATACAAAAAATTTAATAACATGATTTAACCTGATTTATTTGATAAATTTAAAAACAATTCCAATAATTTTCAATCAATTTGATGAAATTAAAAAAAATATTCAATTAAAAAATATTAAAAAGAAACAACTTATATCAATCCATATGAATTTATCAAATCTATAATACAAGTTATGAGACTATAATAAATTTTTTAGAAAATAAATTAATAAATAAATAAATAAATCACAATTTCAATTAATTGTTTTTGTAAATTCTTAGACTTTTTTACCATGCATGCAGGAATAATATATATATTTTTAAAATGATATTTTTGTAATTTGAACAGCGTTGTTTTCCTCGAACATGTAAAACGAGCTTTAAAAGTCAAATTAATATATATTTTTTTATCCTTGACTTTTCATTTAGCATATTCTCGGAGATGCCCTCACACAAGAGTGCTGAGATGTCGTTTTGTTTTTCTCCAACTGTACTGTAAGTAATAATTTTCTTAAATCTTGTTTAATTGTCATCGAAATAAAAACGTGAACGCACGCAGAGGATGGTAGCTCTTGGTCGTGCTGTAAGCACAGCTGGAATTAGCGGGACACAGCTGGCATGTACGAAGGATACGTGACTACCGTCGCAGTCTGATCTCTTTTTATTTTTGTTTTCTGCCCTGAGAATCAAGTACTGGAATGACAATAAGAATGGAGTTTTTGTTACGCGTTCAGGTTTTATTATTATTTATTAAATAGAAAATAAATTTTCATATTTTTATAAATCTATTTCAAGTATTTATTTATATATAATATTATTTATTATTCATTCCCTTCCCTTTTATACTTGCTGGTCTGGTGTTTCGGGACTTGTTGGATATTCTGTTACGATTACGAAAATGGCCTTGCCCCCGAGTTTTTTTAAAAGTTAATGCAATAATGTTTCCAGACAAGTTTTAAAGCTACAATTATTTTTCCATGTCAATTTTAAACCTGGGACTTTAGAGAGATATTTTAAGAGTGTTCGTTGCTTAAATTTTGATTTTTTTTCTACTTCAAAACATGATTTCATATATTATTTTGATGTGATAATATAAAAAAATAATTTTAAATTATAATTGTTATTATAATTCCAAACACACCATAAAATCCAAAAAACCATACCACAAACTATAGCTAATGTAGTGTTTAGAAGTTCGACAGCTTCTGTTTTTTAGTTCGTTTTTGTTTTCAAAATGTGCTTCAATAGAGAAAAATCAGTTTTTTAAGTGTTTTCGATGAGTTTGATAAACTAATATAAAAAATAAAAATATTTTAATATTTAAGATAAAAATATATTTTTAAAAACATTATACACCACGATATGAAACAAGCGATGTGAAAACCACTGTGAGGGGAAAAGCCTAGGAAAGAAAAGAGAGACTTGTGAAAGTTTGCTGTTGCCATCTGAGCTGGGAACGAGAGATCTGAGCAAGGCAGTGAAGAAAATGGAGAGATGAACGCGGCCATGGTTCAAGATCTGAGCATGCGTGAAGAAAAGGAGACGATTAGCTGTGACAGGCGATACAGGTTTCGAAACCAACCTGGAATGCACATAATATTGTAAACACCAACTGCTACTTGCTGCTGCCCGGTAGCATTGACGCCGCTGTCGATTCTTATGTTCTGGTCTCTTCGGTTTGAAAAAAAAACTAATAATATTATTACAGGATAAATAAAATGCTGCTTTGTTGTCGTGTGCCTCGAACGCTGTCGTCTCGTGTGATGATTAATTCATTAATTTGTTGGGTTCATTGAATCGGTCCCAACTAGGTCGCAAGTGAAGGATGGCGAGTCGAGCTAGGAAGGAAGCACTCTCGTATTAACTCGGTAGAAAACTTTTGTAATCCGAGACCAAAAACAGGAACACACTCATCATGTTTCTTTTTTTGCCCCTTCAACTCATTCTCTTTCTTTGTCTGCACACGTGATTGTGCAAGGAAGAGGCACTTGAGCTATAATCTCCTCTTTAATTCGGATAAGAAATGCTTCTATAATTTTCCTTGAAAATAAATTATTTTTTAAAAGTTAAAAACATAATTTTAATATATTTTCAAACAAAAAATACTTTAAATTACGATTGTTAACATACTCTCGAACACTTTATAATTAATTTTGCGTTTAAAACTATGTTTAGATACATTTTACTTAAAAAAAATATAAAATTAATTTTTTTAGTGAATTTTAATGGTTTTAATATGTTAATGTTAAAAAAAAAATATATTTTTAAATAAACTTGTGGAATGCGATTTATTTATATATCGAACTTACTTTTAAATTCAATAAAGTAAATGCTTACATTAAAAATGAAAAAAATTAAGAGACTGAATTCCAGTATTAGTAAATATCAATCTATATGAATTTATCAAAAACAAAAACAAATAAAAAAAGAAGGAAAAATGAACGAGATGGTCGTGACTTGAAGAACATACTATAAATAAATTGCAAAAACCATTTGACACAAACCCAATTGTCATCAATATCATGACCATCTTCAAAACAATAGTTATATTGTGGATGATGAACACAGGATCGGCATGCTAAGATCACGAGTTATATGAGCAGAGAACTCAGTGATTTTAGATCACGAGTCACAATCACATACTAAGATCAACGAACGAGCACGAACTTGGTTCACACAGGTAAATTGGGATTTAAAAGAACACAAGCATTTTCTGGCTATCCAAGTAGCCAGCCCGGCTAGCCCTCTGTGCCGGTCTCCAGATCGGAAAAGGGTCTTAATCAAACGAGTCAAACGCAATCAACACCGACCATCTTTCTCCTTTCGAAAAACAATGAGAGGTTTAGGTGTTTTTTTAACTTGTAATATCCTTAAACTCGAATGGCAATTGCATGCACCAACCCCACAAAAAAAGCAGCCACGCCCAGAAGTCAAAATTCTCATTAAACGGTAATGAAATCAACAAGAAGATCCTCGGCATAAATATGTCAATTTCGAGCATTAACGAGGGCATATTTGTCATTTTATTACCTCTATAAGTACCGTCCAGTTCGCTTTCCAACGCTTCTTTAGTCAAGGAAAAAAAGAAAAAAAAAACCATTCCACTCTCTCTCTCTCTCCCCCACAAAAAAAAAATAACTCCTCCTAACACTTACCTGTAAAATCTTATTATAAAAAAAGAGTCTTTCAAGCCTTTCCTCGAACTGTTCATCTACAAATAGGCACCTTCACCGGCGATTGTCTCTCGCCGCTGAATCCTCATAAAGTATTTAACTTTTCCCATCTAGGTTTCATTCAGATAGTTCATTTGCATAGCAAAGTTGCAATGTTTCACAATGAAACGGCGTCGGTTTTCTGTTTTTTTGGACTGGTGAGCGTACAGTGATAAGTTGACAAGCGGTATAGTTGGATAATTGGTGCGTGATGGGGAAGGTGGCGGCGGGAGTGGCGGCTGCTGCTGCTGCGGCGGCTTGTGCGGTGGCAGGAGTGGTGGTGGGGAGGAGGGTACGGAGTAGGAGGAAGTGGAAGAGAGTGGTAGGAGTGTTGAGAGAGTTAGAAGAAGCATGTGAGACACCAGTTGGGAGGTTAAGGCAAGTAGTGGATGCTATGGCTGTGGAGATGCACGCTGGTTTGGCGTCTGAAGGTGGCTCGAAGCTTAAAATGCTACTCACTTTTGTTGACCATTTGCCTACGGGGTATAATAATCCATAATCTAATCTACCTCTCTCGTTGTTTTTGTTACTGGTTGTGACTTGTGAGAGATACTATGTGGTCCTACTTTTAGTGTGTCTGCGCGTGTTTCTGTGTTTTGTTTGATTCTTGATTGATCCATCGTCGCTGGTTGGTTTAGGAATTAATTGAATGGTACTTCTCTCTTTAGTTTCTTTCGGTGATATTTGTATGCCTAGTAATCTTGAATTCGATAGTTTGGTTTGAAAATTTCATTTTTATGGTGGTTTGATATTTTTTTCCCCTATTTTATTACCATCTCGTGATCGTTTTCTGGGGTGTTCTTGTTGCTTTTACTCTTACTGTTTTTATCTTTAATTAAAATCTGATACAGTTTGGCCATTTGTTTCCCATTGCTGTTTGGAGTGCTTTTTGAACTTTTTTTTCCCTTGTTTTCTTGCAACTTGGACAGTCTTTCTTTTTGTTATTTCTTTTTCTTGTTTCTTCACGCTTTCTGCCAATTTTTTCACTGTAAAGTGTTTGGTTATTCCAGTTTTATTTTTGTTTTGCTGTGATGTTCAGTCTATTTGCTGTTTTCTCCTTTGTGTTGTATAAGTTTGTTTTTAAAGTGTTTTGGGGGTTCACTCGGTTAGATGATTCTGGTACAGTGGTTTTGGAATTGGATTTATTTGTAAACGCATGCGCTTTTAAATTATATATTCATGTCCTGCTATCTGTTGTTTTGCAAAACTTGATTGTAATGAATCGATCTTCTCACTACTTGATTTGGGAATATATTTTTTTCTCAAACAAAAACATGAGTTTATAGAATCTAAATGTTCTCTTTCTATTCCTTTCTATTCTGATTTAAAATGTTATAGAACTGTTTGAGAAATACTACGTGTTTAGGTTCCTCAATTGAAATATGTTGGTTCTCATTTAGTCTTCTTTTCCAAGTGGACGAGATTGGTTGCTCAACGAAGGACAGAATCTGCGATGTATTCAATGAACAGAATTTTCATACCCGACTCTTGATTTAACAATTGTTTTAATAGTTTGTCGATGCAAATACATAATTGCATTTTTTATGTTAAAGCGCAGATTTATTTAGAAACATAGTGTTGATGCATTACATGCCTTCAAAGGGAGTTCATATTGTCAATTGCTAACACTGGCAGACTTTCCATTTAGCTCCATCCCCTTTTTATTTTTGAGGTGTTCTGGCTGTTGAAAACATGCGCAATGACAGAGATTAGATATTGGAATGGAGAGGGTGTGTTTACAGTTGTTAATAGCCTTTAGCCTGTTTCCTGTACCTGTCTTTGAATCATATATTAGCTGGAAGAGTTAGGATCAAGTTACACCAGATGTGACCATTTCTTCTATTATCCTGCATAAATCATTTGAGACTCATCCTTTTTAGCTACGGTTGTTTTTGATCCTTTACCCATGCATGCCATGTATATCAATTTTAAGTTCCTGAAGCGAATAAGAATAAGAAAGCTTTGCCCCATTTGTGATATATAAATGAGATAGATATGGACATCCAATTAATTTCACATTTGGCATGTATGGTATTTGTAATGTGAATGTATAATTACTAGCTTGCTTGGGGAAATCATACCAAATAAGCAGTGACTGTGCTTTTTAAATTGTTTTTTTTTTTATATCAATTATTAGAGTTGGATCAATTTTCAATTATGCAGTCTATATTTGTATTGTTTGCATAGGTTGCATTGGTAAATTGATTTCTGATGTTGTTGTCAGGAGTGAGATAGGAACTTATTATGCTCTAGATCTTGGGGGTACTAATTTTAGGGTCTTGCGGGTTCAGCTAGGAGGTAGAAGATCTTCAATCTTGTCTCAAGATGTGGAGCGACGACCCATTCCCCGGCACTTGATGACAAGCACAAGTGAGGTGACTGAGTTTTAACTGCAAATATTTCACTATCTTAGGGCATGCTTTTGGAAAAGGAAAAAAGAAGAAGATAAGAGATCACCTCCTGATAAGTATGGCAATTATTGTGCATTTTTTTGGCTACAGGATCTCTTTGATTTTATTGCTTCAACCTTAAAGCAATTCGTTGAAAAAGAAGAAAGTGGTTCTGAGCCTTCTTCAGTTAGAGAAAGGGAGCTTGGGCTTACATTTTCTTTTCCAGTGAAACAATTGTCGATTCGTTCGGGGATCCTTATCAAATGGACAAAAGGATTTGCCATTGAAGATATGGTAAGCTAGATGATGTCTGCCAACGAAACTTCTAAATGTTGACTGCATAATTGTTAGTTGGATTTCCAGCACCTTTTTGCTGTTCTCAATATGTCTACACATGTTTTATGTTATTCTTAAGGAGCAGTAAGTGAAGTATTGGAGCACCTAGGATGTGTTTTTTCACTGCATGTAATTTTAGGATGAGGAAAAATCTTAAATATACTTGGCCTGATAATTAAATCACTTATCATAAATATATTATAATTTAATTGATAATGCTTCTATTAGCCAATCTGGAAGTTTTTATACATTTTATTCAAGTGACTATTATTAGTGAACTTCCGTTTCGTTTCCTTTTTTTACAGACTGATTTATTGCACAAATGATTGTAGGTTGGAGAAGAGGTGGTTGGACTTTTAGAAGCAGCATTAATCAGGAGTGGTTTAGATATGCGTGTTGCAGTATTGGTAAGCACTTTCTTCTCTTATGGAAGCAACATTGATATTTGATTTCCCTTCACCCAATATAACAATTCAACTATACGGTTTTTGCTATTTGAAGGTATTTTAATAAATAAAAAGTCGATGATTTTTGGGGTATACTTCAATTGGCATTACTGTTATCAGTCAAAAGTATGCTTTAGTATTTTTGAATAGTAACTGTTAAGTGGTCAAACATGTATACTATTCCGAATCAGTTTAAGTTTTTTCCATAGGTCATGTACTTTCTGAATTGAATAGCTTGGCCGGCATTGCAAAGTTAACCATAATTTCATTCTCAGAACTAAAGAAGATCAAGACCATTATCGCAGACTGCTTGCAAAGATTTTCCCCATCTGTTTTACTCGCATGAAGTTTCCTTGATTGAAAATCTTTGGTACTTTATCATAAGAAAAACACCTGCTTTACAGTAACTGGTGGAGTTTTACTCGTACCAGGATCTTGAATAGCTCGTAGTTGATGTTGTACTGTATGCAAAATAAAGTTCATCTTACATCTCTAATAGATTGATCTAGAACTTAAAAATTACCAAGTCATGCATGTATAAATGCACGGACACCAGTATGTTTGAGCTTGTGGAGGATCCTTTTGTTGATTTCAAATTTTCCTTTTCTCATAGTTTTCTTTTAAAAAAATTTAGTTGTGGAGGGTGGTACATTGGACAGCCTTCTTAACACCCCCCCCCCAAAAAAAAAAAAACAAAAGTACTTTCCTTTTCCTATAGTTTTTTTTTTTTTTAATGTATTGATGAAGAGGTGCACTTTGTTTTGAACAGGTAAATGATACTGCGGGAACCTTAGCACTTGGACATTATGATGATGCTGACACTGTTGCTGCTGTTATAATTGGAACGGGTACTAATGCCTGTTATTTAGAGCGGGCAGATGCCATCATAAAGTGTCAAGGTCTTCTTACAACTTCGGGATGCATGGTACTGCTCTTGTCTTGTTCAAGCATTTTCCTGTGATTAACTTGAAAAATGATCTATTATTATATTTGCTTACTCACATTATGCTTCTCTCTTGTTTTACTAGGTTGTTAACATGGAATGGGGAAATTTCTGGTCATCCCACTTGCCAAGAACTTCTTATGATATTGATTTAGATTTGGAAAGCCCTAACCCAAATGATCAGGTAAGGAGCAGTTTCTTAGGTTTTTATTATTTATTACTATAAAGGACCTGCTAAATGCTCTTTGTTGGATTTTGTTGCAGGGTTTTGAGAAACTGATATCAGGAATGTATCTAGGTGACATTGTTCGGAGAGTTATTCTCAGAATGTCGCAAGACTCGGATATATTTGGACCTGTTTCCTCCAGATTATCAATCCCCTTTATTTTGCAGTATGTTACATACACACACACAAATCTCGGGTGGACTAGGAGTTGATTTTATTGTTGTATAAATGCGTCATCTCTCTTGATATTCTATGCTTATTGTCACTTGAAGCTTTGGTTCTCTTTAATTTCTTACTCATTTTCCTCTATTGTTAATCAGAACACCTTTGCTGGCTGCAATGCACGAGGACGACTCTCCTGAACTGAAAGAAGTAGATAAGATCATGAAAGAAACCCTGGAGGTAGATGGATCACTCATGTTTTCCTTTCTTGTGTTTATTGAATGCTGCTAGGGATTGACTATATCGGTTTTATTTTCCTGTGCACCTGTCAATTTCAGATTTCAGAGGTCTCTTTGAAGGTCCGAAAGCTTGTTGTAAGAATATGTGACGTTGTGACACGTAGGGCTGCTCGATTGGCAGCTGCTGGCATAGTGGGAATCTTGAAGAAGATCGGACGGGATGGAAGTGGAGGCATCACTGGTGGAAGAAGTAGAAGTGATGTAAAAATGAGAAGAACAGTTGTTGCGATTGAAGGGGGTTTATATACAAGTTATACAATGTTCAGAGAGTACTTGCATGAAGCCCTAAATGAAATATTGGGAGAAGATGTGGCCCAACACGTCATTCTTGAAGTTACAGAAGATGGATCAGGCATTGGCGGAGCTCTCCTTGCTGCCGCATATTCATCCGGCGGTGTGGATAACGTACAGTCGCTATAAATATATATTATTTATATACATATAGCTCCCCTGTAAATGTAGAATTCTTTCAATATCTTTATATATATAAAAGGGTTTGTCAAAAAGAAAAAAAATGCCATCTTTCTAATGATTCTCATTGTATCTTAAGCTTTTTTATTTATTTATTTTGGGTAAGTTTTTTTTATAAACTAAATCTTTGAGAAGTAAATTATGCTTTAATGTTTGTTAGTATTTTTTTAAGCTTATTAAAAGGACAAGGATAAGATTTGATTAATAAAAAATGGAAAAAATATAATTTTATAAGTTATTTGAAATAAAATAAATAGTAATAAAGATTCAATTTTTAGGATAAAATAAATAATAATAAAAATATATAGATTAAATATCATAAATAAAAAATTTTAATTTAAAAAATAATAAGAAACATAAATAAAAATAAAAGTTGATATAATTAATAAATAACAATATATTTTAAAAAAAATGTTTCGTACCAAGTTAAAAATATTTTAATCTAAAAATTAATTTTTATTAATGATAAATAAAAAATAAAAAGAAATTGAAATGTAATTTCTGAAAAATTATTTTCTATGAAACATGTGAAACAAATAGTATCTTAATTTTCTTTTTGTTTTTTTTGTTTTTTTGAACACCTTCCTTTTCAATCAGGTCTTCTGTATATTGTTGCTGGCTATGTGAAAAGTGTTCTTTATTTATCGAGTTGTCCTTACAAATTATCCTCCTTTCAAATGATTGAGGACTTTTTACACTCTGGAAGACATTATGAGTGTTGAATTCTTGGCAGTTGTTGGGCCCAAACATCTCGTGGTTATGGCGAGTTTTAATGACCATCAAGTTCCGCTCCTCCATCCATTATCATTGGTCGGCAGCCCTGCCATTCATCTCCTCCGATTGTCATCACTTATCGACTTCACACCACCGCCACCACCCACATGCCATCGCCATCACAATGCTAGATATATATGATTTTGTTCATGACTTGTTTTTTACTTTTTCATTGAGTTAATCCAGAATGATTCGATTTTTTTTCAATACATTTTTTTATTTATTTAACTTTAATAATTTTTACTAGGTTTGTTTTTTAAATAAGTTTCTTATCCTTTAGATGGTGGATGAATAAAGAGAACTAAGATTAACTCAATTATATATATATATATATATATATATATATATATATATTTAAATGAATTATTTTTAAATTTTATTATTTTAAATTAAGAGCAAATCAAGTGTTTTATTCGAGATTATCTCATCTAGTAAAGCCAATCCAATGTTATCATTATTTAGAAAAAAAGAAGAAAAAATAAAAAAGGATAGTATTGCTATAAATTTAAAATTTTATTTTATTTATTTTAAATTTATATTATTTTAATATTTTTAGATATTTTGATGTGATAATATTAAAAATATTTTTTAAAACATAAAAAAAATATTTTAATATATTTATAAATAAAAAATATTTAAAAAAACAATAGCATATCAAACATCCTCAAAAGTAAGGGAGCGTGGGTAAGGTAAAGGGAATCAAATTAACAATTCCTTTCAGAGACCATGAAGATGATGTGACAAGGTGGTGGTGGTGATGGCATCGTAATCTTTGGGTAGATTTCTTCGATGGTCATGTTTCCCTCGTCAGCAAGCGTTGACAGTTTTCATAGCCACGTGGAGTCATCCATTACGTCATCAAACACGAAAAGTATTTTATTATATTCTTGTCTCGCTACGGCTTCTTGCTTATTACAAGCTGCATGATGCATCCATGGGATCCTTCCATCCTTTTCTACACCCTCACAGCTCCACCAATGCCCACAAACACACATGTAAAAGTCTTTTCCCCCATTTTTCCTTTTATTTGATGGTGATTTTCTTCTTCGTGGTATCCCACACCTCATACGCCAAACAATGTTTTCTTTGTTTTTTCTTCTTGATCAGAAATAAATAAAAATTAATTAGATTGGTGACTTGTTTATCTGCCAAAAACTAATTTAGTGTGGTAGAAAATAAATTGTAAAATATAATATATTTTTTTATGCATTGTGTATAGAACATTAAATGTAATTGTTTGACTATTTATAGTGAAATAACACGATATAATTAGTGTAATGATGATAAAAAAATTATTATATTTATGTGTGGTTTATTTTATAAAGTGTATCTTTACATATAATATAAATATTTAAAATATAATATTATAGATATATAACTTTGTCGAATATTTTTTCAGAAAAAATCTAATTACATGTTTGATTTTATAATGAATAATAAGCTGTGGATTATTAGATTATTTTATGATCTCTAGACGTGTCAAAGAAAATAAATCGAGAAATAATACATTTTGACTTATTAAATTTTTAAAAATTTTAAATTTTTTTTATCAAATATTTTCTAATGTTCGGAGAACATTGAAAATGAATTTGTCTTATTATGATTTTATAACATAATCCATACAATCTAAAATATATTATTATTGTATAATATAACATGTTATTCAAATGTATTTTCTAGCAACCATTATATGCATTAACATATCAAATTAATATACTTTTATGATGTATACTACTATATCCTAATATATTATTTCCTATATAAATAAGATAGTAATTTGTTATTTTATAAAAATATTATATTTTAAAGTATTTTATTAATATAATATTTTTTTATGTGCGTGTACACAAAAAAAAAAAGAAGTAATATATCATTTTAGTTTTTAGATACTTAATGGAAAGCATTTTCTGATCTCTTAAACCGAAAAACACTTTTATTTATCTAAAACTGAAAAATTAATTTATTTAACCATGTTTTCAAAGCGTTGCCAAACATTAAAAAAAGCTTGATACACACAGCTCTTGACATGGGCCTAATAAATGCCAATAAAAGCCCGTATGCGTGATGGGCCTAAATTCTATATTCAAGTTTCAAAATCCTGCTCTCTTGAAAACCAGGTTCTGGATCTCTCAATAAAGCCTTGAAAGATTCGAGAAAGATCCAGAGAAGCCCAAGATGAAACTACCAGAATTCTCTTCTCCCCCGCCTTTAATGTATAAATTACTCAACCTATCCCTCCTTCCTCATCGTCGTCAACACTACAACAGCAATTCATCTCTCAATTACAAACAGTTCCTGCTTCGAAGGCATAAAGAAGAACAAAGACGAGAAGATGGCAATGATCCCAAGCTTCTTCAACAACCGATCACGAGACATCATCTTCGACCCGTTCTCTTCTCTCGATCCATTCAAGGACTTCCCTTTCCCTTCATCTCCCCTCATCCCTCGCGAGAATTCAGCTTTCATCAACACTCGCATTGACTGGAAAGAGACGCCAGAGGCCCATGTCTTCAAAGCTGATCTTCCGGGGATTAAAAAGGAGGAGGTGAAAGTCGAGATTGAAGATGACAGGGTGCTTCAAATTAGCGGGGAGAGGAACGTGGAGAAGGAAGACAGGAATGATACTTGGCATCGTGTTGAACGTAGCAGTGGAAAGTTCTTGAGGAGCTTCAAGCTGCCTGAGAATGCCAAGACAGATCAAGTCAAGGCTGGTATGGAAAACGGGGTGCTCACTGTCACTGTGCCCAAGGAGGAGGTCAAGAAACCTGATGCCAGGAAGACTGTTGAAATCTCCTGTTAAAAAAGACTACATTACATTTTTTTTCTTTCAACATGTTTATTAGAGCTTTAATCCCTTAAATGCTAAAGAATCAACTAGCGGCCGATTACTCATCTTGTTCTATAAGATTCAGTCTTATTTAAAGTAATAATTTGACATTAGTTATCTCCTCTGGCTGCTATATGGAGAGAGCTTCAAACCTTCTATCTGTAAGCCACGCTTGAGGCCTTAACCCCCATCTGTTTTATATATATATATATATATATATATATATATATATATATATAATTTCCTTTTCCTTTCTCTCTTTTTGGAAAAATATTTAAGAATTTTCTTTTATTTTCCCCATCTACCAGTCGCCTAAGCGCAGTTTAAATTTTACATTTTATTGTATTTTTATTGTTCATTCTTCACAATAGCTTTTTGGCGAATTCTTTTAACAGTTTAATTAGTGTGTGTGATCTGACGAGTTATACACGTTCCAGATACATACACCTATCCATGCCTTCAAAATAAAAAGCAATCATAACAAATATAAAAAAAATATTTGGCGATTTGAAATAAGAATAACAAAATCATCTCTCTAGTTGAAAACTATTTTTCTAATCTTCATGTGTTAATTATAAATAAATAAATAAATTTTAATATTTTTGACAAAAATATATTAAAAAATATAAAAATAATAAACCACTTTACGTGGTTGTAGAAAACATTTTAATAGTATTAATAAAACCGACCTGGCAAGTTAATCTAAAAACCCTTTTGCTTGGTTTAGATTTAAAATAAAACTAAGTGAAAGCTGACATGATGTAATCTAGTTAATTGTTCCAACACGATGTAATTAAAATCTAGTTTAACTTAATAAAAATTGTAAGGTGATGTTTAAACTTTCAGCTATAAAAATAAATAATTAACAAATAAGAATTAATTTTGAAAACAAAACATTAGTCTTTCTCTGTAACATGTGAGAGGAAATATTAAATGAGATTATTTAGATTTCTAGTATGTTTTTTCTA
The DNA here is from genome assembly GCA_030145905.1 of Populus davidiana. Taxonomy (NCBI): domain Eukaryota; kingdom Viridiplantae; phylum Streptophyta; class Magnoliopsida; order Malpighiales; family Salicaceae; genus Populus; species Populus davidiana. Next base: position 9,630,036 of record CM057797.1, read on the forward strand.
GTATTTTTTAAAAATAAAAATAGGTAAGAATTTGGGTTTTTTGGGTTCAAAAATCAAACCCTATTTTATGATAATTGATGGCGGCGGAAAAAATATTAAATAAACAACACGTTGGCTATTATAATTTTTTAAAATTAAACAGACGAATAAATAAATGCAGGCACATAGGCTTAGCCTTTCATAAATAAACAAGTAGATCTAGGTTTTTTTTTAAGGGCTAGTCCAACAACACTGTTTCTTAACTTAAATAAAATCGTCTTTGAATTTATAATTACAATGCTATTTAATAAATTGTCTGCTTATACTATACTTTTTAAATACAATTTGAGCCTTTTATGATTATATATATGCAATAACTTTGTTAATTTTTTTTTATGAGCCTAATATGTTAAAAAATATAAAAAAATTTGCACATGAATATTCAATGAGAATAACAAACATATACATATATATTGATATTTTTATTTATTACAAATTAATTATTCTTTTGACTTTTTCATACAACCACGTAAAAATTATCAAGATATTATTTTTTGAAACATGATTTTTATATTATGATAAGTTTTATTTTAAAACAACATACTACTAATAAAAAGCATGTTTTCGTCAAAATTGAAAAAATAAATTAATAAGGAAATGGGACTTCTACCTCTAGAAATAGATTTTTTTACTCCTTAATTTAAATTACGGGGATTCTTGAAAATATTTATTTAAACTCATTTGATTTTTTTATTAAAAAACCACGTTGACTTGAAAAACACTCATTTGCTCATGTAGAATTTAAATCCTTCAGATTTTCGTGGATATTTATTTTAATTATTGCAGAATTGAATAAAAATCAACTTTGACAATTATCCCGTGTCATTGCTCAAGTGTAAAATCTGGCAAGGATAAAAATTAAATATACACATGTAAAATGAAAAGGATATATTCTATATCTATTTTTTTATTTCTTACAAGAAATATCAACTTTTCACTCCAGTTTTGACTGGCGTTAATAATTTTTTTTTATATAATTTACCCGTCCATATATTTTTTTAGCTTTTATTTATTATGCACATAAACACTACTATTCATTCTTTAATTAAAAAAAATCATAATACTGTATTTATTAAACTTCATTTATTGTTAATTTGTGTTAAAAAATAAAAATAAAATATTATTTAAGGATATTTAATTAAATAAATGGTACTTTTTATTGTGATATTTTATAAGTATTAATGGTAAATTTTGAACAAAAATAAAGGTTGATTGTAATTGACACTTAATCAATTATAAATGCATTAAATAAGTCTTAACAAGTCTACTAAAAGCTATAAAAAATAATATAGCAGCCCTTGATGCTTGCAAAGAGTTGAAGCCCAAGCAAGGGTTTCATGGGCCTTATTAACCTGTAAGTTGTTGCCCAAGTTAGGGCTTCAAAAAATTCTAGGCCTCAATTATTCTGGAGCATGCCAGAAAGTTCGTGAATCGCACCATCGCGATTGCCCTGGATTTGTCTCCTGCTTCCTATAAATTCCCCCTCCCCATGAAGACCGATCAACAGCAATTCACAACGATTATTCTTCAGCAAACGACCAACCAGCAAAGCAAATAACACATATCGATCATGGCAATGATTCCAAGCTTCTTCAACAACCGATCACGAGACATCATCTTCGACCCTTTCTTTTCTTTCGATCCATTCAAGAACTTCCCTTTCCCTTCTTCTTCCCTCATCCCCCGTGAGAATTCAGCTTTCGTTAACACTCGCATTGACTGGAAAGAGACCCCAGAGGCCCATGTCTTCAAAGCTGATCTCCCGGGGCTTAAAAAGGAGGAAGTGAAAGTCGAGATTGAAGATGACAGGGTCCTTCAAATTAGCGGGGAGAAGAACGTGGAGAAGGAAGACAAGAATGATACATGGCATCGTGTTGAACGCAGCAGTGGCAAGTTCTTGAGAAGGTTCAAGCTGCCTGAGAATGCCAAGATAGATCAAGTCAAGGCTGGTTTGGAGAATGGGGTGCTTACTGTTACTGTGCCAAAGGAGGAAGTCAAGAAACCTGATGTCAAGAAAGCTATTGAAATCTCCGGCTGAATACGATGCCTGTTTGTTTATCTTGGTTGGCTAGAATCCATCTATTTGTAATCAAGAATTCCGTGTCGTCTTATGTTAATAGCTGAAAATATTGGTGTCGTCCTTGTTTATATCGAAGTGTTCAGTGGTAAATGAAGTGTAATTTTGGCTTTCTATAACCATCCTACCTGTGATCTCTAGCTTCTGTTCCTTTTTCTTTTTTCACCTTGTTCTTGATGCTGATAGGACAATATGGCTAGATATGTTGGAAAAATAATGCTAAAGAAGCGGATAGCTGTCAATATTCCTGTAGTCTGTCGCGGGCATAGAATGGAATAAGACAGCGTGAATAGTAGGAAAAAATTACATACAAATCTCTATTGATGACTGGTTCGTCAATCGAGCCCAGGCCCTGCAAATTCTTCTACATTTCTCAGCAAAGCTTGCAATATGGTATGATGTGTGTAAATGCCCTCTTTGTGTTCATAAGAGAATTATCTCTAATTATCACGTAGTTATACATTCTGCAAGAATTGCAGAGCCAGTATCAGAAGGAAGCCAGAAGCTTGCACGCCATGAAGGAAGTAAAGAGACATGTGCATCATTCAGTCCAAGGGCAGAGCTTCTCCATCAAAATCGCTCATTCACGCCATCTTTATATAAATGAGAAAGACAAACATAGAAATGACTTTAGGACATAGCTAAAATGGATGTGTTGGCGCACGGCAAGAACAAAGAAGCAGAATCGGGAACTTCTAGAAGAAGAAGAAAGGACTTTAATGGATGAGTTATTAATATTTTTTATTTTTTTATGTATAAAGTTCAAACATTTATCCACACTCGGAACATAAAACACAGAAATACATGTGGGAAATTAATTGATCTCGTTAAGTTAGAAGAAAGGACTGGAAATGGTACAAACATTATAATACCAACGCAGAGCAACCTGGATTATAATCGGTTAACAACCCTCCAATTCTAACACAATTGATGAACCCTAAAACTTCCAAAATCAGAGCTCCAAGAGAGAAAAAATAAATGGAAGGGGTGGAAAAGGGAGAGTGGGGTTCAAAGGATCGATTGGTCGGGTTGGGATGGAACCTCTCCTGATAATTCAATATGTGAAGGTGGAATCGAGGAAATGAATAGGATTTCTAGAGCTTCTATGTCTGATGATTGGAACTTCATGTTTCCTAATGTATCCTGTTGTCCTGCTTGAAGGACACATATCTGTTCTGAGTTTTCTAGAGCTTCTATGTCTGATGATTGGAACTTCATGCTAATCTTCAATATCTGTTTTTGTTCGATTGGGTCTCTTTCTGGGGTCCTTCCTTGCGGCATAGCCTTATTTCTTGGATCACAAGCGAGGAGGATGACGTGTATAAACCAAGAGAGTGACGTTCATTAGTTGGGATCGAACAACATCCCACAGCGACTAGTAACATGGACGAAAGGCTTTTATCAACGTAGGCAAGCAAGAACTTGTTGTCTCTTAGGAGACATCCGATAAAATTGGAACAATACAGAGAAGATTAGCATGGCCCCTGCGCAAGGATGACACGCACAAATCGAGAAATGGTCCAAATTTTTTTCTCCTCTTTCCCCTCTGGGGTTTTTTCTTCATCTTCCTTCCACGTTTTCCCTGCCCCTCTGGTTTCTCCTCCTCCTCCTTCTTCCCTGTACCGCTGTACGCGTTAGGGATTCGCAATCAACAGGTCAGTTGACACCTTTGCTCGCTCTTATTTTAGTTCCAGTTTCATACTTTTAAATGTCTTCTTCTTGAACTCAGCTTGGAACCAGTAGCAGATTTTATTATATTACAGAGACGTTTCTGTTTTGTTGCGAGACATTCTCACCATTTCTTGCTATGAATTTAGATGGTGTGCTTGTTAAGGTGTTAAATTGCAGTTCTGAATCAATAATGTAATCCTGATCCAAGTTTGGGCCACAAAGCGGCAAGGTGGGTTTGGGCCTAACTCCGAAGTCGAAGAAATCTATCTGAGCCCAACTCCAAGTGTTTCTCTTCTTCTTGGTGTCCGACGAAATAGAACTAGAAAGTAGAAACCCTCATCGAGCACAGCTTAAGCAAATAATGGCAACGGAGAACAAGCCGAAGTCCAGTGCTAGTGCTACTACCAACAGCAAGAAGAGAAAGCAACGCTATCTCCCTCACAATGTATCCTTCTTTTACTTCCTCTCAATGCACTTGTTCATATATATGCAATAAGTTTTTCTTTCTTTTGATTGTATTTTGTATGTGTTTCTGTACTACAGAAACCAGTGAGGAAGAAGGGTTCCTACCCATTACACCCAGGAGTTCAAGGCTTCTTTATCACTTGTGATGGGGGTAGGGAGCGCCAAGCCTCTCGTGAGGCTATTAACGTTATTGATTCTGTATGCTCCTTTCTCTTATTTCCTTCTTCTTTTCATTTTTTGTTGCAAAATTCAAGCAGGAGATATGGAAAATCGACTCATATAGCTGTGAAAATATAGGTGCGGTGAAATGGGTGGCTATGGGAGAAAGATTTGTTTTTATGCTCTAAGTAGAATTCATTAATGGCTACCCTTTTAAATCATGGCTTTGAGTTCTTATGCCGAGTAAAATTCATTATGGCTAGTCCTTACGGACAGGGAGGACTACGCTAACAACTTTGGACCGAATAAAAAATTTATAGTATCTTAAAAAATTCCTCCTACAAGAATTCTGCTTGTCATGGGTGGGATTTTTGTTTTTTGGTTTGCTCTTTCTGTTATCATAATGTCAGAGAAATGCATTCACTACATTCGATAATTTAGAGTGCTTTTAGATGTGGTGAATGCACCCTTCCCTCGATTTACGAGGTCAAATTATGTACTCTTTCATTGAGCTGCTGGTATTTGCACTTTTTTCTTGCAGTTTTATGAAGAGCTAGCTTATGGGAAGGATACTAGTGCGAAGCTTGCAGATTTGCCTGATAAACCTACAAATAAAAAGATCAAGTTCTCATATTCTGACGATGAAGGAGATGGCGAAGAGGATGATGATGAAGAAGATGGGGAAGATGAGAACAAATCAGAAGCCCCTGAAGGCAATGATGCCATGAATGATAATCCTACAGACAAAAAGGTAGGATCACCTAGTGTAGAAAATGAAAACAGTGAAAATCAAACAGAAGAGAAGACTAATCAAGAAGAGGGTTGTAAAAATGATGAAAAACAAGCAAATGAAGCAGAGGGGCCACCAGCAAAGAAGAAATGCACAGAAACATGTGCCCCAAAGTCTGTTGTCCAAGAAAAAGTGGAGGAGAAATCCATTGATAGGCTTATTGAGGATGAACTCAAAGAACTTGGAGATAAGAACAAGGTGAGCAATGTTTTGCCCGTGTTCCATTTACTGATGTTCCATTTACTGATGTTCCATTGAAAAATAAATAATTTTTTAAATGAGTTGATCAGAGAAATTGAACTGGTGGCCTAATTTCTATAGCTTTTGCCTGTGTTCTTTTGTTGAGCTCAATTTTCCTTTTCTTCCCTGTATTTGTACTTAGCTCTCTATCTCCCTCTACTCTATTTGGTATCTTCATGGATTATTTACCCTCTCATTTTGCTCACTAACTTCACACCCACCAGGGCCACCACATTGCAATGCTGTTAAGATGTGCTGGTAGGTACTCAATAGGGATGTTTTGCTTGTACTGAAAGTACAATGATTTGGCTTGAAATGAAGATAAAAGACATACAAGCAGTGCACTGTACCATCTAACGAAATTACCTCCCCTTCACCCTAGAATTGAAACACATAATCTGTATACTGAGTTTGTAGAATGAAATGCAACTCCATGAACAAACTTTACAGAAGTATAAATTGCTGTTTATCTTGCAACCGGGCATGATGAACTTGGGTGCTCTTATGTTTGTAGCAGATACTGTAGTTTTAGTCCTTGCAATTCTGAGAGTATTTTATTCAGATACACTATATTATTCATTTTTGATAACTGAACTCCTATCTTGTTGAGTTTGCTGTCTGTTGAATTCACTAATTCCTGTTGTTATGGTGAGCATGCTTAAAAAGGGTGGTCTCTGTCTGTTATGTTGCTACTATTTTTGGTTATATCATCATATTCTTACGCTGATTATGAATTTTTCTTCTGCTTGAACAGAGGCGCTTTCTCAGCCTTGATTCTGGTTGTAATGGTGTTGCCTTTATTCAAATGCGCAAGATAGATGGAGACCCTTGTCCCAAAGATATTGTCCAACGTTTAATGACATCTGCTGCGTCAACAAGGAAACACATGTCCAGGTTTATGAATTGCTGACCTCTTAGGTTAAATTTTATAAAGGCATAGCTTCCAACCAGTGCTCACTATTCTCCCCTTTTGAGCCGTACTTCAGCCTCAGGCCAATGCTTATGGATTTCCCCATCCAAAATGCTTGGCATCCACCTGTGTGTGACATTTGGTGCATATGTACCAAATTGGCTTTCTGTACTGCAAAAAGCAAGAACTTTTACATCTTAAAAAAATGACATATCATTTCAGAATGCTAAAGTTGTACTATCTGTTCATATATAGGTTCATCATAAGAATGCTACCAATTGAAGTTGCATGCTATGCTTCAGAAGAGGAAATCTCAAGAGCGATTGCACCAGTTGTTGAAAAATATTTTCCTGTGGATGCTCAGGATCCACTGAAGGTACCTAGAATTATCTATTCATTAATACTTACCTCAAAAGTAAACTGGCACTACTTCTCTGGTGCTCCATAAGTGAGAATTATAAAACAAATAGTAGAATAAGTGTTTGAGTAGCATATTCACAATTTCAACTAATTTCTTTGTGATGAATAAAATTCACCATCCAATTCAGCAATGCTTGACAACTTGGAATGCAGAGGGCACACTCTTGGGAAGAGTTGAGTCTTCAAATATGCTAACAATGCAGGATTAGTCTTGGTCCAACTTCATTGTATGGTTTGATTTTTAGTTGAGGTTTGATTCATAGTCTAAATCAAGCCAAGAGGTAGCCTAGATATAGTATTTTGTGATTCTTTTTTTTCCTCTTCCTAAACTAATAGTTCTAAAACTTAAAATATAAAACTAAGTCCTACAAAAACACTGTTTGACCTTTAGAACCCTTTGAATAGGACTTGCTGATGATAATCCTGCTTAATTTCCCAACAGTAAGAACTGCTTTCTGCACTGAAAAATCATGTTAGATGTACCGTGAAAAGGGAAACAATGCTCATTTGGATTAAGTGGTAAAACTAAATCTGTATGTTCAAGAATTTATTCCTTGCTTCATCAAAGTTCTTAGAATTCCATGTTGAATACATTGATTTCATGCGTCACTTTTGTGTTAATAAGCTAGCTCTAGCACCACTTTTGAAGTAACCTTAAATAAAATTCCATTTATTCTGTGAAATTCTCAGACCTGCAGGACACGGTTAGTTCAGGAGTTGCTGTTGAGGTAGCTCCCTTTGACAAGGACCAAGCATTACATAAGCTGGGATCCAAGGGAAATTGGCAATGGGGAAATAGATGGCATTGAACACCATCAAAATTTAATTAAATAATGATCCAAAATGAAGTTTTGTTTCTTCAATTAATCAGACATGAATAATACTTTTAATAGCTTGCCATTCTCATTTAGCATATGGCAGCTGAGCAACCACTGCACTGCTAAAATCACCCCTGTAGTCTGACATCGTAATTGTGGTGGAATATAGGAAATCGTAGGAGATAAGAAATCTGAGTTTCACTGATTGAACTGAGTTAACAAGGACCAACAGAGTTGCATCTCATACTTGCAACACAAACTACAATTTGACCACTTACTCCTTCTGTGCAGTTTGCAGTAATGTATGAAGCCCGAGCAAATTCTGGCATTGACAGGATGAAAATTATAAATTCAGTGGCAAAATCTGTTCCTGGGCCTCATAAAGTTGATCTTGGCAATCCCGACAAGATAATTGTAGTTGAAATTGTCAAGGTAAGAATCTGTAGTCTTCCCTGCCATGACTTATCTTTTGCAGAAACTGCTCATTTGTTACAAAACCAAGTTTTGCGATATTTTGAAGTTAGAATCGTGTTTGTTGGTTATATCTTTTAGAAGATGCTATTAGGCTCTCTATCAGCAACAATATTGAAGAACTTTTATAACCATTACATCTCATTACATCTCCTGATGCCTATGAGTGATCATGCATCTGGTCAAATTAATTGGCCAGTCTGTTTATTTCTTAAGACTCTACATGTTTCAAGTCTGTTCAGCCTCTTACACTTGTGATGTATTCTTTACCGCAAAGCACTAGAATTACTTGTTTCGTGTATAATCTATTATTGGTTTAATTAGTACCTATAGGGAAAAAATAATAATCAGAGTTTGACTGCCTTGATGAGATGTTTGCTCTATGGTGCTAATTTATTTTTTGCCCGATTAACTTGATTACTTTGGCTTGTAATTTTCTCAGACTGTGTGCTTGATCGGGGTTATTGAAAAGTACAAGGAGTTGTCCAAGTACAACTTGAGGCAGCTCACATCATCGAAGCAATAATAGCCTGTCACAACGTAAATGGAGAGGAAAGCGCAACTTTGGATCTGTTATTTTTAGTTAGTATTTAAATAGTGGTACGCTAACTAATATTTTGGTTCAAATAGAACTTCTCCATGTCGTGTTTTGTCTTCACTTCTTCCTTTTGTTTCTGGTCTTTCCTCATTCTGCGCACTGCCCTGGGGTGCGGCGAGGCTGTTGTTTTTGTCATGTTTTTTTTTCAACTATCATAGCAATTACCATTACCAATATCATCTTGATAATGGATTTTCTTTCCTTTTTTCCTTCCATATTTCAGATTAAATATGCGTAGTTTCTTTAATTTTTTGTTGTAAAATAAGGAAAAAATACTACATATTTTTTTTATATATATTGAAGGGAAAACATCATGGATTTTCTTTCCTTTTTCATTCTATACAGTTTCCTGTTTCAGATTAAAAATGCCATTGCTTATAGAAAAAAAAAACATTATTCAGTAAGATTGTCTCAAAACCACCCCGTCACGGCACTTTTCTAATTTCTCAAAATGCACAAGAAGCAGGACAGGGATGCTGAACCATACTGAGGATAGGAAAACGGATTACACACTTTGCAAAGAGGATAGGAAAAAAAAAAATAGAGAATTCATTAATCCATTGAGTCAGTCACACCACACCACACCACACCCATAAACAGTAAAGTAACCAACTCATTTTGGACCCCTTTCTCTTCCTTCTACAAACAGTGAAGTAACCACCTCCTTTTGGACCCCTTCTCTTCCTTCTATGCAGCACTTGGAGGCTTGTACAACTTCTCCACCATTTTCCTATATTCTGCAACAGACACAAGGTACCAAAAGTATGTAAATATGTTATCCATACTACAAGCTATACATACACCAATTCATAGTAAACGTGTTATCCAGACTCCAAGCAATAAATACATCCAGACTTCAAAAACATCCAAAGTAACAACAAACAAACCTTCTTGATTGCTCCAAAGTTGTGCTGCTTGAGTGTTTAGAGGTGAACTTATGTTTGGCTCTGAACATAACATGAAAAGAGAAACAATGTTAATAGTCAATTAAATCACAAACTTTCATTAACCAGAGAAGGGGAAAACGGAAAACAAGATTCACCTCCAAGCAGACTTTGGATTGATAGCAATATTGTCCTCACATCATAGGCAGATGACCATTTATCCTAGAACACACAATCAAACATCATTGATCAGCCAATTTGCATCTTAGAAAACATTCTTAATTAGTTAAATAAATGAACTAGCCACAAGCTTTAACTAAAATAATTAATAATTTTACCTGAAGAATATCCAAGCAAATGTTGCCATACACATCCACATTGGGATGGAAGCAGCTGGTTTCAAACTTGACTTTTGGTGGCTTGAAAGGGTAGTCATTAGGGAAGGAAAGCGATAGTTTGTATTCTGTTCCTTCAAAAACAGTGTCTTTGCTTCCTGTGATCGTTCCTTTCCAGCAAAATATGTTGTCCCCTTCAGGGAAGGCAGATATCCCAGATTCTCCACTCATCTACAAAATAAAATTTATCGGAAAACCTCTCAGATCAACAAGTTTAATCATTGATTTGTTGCTGAAAACATTAGAGATACAACAACAAGACAGGTTTAGATGTTCTTACCATCAACGCCATCAGTTCAGATTGCAACCTGATTTCATAACAAAAAAAAGGTGACAGTCAGTAAAAAAACCCTTAGAATTCTCAAGCCGATTAAAAGAAAATGAGCAACCATATCAGGTTACAGAGCAACCAATTCTGAAAAAAAAAAGTTCAGTCAAATTAAACCGTGAAATACCTCAAAAGCAAATTATAGCAAAAAAGACGAGTATTCAAATCAAGCTTATCACACAATCAATTAACTAATGAAAAGCAGATAACCAATTAAGATAAATAATCAGACTTAAAGAAACCCAATTGATTCATTCAAAATCACTCTTAGATAAAGAACCAATTACATAAAAATCAATAGCTTAAATGCTACCATACTCATTATAAATACAAACATCATCTGATCTTAGATCACAAACCACATTCATAAACAAGAAAAGAAAACCAATGAAATAAATCCAGATAAAATTCGTGATATGTTACATCATTTGACAAATAAGAAGAGCAGATCAAGCGCAAAAACAAGAAAAAAAAATAATACCGTTTAAGCACGGATTGTGTATCAACAGTCTTTGCCGATGGGACAGTCTGTTTTGATGGGGTAGTCCCTGCCGGAGCAGCCACCGGAGTATACCCATTAATAGCTGCCATTGTTTCTCTTCTTTCTTTCTTTTTTTAGTTTAGAATCCAAAAGAAAGAAAACCCAAATAAAGAAACTGATCAGTGAAGTATGTTTAGAAAACAAGAAGAAGAAGAAGAGACTCAAGAGAGTTTTTGAGTTTCTTCTTCCTTTGTCTCTTCTTCTTTTTTGTGTTTTTTTATATAGAGAGAGAACGTTTCAAGAGAGAGAGAGAGAGATGATAGAGGCCATGCATTTGTGGTTTATAAGAAGTTGAGATTGCCAATTACGGTACCGTTTAGGAGAGTTTTGGGTAGGGTTTGGTGTATTTTCGAACGTTAGAATGACGGTGGTAGGGATTTGAATTGTCGTTTTTCTCATCGATCTCCAACGGCTAGTTTCCTGGTTTGGAAAATGCTGTATGCAAATAAAATACGCGTGGCTTCGTCAATTATCCTTTTCATTTTTTAAAAAATACATATCGGAAACAAAAGCCCCCTGACGATTTTTTTTGGGAAAAATAAAAAAAATATGCAAGTATTTTAATTTTTTAAAAAATTCTAGTTACAAATCAAAACGCATATGAGAATTATTTGAGTTAATGAATATAAACAATAAAGTGTTAACATGTTATTCAACTAATTTAACTATTAGTTAAATATTTTTTTTAAATGCAAAAATAATTAATATGTAAATATTATTAATATGTTTTTTTACATTAAATAAAAAATATAATCATTAATTACAAAAATCGACCCTTATATATAATAAAATATAATAAAGATTATATGCATTAATAAAAATATTTGATATCTCAAGCTAATTTTTAACATAGCTAAAAAATAAAATAATGTTATAATTGCTATAGTGAAATATTTTTTTTTTAATGTGTAGAATAAATTTCCAAAATGTTTTTACAAAGGAATAAAAAAATGAACAAAAAAATTGTATAAATAGGTTAAGTGTAAAGAATAAAAAATAATATATATTTTTTTTAAAAAAAAGTGTAAAGAAAAAAAAACAGGAAAAACTATAAAAACTTTTAAATCATGAATTTGGTATGCAACTTATAATTGTTTTTAAGAAAATACTAGGTATGCATCAATTTGTTTTTTTACATTAAAAATTAAAAGTATTATTTGAAAAGCCTATACAATCATTTAACTAAATAAACCGATAACCATTTATGTAAATAAAAAAAGTCATTAATAATAACCAAGAAAGAAACCGTAAAGATGAGATATTTACCTGATTATATTTACTATTTTTTTATTTAAATAAATAAAACATAAATCCATAAAAAAAACCCATGGTTTAAACAATAAATACAAACAAAAATGATTGAATAAAACCATATCATAAAAAATACCATGAAAGACCAAACACATAAAAAAAAGGAATGAATACCCACCGATATAATGAAAATATATATATAAAAAAGATTAAAAAAAGCCTTGAGTGAATCTAGCAGCTAACCCAGGTGAACAAATCAAACACATGACCTAGAATATGAAATTAAGATAACCCTTTAAATAACAAAGCAAAAAAAATACCGGAAAAAAATACATTTGAAAAAAATGCTTTAAAAGAAAATTAAAGTCGACTTGGACTAATCTTTCAGATTATGACTCGGGTCATAAGAATAGGGTGACCCCATTAAAAACAAAACTAAAAAAAAATAAAGAAGCATGATTCTTAACTAAGCAAATATTAAGGGATGAAATTAAAAAAAAAAGTTAATAAAAAAAACCAATGCAAAAAAAAAAACAAAAAACAATTAAAAGAATTATGACTAAATTCAACATAAAAACCAACTAAAATTAAATGTTAAGGGAAAATTTTAATGGTGTTAAATGTTTGGAGAGGGAATTGAAAAAAATAATCAATTAAGAAAATGATTAAAAAATAACAATTAAAAGAATTGGTATTGAACTTGACATAAAAAATCAATGAAAAGAAATGCTCAGGGATGGGATTGAAGAAAAACAAATAAATTAAGAAAATGATTGAAAACAAAAAAAAAACAACAATTAAAAGAATGAGGACCAAATTTAATAAAAAAAACTAACAAAATCAAACAACTAGGGATAAAATAAAAAATAAAACCCAATTAGAAACAATCAATGTAAATAAAACAATTAAAATTAAGAAAAGAATGACTGAATCAAAAGAAAAAATAAAAATAAAAGTCAATCGGTGTTAAACCAGACCTCATTACTATACATGCGCCACTTAGGGTGAAAGAAGACTTTGAGAAGCATTAAATGATATGGCGGAAGCTTAATTTCAACCACCATCATCAACCGCATGCGTCGATAACCTTTTTTTTATGTGCACAAAATAAACAATGCCCTTATGACTAAATAATAATTACAAAAAAACTCTAATGAAATTACAACCAAGTCCTTGAAACCAAGGTTAAAAATTTTGAATGACAAGGGTAATAAAATAATTCAATTGTTCATAAAATTACAGTGAAATGAAAATGCAGTACTAAGTAACAAAAACAAAAAAACCATTACGAAATGACAATAAAACCCCAGAAGCTAAGGCTAACAAATTTGCATAGTAAGTATATCTATGTAATGCAACTGTTCATGATAAAATTGAAATTACCACACGACCCCTAAACTAAAGGTTCTGATTGTTTACTCTTTTAAAGACAATATAGTAATTGTGTTGTTATTAAAAAAAAAAAACAGTAATATCCCCAAACAAATTAAGAATGATAAATTGATTGTGTGTAAAAACCATCTTATCCTTCAAGTAAAGCTTCAAAAATTAAAGGATGAAAGGTTAAAAGATAATTTAACTGTAGCCCTAAACACATTTATTATGGATGAGTTACAGTGAAAAACCATGCGGTTTAATATTTTACTTAATATTAGCTAGACACTCAACTTTTTTTTTATAAAGAAAATCATTTTCAAAAATTTAAGAAATAGAACTTGGGTAAATTACTAGAAGTATCTTTAGTTGTGTGGATAATTCTTTACTCCCAACTAGGTTATGAAACCATGTCATTTTATGAGGGTTGATTCAGAATCTAATTGACTTGAGATTTAATTTTAGTTGAGTTTTACAATAAATAGTTCAAGTTTGAAATTTCATGGGTTATGCTTTTTAAAGATTAACCTTGGTTTAGAGGATTTTTCGAGGTTTGCTTGGTTTTTTATGATATTAAATTAGGGTTGTTTTCTTATATATATTGTTGGATTAACCACACTTATCAAACTCATTCGACTTAGTAAGTCTTGGGTTTCTTTTGAAAATCCTAGCATCGCCTTAAATTTTTTTTTTTTAGGTTGAAAATTTTGTTCCGTTCCAAGATGTTGCACCGACCATTGATATAAATTAACTCAAGTCATTTTTTACTCTTTTCCAAATTCTTTTTCACCTTTTTCCTTCATTATTTGGATTGTTGTAATTGATTTTTCTATTTTGTTTCGTTGTGGGTTCTATGATTTTATTACCATCTCATGTCCATGTTGTGAGTTTCGAAAGGTAATAATAGTTGGTCCGAATTAATCTAGTATATCATCATCTCATATTTTTTTTAAAAAAAAACATATAAAATGTAATGTGGTACCATTTAATTATTTAAAAAGTGTTTCGATTGGTATGAGTCATGTTTTCAACTTTCTAATATTTTTTAAACGTAGATAAAAATAAAAAATTCAACCCATGGTATAACACATGAAAAAGAGAAGAAGGTATGTTTTAACCGATGCCTTAATCATCCCTGCAGAGCCAAAAAAATGCCGAATCCTACAGCAGCTAATAAATTCCACGTGAACACTTGCGAACCAATGACGGCATCTTCGTTTCCCTGATGGATTAAAAAGGAAGTGGTACCGTCCATAGTCCTTCCAGTGGGATATCACCTTTGTTTGGTCTTTTAACTATGATCTGTCAATTAATTAGAGCCCAGAGTTCCGACAGTGTTACTGAAACTCCTAGAGATTCATTTTACTTAGAAGCACAAGACTGGTTTTGCTTGAGAATATTCATGAAAAATACACAAACATGGTGTGTTCATGGCCTCTAATCTTGTAGTTCTAATCCAAGTCTCAAGCTAGATCAGAAATGCAGTGCTCTTATAGCATTTGGTTCTATAGTTATGCTTGTTTCGGTCCAAAAATATATTAAAATAATAATATTTTTCTTTATTTTAAACATTTAATATTAAAAAAATATTTTTTTCACAACACACATTCGTGTTGCCAAATAAGCTCTAATATAACATTTTTTTAGACTACTTTTAAGCTTTCATATCCAATTTGATGTGAAACAAGAGATTTAAAGCTAAAAATAAGAAGAAAGAAGGCAAGAAAAAAAAGAGAAAGTTGAAGAAGAAAAAACAATAGGGTTGGAAAAGTTTACAGATTTGCAATTTTTTATTCAATTCATTACTAACTAACTCTTAATGTCAAAAACATTATATATAAATAAAAAAAAACCTAATTAAAATTAAATTCAAGCTTAAACTCAACTAACTAATAAAAATTTAATAAAATAAAATAAATTAAAATCCAATAATAAAGATATATTTTATAAGCCCAATCTCCCGATCGAAGAACAAGTTAAGCTATTCTTCATTATCTATTATTATACAAATATACAAACAATGTTTCGAGTCTAGTGTGACACTACAATTCTTTTTCTTGGTTTTACAGTAATATCATATTCTTGACCTAGATTTTGCATCAAAGAACGTATTTGGAAATATAATTGCTATTACTTTTCACTTGGAAATATATCAAAATAATATATTTTTTATTTTTAAAAAATTATTTTTAACATTAACATATTAAAATGATTTAAAAACATAAAAAAAATTAATTTAAAATAAAAAAAATTAATTTTTTTAAAAAAATATTTTTAAAACATAAAAATAAATAAAAAGAAAGTCACAAATCTCTATGAGAAAGATAGAGCCTAGCATAGCAACACTTTAGTTTCAAATCTTAAATCAATTCAAAACCATCATAAAACAATGACAAATATACATCACAGAGAAAGAAAAATGTTTGCCCTGCCAATACAACATCGCCTTGATGATTTGGAATGAAAGGTCTCAAGCTGCCTACCTAGTCTAATTCCACAATTCTAATAGACAATTGACTTTTTTTAAGTACACAACTTTTCTTTTCCTTCTCTCTTTAGAATTATGTCATCGGTAACATTTTACCTTGTCATCAGTTTCCCAAGTCATGTACAGCAGCAAATTGCACCACAAGAAAAGAATACGAGGGCACAATCAGCGATGGAGCTTGATCACACAGGCTAATCTTTCAAAGAAGATTGGCCACATTCTCATGCTGAACATCAGGACCGATCGCATCCACTCTGGCGCTACCCTCTCAAATGTACCTAATGTTAACACACGATATAACAGCTCTGGTTCCTCTACAGCTTCGTTCTTCATCCATGTTAGAGTAAATGCATAACCTGTTAGATAAACAAAAATCAAAGCTGCAGTCATGAATAACAGATGCTAGAAATGTTTAGAAAATGAAATGAGAACAGAAACACAAGTTGCTAGTCAAATGTTGAGTGAACAACGAGAAGATACACAGCGAGATGCCAGATTAGGTTGAACATGGTACACATTTCTTCAGGCAGAAGCCATCAAATATATTCAAAAATTTAATTGGGAACTAATGCAAACAAAATATAAAGCAGTAACACAAATTCATGACGTTCACAGTGGACACCATCTCATGGGTTACCCAAAACAGGGACACATGCACTGTGAAAGGATGAAGTATGAAAAATCAATGCATTCCATGGAAACTAGCTACTCGAGCTCATGTGACTATCTAAAGAAACATTTGTTTTATCCGAAGCTCTCACTTCTCTGCCATCTCTATCCAGGCAGCAGATTATCTCCCAAAGACACTCAAGAAAATCAACCAATTACCACTCCCTGCTTTGGTCTCCAAAATTTGGACTACTTTCAAGGTGAAACCGTATAGTTTACATCTCTCCAATCAGATACCTACTGATCTATCATGTTAGAATGAGGAAACGAGAGACGCCAGTAATTAATTCACTCCACAATCCCCATATCATTGTGGCCATTGATGTCTACCAACATGGCCAGGCTCCTCCACTTTCACAAAACCAGCCATGTTTTTTTCTTATAAAACAAAGCACATTGCTTTCTAGAGCATACTCTACAATTTTTTTTCCAGGAAAAAAAAAGGGTATTGTGCGTATCCATCATGCTTCCAAATTGGGCATAAGCACCAAAGTGTTTGGAAACTCAATGTGAGTCCCGCATGTGTCAAAATGCATAAAAACTTCGACGATAAAATTGTCTGTGCTGAATTAATGCAACCCAACAGAGCAATCGTTTATCCAATTAAAACTGAAAATAACTCAAATATCCGTTAGGTAATGCTTAGAATCTAACTACAACATGTACTTAGTTTAGCATAGCTAAATAGCTAAATATCCAATGGACAGATAATATAACATACTGGAAGGAAACTCAAATTGGTGAATGATAACTCTTCAGAGAAGATCAGAAACTAAAACAGGACTTGCAATTTTAAGCATATACTATGAAAGGACTAAAGAACTCATCATCAGACTTAGCTGGATTTTCAATCACTGATTGCTAAACTATAAACAGATTTCTTTACGGCCTGTTTGCATATCTACATGTTTAATAAAACTTGTGTAGATTCACCTATGCTTGAATCAGTATTGAAATAAAACCAAGTCCAAACTATTAACAGAAAAATCAAAATTAAACAAGGATTGAAATATTTGATATTTGCATATCTATTACTGAAATTACCACTTGATTGATGCAGAGCTGAAATGCAAACTTCATCATTTTGATTAACAGCAGACAATTTCATGCCTACTAGGTATTCTAGAAGAGCTTGAAACTGGAAGTTAGCAGGGCCACTTTCAGCTACGATGCCACCATCAGGAAAAAAAGAAAACAATAAATAGATGGATACAACATCAAAAATTGACAAAGAAAATGGGAGAAAATTTAGTATTTGAAACAAACCTGATCTGTATAAAATTCTTTCACAGGATTCTAGCTGGACAGCCACACCAGAACAGTTAGAGGGGGGAAAAAAAGGAGAGTAACAGCTTTCACTCTACAAATGTAGGTTACGGACAATACCTGCTGATCATTTGGAAGATCCCCACAGGGAACAGTTCCCTTGGATGAGCGCTTGGCAGATTTTTCTTCCATATCATTGTATCCAACTATATCATTACCACCATGGGTAATTTCTACTTCCAGATTCTCCCTAGCTTCTCGGCTACGTTTTCTCACCATTCTTCTAGTTGAGGCAATAGAGCTCTCTTCTGGTGTAACTTGTGCAGTTTCAAGCATATTCAGCCGGACATTATCATTGTTTCTGTCCTTAGAATTGCAAGGAAGTCCATATTGAAGCTGGTTTTGAAGCTTCTCAACTTCTTCATTAAGAATTTTATCTGCCATAAATAAACCTCTCAGTAATGAAATAGATGTACGATTATTTAGCCACAAGGTTTGGTCAAAGCAACTAGAGCTTTCCTTCTAAATCAAAAAGGTCAGTAAATTATATTTAGCTACAAGTCTTTTCTTCACATGCAATGGAGCAAGAGGTATAATATTGAGTTAGGTAGATGGTTTGATCAGCCATTTTTACCATCGGCACTTGAGGTTGAGCTTCCGCTTTCATTTCTTAAAAAGTCAAATTATGTGTTAACATGAACTTTATTTTCATTAGATAGTAGGCACTTGCTATGGCTTGGGTCAAGGATACTTCTGCAGTTTCAATGTGTATGCCACCTGATAATGTAACTACTGACAGCTAGAAAATACAGAGATGCCATTAAAATTGGCTACTATTGAAAAGTTAACACGCTTCACATGCAATCCCATTGGCCATGGATCCAAACCATCCGTTTCCATTCCAAGCTTCATATGTAAAGATTATTATCACTCTCATGGTAATTTCATATCAGATATTATATTACTACAGATGATAGTAATGCAATAGAATTTTCAAGTTGGCACTACAAAGTGACGATAACCCGTCAACACATTACGGAGTTGCACTGCATTGAGTCAAATTTCAAAATAATTATTTGTTGCTTACAAATATTGAACGGGTGTTATAAGAGGAAAGAAAAGAAAAAAGAAAGTGGATAATTTTTTATGGTGTAGCCATATGAAATTAATATTTATAACATATATCACATACGAGTTCACCATTAAGTAGAAGCCTTCCTAGACGATTGCCTTGTAAATTGATTAAAAACACTAAAAAAAAAAAACAAGAAGAAGAAGGAAATTTGGCATTCGTCAAGCAATATAGTGTTCCTTACTTTTCTGGTTCTCTTCCATTAACAGCTTCTGGTACTCGGCACATTGTTCATCCATGGTGGACCTGCAAGAAAAATAAAATGAATGAGTGAAAATTACAGTGAAGGAAAAACATGTAGAACCACCACAAAACTTAGGAAAGGACAAGGGGGAATATTGGATGCCTGATTGAAGCAGCTTCACTTCTCCAATCACTGGCTTGTTTACGCAACCTGTCATTTTCATCTTTCAAGTATTGTATCATCTCTTCAGCAACTGCAGGGACCATTTTTTTTTTGGCATTAATTTACAAAGAATAGCACTAGAGAACCAAGAGAAACAAAAAAATAAAGATTTTTGCGGTTTTATTGGGCTTCTTCTTCACTAATTAAACCATAAATTGAAAAGAAAAGCATACCAGAGGCATAATTCAAAAACTTGACTTCTTGATCTTTGTTGAGCTCATCAAACTCTGACAATTGTTTCTTCTGCAAACAAACATGGAATCATCGACGAATTACATAATGAAACCAAATGGGTGTTCATAATTAGAGGATCTCTCGTCTTGTCTTGCAAAAGAAAAGAAAAGCAGCACACCTTAAGCTTATCGTACTTAGCGTAGAGTTTTTTATACAAATCCTCCATCAAAAAAAAAAAATTCCAAACCCTGAAACAAAAATTAGCACATTTTATTACCATAAACAACTAGTCAATAAATCATGAAAATAAGAAAGCAAAGTAAGTAGTTTTACCTTAATCAATTGTTCTTTCAGAATCAAAAGGATTATTGTGTGATTGGGCGTTTCGGGAACAGAGGTGAGGCGGGAAAATTGAAGATTGAAAATTTAAAGGACAGGAGCAGAGAGGAAACTCCGTCACTCGCACTCTCTGAGATTTGTTTTGTCGGAGTAATTGATATATATATATATATATATTCTATTATTGTTGTTGTTTTTTAACTATAGTTGGGTTGGGCCTTGCAGCCTAAAGAAAGAAACATTATTAAAATTATGGGTCTTTCCTGTCCAAGCACTTCAAATTCAATATGAGTTTTTTTTTTTTTTTTCATGAACATGGTTATGAAACAAATGAGCAATATACCATATTATTGTCTGCACTAAAGGTAAAATCAAATTTTTTTATGGATGTAAAAACAATATTAATGTATTATTAATGTGTTTATTGGGGAAAAAAACTATATAGGGATTGACCTGATATAATCTAGTTGATTTAGTAAGTCCAAGTATAATTTACACAATCAATAAAAATATAATTCGACTAAAAAAGATCAAAACAACTTTTTAAAATATTAAAATAACAACATATTATATTGATTCGAGTTAATTTGGGTTGACCTATCAAATTTGTTACCTAAATCATGAGATTTTAATAACCTTATAGAAAACAAATAAATAAATAAATATTAAACTTAATTTTCAATCAACTCAATGTTGAATGATAAAATTAAAAACAAAATTCAACTAAAAGAATGAGTTAAATCAACCTGAGTTAACCTAATAAATATAATTCATGAGATTGGGATAACTTTATAGAAGATAAATAAAAATAAATTATAAAACTCAATTCTTAATAAACCTGGTGTTGAAAGATAAAATTAAAAAAAGATACAAAAAAACTACTAGAGTCAACCAACCAAACCCAAGACCATGATCATGAAACTAGGATAACCTCATAAAACATAAACCGAAACAAATTATAAAGACTATTGAAAGATAAAATTGAAAACAATTCAACTAAAAAAAAAAAAAAACTTGAGCCAATTAGCCTAACCTATGATCTAACTCATTAGATCGTGATAACTCATAGAAATAAAATAAAAATAAAAATTATATAGATCAATTCTCAATCAACCCAATACTAAATAATTAAATTGAAAAAAAATCAAATAAACAAAATAATTCGAGTTAACCCGAGTCAACTCATTAAACTCAGGTTAGGGGACCGTGCTAACTCCATAGAAAAAAAATTAAAAAAAAGATATAAAATAAAATTCTCAATCAACTCAATATTAGATGATGAAATTAAAAAATATTATTTAATTAAAAAAAAAACTCGAGTCAACATGGCTAACTCGCAAAACCAGTAACCTAAATCATAAGATCATGATAACCCCATAGAAAGCAAATAAAAAAAAATAATTATGAAGCTCAATTCCGAACCAACCTAATATTGAAGGATAAAGTTGAGAAAAAAATAATTGAAAAAAATGACAAAAAAATAACTTGAGTTAGCATGATTAACCCGCAAAACTCGTGACCTGGGTTATGAGACATTGATAACTATATTTCTATTAAAAGTAAATCAAAACAAATTATAAAGTCTAATATTTAGTAAGCTTGGAGGATAAATAATAATAAAAAAGGTTTAACATAAAAAAATCCTAAAATATTTTGAGGACAAAGTTAAAAAAACCTTAGCATTCTAACGTTCATTGCCAAAATGTCGAGGAATTTTAATACATGTTAGTTTTATTAAAAACTATTATTATTGTGGAAAGTCACTAATTCAAGTATGATCTAGTAATTCACCATTTAGTGTTAATCACACTTTTATAAATGCAATTCAAGTCTTTCCACACGGCCGGATTGAGAGCCTGCAGAGAAGATGAAACTCGAGAAAATTAAATATAAATTATATAATAGCTCCTCACCTCTCTCTTTCTTTTTGATAAATTAAAAGATTTTCAAGAATATGAAATCTCATAATTTTTCATCACAGGTTCCCAATTCCAATAGACTAAATAGTCTCCAATAGCCAAAACCTGCTGTGATCGACACACATGACTTCTCAAGAAAACAGATAAAATTTGTCTGGTCTTAGAACAATGTGATTTTCCATGTCAACTTCTTCAAGTGTTGAAGACTAATTTGTGTGCCTCATATTTCTTTCGCTAGTCTTCACAAATTTTGTCCTTAGAAAGAAAGGACGCTGCTCCAGAACCAACATGTCAGGCACCGCTTGATGTGGCTATAAAAAAAAGTCGTGATTTCTTATTAATATATGGTCATGCATGATGCAGGTATAGCAAACTCTATCAGAAGGAGGTGTTCTAATTTCTAAAAGATAAAAATGAATTTATTCCACAACTGAGAATACATGCAGAATTTAACAGAAGAAAAAGACCAAAAAGTTAACTCTCTACATGGTTAACCATACTTGTCAGTTTCATGCTCCATCGGGTGGGATACATGATACAATCCTCGACATTTGGGTGATCAAAAGAATGTTAAAATCATGAACTCTTCAAGGCAGATAAAGCTTCTCTCGTTGTGGCTGAAATAACTGCGTCTGATGCATTCGGCAAGTAATAGTATTTTCCTGTAGAGCAAGATTTGCTAGCACAATTAATTTGTTATGGCCCTCTAGAAAATGAAGGTTTAAAGAGTTTTCTCAAGTAGACAAACCTTGAGCAACTCTGGCGATTTCTTTAGCAAAACCAGTTGAAACGAACTTGTTTTCTGTGTCAATGACGAGGAGAGACATCCCTGCCTTGTATATTTTCCCAGCGACTTCAAGAATCTCATCCTTCATCAGACATACAGAAAATGCATTACAATCACAGAAAAGAAAAATTGTAGCAAAATTTTAGGATTGCAGATTTGCCTCTCTATGCACCTCTTCACACGGATAAATTGTAAATCAAGATTTGGGATCTAGAATTTCACGTCCAACATAAATTATGTTTTAGCAAAAGTGGTGACAAGAAAATTATGCATCCTTTTATAACAAGCTTATTTGGATGGTTGCATATACTCAGAATAAGTTTTGTATAGTCTGAAATCAGACAAGTCTTGATCATTTCAGAGTGAGCAAATTAGGCAATCTCCTGTGTGGGGTCTGTCCTTCTAGTGCCATTTAGAAGCTTTTGCGTTGCAGTTGGCAATATGCTACATGTACTATTCAGAGCTCAGAATTTACCTTCAATTCTTGTGCCGAAGGTCTTGGAGTATCAGGACCAGCAGCTTCGGGATCAGTAGACCTTTTTAGTGATATATTGGCTCTGCCATCAGTTATTGCAACAATCATTATGCGCCCAACATCACCACTCTTTTCTGCATTTAACCCAACCCTGACAGCCTATAAAAAAATCAAGCTCATACAAGTTAGAATCAGGAAACAAAATAAGGGATGTGTGTATGCAATTCCAGAAAGCTGATTGCAACAAAAACAAGTGCTGCACGTTGAATTTTTTAAAAATTGCATGAATAAATCAGAAAGGAATAGCAGCTCAGAAGTTAAAAAAGTAAAGATAATGGCATCAGTTTTCAACAAGTATATACATGGGATTGTCATTCACAATATAAAACACACGAAGAATTTTATGCATATCATTTACATGAGCTCAAATTGAAATATTCAGTAACAGAAAAATTCCCATTTTATGGGAATTCATTTGTTGAGATGCAAACTGGGGAGATAAACTAGATCTGCTTACAGTTGTTAGGCCGTGAGCTAAGGGAGAACCACCACCACATGGAAGCCTTTCAAGGCGCTTTCTTGCCATTGAAATTGATCTGGAAGGAGGCAAAAGAACTTCAGCAGCATCTCCACGGAAAGGAATAATAGCAACCTAATTCACATTGACCAGAAAAAGAGTTAGAAAGAATCAGATGTTTACAGTGTTAATAGAATTCGATAGTTAAAAGTGCTAGATGCCATCAGGAGGTAACTTCTTTTAACATAGAAGAATCAGTAGAAATTTGAAGTATAAGGTTTCACAACAATTGAAGTGCATGACAGATGTGCTAATTATATATACCTGATCCCTGCTTGTATAACTCTCAGCAAGCAACTTTAGTGCTGCACCCTTTGCATTTTGCATTCGATTCAATGCCATGCTCCCACTAGCATCAACCACAAATATTACCTGTCATTAACTATGTGTATGAGAATCCAGACATATCAGAAGTTTTAACACTTCAAGGGAGCTCTTTTACCCTCTTTCTCTCTCAATGTTAGGGAAATCAAAACAGCACCAAAACTCCCTCCCTCAATAATGGAACAGAACTTAAACCAAATGCACCCTTTCACAGCAATGGAACAGAAATTAGACCAACGCACCAATCCTATTAATCTCAGAGTGGTTGAAATCTATATATTATTATTACCAGACAAAAAATCTAATAGTGTGATTGAAGTCTCTGAGATTCAAATTCCATTATACTTCTAAGAAAAAACATTATGTTTTGAAGTTTACTTTCTTCTCTTTATGGCAAAAAGATGGCAACTAAAATTTAAAAATTGAATCAAGAACTTTCACAGAATGGTATACCACACTAATCATAACTTTGAAATACAATCAAAGATAAATATATAGAACTGCAACAGAATTTTGTTTTGAGGCAGAATCATTTTTTTTCAAAAGGAAGTCGAGGATAAATGCAAATAATACAAGAATCCATTGTTACCAGTGCTCCGGCTTTTCTTGCCATTCTCTTTGCCCTCATGTCAGTTTTCTCAACATAAACCTTCCTACTCTTTTGAGTATCCTTCTCTTTACGCAATTTTTGATATGGAGCAGCTGCCCTGAGGGTTGCATCCACCGCTAATCTCTTTACAGGACCCTTGAATGAGGAATTCAGGAAAAATGGATGAAGCAAACCATTCAGTGGGGCAAGGACAAACAGATTATTACGATTTTAGAGAAGGACTGTTAATTCATAATCTATATTGGATACAAAGTGATCAGAATTCCTTATACTGTTATGTCTAGTCGTGTAAAATTCTACAGAGACAAAAAAAAAAAAAAAAACACTGGCCTGAAGTTGAATTTAATTGTCATTTAAAAAGAGGAGGACAGGGGAGGCAGAAGAGATTCAAGGTACAAACCTTTGGGAGCATGGGTTTAATATACCGTCCTCTGTCCTCTGAAAATATCACATTCTTTGCTCTCCCAGCCTTCCCTCGGCGTCTCTGTGCTTGTTGTGCAAAGAAGAGAAGTTTCTCATCAACCAACCCTCCTTCCGCATCAAAGATGAATTCTTCAGGTATTTGTTCCTGCTGTTGCTCATTCTCTTTATCATCATCCTAGTTACAGAAAAGAACACTCACATTTCAAACAAGTATGCTCCAGGTAAAAAAAGAAGAGATGAACAATAAGTCAGAAGACACCAAACAACAATCTGTTTTCTTGTCTTTCCTTTTTCCTTTTTAAAATATAATATTGGAAAGACCAGTATAATTTTCTGCATCAAACAAATAAGTTCATCAATGTTAAGGAACCTTTTGATCTTCCTCCTCATTCTGATCATCCCCTGAATCTTGATTTTGAGGAGGTGGTGGAGGTGGAGGCTGTTGGTCTTGTTGCTCAGGTGGTTTCTCATTTATTATTGAACGGGGAAGAATAACCAGTTCTACCTGCATAAGATGGTATATCAGAATAGAAGTTAATAAACTTTATGCAAATCTTATAAAGAGTTCATTTCAGTAAATAGATAAGAAGGGATGATGATAACAACAAGAGCTAAAATTTTTATAAAAATTATATAAAAGGGATAAAATCTGTCTCAGAAACTTTGAATAGAAGTGGTTATATCAGTGAATCTTCATCGCAAGCAATGAACACAATTCTTTTCATTTTTCTCTCATTACTTATGAGCATTATGTTTCAGAAAAAAATACTTTACAGCTTTTTTAAGGTCATCCACAGTCACTTTTTCACGTCCATCTAAAGCAGTCAGGCATTTTGCAACACGGGCAGCATAGAGCTCAGCTCTGTGTCCCTGCCATTCATAATATACATTTAGAAGATCTTAATAGCAGCTCAAAAGTAAGAAGAACAAGTTCAAAAAGAAAAGAGAAGAAAACAATCTGCAGCCAATTGGGAATTCATGAACATCACAAAACATCCTCATGATTCCATAATGGCACAACACACCAACATAAAGGTTTTTGTTAAGGAGTCCAAGTGTAAAGGATGTCAAGGGAGATGATCTGTGGACTTCCTTGATTTTGCTTTCCAACAGAGAGGGTTTAGGAGGTGGGGGAGAGGGAGGAAGGAAAATCAAAAGAAGACTCTAAATATTGAGCAAGAGCCTTAATCCCAGTACCTGGCAACCACCTCGAAGCGCTTCCAAAACGAGGTACTTCAATTGCTCCCTGCTAATAATAACATCCTTCAAATACTCCCTTGCCAAAATGATCTGCAGGAAAAATAATTTAGAAACATTGCGTAATTTATCTGTGGACAAAAATCCATACTGCAGCATCACAAAATGCAATAAGGACCAAGCATCATATTCATCAGAATAACAATGAGCATTTGCATTTTAATGAAGCAAAATGTATGACCCGCAAATTTTGGATATGCTTTCATCATTCTGTATGGTGTTCTAGGTAATTCAATTACCATAAGAAATAAATTATGTGAGCACATCTAATATGTTTAAGAAATAAATCATCTCCTAGAAACCTTGACAGAGAGGCCTTCTAGAAAGTCAGGCTTGCTAATTATGTATATTATTGTATTAACTATTAACAATGGCTACAAAGAACCATTTAGCAGTAGCACCACAAAATACAGTATCATGGAAGAAAAGTTATATACAAAGTCATAACTGATTGTGATTTGGGGGCTAGTACTAAATGGAGCATGCTAGCCATCCCAAATGCAATGGTAGATTCAAAAAAATGCTCTCTCCTTTTTCTATTATATAAAAAAATTACTTCAGATAATCATATAAACATGCCTTTAAATAGAAGTATCTATTTGTTCCTTCAAAGAATAATCTTCTGCCCCTAAGTATACAAGGAAGCCATTCCAAGTAGGTTGTCCTGTCTTTGGTTTAGCCAAGCAATATCAGTTGTTATAGGAATATGGGAAATTATAACCTCCACTTGAACTGGAGTGCATTAAATCATAGACAACAACCTGACACCTCCTCTTAACTGACAGAGGGGAATTGTCATTGGGTTACACCCATCCATTCCCAAGGTTTTTGTTTTGCTAAACTCCTAAAATTTTTCTATTGGAGGGCCAACTCACAGGACAAGTCGTTGCTGGACAGTACCTGGGTCTTTGCATATTCAGTCTCTTCCTCAACCATTTTAAATACTTCATTAATATGTTCCTGAAATTGCGTTGCAATTCCAACAGCTGCAACACGATCTTCAAAATTCATTGGAAGATCTGCACTGCAGAAGAATTGTGTCATTATTGAAATGGTGAGAAGAAAATTAATGACAAGGAAATTACTCCATTGCTTAAATGAAGGCACGTACCTCAAATTAATAGCAATGCGATCTAATAAGTGTTCACGAACAGCACCTTCTTCTGGGTTATAAGTAGCAATCAAAAGTGGCTTGCAAGGATGCCTAAAGCTAATTCCCTCTCTTTCCACGATATTAACTCCTTCGGTCAACACATTAAGTAGCAAATTACTTATACCCTCATCCAAGAGATTAATTTCGTCAACATATAAAACACCTCTATGAGCTTCAGCAAGAAGGCCAGGTTGGAAGACAGTTGTTCCTGTTTTCACGGACTCCTCAACATCAACAGATCCAATGAGCCTATCCTCAGTAACTCCCAGAGGAATCTGTGCAGGAATAGATGAGAGTTGTTGCTAAGTAATGAAAACCATCTAAACTACTAAGGCTTTTTTCAAGACACGGACCTGAACAAAAGGAGATCTCACAACTTGGGTCTTGATATTACCATTGGAATCATATTCCACTCGTTCAGCCAAACCATCATCCCACCTTCAGAAAGGATGGCCAGATGGGTCATTTTGAGAGAGAGAAAAAATTAACAGTTCAAAACAAAAAAATTCCCTTGACCTAGGGGATTAACATTATGATTCATGGCAACATAAATTTGGCAGCTCCATGTGATTGCTGACAGAAATTAGATCTGTCAATTTATATACTCCTTTTTTTCTTTCTATTACATGATATTTGTTCTGCATAGAATAGAAGTAAATAAGGCTTCAGCTTCTAAATCCATATGCTTAGACTTATTGAAGGGCAATGCTAAAATTTTAAATGCCAGCATTGACTTCTTAGTCACATGGCATCTCTAGCTTTATCATTTACAAACAAAAATTATGGAGTTTTGCATCACTTGTTCTAAAAGGGAAAAATGATACATGAGGCTATGATCTAGGCCCAGCCTTGAGCTTTTCTCCTATCAAGTAAGTCACCAGACCAAGAATTAAAGCCAGAACCTAATAATAAATAACCTTAAATTAACTACAACATAGAAAACTGGACAGGAGGCAATACCTCTAGTTGATCTTGAGTAGACAAACGCAACTATTTCTGGTTAAGGATTTATTTTCTGAGCGTGAACAAACAGATAAAATAACCACTTTTTTATGGAGATTTCCCACACTGCTAGCATTGCGTTAATAAACATCACAGAAATCAAGGAAAAGTTGTTCTGAGTGGGGAGTGGGGAGTGGACAAATAATAAACTTTGAACAAATGATAGCATATCATTTTGAGTGTTTAAAGTGACCATATGACTTTAGAGCACAAAATCTTCCTTTTTAAGGCGATTAAAAACAAAAGCAGTTGTCTGTGTGAACAAATGCTGTCTTCTTTTTTTGTATGTGGAAAAGGAAGAACACACATAGACATGCACACAAATCTTTCAAGCAATCATTGAGCTTACTCTTCAGGGCATTCTGGATCTGCATTTGCTATTGAACCCATGACTACATCAATGGGTGGCAAAACTTCATGAAGCCCACGTGCCATAACTGTTTTGGCTGTTCCTCGCCTTCCGGATATAGCAATCCCACCAATCTCACGGTCAATAGCCCCAAGCAAAAGAGCAGTTTTGATAGCATCCTATGACACAATTGACATCATTAGATACATGTTAATGAAAGATTTATAAGCCAAACATTACAATTATCAAATGAATTTCCAAATTAAACACAACCAATGCCGCACTGCACACTTAGTTGTCATAATCATATGCGGCGACACACATCCAATGGCATTCTGCTGCAGCTATGGAGAACAATCACTCGCTTAAATCATATAGTATCGAAATTTCAAAAAGCCAAAGTCTCTCAACTTAATGACAAAGTTCCTTCAATAATCTTTCAGCATTAATTCATTCATTTTTATCCATAACAACATAACGAATATAAGCTTACAAGAACCAACCCATTTCAGTATATCCACCGAAAAACAGCAAGCAAACAAAATAATTAAAAACCAATTGACCTTCTACTAGCAAAGGCAAACTTGGTACTAAAAAAGAATAAATCTTTTTTATTACCAAAATTGAAGAGAGAGAGAGAGAGAGAGAGAGATGTATAGTATAGACCTGGCCAACAACAGCAGCTAAAGGGAAGTACTGTCTTCCATAGTAAGATGAGTCCAGCTTCTCAGGGGAAGTATTAGGAGTAGCATCAACAGCAACAGCACCATTGCCAGACTGGAGAGTTACATTTGCAGCAACAACGCGAAAACGACGAGTGTGGGAGAGTCTTTTCTTGGGGTTGAAAGCATAAGAAAAAGAAGAGGGAGGAAAAAGATGAGAGTGTGGTTTGAGTGAAGAAAAAAGAGCAGGAGTAGAAGATTGAAGGGTAGAGAGTGAAGAAGAAGGAGGAGATGTGGGAGAGAATGGCATTGTTTTGTTGTGTTCGACTTGAAAATCACAAGTGTTGTATGCTTTGCCTTTTGGTTTCTTATCTGTTACATGATCTGTTATAGATAGGTTTTGGTCCCTTGCTTTTGATGATCATATTTTATGCTCTACTGCACTCGTTCTCCTTTTTGTGGGGTGTGATGGATGACATGCATTTATTTATGGGAAAATTACCATTATATACGATCACGTTTTTCCTCTTTTATTTGAAAAAAATTATATTTTATATACTAATATTAAAATAATTTAACTAAATATATATGACATTGCTGTTTCATTCTAGCATTAGACATATATTACTATAAATTATTTTAGTGAAATTATTATTTTGCTTTAAGTAAAAAAAAAAACGGTAGCCTTGCTTACTGGGGTGCTTTGTTCTCTTCCACTAATTCATTAGTTATTAATAAATTGTTCGGGGGTGTTTAAGTATTTTTAAATTTTTCACAGTAAAATTATACTTTTACCCTTAAAATCAACAAAAGTTTGTTAAAATAGATTTTTTTTATTTTTCATAAACTTTTAAACAATAAAATAATTTTTTACACTGGTAATCAAAAATATATTGGGCTATTGCACAAGAGTTTTTTTGGTTTTTCATTCATGTACAATTAAAATATATATTTGACCTTAAAAAAGATATAAAAAAATAAGGTTTCTATTCGAGATTATTTTTGTATTTTCACACGGGTTTTTTAGAGTAATTATCATGGTCATGGAGATATTTTGGTATTTTCATGTTAACCTTTTAATATTTTTAATCGAAAAAAGTATTGGCGCGTGTTAAATAAATACCAACGAATTGATGACATTTGCGCCATTTAGACGGCCTGCTCGACGTCACTCGGTGGCCAAACATGACCTTTCATTGTTTTTTTGGATGTGACATCATGTTCTTTTTTACATGGTATGGAGTGTGATGGTGTATCATGAACGAATAGTCATTGATGGTTTTCTTTTTCTTTTTCTTTTTCTCTCTTTCCTATCAAATAAAGTACATGGTTGTTCTCTTTGTTTTTTATTTTTTAATTTCAGTCTTTATTTTTTTGATTTCTTATTTTGTTCTTATTCTTTTTATAGAAGTTTTGTGTGTTTTTTTTTCAATTTAGTCATTGAATTACAATTTCTTATATGTTTTTTTTTTCATTTTGGTGCCTATTCTTTTAATTTTTATTTTCTTTATTGGCCATTATGTTAAGGGTTTTTGGCTTTCAATTTTGTCATTTAATCAAAGTTTTTGTTGTTCTGTTTTTTTAAATTTGACTCTCATTTTATTTATTTATTTATTCTTTTGTTAAAGCTATTTTTCAATTAAATTTAACCTTCTAATTGAAAATTTATGTTTGCACTAATTATTTTTTCTTTCCACCCTCATTTTTTTATTTTTATGTGTGATTGAATTTTTTTTTTCAAATTTCATCTTTCGATATTTAATTTGTTAAGAATTCAGCTTCGTGCAATTTTATTGTTTTACATTAGTTTTTTTTTTTTTTACATATTAATTTTGTGATTATCTTTAATTTTTTTATATTGGTTTATCTTGGTCTCATAACAAAGATCACGGGTTTTGCATGTCTTTTTCTAATATAAATTTTTTTAAAATTATTTTGTTTGTGTTTGATTTTTCAAGATATTATTCTAATATAAGTTCAGCCTTGCGTAATATTTGTTTAGGGTATGGGTTTATTCAATCAATTTTATTTGTGTTTATCTTTTAGATCACAGTTTTTTTTGTGGTTTATCTTTTATTAATTTAAATAAACATGTTCAGTAAACACAATTGGATAAATATCTTATTTTGTATGATTGAATATTTTGATCTACATTCATCTCTTAATTTCTTTAATTTCTCTTTTGGTTATTATTAACGATTGTTTTTCGTTTATTTACATAGATTATTATCAATTTATTTAATTAAATACTTGCATAGACTTTTCGATATATACTTTGAATTTTTTTATGTAAAAAAACATATCAAAATACCTTGCATACCTGGTATTTTTTAGAAAGAAAATTTTACAATCCACAACAAAACGTGACTTAAATAGCTAGTTGATAATATTTTACGCTATGAGTTAGTAAAAAGTGAAATCAATAATGAAAAAGTTTTTTTTTAAATGAAAAGGTTTTGACATATCACTAATTTATCATTATAATTGATTTAATATTTTAAAAACTCTTACAAGTAAAATATTACATGCTTGCTATTAACTTTTTCAGAGAGCTATTGGTTTCTCGATTCTTTTGTTTCCAGAGAGAAAAATTGGCTAAAATATCCCTTCAAGTTAAAAAGTGTAGGTTGCAAGTTATGTGGATAGACAGAATGATGGTGCATACACACGTACAAACAGATTTGTATCTATTATTTTGAGTTAATAAAATGTTAGGATTGGTTCCTATAATAACTCGTGTCTATACATGTTACATCATTTTTACTTCTATATTACACTTGTCTTGTAACCGTAGAGAGTGGAGAAATCTCTTAGATAGGAGTGTTTCAACTTGGTTGCCTAAAGAGGGAGCCAACAAGAGAGAACTTAATCAATCATAGATAAAAAGGCAAAGAGATTGACACAAGGAGAATAGAGAAATAGAAGGGAGGAATTCTCATCTTTTTCTTTTCTTTTCTTTATACATATATATATGGACAGAATGTGATTCTCTCTACTCGCATCTTTCTCTCTTAATGTCACCTTGCTGAAAATGGTCAACAACCTAAGGACTATGTAAGGCCAGAAAGAACCGTTCAATTCCGCTGCGTGACATGCTTAAAAAAGTTAGAATTCTCCTACAATTTTGCTCCACTCGTAGTACGTATCTAAATGAAATTAACGACAAGCAACACACACACACAGAGCTATGCATACACATTAGCATTCTACCATATCTAATGCGTTCCATATAAATAGGTGTGCATATCCACGTAAATACATGCAAGTTTGTGTTCGTCAGTTTCATACGAAATCAATTCTACTAGTTGATACGAATTCAAGGTGGTTGAAATAAACATGCACATATGAATTCCATTTGATTATATTGATGTTAGTTATATTTACACGAGTTTACATAGTTAACAGCTACTTTTCAATAGAAAATCAATCTGAAAAAAATGAAGTTATAAATCCAAATACAGAACTGCTACCACAACTCACTTAGTTATAGAATAATGTGATAATCTTCATAAACCCTCACGAAACCTGTTGCTACCAATTCCATGCCTCAAGCTCTCCCAATTAACCTAATCCTACTTGCTAGCTATCGGGAAAGAAAATTATATATATAAAAGGAGCGGAAAATGCCATCAGACCTGGTAAAAGATGCTCCTACACATGCTTCCCAAGCACGAACTGAGTAAATTCCATCCTTTGGGACAGCAATGACATGGAGCAATCTTCATAGAGATTGAAAGCTGTTCGAGAAACTACCTCCTCCAATAAACTCGTTTTTAGTTTTCAAAGAATCTTCTCAGTGTATTTTATAAGCTTCTGCCATGAATGTCAAGAACATTAGAAGATTTACAGTTAACTCTGAACTTGAAAATAACTCTAGGCTCTACCATTCCTGTCTCACCAGTTAAATGACATACAGTGGACCTAATCTACAATTGTTTCACTCTCATCTTACAATTCATTTGATGCCATGAATGATTGTGGTTGCATCTTGATGCTTTCTGTAAAGGATCCATCAATTGGTGATTTCAGGGAGGGTGTTGTTAAGCTATCCTCTGCACCATCTGGTCCTAATGCAGCCAATCCAGTTTCTATAAAATCCACACCGACCTTGCAGGAAGAGAGCTGTGCGGCATCATCTGAAGTTACAATAGCATCATCTCCTGATTTAATTGTGTTCTCTTCGACCATATGACTTTCATTACGTGATGTTAGTAAATCTGGTTTCAAATTCTCGTACAAAGTTTGAATTGCATCAGTATTCTCAATCACATTTGCAAGTGCATGCCCATTTTCTGCTTCCAACTTAGGCTCGGACACAAAACTCTGATTTGAATCCAGAGCAGTACCTAATTGCCCCTCTACATGAACAGACTCAGACACAAGAAGTGAACCTGGATGATCCTCCTCTTGATGAAGGATACCATCAGTCTCTTCCTTGGGTAATTCAGTCCCGACATCATTTTGTACCTCAGCTATTTCAACCTCACGGCTTGTGGTTGCTGCATGCGGGCAGATAGGAGGAGTCTTCTTAAGGCACACATGGCACCTAAAACCAATGAGCTTATTTATGTTCTCCGCATCAAGTCCAAATGCATCTCCATGAAACCATTCTGCATAAAGCATGTTAGAGTGAAAACATTGCTATGAAAAACAAAAACAAAAGGGGGGGGGGGGGGGGGGGACCTAATGTATCAACAGATAATATATTTTTCATTAGTTTCCAATAATTCAATTTAGCTAAATGGAAAAGGACATAAAGAATAATAACAAAGTTACCTCCACAAATCTCACAAGAAATATAATTTGAAATAGATGTATATCCTGCTTCACAGCAAAGATGGCATTTGGGTTGATCATCAATGGCACTCTCTGATGGGGCAATAAGGCTTTTCTCCCTAAAATGTGTCACCCGTTCATCATCTGAATTTCTAGACAACAGAAGACCATTGCGCCAGTAACTGTGACAAGTATCTGTTCTCTTCTTATGCAACAAAGTACCTCTCTTTGGTTTCTTATTTGCCCCCTTTTTGGATTTGGATGGTCTTCCTCTCTTGCGTCCTACAACCTTCTTGATTTGCAATGCTTTCTGTTTAGCTTTCCTAGCTGAACAACGTAGTGGTACAACAGTAACCTTCTTGTTCCGTGATTGTAGTGGTTGTGAACCCCTCAATGCTTTTTTACCGTTCTTCAGTCGCACCGAATTTCTAACTACAGTGACCTTTTTTGATTTTTGCTCCAGGACTTTTGTGTTCTTGATGCTATTTCTTCTTCTTTTAGTGTCAGTCTTCACTGTTTTTGCACTTGTCTTCACATTTTTCCCATAGTGACATCGGTGGCATGTATATATACATTTGGCTATGATGGCACCAGCAGATTTCCTCACATGCCTTTTGTGGAAAAATCCTGAAAAATTGTATCATATTTGTAAGATACAAAACTTAAATGGAAAAGGAGAATGAGTGCCAAATGTCAGATTTAATCCTGTGATTACTGTGGCATTTATAAGGAAGAACTGCTTACCCTTGCAATTCTGACAGCAGACAGCTTCCCTGGTTAAATATCATAAGAAAGGAAATTAATATTTGCAATGAAACAAATATTAAAAGGAACAAAAGCGACCAACACAAATGACTTTAAACAAAAAGGTGCATATAATAAGTAACCATGCTGTCAAATTTTAACAGTGTACGGTAAATGAAAAAAAATCCAACATTTTAAAATTAAATTACCTGATTGGAACATCTTTGTTACAATGCCCGCACTGATGGTACTCAGATCTTTCTGCTCTTGCAAAAAGATAAGAAAACCCTCTTTGCTTCAAGGGCTTCTTCACTAACACACTAGCCTCAGAAAGTTTCCCAGAATTCATCATACTAGATCTGCGAGCAATTTTTCTCTCTTCAAAACTTTTCAAGAGATAAAAGGGAACATAAGATTCATTTAGCCAATACTTCTTCCTTTCACTGGAGGATTCTTCAATCATAGACCCATTTTTTAAAACAATTTCAGGAATACTTCTCCTCTTGCCAAAATCAAGAAGATACTTTGTCCCTTCTTCTTCTACACACTTCCTGCGAATAATTACCTTCTTGAACAACCTGAACGATTTTCTAAGCTCCTTGTCCAACATAGACAAAGGATGAGTGTTCTGAATTTCATCCCACCTAATGTTTGAATCAAACTCTCTAACCTGGAAAGGTCATACAATTAAAATAAATAGATGGAACCAGCAGAAAGGAAGCTGAAAACAGACATTGTAATCATACCGCTGACATTTGCAATTAGATGCACTACCCACATAGATGAGGTTGAGAAAACAAACCATGAAGGTGATTACCATGATCAAGAAAAATTGAAAGGGAAAAGAAAAATGAGTACCGTACCTGCAAAGCAAGCTGTTCTACGGTCACTGATGACTCAACAGCAGCTCGCCAGGTAACATGTTTGCTTCTCTTTGCAAAATCTGAATTCTCAGGGTATAATATGCCCGCTATCTTCATGCAACCAGCTGCAGAATTTCAAAGTTTAAACATATTCAGAATAATACTCGGTTGACTGAAAAGCAAAAACTACACCCCAAAGGAAAAGGAAGAAAGAGAAGAAGAATTGCAGACCTTGTCTGGCAGCCTTGGATGTCAAGGAGCAAGGTAAAACCTTCCAACTGAAC
Organism: Populus davidiana; assembly: GCA_030145905.1. NCBI lineage: Eukaryota > Viridiplantae > Streptophyta > Magnoliopsida > Malpighiales > Salicaceae > Populus > Populus davidiana. Next base: position 9,666,146 of record CM057797.1, read on the forward strand.
AGCCGTCGAGAAAGCCTACCACCTCTCCACCAAAACATACCCAATCCGCTGGCAGGATTTGCACAAGGATTTGACTCACATTCTGTGGACCTAACCCTTTTCCTGCCAATCCCATTCTTTAATGATGCACGTGAGGAAGCAGTCACAATATGAGAAGATGATCCCATCGTGACACCAGAGTCCACATGTTTCACCCAGTCTGCTGAAAGTGCAAGACGCCGCACATTTGCCTCTAACTGCACAATTAGCCATATGACTATGAATTTAAGCCAATGCATCAAAGAATAACTGTGGTAAAGATTGTTACAGCTTGGACCAACTTGGTCTGTTCTGGACCAAGGAGTCAAGGACTACCACCCCGACTTGTTATGCTAAGAATGAGACAGGATAAATTCAATAAACAAATATAAGAAATCCTGGTTCGAAGACAACATTGGCTGTCCTAAATCAACTTATTGCTGAAACCCAGATTAAGGAAAGATAGAAGTTTGAATAACATTTTAAAATCAAGTGAGCAGGGTAAAAAAGCTTTCAAACAAGATAGGCTCTGCATGTCAGTTTGAACCTTGAAATGGATTCAACCTTGAATAAAAGAAATCTTGAAGAAATGAAATGCAATATCAATTCTGCTCAGTGCTGGCCATCAAGGTAAAAGAGAAGTCCTTACTTTGAGCAGTAAATGTTTAACTGTAGCAATATCAGATGCCTTAAGAATGCTTTTACGCCAAAGCTTGGTATAATGTGGATTCAGCCATGGACCCAGTAGCAGCCCCTGAAGCCGATCTTCAATCAAGAGAATATGACATATTAAATCCACAAGATAGCCTTTCCTGTTTCTTTTGGTTTTGAGACTGATCACCTCACTTTCAGACCCTTCCTGAACAGGACCCAGACTCATATTAAACAAGCAATCTGGCTCATTGGTGGTAGCTCTGCAAGAGAAGCACCATCCACATTTTTCTTTCTGGACTTCAGCATTTAGACTAGGAATACTTGACCAACGGAACCTGTTGGAATTCTTTAAAATGACCTTCATCTGAGCTAAAGCCATTTCCTCGTCTGATTTTATGGAGTTTTCAGTGGTCTTGTCTGATGATTTAGACAATAGAACTTCCGCAATTGAAGCAGATGTATAACCAAAACTGTAATAGTTCATGTACTCAGTTCTGGGCTGCACCTGTAATGTGACCTCATCTGTTGCCTTTACAGCAGATGAAGGACATCTGGTGGGAGGAGAACATCGATTCTTTTCTTGTTTAACATCCAAAATGTTGGAAGTCATAGAAAAGTCTCCCACGAGAGGGGACTTTTCTGGAACCTCAGTTTCATTTGAGAAGCCAGCAGATCTGTTAGAACAGTCAGGCCCTTTCTGAAAGTTCTGGTTCCCCAAATTGATTTGGGTGGTTTCAGCTGATCCTTCAGAACTCATGCATGTCGGGCTCACAACAGACTTTGAAAACTCAAAATCAAGATGACCACAACATCTATTAGCAAACTTTTCCAGGTTTTGTCCATCAGCAGTCTCAATTTTAGTTGCACATGTTTCTAAAGATGCCGAGGTACATGCAGGTATGCTCATGTCTAAGCTTGTTGCATGCTTTACTGAACTCAAATGGCTTGCTCCATACAAAGTAACAGGAATATCCCAGTGCTTGTGGATAGCCTCCAAAATGCTACCATAAATCATCTCTGAAGACTTTAGCACTTCAATAACAGCACTAAGATCATCCCTTTGGTAATAATTGAATGAGAGTTCGAGGTCACATGCATCTGACCTGCAAGGTCAACAATACATGAAAAAAAATGCATTTGCTGAAGCAAGCTCACATGCAGATGGATCATAAAATAACTGTAGTTCAAATACTGTGACCACGCAAGTTTAATATTAAAGGGATATCATCACAATCACAAACTTGTCTCCCTAGGTTAAGGAAGGAAACTATACCAAATCAGTAGTGTAAAGTTATTGTTAATGGCATGCTAGACAATGCCATCGACTAGTGAAAAGAAATCTTAAGGCTACTACCAATTAATTAGTCATATAAATTTGTTGCCTTGAGATATTGATCATCTTAAATTTTTAAACCAATATAAGAATATACAAACTTCAACACTTCTTCAAATATTACAGTTTCAGAAAACTACCAACTAAACGGACCTTCATTACATTGTTTTGTTAAATACTTTGGAGCCTGTATTCTACATGCCAGCTACTCAAACAATAAAGATAGCAAAAATAGCAACACAAATGATCACAGATGACCAATCCATGATCAATAGGAAAAACTTACACCAACAAGTAACCACAGCTGCTAAAATATAGCCGGTTGTAAGGATCAACTCCCAATAGCTCTGCTCCACGAATCAACTTTCGAGATTTCATCCACGGTTTCTGCTTGTCAATTGCACACTCAGGACAATACCAGTCACCCTCTGGCAAAGAGTTATTGGCAACACCTACACACTTTGCATGATATGCAGCAGGACAACCATCACAGCATATTAAATTCCCATCCATCTTACAAAGGCAGCATTCATCACTATTCCAGTCATCATCAGCATCCTCCGTTAGGCATGAGTTACCCGAGACATCCATCGCAATCTTCCTTTTCTTGCAAGCCCCAAGACTCATATTTCGATCAAAATCCATGTCAGGTTCAGCTCCTGAAGATCTCCTATTAAGCTCCGACCTAATGGCCTCCACCTCAATCATGTCATCACAAAGACACTGTAGCATCTCCAACTTCACAGATACAGGTTGTTTGTGGTAGTCACTTCTGAACAGATTCAATCTACTAAGATCAAATCCAGGTTTCAACCCTGAACCATGGATCAGGAGGTACTCAACCATGAAAACAGGCCATGTAATCAAGTCCAACAAGCCCCAATCAAGGCTCCTACATTGATAATCAATTTATACAATAAATACTAATAAACCCAAGTTTCAAATGAAAACCAAATCAACTTCAACAAAAATAAAAGGTAGGATGAAACAAAAAGAATACCTCAGGCAATTAGAAGCAGATTCAGAACCTTCATTTGAAAGGTGCTCCAAATGCTTTCTTAGAGTTTCCAAAATTGATACATGAATAAAATCAAATAAAGAACTTGGAGAGTTACCCTTCAGTGCTGTCACAAATTCCTCCAACCCAAATGGACTTAAGAACAACAATGTGCTAAATGACCTCAAACAGGCATAAACTGAGAATAGGTCAAGTACTGGAATTCCACTCAAATTTAAATTTTGTGAAGAAGGAGGTAATTGCAACTTTGGAGGAAGAACCACAGGCTCTTCAGGCCATTCATGATGTGATTTAACAGGTTTTTCCTCCGTCAATGCACTAACTACAGGAGACATTGATAAATCTTTTAGCATGTTGTTTTTAGCTGACCCTCTACGAGCACTTCTTCTCAAGACTGTTGTTTCTTCCATAGAATTCCCATTATCCAAAAAATTTCTCCTATTTCTAGCACTAGCACTAGCACTGACCTCTCTATATGAACTTCCAATATCACCAAGGTTCCCATCAACTCTGACCGTACAGTCTTCCCTAACAACATTAGCATCTAAGAGAATTATTTTTTCTGGAATCGAATTCAAATTATCTGCAAGTTTTCTCCTCCTCCCACGCCTCTGACTACCACCCCCCACCATACAATCATCCCCAACAGCATTAGCATCTGAGAGAACAGTCACATCTGGAGTAGAATTCAAATTATCTGCAAGCTTTCTCCTCCTCCCGCGCCTCCGACTACCACTCCCCACCATAGAATCATCCCCAACAGCATTAGCATCTGAGAGAACAGTCACTTCTGGAGTAGAATTCAAATTATCAGGAAGCTTTCTCCTCCTCCGCCCCCTCCTCCGACTCCCGCTCTCCTCTTTATACACACTCGCTGAATCAATCACCTCTGGAAAATCCTCCTTGACATCCTTAACATCCACCACTCCAACAGAATCAAAAGCCCTAAAATCTTCACAGGAAACAATATTCACCTCCTCGATTTTCTCAACCAACCCCGAACACGAATCATTAGAGACATGAACTCCTTGCAATTTCCCATTACGAATGGCACTTTCGATATGACTTTTCTCAACCTCCTCCATCCTTTGAATCTCAAAATTTGTAGTCTCTTCCATCTGCCCTTCAAAACCAACATCCATCTCATCCTTAATTTCCTCATCAATCCCCAAATTCAAATCAAACCCACATTCCCTCTTTTGGGTCTCTACAACTTTACACTCCAAATCAACCTCCTTAAAATTCTCATCCACATCACCACTCACATCCAAATTCAAGTCAATACACCTTCTCTTCTTCCCTTCAAAATCAACGCTTAAATTGTTATTATTGTTACTATTATTGTTATGATTATAATTAGGATTGGGATTGGGATTACCCTCCTCTTCCTCCTCATTTAAATCAAAATTGAACCCGGCATTTAAATCAAAAACCCCCTCTCTCAAATCCTCCACAGCCCCGCTTCCTTTCTCCAGGGTTTCATTCAAATCAACATTAATATCAACATTTCCCCTCAAATCCCCGACAAACCCATCATTCAAATCAACATTTCTATTCATATCCAAATACCCGTTAGCCTCAACAACCCCAGAATTACCTGACTCTCCGCTCTCAGGCTTCTTAGGCTCAGCACGCCGACGCTTCTTGAGCTTCCGTCCCAAACGAGGCTTGGGGCCAACAGGCCCGGCAGCAGAAACACCGGCGGCTTCTTTCTCCTCTTCTAACAGAGAAGCAACTTTAGAGAAATCAAGCTCTTCGAAATCACCGTCCTCGTATTTGATCTCGAAGAATCCAGACGACTCGTCGTAGGATTTGACATATCCTTTGAAGACACCAAACCCATTCAACTTCTTATTAACTGATTTACCTACAAACTCCATAATCTTTTTTCTCCTACTTCGATCTCTGTTCGGGAAAAAAACATTGAGGAGTTCGAATTTGGAGAGAATGAGAAATGCTGGGTTTTGGCTATTACTTTTGTTGGGGCTTTCTCTCTTTAAAAAAACATGAGCTTGGATGCTTCTTTCTTTTTCTTTTTTTTAAGAGAGTTGGAGAGAAAGAGGGCGGTTTGCTTTGATTTTCTCTCTCTAAAAGGTGGTTCAAACGTGCACAGAGAGAGAGAGAGAGAGAAGCAGTGACTTTTCTTCTCTCGTTGGAGAAAGGGGTGTTTAGTGGGTAGTTTAGACACACAAAAAAAAAAAAAAATATATATATATATATATATATCTTATAACTACCTAGGACTTTATTACATAAAAAGAAATAAATCCAAAACAATCAAAATGTTAATTCTTAAGTGTTTGTTCACAAGTAAAATAAGATTGATTTGTAACTGTTATGTATAGAAAGAAAAAAACCAATGAACTAGCATTATTCTCTAAGATTAAAAAAAAAAACCAAAATCTTAAAAATCGTAAATAAATGATATATTAGGTAATTAGATACATGTAATGATTTATTTAGATTACGTTCAAAATATGAATCTTTAGATGATGCTCGTGTACCATTTTATTTCAAACCATAGTTTATTTAGATTACGTTCAGAATATGAATATATTTTTCTTAAAAAATATCAAGTTACTAATAATTTTTTAGTATTTTTTTAATATAAAAAATTTAAAATAAAACTTTTTTAATATATTTTTAAATAAAAAATTCTTTTAAAAACCTACAGCATAAAATCTTAGACATTCAATGTAACATTTGGGAATCAATTCTAAAATATAATTAAAGAAATTCTTGAATTGAAGCACCTTATCACTCAAATCCAAGCCTGCTATAATCAAGGACAGGAGGGAGTTGTTGATTTTGTTAAGAGGCTGGAAAGCATGCATTGCATGTTTTGAGTGTGCTTGAGAGTTAATTATCGTTATTTTTTAAATAATTTTTTATTTAAAAAAATATTAAAATAAATTTTTTATTTTTAAAAGATTGTTTTTAATATAAGTGTATAAAAATAATCACGAAATATAAAAAATATTAATTTAAAATTAAAAAAATAAAAATATTTTAAAAACATAAAAATAAACCAGGATTAAATATTCCAACCAGTTCGAGTCTTCTATGTGAAGTGACGGAGTTGAAAGGGCAGCCACCTGTCTTCACCCAATATTTCAGAATATGAAAGGGAAGAACTTGGAGGATTAGGAGTGGATGGATAGCCGCCTTCAACTTCCGCTTCACATTGACTGTCACGATTTTGTAAGATAGTGGTCAACTTCGGTATTCTACTCCATCAATCACGAAAAATAAAAAAAAAGAACACGAAAATCTTGGGATTTCATGTGGTGACAAGCGATGCTTCGTTCAGAGTACATGCAGCTTTTAATGCTTCTATTCCATTTAAAAAAAAAAGAATTAATTGAAACTGTATTAAATTATTTATTTATTTATATATAATAAAAACAATTTGCCGCGTCAAACAAGCACTAGGTTAGACTCGGGTGATATAAAATATTGTTGTGTTTGTTTAGTGTTGCTTTGTATTTCATCTACTTGTCTACAAATAAATTTGATCTTGAAAGCAAATAACATGCTTTGAAATCGAATCAAGGGAGTGGCAAATATTCTTTTCTTGCTACCCTTTCCCTTTGAGGGAAGCTACCGGTTGAGCTGTAGAAACCAAACCAATTCTGTTTATTTTCCATCCTCAGAATTATCAACGCTCTCACTCATGAGTATCTCATTTTTGTGCCCCCACGAAGATTGTGAGTCCTTGCCACGCTTTAAATACAGCTTGCATGCCATGAGCAAACCCTGTTTTGATAGGTGATGAATTTAAACTGTATTGTTTAGCTGAGATTGCGAGTTTACTATTGACCAACCAAACACTTCAAGGCTATTTAGAAATATAATTATGATTATTTTTCAAAGTATTGTTATCCACTTAGAAATATCTTAAAATGATATTTTTCATTTTATTTTTAACATTAGAATATCTAAAAACATAAAAAAATATATATTTTTTTAAAAAAATACTTTTAAAACAGAAAAATAAATAGGATTTTCATGTGAATCTTTCTTCCCCATCTTCCTTCTCCTCAAGCACAACTCCCTTGCGATTTCGAGAGGCACCACCTTCACATTTGATCTCAACTACAAGTCTACAATCCTTGAATCAAGTGCACAACTGAAGCGAAAGTCTGAGGCTGTTCTCAATGAGCTTCAAAGAGAGTCTGCTCACTAGGACGCGAAAACCACTGCTCGGTCTATGCAACGAGCTTTTGACCTGAGTTCGATCGAACATCGATCGCGTATATAGCCACCATGGACACCCAACCACACGCATTGAGAGGCCAATTCTTTTCATGGAGGATCTTGTTGTGCTTCGACTATAGCATGCGTACAGGCACAACCCTCCTATACTTTCCCAAATGATGTTATAATATCGTGACCTTATATCGTACATCTCAAGACCAGACAGCGTGATCGATTGTTTCGCATCATTTGACAACTCATCATGCTTTCATTCATTTACAATGCACTTCAGGAAAAGAAAAAAAGAGAGATAAAACCAAGGTTTATGCTTTCTGATACTACAACATAACATGGGACACGTTAGACAGGTCCCAAAAACTTATTGTCACGTCAACTGATGATAAAATGGTCCATGATGAATCTTTTAATGAGGAGACACCAATAACATATCTACAAGCACAAAAACTGGCCTAAATCACGACCCGGTTAACAGCAATAAAATGCGTGCAATAATGGCGAAGATGAGGCAGACAGAAAAGCATCAGCAAAAAGTGGGCATTTATTTGTCTACCGTTTCAACAGAGTAACAATGACCATGCCTAAAATTAACACCTACCTGGTGATTGCTGAGCAAAAGGACAACATGAGATTATGAACTACCGATTGAACTGATTAATGATCAAAACCAAAAGCAAGACAGCTGTTACCCGGGGAGGTAGCATTTATCGTAAGAACGAGCTCAATGCAACTGTGTCAAAGCTGTACCAAAAACACCATTGAAGAAAACAAACAATATCAAAGATGTTACATGGTTAATATACAGAATACTCATAACCTAGGTTCCCAGATATGCGGCTTTGGTTAGCTTCTCCCTAATCTAACAGACCCGCAGGTGGGACCCGGGAAAAAAAACATAGTTAAAACAACTTAGCTTGCCCTGGATATGGAGGCTAAACTCAATTTTCTTTCAATAGCCTTAGTCATGAACACTAATCAATTTTGGACGCAGGATAAAATTTTGAGATAAATTTTAGCCAGATGACACATCATTGATTGGCCGACTTAAACCAGAATAAACTGCTTTCTTGAAAAGAGGATGCACATTTTCTGTGAATACATCTGCATCTAGCTTCTCGATGTGAGCCCATATCTGCAAACAAAGTAGTGCGTCGACATCAGAAACATAGACATCCATTGCGTTCTTTATCATCTTTAACGATACATTTAAACTGAAAAAATATGAATGACAGTTATGGCCATCATGAATTCATAATATGCACATAAAGAGCAGTGGCTAGTGCACCCAAACAATGAAATAGTATGAGATAGAGAAGTTTCATAGAAATACTTCGCTGGTATCAAACATGCTGTATGTAACATCAGTAATAGATATCAATGTCCCCAGGCTTCAATTGCCAAGAAGATCCAAATTTTCAGAAGTTAAATAGTTTATGGCAATGCTTCACAACAGGAAGTGCAGATGAAAAAGAAGGGATGGAACATCAATGAATCAAGTAAAGTGTAGAGTGCAAAACAAAGATATATCTCTGTTCGACTTTTATAATGCTGTGACCACATCCAGCTATATTGCTTGTCCATATCACGTTCCCTCTGTGGGTGTGTGTGTGTTTTCCTTTTCATTTTATGGAGATACTGATCTGCATTTCTAAAAGAAAGTAGAGACTGCCTTGGCTACCATCTAATGATCTACCAAGTGCCAATTTCTAAAATAAGTTTAGGCAAATAAGCCCTAAGCTCCTCTGCAGACCATTTGGCAGTGCTCTATCACAGACTGCTGCTGCATCAGTTGTCATGACATTCTCTTAGTAGGACTGAACAAAAGACAAATCATTCCAGTTGAGGACCCATTGCAGCGAAAAGAACAGCTTTTGATGAGCTAGATTTCTTACATCAGGGTAAACAAATTTAAATATAAAAAAGCACAGGATCTCTAAAACTAAGACCGGCATCAACGAGTTTGTCAAATTGAATACAAAATGTATGCTGCTTAGGCCAAAGGGGCATGGCTAAATTCTGAGTTGTTTCCCACCCATTACAGTAAAAATGTTCTGCAACAGCTGTACAAGATCTATCAAAGCGGGGAAAGAGAGAATATCTGAACATAAAACTCAGACAAATGCCAAAAAACTACGAAGTCGGAAAAAGAATAGAAGCTCATTACACCAAATTTACCTCAGAAGCATACTGCCTTGCAAAGGCCTTGACATAGCCGAGAGTTGATAAACACCATTGCTCTTTCTCTCCCACATTATAGATGTTGCTTTCCTTTCCTCCATTCGACTGACTGCCATAGTTGAGGGAAACAAAATAGCTCTTGAAATGAAAAGTAAATGCAGAGAAAAAAAAAAAAGCAAAGAGAAGAAAAGGGGAGGAGAAGAAAAAAGGCAAGAGGGGGAAGTAACCTTTTGTTGGGTCTCCCGCTCTCATTATCCACTTCCATTACTGATGATTCATCGAGATCAACGGTCATTTCATCTGCTTGAATTGACTTTAATTCCGGCAATGTTCGAGCTCTAGATGGATCAGGTAGACGTTCCATCAACACATTTGAGAAGTTTTTGTACAAAGAGAGGAACAATGCCTGCACATGCAAATCATTGTTAGAAAAGAGAGCTTCCTATATTTTCTTTTTCCATACAAAAACTTTAACCAAGATTCCATTCCGAGGTGACAAGCCATGCTCAGGAAACCAAACTAGTTTGGCATAAATGAATCAGATAGTTTATGCAACATAAGAAAACTAAATAGAATTAAAAGCAGCCAAACAGAGGAAAATTACAGCTAATCTCACGCTGATTACCTCATTTTCATCAAGGGCGCGAGCAAGAAGAGCCTCCTTGGCCTCCAAAGACTCATGCACAGACACTTCTTCTTCTTTTGCCTTTTCAGCATTTGCTTTCAAGCGCTTCAACTTCGCAGGGTTATCACCAAGAACAGGCTCACCATCCACAAGAGAGAGCTTTGACTCAGCAGCATCTAACTCTGTTTTTGCCTTTGTCGCTGCTTCTTCAGCTGATACAACACTCTTCTTAAGAGATGATATCTCGTTTCTTAGATCAGATATACGGTTATAAGTCTTGCTGATAGCATTTCTAAGAACCTGTGAATGAACAGTTGGGGATTAAAAAGGAGAAAAATCTAAAGAGATTGTTAATAAAAACACATGAAATCTTCTCAGTTCCAAAAATATTTAGCTAGAAAAAGCAAATCCAGAAGTGGGGAAAATGTTCTACTTAGAAAAGGAAAGAGCAGGGAAATGATAATGAAGCGCGGTGAAATCTTATATATGTCTGTTGAATTCCCACCATGAAACCTCAGAGATAAAAAGATCTTAAAGGAAATGAAAGAATTACTAAAGGACTACAAGAAGCAGAGTTTTGGTCACCCTTAAGCTTATCAATGAAAACATAACAAAGCTGAACGACAAGTGTGATTCTATCATAAAAATAAAGAGTACACAAACATGTGAACACAAGCAGCGAGAGCTAGTTTTCAGTGACAAATAAAAATAGCCAAAAAATAATTTTCACTTTGAATATAAGATACAGGCTTTCCCTAGGGAAACATTAACAGCCATACAGCTTCAAAAGAATACCAAGACAGTTTGCAGATTTATGAATATGCAGATGCCTTCAACTTTCAAGAGCTCTTGAAATGTTGCTTACTTGGAGAGATTTGGAGATCACTTCTCCTTCATCCTTTCCATACAAGGGAGCTTACTTGGAGAGATTATCTTTCCTTTGAAAACCATAAAAAACTTTCCCAAAATGGTTGGCAATGGAAGGGAGGACAATGAGTAAAGGTCCCCTTTTCTCTTCCCCTCCCCTCGCTTTCTCTCGACCAAATAGGTTTGAGATAAAAAGGGCTCACCTTTTTCCTTGTTTTCTACCACTCCTTTACCTCTCCTCCTTCTTCCTCATACCAGAGGGTGAAACCTTACTTAAGGTATAAAGGCAAGTTCTGATACCTCCTTCATGCATTAATATTTCAAGCAGAAAGTATATCTTACAATCACTGGTATAAGTCTTTCATATTTACTTTCCATTTGCCTGAAGAATTCAGTTCTACAGTTTTCAAATTGGCACATCTAGTTTTCTAACGATTCAATGGAAGATCATCCCTTGCTAATTTTAAACTTAAAATCAATCATCACATGGAAGATACAATGGCTCAAAGTTGGTACAGAACATAAATTATGGAGCATCTAAGCAGGAAAAAAAGAAACCAGCAAAAAGAACTGTTAACATACCTCCCATGGACGATCAGATGTATGAAATTGCTCAATGTTTGCGGGAGAAAATACCCATCTCACAATTGCCAAATTAGAAATTAGTCGATAACCCATCATTCTGTCAATTGCTATGGCAGTCATTTGAGCATTGTTCTTCCAATATGAACTAACTTCAGCTATCAGCATGACCTGCTTATCATGATCAGGGCAAATTCGTGCAAATACTTGGCCATATCTCTCCAAAACAGTGATCAAATGAGTGAAACTTTTAGAACCGATATCAAGAAGGGTATGTACAACCACTTTAAGGGCAACGTCCCAAGCATGATTAGGAAATACACTTTCTTCTACCCATGAGATTATTTCTCGAGCAGTTTGCCTTCCCTTCACCTTGTTGTTGAGCTCTGCAGACAGAGCATGCTGCTCAGTTTTTTCTCTACCATCTTCGATGCTGTATATAAAGTTTGGACTACCCTTTGGTGGAAGCAACTCTTCTAAAGCAGGTGCATTCTCAATGCTCTATTCAGACAGAAAATATGAAGGAAAAGTGTTAATCAACAGTAGCATCATGCCAACCAGAGGAAGAAATCTCAACCAGTAAAACTATGAGAAAGGTAACATGGGAACATGAGCGAGAGAGAGATTCAACTTTGTACCATTTATTGTAGGTTTTCCATTTCACCCACATGAAGAACATGATTTGAAGGGGAAAAATTGATGACATCTGTAATGAACCAAGTTTTTTATCCAGAACATCTGTTGGCTTTTCAACAGTATGTCTGATAAGCCAAAAGAAAGTGTAACAGCATAATTGCTTTCTAAATGTTAATGTCTTACTCAGGACATAAGAAAAATGAAACCCTGTCAAAAGTTTAAGGGTAAGGGTAGGAGCACGTCATGATGTGCAAACATTGAAGAGGTGACAGCTTCTAAATGGTTGAAAATTATAGATGCTATAGTCTATACAAAAGATGCAACTGGAACATGTAATTTTAAAATACTAAGAATTTGACAGTAAACAGTCTTGTGCTATAGTCTCAACCATGGCATGCACCTATTGTCCAAATTTTAACCTTTAGAGTGAAATACAAAGACCTTTGGGAAACTTGTGGTAAAAGAATAACAGTCTTGAGAATAGCCTAATACCTGCTTAACTTTGTCCCAGTATGACAGACGGACTTCTCTTTCCAAGACCTCTTGAACAAACACACGCTGTGGGGCCCACTTAGGTAGGTCTAAAACAAAAGCCCACTCTTCCCATGGCCAGATGAATTGAAAGTTTGACCTGTGAAATCAGGACACCATCATAAAACACACTCAAACCGAGAAAAATCCAACTGGCATGGCAGAATTTATCTATGATGCAAGCCATTTCCAGATGCATCTAGGGGATTCAACTATATATTTAAGCAAGGGAAGATATGTAATTTCAGTGCATTTCCTGCAAAGGAGAATTTTCTAGCTATTTGGAAATATATAAAGCATCTTCCAATAGAAAAGGTTTAGATTTCTTATTTAGGTTTCCCTTTCCTGGTCAAAGTAGGAGTATTTATGTTTCTTATTTAGGAGTCCAAGTCTAATTCAGATTAAGAATATTCCAAGCCAATAAATATGCTTCTAGACTTTACGTTGCAGAATTTAGGAATAAAAGTGCAGCCAGTTGGTTTGGTTTCTTGAAAGTGTGATGCTATTAATAAGGAATGATTCCTTAACCCCTAAAGTGCGATGCATAAGTTTTAGCTGAAGATAATGCCTGCCATGTTTTTCTTTTACTTCATATAATATTCAAATCTGTGTTCAATTTTTATGTCCTAATTCTCTAAATCCTACCAGCTTAACCCTAATAACAATCAACTGAAACTTCCACTACATTGTCCTTGCAAGATATCCAAAACGTGATTGAAATATCAAAATCTTAGTCATGTCAAAATAGCTACAAATTACTATTTGAGACTTTCTATAACCAAGGTCTCCCTCTTAATAAGCATTAACTTATATAACGATACAATGCAAATCCAATAAAGAATCAAAAGCTGGCTTTCATTTGAAACCAATATTCCCCTTCCACCCTCCCCGCCCTCCAATAGAGAGTGCAAGAATACCTAACTCTCTTTCGCTAACTTTTCAAAGAGTAGACTTACAGATGGTGTGAAAACCAAAGGATGAGCCTTGTCTGACACTCCGTATCTAAATCAGCTATTTTCTCAAAAAGTGCACGAACTGCACCAGCTACAACTCCAGGGAAGGCTCCAGGAAGAGCCTAACAAGCATAATTCATTGTCAGAAGAATGAAGAATGAAATAAAATTTTACTTTCTATAGAGCTTTCTCATAGAATCAACGTTGCATTCAAATGCAAAAGAAGAAAAAAGTGGAACTTAATAGCAACTGCCTTACCTTACAAAGGTCCATTATCACAAGTGTGTAATATATTGGCTTGAAAGGTGGTAATGGTAGCAAAAGTAACTGTAAGAACAATATAGAGATGGTGTTTCGTGAGAGAATTTAACAAACAAAATCAATGATAACAAACACAGAGGTTCATGTTGTATTAATTAGCCATTGGTAAAAGTAAATTTGACTGCACAACATTATAAGACCCCACAGTTAAACATCAGAACCATTGTTTTCCCTCCTTCCAAAACAGGGAATCTTTATAAAAAAAAATTAAAGCAGGAGAAGCATCCAGTGTTTCAAATTCAGAAAAGTACATCATGATAATAGCACTTCTTATATTTCATTTCAACTTATTTCCAAAGAACAGAATCTAATATGGTCAAATTAATTGGATGGCCAAGTTGGGTAGATTTAGATGTTTGGATTTTGTGGAAATTATTTTAGTTGGTTTCAAATTAGGGAAATGATATAAAGCATGCAGTGGACAACGAAAAGAAGGAAAGGTAAGATTGGGAAATGAACATCTAAACTGGTGAATTCACCCTGTGGCACTCAGCTACTTTGGCATTGATGACTAAAGAGGGCTTTGAGCATCAGAAAACCAATTCTAGACTTCTGGGACTTCATATTCTTAACAATTAGCATTACCAACTAGACAGTATAGTAACCGATCTGCAAACACAGGTGCTTCACAGTTTCATTACACACACAGGACTTGTGACAGGATCGTTGGGATTTCCATGTGACCAAAAGAAGATATAGCATAAAATTGTCAATGAACTTCATTAAAAACACAAACCAGAATTATCTTACCTGAGAGAAAATAGTCTCTGCCATGAGATAGTCGTAACGAAATGGTACAGGCAGGCCAACCATGAACGAAGCACATTCCTTTCGACTAGCTTTGCAAGAACCAAGAAAAAAAAATAACTAACACCGAACATACAAGAGATTCAAATAAAAAATCTGAGACTACTCCAAATACAAGAGATAAGGAGTAAGGAACATGAAGATGACATCAAGCTGATCAACACCAGCACAAATGAAAAAAAAACAAAAGAGAGAGACAGGTGCCCATGTCCTGAAAAATGGTTAAGGGAGAACCCCAGACCCAATTTTACCCCTGGAAAATGAATTGATTACTTTATGACTTCATATAGGCACATGATGCACCAAGGATGTACGCTAACAATCAAGGATAAGAGACCAGAAAAAAATTCTGCAGGAACAAAATTCCATATACAAACATGAAACATCCATGGCATGGTGATAGGCTAGCACATAGCTGGTTAGAGACTTTCATGCTACATATGAACTCATCTACGTAACATCAAAAATCAGATGATATCAATCTCCACAAGTTGAAAGAATTAGTCATTGGATTAGCCATATTTTATTACACCTTTTATTTTGTATAGATATTCAAATGAATCCAATAGATCCAGGAACAGCAGCCTACTCATTATAATATTAACGAAAAGTTTAAAACAGTGAGCAATAAATAATGTAGAAGGATGGGTGGATGGTATTATACAAACCATCCATTGAGGAACAAAAGTACATCCAGCAAGTACTCTTCCACAATGAAGCGATCTATGGGTTGCATATCCTGTTATTCAAATAAAGAAGGAAATGAATGTGAAAATGCAGTTTAAAAAAAAATTACTAAAACAAGGGAAACTAAATGTAGCACAAAATGAAAAATCTAATTTCAAGTGCTTATTTTTGTTGAAATAGCATCAGTCAAACACTTTGGCATAGTACACAATGTAGCTGTGAAGCAGCAAACATATTACAAAGTAAAAAAAGAAAGAAAAACCAAGTTCCAACACTAAACAAACAGTTCACTCTCTTCAGTTACGGAGAGGAACAAAAAAGCCATCCGATTTCCAAAAGTAGATTACAATATTCAGGTTTCAATACTTGCAGTCCCATTGTCATTTTTTTATGTTATAATGGGAAACCTCAGCATACCATGAAATATAGACAGGTTAAAAAAGAAACTCATACTGTTTCCTTCCACTACAATGTCCAAAGACAGGTTTGAAGGAAAAGATCATGTGCAAAGTGAGGTACCAACATAAAGAAGAGTTGTGGTGCTAGAGGGACACGTTCAATTACCATTGGAAGGTCATCTTTATAATTGAATGTCTACAAATGACCTTCTTATGTTTCAAAAGAAATCATTGAGTTATGAAAAAATCATGACAGCTATCTCCTTCCTGCTGTTTGATGTATGCTTCTATATGCATCCTAACATGTACGAGCATCCACAATATGAAAAGTAAAGTACCTCAATTTTACTCGCAGGAAATATATTAAGCCTGCGTATCCTTTGAGGATACTTTAACTCTGCATCATGCTTCTGTTTACCATAAAGTACCCCAGAGACTTCTGAAAGTGGCTCAGGTTGCTCAGGAGTGTTGATGGGCCCGAACTCATGAGACTTCCCAGCAACCAGCTGAGCTTCAAACGAGAGATGAGGTCTGGGTACTAGAAAGTGTAATGTGGCATAAATCAAACACGGAATCATAAGTGAGGAAGAAAAATAAGGGAAAGTAT
Organism: Populus davidiana; assembly: GCA_030145905.1. Classification (NCBI taxonomy): domain Eukaryota; kingdom Viridiplantae; phylum Streptophyta; class Magnoliopsida; order Malpighiales; family Salicaceae; genus Populus; species Populus davidiana. The sequence continues at coordinate 9,682,576 of CM057797.1, forward strand.
TGATACCATATGACTACAGAATTCAAAAAATTGTGTTAAATGCAAGAAAATAACAGAATAATAAAATCTCAAAATTTCACACTACATCAAGAAATAATAATCATAAATGAAATACAGCATTTAAATGTTATCAAGATTTCAAAGAGGCTAATCAGATGGGAACACTGCATACATTAACTTGTGTGAGAACATGAACCCAATAGTTACCTGTTGTGAACAAGGTTCTGTCCACAAGTAAATTTGTAATGAATAAAAAATTCTCATTTATAAGCAAAATTTGTAAGGATTGGGTAAGCTAATTTCATCCTCATGGATTTTTTCTGCAATTCTCAGGAGTTATTAAGCACTCTTTTTTCACATATTCCTCATGGCATAGCAAATGAGTAGAATGCAACCTCAACCTCCCCTGGTTCCAATAAAAAAGAACAAGATTGTTCAATGTTTTCTAGATAAAGGTAAACACTAATATAATTTTATTAGACTAAGATTGTTCAATGTTCTCTAAATTTTCTTCCAAGGAATTCATATTTTCCTTCCTATATTATCCTTTACAGTGTTAAATATTCAACATTATCTTGATCTGACCAACAATAACCTGAGGACAACTATATCATTACTACCACAATGAAATAGATAATACAGTTGATGATATCAAAAAAGACAAATTGCAAGAAAAGTATTGATATGAGAAATAGATGCAAATAATTCTGGGAGCTTACCACTGTCTACTTTCCATCCATTGCTAGATAGTACTTGAATCCGACCCCATAAATCTTCCAAGAAATCCTGAACAAAACATGCAGAATGAATGTTGAGATATAAAAGAAACAAGCACAACTCAGAAAATTAAAAAGATATTGCATTAATACATTGTGGAACATAAACTTTAATTCATAGTTTCAATAAAAACAGGATCTCTAGAAAGGAGCCAAACTTTGCCATAAATTCATTTGTTATTTCTGATTGGTTAAGATGCACCTGTTTGTACTTTTGCATATATGTGATAACAGCATAAAGTAACTACAAAAGAGAATGATACCTTCTCAACAACACCCCTCCCAGATTCATCATCATCCTCAAAAAAAGACAATCCGGTATCAGAATTATGCCTTCTAATGCTCAAATAAGCTTCTATACCAACCATGACGCTCTCAATCTCCTCAGGAACTTGCTGCACAGAGATGTGGTTGTTAGCAATGGGGAAGGAGAGGCAGGTATCACATATAATATTGAGTTCCCTTAACCCAAGACTGAATGGGTATATGCAAAATAAGGCAGGAAAAAAAAAAGATTACAACAGAGTAAAGGGAAATTCATTTTCTCTGTAACTTTAAAAGAAACAGAAATTCGATTAAGAAGAAGAAAAGAGGTACCAAAGACCTGTCAACAAGTCCCTGCTGAACAAAAAAGGTCACTTTGGTATTCTAAAGACCAAATTTTCTTAGAACTTTTATATAATACTGGCTTACATGATTCAGATTCACCAAACATAAGTCTAATTAACGATTTATCTAAGAAGCATAAGTCCGGTTAAAAACATATGAAAGTTTCATGCATTCATTACCACATGCACAAACATCTTCCACGTGATATGCTACAGTTAAATACAGCTTGATGAATCAAATGCTTACATTCAAAACTTTGCATTTTTATTTCATAGCTAACCTAACATAACATAACAGTCTGACATTCTAACTTGTGTCCATTCTGTGTAAGGATCCCAACAACCATAATACTTTTGAACACACCAAGAAGTCAGCATCTTTCAAGCAGTGCCTGATATTCATTTTGAGAAAAATATATGATGACCACGAATACAAGTACTTGGTCTGAGAACTTAATTTGACACAAATCAAATTAACAAAGATGCATGATAAAATAGAATTTATAACTTGAGCTAATTCAGTAAGGATCCCAATAACCATATTAGTTTTGAATACACCAACAAGTAAGCATCTTCCAATGAGCCCTTTATATTCATTTCAACGCAAATAAATAGTTATGGATTCAACTACTTTTTTATGAGAACTTAAGATGATGGAATGTGAAATCTAATTGACACATGCTTGATGAAATAGACTCTATGGCATGAGAGATGCCTAAGCTAACCACCAATGATGTAACCGAGAGATGCCTAAGTTAACCACCAATGGTATGGTGAGGTGCATTACCTCAACGAGCTCTGATCCTCCCCATGGAAGACAGGATAAAATGCAGCTTACATAAAAGTCCCCACGGGCTTGCCAGGAAGGATTTCCTTTCTCTTCATCCAATGTTGTGGCAGCAGATGATAAGAGTGTTTCAAAGACAACTACCAGAGAAGAAGGTTGGAGAACTTTACTGCACATCTACAACAAAGAATACAATCATTTTGCCAAGTTTCTGATCAGAATTGAAAAGGAAAATAAAAACACAAGATGCCATGAACGCCATAACACATTTAGCTAAATCTAATTCACTGCCTAATTATTTTCTATCACCCAGTGTTACCAATAACCTGAAAGGCCGAGAAAAAATTCTCTGACTGCTTGATTTAAATGAACCCTAGCAAAACATTATGAACACTCCTGATCTTCTTTGCAAAAGCAATAACCTATAGATGTGCATTGAATGATTGAATAGGAAAAGCTAAATCAGCGTACCATAACAGTAAGAAAGCGCATCAAAATGCGAATCATGTCACAGTTTCCAAAATCTAGGGCATCCTGAAACGTTCACAGACATGGAGAGAAGAAATGTCATTTACAAGAATAGTACATCAGTGAGAACAGTGCAGGATAGAATTAAACAAGAACAAAACATGATGCAGCATAGCTTTTATAATTCCAACATAGCCTCTCGCAACATAATTGATGCATCAACAAGGTTTTGCTATAAATCCCACACTTGAGTCTCTCCTCACCTCTCACACACATGGACATAACCCATTAAATTAGTGCTAATAAGCAGTGACACCAGATAAAGGCCCTCTTCATAATTTTTTATAAAAATATCTGACAATTGAAGCTTTTATTTGAAGAAAGCACTACATGTGATGACTTTTACAGGCACAATAACCATATGCACAATGATAGGCATGTATGAACCCTAAAGAATATACAAGCATTTAGATCTCATCAGGCTACCAGGGGCATTTCAAACTGAACTGGTATAATCACAGCCTATTCAGGCCAGTTATGCTCACCTGAAAATTAGCTTGAGTTGTCTCCACCATTTGCTTCACGAAGTCTTCATTCTCCAAGTTCAATAGGCCAACCTGTGTGTGTTTGTAAGTGTGTGAGGAGGAGTGAGCGAGAGAGAACCAAGAGAATAAGCAGGTCATTCACTGTATTTGCAGTACAGCTTCATCTTAAGAAGCACATAAATGACAGGGGTATCCAATTCAACAAAGCACAAAACCAGTCAAAAGCAAAAGGAAATATGCAAAACAGAGAACGATGAGATGATTGGTATTCTATACAGGTAACATTGCAAGCTGTGCATGTTTTTTACATTTATTGGGGTGTTTAATGACCAAAGAGGCATCTCTACCACCAGGACGAAAAAGAACTTAGCATGGGAAAAGACTCAGTAGTCTTCTTCAGTACTGATGCTCTTCTTCATCTACTTTTGGTCATTTGTAATAAGCTCATCAGTATCATGCTAAGTTTTATTCCCTCAAAGTGTATGCCCTGTTAAAGTGGGAGTTTTGTAGTCTTTTCTTATCATCTTTTTATTTTATATCATGTTAGATTAAATAGGTCAAGCCACTGGGCTTACAGGAGCCGAAATACATCCGTAAATGTTCTAACTATGAATAGACTTCATGATAGAAAAAGCATTGGAGTAATCTTTCAAAAGATCAAATGGATTTGGCAACCATGAGGTCCTCACTTTTCTATTCAAATTCCTTTCTTCAGTACTTTGTAGTTAACAAGGTCCACACCTAATTCTTCTAACTTGCTAGGTAACCCATTAAAAATCACCATGATCATCATCATGACACTTGCAGGTTACATCCTTGGTTCCATTCATCTAGTCCCAGCATAAGACGAGCTAATGGAGCCCGTGTCCATAAAAGCAGACTCGAGAAACTGCGAAAGGAATATACCACGGGAAGGTGATAGACACTACTCTTAATGCATTTTTGGAAAAAAAACGAGACAACAAAAAAAATAACACAGCCCCGTTTCAAGATAATCAAGAATACATGCCACGATTTGACATACATGAAATATTCTAACATCCAAGTAAATTAAACGACAACATAATAGAGTACAATACCAAAGTTCCATATAAAGGAATCTTGTGAGGCAACTGTTCAGCACACTGGAGAAGGAACTGTCATTTGGAAAGAAATCACAGTAAATAAAACAGCATCCGCATGAAAGCAAAACAATCTTATTAATCAGCGTTTCCTTGTTCAAAATCAAACAAAAAAAAAACATCAGCTAATTCGTAGTAGAATTTAAAGAGAAAAAAAGGAATTGAACTTTACAGTTAAAATATCGTTAGAAGAGTGCTCCAACTCTCGCCGAATAACACCGAAGCAAGTTTCCTGCGAAGTTAAAAAATCATGAACAGAGAGAATGGTTTTTAAAAAGAAATCTTGGAAACCTAGGGTTTTTTCAATAAATCGAAAAATTAGAATGAGTGTTTTAGTACTAACAATGTGTTCTTTGAAGTCAGAGCTGGTGCCATAGTCGGGGCAGTTGTCGCCGATTCGAAGAAGGAGACTTTTCCAGCTGCTCATTTTTTCGCTCTCTTTACCTCTCCTGAACTACAAGCTTATTTTCTTTTCGGAGAGGAGGAAAGGAGTTTTTGAACGACAGGAGGGGATTTGCAGGGTTTAATGGTCTGGGTCGATGACCCAACCCTAAATGAGTTTTTTGAAGTTTTTTTTTACTTTAAAATTATTTTTTAAAATATTTTTTATTTAAAAATATATCAAAATAATATTTTAATTTTACTTTAAATTTATTAAAAAAAATTCAAATTCAAAATATCCATTCGTTGAGATTTATTATGATAATTATATACATGAAGGATCTCCCTTTCATGGAATAGCAATAGATCATATATATTTTTAGATGTATTTGTTTTTAAAGTGTTTTTTATAAAAAATTTTAAAAAATAAATATAATGTATTTTTAATTTGTTTTAAAAATGTGATTTGTATTTTAAAAAACTTATATAAAAAGACTCAAACTTATCAAAACCAAATTCTTCTTCAAATATCCCTCGAGGCTCAATACACTAGAGATACTGCAAATTAAAGAAACACGAGCGAAAGAAACCATTATATTGTAACATTGGAGGGTGAAACCTCAAATTAAAGTTCAATGACCAAAAAAAATTGCAATATTCATATGAATATACATTCAAATCCATGGTAATTGTGTTTGTGTGAACAGTACTTGGTGCTACTTCGAAGAGGATGAAATCTCAAATTAAAGTTTAATGGCCAAAATTAAAAAATACACAATTCACGTGAATAGTTAAATCCACGGTACCAATTGTGTTTGTGTAAATAGAGCTTGGTGTTGCAACGAATATCTCATCTATTTTATTTATTTCTATGATATAATATAATATAATGCATTTTTTTAACTAGGATACGCTTTGATCAACCCTCGCACACCACGATAGCATTCATCTTTATACTATAATCACAAGCAAGTCATTTATATCGGAATTAAAGGATATATGAGAATTTAGCTCTTATGTATTTTTATGTTCTAAAAGTGTTTTTTAAAAAAATTAAAATATTTTTTATTTTTTATTTACTTTAAATTAATATTTTTTTAGTGTTTTCAGATTATTTTTACATGTTAATATCAAAAATATTTTTTTAAAAAAATAAATTTTATTTTAATATATTTCTAAATAAATATTACTTTAACAAATAACAATTAGATTTTCAAACCCCTGTTAGCCGATCACCTCTTAAACGTTGTTTCATATTGTGATTGCGGGTGAGGTTTACCCATAGCCACAAATATTATTATTTGGCAATGCTCCTACCGCAATTTTGCACTGGTGGGTCCTGCTATTAACTGTGGCACAACCACAGGTTTACAAGAAGCAGCTTGTTGCTTCTTCTTGTGATGAGAAAACCCATGAACAGTGGACACATGTTTGATGATGCCGCAATTATAAAAATTGATCGCAATCTTAATTTTATTCCTGATTATATTTGACATGATGTTGCTGCACTCTTAAGAAATTTGTGAAAACCGTAGTCCTTGCCGGATGTATTTCATATGTGATGGAATTGTAGATAGTTTAATGAAATAATAAAAAATATTTTATATAAAATATTATTTATTTCTTGATGTAATAATAATAGTTAAATCTATAGTATTTAAATTAAAAACCATCAATATTAATATATATTTTTTAAAATTATTTTATAACCTTAATTTCAAAAACATTTTTAACCAAACACATTAAACTATTTTTTATTCAACCTCAATTTCAATCATAATTTTAACCAAACATTTATTTTTTAAAATTATTTTTTTCGAATCACAATCACAAAAATTACTATAATTACATTGGAAGAGCAAAGATCTGACAGGGTACGGATTTACCTCTTCCCCCTTTCCGATAATTTTGTGGAATGCTCATCGTGAAAAAATGCTTTCAAGCAGTACACACCACGCGGTTTTATCAAACACATGTAAACGCACTTTTATAAAAATAGAAAAGAAGCGAGAGACAAGAAGCCACGGACGGTGCCGGGCCTCATTCCGGTGGCAGGGATCTTAACCGGGGTGAGCTGGTCACGGGGTGGCGATTTATTTAGCTGATAAAAGTGTCGCTGATCGGTGAATTGTCGTGGGCAGAATGCGCACCGCTAGGTGCTCAGCAACTGCATACAGGAAGCCATGCATTTTCTTCTGTAAAAAATGCTGCACAGACTACTATAGCAGGCCCAATCTGGAAGACCAAGAGAGGAAGGCCCAAATGCCCTTCAAAATTCTTTTTTCTACTTGATCTTTTCCTACCTGCTACTTAATTTGTCACTATCAGCCCTTGATATACACATATAACCACTCAGCTACGCATTTCCCTTTTTATCATATGCTCTGTTAACATGCATTTTCCGGGATGACAAAGGTTTCCCAGATTAGATTTCTTGATATTTATATTTTATTAGATAAAAAATTCAGATATTTATAAATTATTCATTAAATTTTAGATATTCGATGAGTATCTATTATCTACTGTTACTTATTAATTAATAAAAAAATATTTAAAATATGTATATTAAATGATAAAATGAGAAATATTAATTAATAAAAATAAACATTAGCCAATAAAAAAGTGATAGCTGAAAGACCTATCTCCTCCCAACCCTCCCTCACACACACACACACGAACTCAATCATGCCGCAACAAGCATTCAAAATCAAACCTTAGATATATAGGACTGTTTGTTTCTGCGTTTTAAAAGAATTTTTGAAAAAATTTGAAATTTTTTTATTTTTTTTATTAACTTCAAATTAATATGTTTTTAGTGTTTTCAAATCATTTTGATGTGCTGATATCAAAAATAATTTTTAAAAAATAAAAAAATATCATTAACATGTATTTTAATACGAAATGTTATTTAAAAAACAACCGTAACCACACCATCAAACAAACTCTAGAAGACAGCGTTCGAGAGAAATGGCAAGCACTAAGACTCATGCACTGGCCTTGGCATGGTTGCCGGTTGTTGGAGCCCGATATTTGGGTGACCACAAGGTCTCAGCCCAGTGTGGAGGTAGCTTAGTTGACATTGAAGCCCAGTGCTCTCAATTCGTTCATAAAACAGGGCCGAAAACACCTCCCTCCCTGGGGTGTTGTCAAGTGATCAAGACTTTGAACGTCAATTGTGTTTGCCTATTTGTGACACCACAAGTGGAAGCGATGATTAGCATGGAGAAAGTGGTCTGTGTTGCTCGAACTTGTGGAGTTACGGTCCGAGCTGGAACGCAATGTGGAAGTAAGTCTACTATTATTTGTCAAGATTAAACAGTTTAAATATACAGTACAATTCTCCCATTACTTTTCTTTCTTGTTTTTCAGAGTTAAGTTTCTTGCAATGCCAATTTTCCAAGGTTAAGATCGATGCTTGATTTTTTTTCTCTTTCGCTTTTCAGGTTACGTCGTTCCTCCTCTTGTTTGAGATGAAGAATATATAGGAGATGCCATGCCTGAAATCTAATAACTAAAACCCCCTCAACAAAAGCCCAGATGTATGGCAGAAACATTTCCTATCTTTAATGTTATATAGTTTCAAATTAAAAACATCGAGTTTTCTGTTCCTCTTACCTGTAAGAAAGATCGCATAAATCTAGCTCACAATTAGTCTCATTGGGTAAATTCTGTGAAATTCGATACGAGATGATTGTGGGATTTATCGCTTTATGACTGAAAGGAAATAGCTGGTTGAGTTGGCTTAAAATAGTTTTAATAAAAAATAAATATCTCCTATATAAATATTAATAAAAAAAAACATTGTTTACATATACATGAATAAAAAATAAATATCTTTTACATAATTATTAATATGATAGAAATATAATAAGTGCATCAAAAAAAATTTTATACACTTATAATTGTAGAGAGAGATAGATCTAACATTTAGTTAAGTTCACAAGGAATGAGCTCTTTCCCTATTCTTCATTCGACTAAGCCCATAAAGTTAAGTTCTTCCTTAAGTTTTAGTTCATAAGTAATTTTTCTTAGATATTTGTTGTTTGAGACTATGAATCTTAAACTTTTGGAATTTTTAAACATGTTAAATTTAAGTTTATCAAAAATAAATTTAAAGAAAGTGAATGTATGCTTTTTCTTTTTTTAACAAGAAAAAAACTTAAAGATTATTATAAAATAAAAAGATGCCTCGCCATCTAACTTTATAGCGCATTTGGAAACATGATTATACGCGTGTTTCTAAAAAAATTTAATTTTGTTTTGCTAAAAGTTAATTTTTTTATATGTTTTGGATTTTTTTGATGCGCTAATCTCAAAAATAATTTTTTAAAAATTAAAAAAATATTATTTTGATGCATTTTGATACGAAAAACACTTTGAAAAGCAACTACAACTACACTCTCAAACATGCCTAAATATCATATCATGCTTCAATATTGGATTGATTGTAAATTAGATTTCATGATTTATTTCAATCTATTTTCTATGAGATTATCTCCATCTCACGAATCAAGTCACGAGTATAGCAAATTAAACCTGGTTGACTCAAGTTAATTTTTATGTCATTTTTTTTCAATTCATCTTCCAACACTGAGTTAATTGATAATTGAATTTTATGATTTATTTCAATTTGTTTTATATTGGGTTATCCCAATCTTATGATCCAGGTTGCGGGTTTAACATATTAACTTGAGTTGATCCGAATTATTTTTTAGATCATTTTTTAATTGATTTTTTTCCAGATTCATCATTCAACATTCGGTTTATTAAAAATTAAAATTTATAAATTGTTTTGGTTTATTTTTTATGAAGATTAATATGATCTCATGATATATAGAGTGACAAGTTAATTCAAGTTAACCATAATCAATTCAAAATGTTTCTTTTTTAATGTTTATTAATAAAATTTCATTTTAAATATTTATATTAAATTAAAATATATTTTTACTGCATGTCGAACGAGAGTTACTCTTCACTCGTTTTATATGTTTTTTGTTTTTGTTTGTGTACTTTAAAAATAAAAAAATACTAAGTAATTTTTAATTAATTTGATAATAATTAATAAATCTGGTGAAAAAACTACCCCCTAACAATTTAAAGGAATAGCAAAATATCATTATATTATTCCAATAATCTCTCCCAATATTTTTCATCAGTTTATGGACAGGTTGGTCATTATACTAAAAAAAACACTACCGATTTTGCAGAGCAACTACTAATGCCGATAATGCAAGAGGTGCCAGTGATGAAATCTTGAATATCGTCAAAATTTTGGCAATAGGCAGGCATTCCACCATATCGTCGGAATATAAAAAAAAATGCATTTTATCATAACCTGTTCTTAACAAGAAAAGGTGTTCATCGCCTCTAAATTAATTAATGAGATTTCATTCATGAAGACCCCGTGTGTGTGTGTAAAAGCACTTTATCGATAAATATCAAATATATTATATCATCTTAAAAAATTCTACATGCCAAATTAAAAATATTTTTATTATATATAAAATAAAAGGAATTTAGTATTTTAAAAACATTTATTGATAAATACGTACCAAATATATCATATTACCTTAAAACAAATTCTACATGCCAAAATTGAAGACTTCTACTATATTTAAAAAGAAAAATATTTACTATTTTTTTTACATCTCAATACAAAAATATATGTAAACATTAATATGCAAATTCAACTCTATCTCTGATTAGGAAATGGACTCAACATTAATCTTGAACGGCCTTTTGCCGAGGCCAATAAATATAGAAGATCCTTAATTATTTTCTTATATTATCTCTTGCTTCTATAAAAGAAAAATTATACTTTTTGTCAAACTTTACTAATATTAAAAAAAAAAACTCCTTGGTCAAATTGTAGATTATATTTTTTATTCACTCCGAGGACAAATTGAAATTTATCTTAAGAAAACATATATTCAAATGACATATATCATTGTACAAGTGATACAGTCCGTGTTGCTTAAAATACCCTATTATGGAAATAAAGATCTCAAACGACCATGTTTTGGAAAATAATCTTGGAAGATTTTATGCAAGATCCAGTCTTTTTAAGAGAGAAAATTCTATCTCGTTAATTCCAAAATCCATAGTTAAATATTAAGTGGAAAACTACCCAGCTACCCCAGATTTAATTCCTTTTTTTCTTCGATTCCTGCATTAATACCTGAAACTGCAAAACAGAGGTAATTAAAGCGAGCACAACCCCTTCATCTATATAACACCATCTTTTGGATCAGATATGTCACAACCCCCAAGCAATATTCAAGATCAACCCTAGCTTCGAGCAGTCAGTGGCATATATACCTAACTGTGAAAGAAATGGCAACCACTACTACTCATCGCCGTCATGTATTGGCCCTGGCAATGTTGGTGATCGTCGGAATCCATATTCTGGGCAACCAAAAGGTGGCAGCGGCCTCATGCAACAAAACTCTTTCTTCTCTCGTATCCAAATGCTCCCGATTCGTTCAAATTCCAGGCCCAAGAGAGCTACCCTCTGACGCCTGTTGTCAAGCGATGAAACAAGTCACAGTAGGAGAGCTTCCTTGTTTGTGCAAGTTTGTGAACCCAGCTGCGCTAAAGGTGATTAGCATGGAGAAGGCGGTCTTTGTTGCACGAACTTGTGGCGTTACTGTCCCTGCAGGAACTGTGTGTGGAAGTAAGTCTATCTGTCTATTACTGTCTAGATTTCACAGTTTTAATTAATTTTACATAATTGTTTAATTTCCCCATTATTCATTGTTCTTGTATTGTCATAGATCAGTTAATACATTTTTTTTTTTGGCAGGTTACACCGTTCCTCCTAATTTTGTTTGAGACAATTGAGTATAAGAGAGGATAGCTCTGTGTGGTATATGAAATCGAATTAATAGACACACAGCTGCATATATATGCATGGCAGTGTAATCGTTTTTCATGTATATCAAAAGGGCTTGCTTTATCTGATTATTACAAAAAGAAATAATAATAATAATCATAATAATAATTTCACATGAAGGATTGGGATTTCAAAATTCTTAGCATTCCAAACTAGTAATTTTATTTTCGTTCCAATTTCTACCACCCCACATGAGTGGTAATAAATACAATTGCAAAGCATTAACATGCTGTTTTTTTAATTGAGTGATTGTATCTAATAATTAAAATAATAGAAATCCAGATGGGATGGTTTGATTAACCATGATGTGAGCCAATCAATCGAACACCTTTTTTTAAAATAAAATATCATTTAGCAAATCAATAGTTTTGTGGACCCGGGTTACGCCACTATCCAGATTGATTTTTGTATGTAAAAAATAATACTTGACACTACGAGCATATTTAAAAAAAAAAGAATAGAAAATTTGTAACTCTATCATAATCTTGTGTGAGATAAATAAGTTGATTTTATTTAAATTAAATAATAACAAAAATTGATAATAAAAACAAATATACTGAATAAAAAAAATATTCATGATAACTTGGAAAAAGCCCTTTTTTTCAAAAGAGAAAAAATAATGTAACTTAATTCTCAGAATGAAATTAAATAAAATAATAGCCTAGTAAAATTCAAATAAAAAAACAATCACAAAACTTAATTCTTATCAAACTAAATGTTAAAGGATGAAACCAAAACAAAATAAAAAAAAAACCTAAAAGAAAATCAAAACTAGGTAAGATGACCAACTTTGCAACCCAAATCATGCTAATGGGATAACCCAATAAAAGTCAAAACAATAAAATAAGGAAGATTAATTTTAAAAAGAACTAAATTTTAAAGGACAAAACCAAAAAATATTAAATGAAAAAAAAATGAGCATGTGAAAAGGTTGAGTCAACTCATGTTAGTTTTCCAAAACTGTAGTCCTAATCATCAGATCAGGATAACCCGATATATATAAAAGAAAACAAAAAAAATCAGAAGGTTTTTATTAAAAGAAAAACAATGTCGAATGATGAAATCGGAAAGGAAAATAAGCAAAAAAAAAATGTCATGTGTTAATTTTTTAATCTTCCAAGTCATTATATCGGAAGCACCTTATCTAAATAAACCATGAAGTCCAATTTCTAACCAATCAAATATTGAATGATGAAATTGAAAAACAAAATCTATTATATAAAATGATTCAAAATAATAATAGCAACTAAAATAATGAAGATCAAAATTAAAATAGAAATAAACTAGAAAATAACAAAAAAAATTGATTAAAGGGTGAAATTGAAAAGAAAAATCAATTTAACAAAAGAAAAAAAAATGAGGATAGTTTATTTTTTAAAAAACAACATATCATAAACTAAGATTGAGGGATGAAATTGAAAATAAATTAAAATTTTACAAAAATATCAAGAACAAAAATTAGAAATAAAAAAGGATTAAAGTTGAAATCTCAATAAATAAAAAAACAACTTTGAAATTAAATGGCCAACATGAATTTTGAGAGGAGAAGAGAGAAAAGAAAGAACAAAGAAAGAAAACATTGTCGGCGACGAACAATCCTAGCATCAATATCATGCATTGCCCCAACAAGAAGAAGATGTTGTGAAAATCTGAACACTTTGATGGAAGGAAATTTTTGATTGCCAGGAGCTGCCGCCAAAAGACTGGGGGCATCTCCCACATGCTGGCGTGTGTGTTACACGTGCTGGTCACTTTTGTAATTTTTAATTATAGTTTGTATTTATTAAAATACCAAATTACCCCTTAATAATTTGATTATAACTAAAAAAAACCAAGTTGAAAAATATGAAAAGCTTCTAATAGTGAATACTAGTTTTTTTTTTTTGTGATTTAGAAATAAGAAGATACTAAGTTATTTTTAATTAATTTAATAATAATTAATGAATCTTGTGAAAAAACCACAAGGCATTCAACAACTAGTTGATTAAATTTTGTAATTTTTAATTATAGTTTATATTTATTAAAATACCAGATTATATCTCAACAACTTGATTATAACTAAAAAAATCAGGTTGAAAAATATTAAAAGCCCCTAAATAGTGAATACCAATTTTTTTATTTCTGTTTTTATGGTTTAGAAATTTGGAAATATAAAAATACTAAGTTAATTTTAATTAATTCATATAATAATAAGTAATGAATCCTATGAAAAAATCACACTACCCTCAACAATCAGTTGAATAAATTTTCAAAGGAAAGGCAAAATCATAATTATATTATTCCAATAAATATGAATCTCTCTTACAATGAACAGTGTTATTTCAGTGTGAATTAATTTTCGGTAATTCACTACCTTGTAAAAAATCCAGCCTCCCAACATTCTTCATCCGTTTATGAACAGGTTGGTAATTATACTAAAAAAACACTACCGTTTTGGCAGAACAACTATTAACGCCGACAATGCAAGAGGTGCCAGTGATAAAATCTTAAATATCGTCAAAATTTTGGCAATAGGCAGGCATTCCACCTTGATTATTTTCTTATATTATCTCTTGCTTCTATAAAAGAAAAATTATACTTTTTGGCAAACTTTACTAATATTAAAAAAAAAACTCCTTGTTCAAAAAGTGGATTATATTTTTTATTCACTCTGAGGACGAATTTAAATTTATCTTAATAGAAAACATATATTCAAATGATATGAATGTGGTTATAGTTGTTTTTTAAAGTGTATTTTATTTAGAAATGCATCAAAATAATATTTTTATTTTTTAAAATTTATTTTTGATATTAATATATTAAAATAATATGAAAACATGAAAAAAAATATTAAATTAATTTTTTTTTATTTTTTTTTAAAATACTTTTATAATACAAAAATAAATAGAGCACGGCTTAAAATACCCGGAAATAAAGATCTCAAACCACCATGTTTTGGAAAATAATCTTGGAAGATTTTACGCAAGATCCAGTCTTTTTAAGAAAGAAAATTCTATCTCGTTAATTCCAAAATCCATAGTTAAATATTAAGTGGAAAACCACCCAGCTACCCCAGATTTAATTCCTTTTTTTCTTCGATTCCTGCATTAATACCTTAAACTGCAAAACAGAGGTAATTAAAGCGAGCACAGCCCCTTCATCTATATAACACCATCTTTTGGATCAGACATGTCACAACTCACAAGCAATATTCAAGATCAACCCTAGCCTCGAGCAGTCAGTGGCATATAGACCTAACTGTGAAAGAAATGGCAACCACCACTACTCATCGTCGTCATGTATTGGCCCTGGCAATGTTGGTGATCGTCGGAATCCAAATTCTGGGCAACCAAAAGGTGACAGCCTCATGCCAAGAAACTCTTCCTCCTCTCATATCCAAATGCACCCAATTCGTTCGAATTCCAGGCCCAAAAGTCCCACCATCTGACGCATGTTGTCAAGCGGTGAAACAAGTCCCGTTAGGAGACCTTCCTTGTTTGTGCAAGCTTGTTACCCCAGCCGTGGAAAAGGCGATTAGCATGGAGAAGGCCGTCTATGTTGCCCGGACCTGTGGCCTTCCTATCCCGCCAGGATTAACTGTCTGCGGAAGTAAGTCTATCAGTACTGTCTAGATTTCACAGTTTAATTAATTTTACATATTTTTTTCCCCGTTGTTCATTGTTCTTATATATATTGTCATCGAGTTAATACAATATTTTTTTTATTGCAGGTTACACCATCCCTCCTAAGTTTGTATGAGACAATTGAGTGAAAGAGAGAGGCTCTGTGTGGTATATGAGATTGAATAGATATATATACATACCTAGATATATGCTTGGCAGTATTTATAATCGTTTTTCATGCATGTCAAAAGGGTATTCTTTATCTGATTATTATCAAATAATAATAATAATAATAAATTTCCCGTGAAAGACTGTACTGAAATGTTAATATTTGTAGAGGGTGTTTGAAAATGTTGCAGTGGTTACTTTTAAAAATATTTTTTAACTTTAAAATGTATTAAAATAATATTTATTTTATTTTTAAAAAAATATTTTTAATATTAATAAATCAAGATATGAATACATAAAAAAAATCTTAAATAAATAAAAATATTTTTTTGCAAATTTATGTTTGTACCGCAATCATAGAGAGGTGCTTAGCATTTTAAACTACTAATTTTATTTTCGCTCCAATTTCTACCAACCAACATGAGTGGTACCTTGAGTGATAAACCATAACTTGGAGCCCCAATAAATAAATAAATATAATTACAAAGCATTAAAACGCTGGTTGTATCTAATAATTAAATTAATACAAAATTTAGATGAGATGGTTTGAGTAAGCATGATGTGAGCCAATCGACCGAGCACTCCTTTTTTAAATAAAATATCATTTAGAAAGTCATATTCACTGCCTTGTCAAGAACTCAACCTCCCAACATTCTTCAACTGTTTATGGACAGGTTGGAAATTACACTAAAAAAACATACCGATTTTGCAAAACATCTCCTCACGCCGATGATGCAGGAGGTGATAGTAATAATATATTGAATATCATCAAAATTTTGGCATTAGGCAGGCATTTCACCATGTCGTCGGAATAAAAAAAATGTTTTTTATCATGACTTGTTCCTAACAAGAAAAGGAGTTCATCGCCTATAAATTAATGCGATTTAATTCGTAACTATATACACACGCACATACACAGACTTGGCAATATGATTCACACTCTGACACTGGTCGGGTAAAAAAAAACTGAGAAAAAAATAAGATTCACTCAATGCAAACTGCGTTGAATATGAAAAAACAAAAAAATTCAATTTTTAACTAATCAAATATTTTTTTAAAAAAAATTAACCACAAAAAAGATGCGAGAAAAATAATAATAATTAAAAGCAAAAAAAAAATACAAGCCCACTTGGATTAACTCATCAAATTTACAAATCAAATCATAAAATTGAGATAACACTATAAAAAAATAAAGAAAACCATGAATCATATTCTAAAAATAATAATTTAACATCATGTAATGAGATAAAAAAAGATAAGCAAAAAACTCAAATTAATAAAAAAATGTTGGAATTATTGACTTGGTCGTTATTGATTTGGTCTACAACGTAATAACTGAATAATAGGCAGGAATTGTTGCTTAACCTGTCAAGTAAGCTAGTTTGTAGGAGTTGATCAGTTCAATTCTGTTTTGATTTGTTTTCCCTTGTATTTCGATTTTTCTGTTTTGTAAGGCTTTATAAAAGCCACAGCTATCTTTGCATTTAATAATAATAAGAAGTATCAGTTTCCTTTATTTGGTATCAGAGCGTACACGGACCTGATAAAGGAACAATTTGAGTGTTTGAGAGGAAAAACACTAAACAGAAAATGGCAACTGATTCAGGAAGCTTCACAACACCATGTGTTCCAAAATTCGACGGAGACTATGATCACTGGAGCTTGATCATGGAAAATCTCCTGCGTTCTAAGGAGTATTGGAGCGTTATTCAATCTGGTTTTGAAGAACCACAGGGAAATGAAGTCATAGACGCAACACAACAAAAAGCAATCGACGATGCAAGACTCAAGGATCTTAAAGCAAAGAATTATCTATTTCAATCCATAGATAAGAGCATATTGAAAACCATCACTCAGAAGGAGACTGCCAAGCAATTGTGGGATTCCATGAAAGTCAAGTGTCAGGGAAGTGCTAGAGTGAAGCGAGCTCAGCTGCAGCGACTTCGCAGAACATTTGAGACTCTAGAAATGAAGTCAGGAGAAGGTGTGTCTGGGTATTTTGCAAGAGTTATGACTATTGCTAATGACATGAGGAATTGCGGGGAAGATATGCCCGATGTCAAAATCGTTGAGAAAATACTTCGAAGTCTCACAGAAAAATTCAACTTCGTAGTATGCTCAATTGAGGAATCAAAAGACATTGACAAGCTCACAGTAGATGAATTACAAGCATCTCTGCTTGTACATGAACAAAAGGTGGTTGAGAAGAGGAGCGAAGAGCAAGTTCTACAGGTGATGAACGAGCCAAGGAATGCACAAGGAAGAGGCAGAGGGATATTTCAGAGAGGAAGAATTCACTCTAGAGGACGGGGAAGAGCTAGACCTTTTGTCAACAGGTCAGCCATTAACTGCTTTCGATGTGGAAAGCAAGGACATTATCAATTTGAATGCTCGAGCTCAGAAAAGGGAGTAGTCAACTATGCTGAATTTGACGAGGAGGAAGAACTACTCTTAATGGCGCACACAGAAGTGAGCAAAGCTGAAGGAGTCATCAACTATGCTGAATTTGACGAAGAAGAAGAACTACTCCTGATGGAGTACACAGAAGCCAGTAAAGCTGAAGAAGCTGAAGAAAACTATGCTGCATTTGATGAGGAGGAAGAACTACTTTTGATGGCACACACAGAAGCTAGCAAAGCTGAAGGGAAGGGCATTTGGTTCCTCGATTCCGGGTGCTCAAATCATATGACAGGAGATAAAACTTGGTTTATTGAGCTTGATGAAAAGTTCAAACACTCTGTCAGATTGGGAAATAGTTCGAAAATGGCAGTTGAAGGAAAAGGCAATGTCAGATTTGAGGTGGAAGGTATCACACAAACTGTGTCAAATGTATATTTTGTCTCCAATCTCACCAACAATTTGCTTAGCATTGGCCAGCTACAGGAGAAGCGCTTGGTGATCTTAATCAAAGAAGGAACTTGTAGAATTTATCATCAACAAAGGGGCTTGATAATAAATACATAAATGACTGCAAATCGCATGTTCCTGGTTTATGCGAAGATGAAGCCACTGCCTGGTAACTGTTTGAAGATGGAAGAAGAAAACTTGGAGATTCTCTGGCACAGGAGATATGGGCACCTAAACAACAAGTCTATTCAAATTATGCAGCAGAAACAAATGGTGAAAGGACTGCCAAAATTCAAAGGAGCAGCAGACAATGTTTGCAAAATATGCAATGTGGGAAAGCAACAACGTCAAGAATTTCCAAAGAAAAGCAAATGGAGAGCATCGAATAAATTGGAATTAATTCATGGAGATCTTTGTGGACCAATCACCCCAATCTCCCACAGTGGCAAGAGGTATTTGTTGGTGCTGGTAGATGATTTCTCTCGAAAAACATGGATTTATTTTCTTGCAGATAAATCAGAAACTTTTGAGACATTCAAAATTTTCAAACGTTTTGCTAAAAAAGAAGCAAAAACAGCCATTTGTGGTTTCAGAACCGACAGGGGAGGAGAATTCACATCAAATGAATTCAATAAATTCTGCCAAGACAATGGCATAAGACGACAACTAACAGCAGCTTACACTCCCCAGCAAAATGGAGTTGCGGAACGAAGGAATCGGACCATCATGAACATGGTACGATGCTTGTTGTCTGAGAAGGAGATGCCGAAATCTTTATGGCCAGAAGCAGCTAGATGGACAGCCCATGTTTTAAATCGCAGTTACACAAAGGCAATCAAAGACATGGTACCTGAGGAGAGGTGGACAGGAGTAAAACCAGATGTAGAATACTTCAGAGTATTCGGTTCTATTGCACATGTACATGTCCCTGAACAAAAGAGAACTAAGCTTGATGATCGCAGTCACAAATGCATCTTACTTGGAGTCAGTGACGAATCTAAGGCCTACCGTTTGTATGATCCAGTGACAAAGAAAATAATCATAAGCAGAGATGTCATATTCGAAGAAGGTGGAAAATGGGAGTGGAACCTGAGTACAACAGAATCAGAGCAGAATGAGTTAGCTTGGGGAGATGATGATGATGATATTACCACAGAAGAGTCTGAAGGTGAAGAAACTGATGGAGAATTTAATGAAGCAGAAGACAACAATTTAGAAGTAATTCCAGAAATTGGGGAGTCTTCAAATTCTGGAATTCCACAACAGACAAGAAGAAGAAGAGAGCCTGTTTGGATGCGTGATTATGAAAGTGGTAATCGCTTTCCTGAAGAAGAAGAATCAGACGAAAGCCTAGCCTTTCACATCTCCAACGATGATCCAATACATTTTGATGAAGCGGTGAAAGAAAAGAAGTGGCAGGAGGCCATGAAGCTTGAAATAGAAGCTATTGAAAGAAATCAGACCTGGGAGCTTGTGTCACTGCCACATCAAGCAAGGAAAATTGGTGTCAAATGGGTTTTCAAAACAAAGTTCAATGAAGAAGGCAAAGTAGATAAATGTAAAGCTAGACTCGTCGCCAAAGGATACTCACAGAAAGCAGGAATTGACTACAATGAAGTGTATGCGCCAGTAGCCCGATGGGATACAATCAGAATTCTGTTGGCACTAGCAGCTCAACGTGGATGGTGCATCTTTCAACTTGACGTAAAGAGTGCTTTCTTGTATGGTGAATTGAAGGAGGAGGTTTATGTTGATCAGCCGGAAGGATTTGTCATAAGAGGACAGGAAAATAAGGTGTATCGACTAAAAAAGGCTCTCTACGGTTTAAAGCAAGCTCCAAGGGCCTGGTTTAGCAGAATTGAGAGCTACTTTAAGAAGGAAGGATTTGAGAAAAGCAATTATGATCACACCTTGTTCCTGAAGAAAAATGGAGATAAATTGTTGTTGGTAAGTCTTTATGTAGATGACTTGATTTACACAGGAGATGATGAGCATATGTGCACAAATTTTAAGTCGTCCATGCAGAAGGAGTTTGAGATGACAGACTTGGGAAAAATGAAGTTTTTCCTTGGAGTTGAAGTCTATCAAAACAAGGAAGGAATTCATCTATGCCAAAAGAAGTATGCTAAGGAAGTCTTGGAAAGGTTTAATATGTGGAATTGCAATGCTGTAAAGAATCCAATAGTTCCTGGCACTGTCTTGTCAAAGTTAGGCAGCAAAAATGTTGATGCAACACCGTATAAACAGCTGATAGGTTGCCTAATGTACCTAACGGTAACTCGTCCTGATTTAATGTTTGTGGTATGTTTGATTTCTCGTTATATGGCTGATCCTAAAGAAGAACATATGATGATTGCTAAGAGGGTACTAAGATATCTAAAAGGAACTTTAGATTTCGGAGTCTACTACAAAAGGAGCACAGATGCAAATCTGCTGGGATACACAGACAGCCACTATATAGGAGATGATAGAAGTCTGCTGGGATACACAGACAGCGACTATGCGCGAGATGTAGATGATAGAAAAAGCACTTCAGGCTATGTTTTTCTTCTAAGTGGAGCAGCAATATGTTGGAGTTCAAGGAAGCAAGGAATTGTCACTCTATCATCCACAGAAGCTGAATATGTGGCTGCCACTGCATGTGCATGTCATGGAGTTTGGCTTAGAGGAATTCTGCAGGAGCTAGGCGTCAAAAACTGTGAGTGCGTCAATATCATGTGTGATAATAGTTCAGCCATTAAGTTGTCAAAGAATCCAGTTATGCATCGAAGAACAAAACACATTGATGTTAGATATCATTACTTGCGCAACCTGTCAACTGAAGGAGCTGTGAGGTTGAGTTTTGTTGGAACTAAAGATCAAGTGGCAGATATAATGACTAAACCAATTAGGTTGGACCAATTTGTGCAACTCAGAAGTTGGCTTGGCGTTCGACGACTTGAAGAAGTAAACTGATGCATTTTCAGTTTACGGGGAGGAATTTGTTGGAATTATTGACTTGGTCGTTATTGATTTGGTCTACAACGTAATAACTGAATAATAGGCAGGAATTGTTGCTTAACCTATCAAGTAAGCTAGTTTGTAGGAGTTGATCAGTTCAATTATGTTTTGATTTGTTTTCCCCTGTATTTCAATTTTTCTGTTTTGTAAGGCTTTATAAAAGCCACAGCTATCTTTGCATTTAATAATAATAAGAAGTATCAGTTTCCTTTAAAAAATCCTATTAAAGAATAGAATTGAAAATAATAAAAAATTTACCGAAGAGGCAAGAAATAAATAAAGAAAAACCTAGAATTAAATTTGAAAAATAAAAAAAAGACATAGATTGAAGGGTGCAATTAAAAAAAAATAAAAATTAAACAATTTAAAAAAATAAAAATGGATAATCAGATATACCCAACTGTAAAGATTGCTTTGAAATTTTAAATGTCAAGTGTAAATCTCAAGTAAGAAAAGCTAAAAAAAGAGAAAAAAAAAAACAATTTCGGTGAGAATCCCACAACTAAAAACCAGTTTAAACTATGTGATTGTTAATATGATGATAACTAGAGATTTAAATAATCGTTAATTTTAAAGCCCGTAAAATTAATGAAGATACACGCAAACTGCCCGATAACTCATATTAATAATTCAAAAAAAAAGTGATATTACGAAACAAGTAACATGGAGTATAAAATCTTAATTGATAGGTGGCCTTCTCTTTTGATTGGTATGAAACTGCAACACCCAAGCCAGTTTTTTTTATAATAATATTATTATTACTATAAAAACGTTTCAACTCGGTGTTTATTGAAAGGATCAGGGAATCGACAATAATTTCTTTCAATACGAATTAAAGAAAATTATTAATACAATTATTTTCTTCTTTTTTTAATTTTATGAGTTTAACTTTTTTTAATTTTATGAGTTTAAATCTCAAGACTAGCAATATAATTTATTAAATTTATTTAAATACATCATATAAGGGTGCACCTCTAAGATTGCTGGGAAAAAAATGGATTAATCTTGTTTTCTCATTATATACCTATTGACACACCACATAAAATCCAGTTTAAACTATGTGATTGTTAATATGATAACAACTAGAGATTTAAATAATTGTTAACTTTAAAACTCATAAAATTAATCAAGATACACGTAAGCTGGCCCGATAATTCATATTAATAATTCAAAAAAAAAAAGTGATATTACGAAACAAGTAACATGGAGTATAAAATCTTAATTGATAGGTGGCCTTCTCTTTTGATTGGTATGAAACTGCAACACCCAAGCCAGTTTTTTTTATAATAATATTATCATTACTATAAAAACGTTTCAACTCGGTATTTATTGAAAGGATCAGGGAATGGACAATAATTTCTTTCAATACGAATTAAAGAAAATTATTAATACAATTATTTTCTTCTTTTTTTAATTTTATGAGTTTAACTTTTTTTAATTTTATGAGTTTAAATCTCAAGACTAGCAATATAATTTATTAAATTTATTTAAATACATCATATAAGGGTGCACCTCTAAGATTGCTGGAAAAAAAATGAAAAAAATGGATTAGTCCTGTTTTCTCATTATATACCTATTTACACATCACATAAAATCTTAAATAAGTTTTTTAAATCGCCCTTGCCTATATAGTACCTTCCTATTTTTACTATTAAAACTTAAAAAAATGCTTAAAAATAAACGAGGTCAATAATTAATACATGAAAAAATAATAACAAAAAATCTATGACCTTTTCTTGTGTTATATTCAATTTTTTTATAGGAAATAATTTAAATTTTCAAAGTGTTTTTTCACTCGGAGTTGCATCAAAATAATATTTATTTTTTTTTAAAAAAATTAATTTTGATATTAATACATCAAAACAATAAAAAAAACACTAAAAAATATTAATTGAAGTAAATAAAAAATAAAAAAATTTAAATTTTTTAAAAAATACTTTTGAAATGCAAAAAAAAAAAAGAATCATAAAATAAAAACACTTATTATAAAGAAGGTAAGATAAAATTCTTATTTGTGTCTATATCTTTAATATCTGGCTCCAATATATTAAAAAGGAAGACTTTAAAATAAAAGGATATGCAAAAACCATACTATCTTTGAATACAAATTTATATATATATATATTTGTACCTCATGCATTTGTGCTATATATAAATGTTTTTGTTCAAATCCCATTCTTACATAATATTTTATCTTATTATAACTAATTTTAATATTTCTTATAAAATAATTATTGCAGATGTCAAGAATAATGATCTCATTAGCACACCCAACATATAGTTAACTAATCACCACCCACTTGAAATTACTGGATATGTTTTAGAGATAAATACAAAAACAAGAATGAAAACAATATTCGGTTTCAAAAAAACTATAAAAATTCCTTCTCCTATTAAAACAAAAAAAAATTTCAAATTTTCTTCTCTCTTTATATCTATTTCTTTTTTTTCTATTTAGTAATTGTTACAATGCGGGATTTCTCATGACATGCCTCCCAATTCTAAGACAACATCATCCCCCCAGCTGACAGCTTAATATCTGCTTCATTACTCGGTTGCAGCTCTTCTTCACCGGTTCATTGCCGCCCAGTTGGAATGGTTCTTCGACACCTGTGATAACGTGCAACCAGCGCAGCAGCGACTGTCAAGAAACCAAAAGGCACGATTCCTAACCCAACAAGTGGACGCACACCTCGCCTCTGACCTCACACATGAAATGATATCGATGACTACTTGCTAGTGCCTTCCAAAGCTGTATTAATTTCTCTGCTTTCATCGGCTCATAATCATCTGTCATCCCATCGATGTGAGGTGTATTGGTAAGAGTGCATGCCTACTTTCCATTTGACTAATCAACAAAGCAATGAATGTAAGACACCACCTGTCTTCTTTCGAGTGGACTCCCCTCCCTGTTCTTTATGTCTGTCTTTGCGAGAGGATTTCATTACCACCAGTTCTCCAGTTTTAAAGGGGGGAGGTGTTTTTTTAGTGCTCATACACCAATAATCGAAAATTGGTGAGCAACAGTACATTTCTTGCAAGCAGCGTTACTTTCATAATAAAATTCAAAACACAAAACAAAGACTGGAAAAATAGGGTGAAAATTGCACTCCCAATTGAAGTCATTTTTCTATCTTCCAATGCAGAGATATAGATTAATCGTCAAATGTTAGTGAAGTAGGAAGAGATGGGATACATTTTATGCCTAGGAATCATGGAAGTCTTTCGTATGTTGATAGGAAGGTAATCGAGTATACAAGTTTGAGCCTTGATTTTGTGTTTGACTGATGCAAACTAGAAGGGAAAAAACAGAGAGAATATTGAGTATGGAAAGAGCTTTCAAATCATTCCAGTCAGTATACATTTGCAGAAGAACAAAATTCTTCCATACAAAAGGGGGATAACAAGAAAAACTCTCACTACCAACGGATCAACCTTGGGCTCTTACTTCCTACACCTCCAAGCTGAAACAGAAAACAGAGGCCGATCTTGCCAGCAAATTACTACACTTCCATTTTCTTCTTTCATTCTATACCCATCGCAACCATAACCTTGCAACAACCTTCTTGCCTGCAGCATGCCGTAGTAGCTCAAAGACACGTTTCCAAACCCAGCCAGATCAAGCCTCTGGAACCACTTCTCGAGTTTTTCATGTCTTTCTTTCCTAGCAGCTCCCTCACAGGCTATAATGCTCTTTATTTCATCTCCGAAAAGCATCTTCTCCACCTTCAACCTTTCCATTGATGCTCTAGATACAGTAGATTCCAAACAATCAAATAATGCGGCATAAGTGTATAGCGCCTCCAGTAGCCTCTCCATGAGAGTTGATCCATTGTGGTTAGAATCCTGTTCAGTTACCACCACGAGTTTCGGTGACAAACCCCACAGGGAGTTAAGGAAGCAATCCATCTTCACTGAAGCAGTTGAGGATAGCGGTGATGACGAGGCGGAGTCAGGACTTGGGCTATATCCATTAGCCGTGTCTTTCTCGAGCAGCTCCCCTAATGTGCTTTGATTCATTTGAAGGACTCTTTGCATGTTAATTCCATTTGAATTCTTCAATGTCGATGGAGATTTCTTCCTCAATTCATCATCGGAGGCCAAAAAAGAATGCAATTGAAGAATTGAACTGATAGCTAGAGCCTCCCCAGTTTTAACACGCAATTTTTCAACATCAAGATTCTCTAATTTGCTAACAATGGGATTAAACTGAAATGGGATATCCAACTTTTCTGCTTCTTCAATTAGCTTGTGAGCCATTTGATCTAATACCCCTTTCTGCGGATGAATCCCTGTGATTCTCAGATGGGGTGGTCCCTCAGGCCTCACGCTAAAAGCTTGAAGGAGCGCAATCCACTGAGCAGGTTCAGCTGCGTGAAGATCAATTACATGAACCATTTTCTCCCCTTCCATGGCTTCAATTATAGCTTGATTCGTCAGCACAAAAGCGACTTTCATGAATGGAAACATATCATAAAACAGTTTGCGAACTAAGATTTGCTCAGAAACCACAGTTATTTGAGTTGCGTTGAGGGCCTTGTCAATACCAGGCCAGGCTTTGACGATCCTACGAGCAAGCGCCTCAGCGAAGTAAGCAGCGATGCGCTGCATGGTATCCCCATCAGGAGAGGCTAGATGGGAGATTTGACTAAGGGCAATCTCTGCATTTTCAAGGCTACCAGAGGCAACGTGGTTTGCACAAGTGAGCAATAAATGGATCAAATACAAACCCCTCTCCTCGGATTTTAGCTCTCTAACCCAGGGATATGGTGATCCCATGCTAGGTGAAACTGGCATCGTGGAGAAAACTTGGAGAGGTGATGATGTTACAGAAGATGATCCATCATCTTGATACATTGACGGAGCCACTAAAATACTCAATGACAACAGCTATGGAATTAGGGAGCCAAGGAGGAATACAATTGACAACAAAAGATGGGTTTATGAAATTCACTTCACAAAGAAAGAAAAGCGAAATCAAGGATTCGCAAGCATACGACACATGATTTCATGCAAAGAATCAAATTTGCATGATTACAAACTATGAGAAATGATTGTTTACCCTCGAATAGAACTTCAAAAAATAAATTCACCAATTGAACCAAGAGAATTGAAGATAAGAACAAATCCAATGGATCAATCAAACAGAGGATTTTGATGAAAGTAACTACTATCAATTTGCAGTCGGCCAAGGGAGATTGAACGAGTATACAGAAACCTCAAAAGAAAGCTAAACTGGGATCAAGAAACAAAGACCAATTAAGCTAAATTCCACAAAGAAAGAACCAAATTAAAACAGTAAAAAAAGCACAGAAAAAGAACTACTTAAAAAACCTAGCCAAGAAAACAAAGAGCATGAAAATCCTTACTGGGTTTTGCAATTGATCAAAAACCCACATGAAAACTCCAAGGATTCCCTCCTCGAAACCTCTATATGAAATAAAAGACCTCGCTTTCTCTGTTTTTCTGTGGTTTTAATTTGTGACAAAGAGAGTCAATTGGTTCCAATTAAGAGATCACAGCCTAGTACACGGCTACGTTGTCGACAATGCGTGAGGTCTGCTTTTTGTCGTTTAATGATTTGTTGTCGTTCTATCCACAGTGGAGCATGGAATATCTGAGAAGGCGAGCCTTTCTTTCTTTCTTTCTTTCTTACTTGGTAGTCGGTTACTTTCTCTCTCCCCCCCCCCCCCTGTTAGGTTCTCTCTCTACAAGCTTGCCTGTCTTTCTCTCTTTCTAAAAACCTCCACTTTTATGGCCTTTTTGTCTTAACGTTAGGTGGATAGGAAATCCTGGGTCACCTAAAGGACTGTAAGCCTATATAATATTCCTAAAGGTGATGAAAGTCCAAACACACCCTAACAAAGACAAACAATGCATGCTCTCGATTTTGTTTCCTAGTGGGGCAAGTGTGGTAATTGCAAGCAAGAAACAATGGATGCATCCAAAACCTGGTTTTGTTGTCTTGTTCAACGCCAATGACCATACAATTTGATACTATTATCTTTGTTGCATTAAAAGACAAAGAGACAAGGGGGTTAAGGAAACATCCAAAAGTAGACTAGATACTACATTTATCTCTTCTTCCTCTTCTCCTCTTCTAGGTGGTTGGCGTTTGTGCAATCTCAAGAGCTAACCCTAACCTAACTACAATTCAAAATTTCCCATCCCTATTTCTCACAATTATTATCGTTTTGACCGTTCCTTCCGCTGCCCTGCCCTCCCTCAGGGTCATATCTGGTTTCATGCCATTTAAAAATCTATTTTGAAAAAATGGATTTCTTCAAACTAAAATATGTGTGCTAGAAATGGTCTAGATGCAAGGTTTGGTTGACACTAGATAAGGTATTTTAGAATTTTAATAAAATTTGATAAAAATTATATGAAAGTAACACGGCAAGAAAGATAACATGTTTGTACTAGAAATTGTCCAGATGCAAGGTTTGGTTCTTGCTATATCAGGTATTTTAGAATTTTACTACAATTTGATAAAAGTTTTAAAAAAGTTACACGGTGAAAAAAATAACAAATAAATAATATAATTTAAACACAATTATTATTGTTGAGAATAATAGTTAAACAAAATTGTTGTAGAAAATATAGTTGAACACAACAATTATTGTGAATAATAGTTATTTAAAAAATAATATCTTTCTAGATTTAATTAACATATATAAAAAATCAACTCAAAATTTTATGAGAATCTAGTAAATAAAAAATGAGATTCAAGATCCAATGGTCAAAAAATAATAGGTCACAGGAGACATATCAAAGCTTCATTTTCGACATGTCTGATACTTTTAGAAAAATCTCAACAAGATGATTCTAACCACATCATGAAAGACCACTAAACTTAATCATAATTTGTTAATTTAGAATTAATTATAACATCATTTGGTGTTTTTTTTTTAAGGTGTAGTTAGAATTATCTCGTCAAAATCTTTCTAATGATATTAAATGTGTTGAAAACGAAGCCCTAGTTTGTTTCCAATAACCTATTATTCTCTCTTTTTTTTTCCTTTTCTTTCTCTCATTTCTCTCTCCTCACATGTCAACTTATCACCTCTCTTTTTTGTTGACCGTCGGATCTTGAATTCTATTTTTTAAAAATTGAAATTTTATGAAATTTTAAATTGATTTAATTTGTAAAATAAACATGTGAAATATAACCAAATAATCACTATTTAAAATAACGATTGTGTATAAAAACATATTATTAAAGAAGATTGCTATTCCAAACAATGATTTTATATAAAAACAATATTCTAAAATATAATTTTGTTCAAACTATATAATTTTCCATATACTTTTTCAACTCTACCAAAACTTTTAGCAAACTACATTACTTTTCAAAAAGAATCCCACTAGATCAATGGTTTCAAGCCTCGTTATCAGCAAGAAGGTGCCACATGATCAAAGTTTGCACGCCATCTCTTGTGTGAATTATTTGGATTGAATGGAATATATCAATGTTCCATGAAAGAACAAACGAAAACAAAAGAAATGTATGGAAAACATCTCTCTCTCTCTCTCTCTCTCTCTCATGCTAGAAACCCGACAACCTTGAAAATCAATTGCATTGAATTTGAGTGATTGGATTGCGACGTTATACAAAGTTTGTGACTTCCAAAACACAGCGCACTGTTTCTTCTAGCTACTGTCTCCCCCTTTTTAACGTTGCAATATCTCTCTCAATTTTATACCTCTGAGCTCAAAAGTTGGAGAAATCAAGAAAAAGGTATCATTAATATTAAAATGCTGTTAGAAAAGATCGCAATGTTGAAATGTTGCTAATCAGCCTTAATTAATTCCCATGATTAAAATATATTGCTTTCGTCTGAAAAGCTAGCAAGACATTCGGGCCAGGTGGGTGCTTCGCATATCCTTTTCTTTTATTTTCAAGTGTTTTTTTAAATTATTTTTTTTGTTTTAAAAAATATTAAATTAATATTTTTTAGTTTTTTTATGATTAAGATTTATTGATATAAAAAATAAAAAAAACATATATATATATATATTTTATTTTAATACATTTTAAGTGAAAAATTATTTTAAAAACACTATGCATCATCATTTTAAATATTATGAAAACTATGGAGCTTTCAGAATTTGAAAAGGATTGAACCTTCATAAATCAATTCAACATAATTTTATTTAATAGGTGTTTGAGAGCGTGGTAATAATTGTTTTTTTAAAAAAATTTATTTAAAAATATATTAAAATAATATTTTTTTTTATTTTTTAAAATTACTTTTAACATCATCATATCAAATAATTTAAAAATATAAAAAATAAATACCTAATATAAAAATGCATTTTAAAAACAAAAAGCAAATTAAAAAAAAAATAAAGCAGCCAGATACCTTAATTTGATCTTTAACGGGAAAAAAAAGAAAAAAAAAAAAGTGAGCGCTAAGTGGAAGTAGAAGAATAAGATGGATACCAACTGTGGTAATAAAATCCAAGTGCAGTAAGCTAGGGCACATGGATCGCGACAAACTTAGGGTAAATGCAATTGTTGCCCTGAAGAACACGTTACTAGTGATTGATTTTTCCAAATGGACCGTTGTTTACATGATTAAACAATGGATAAGCCTATGGATAATGAAGCTTGCACCCCACAGTACATCGCCTGAGGGAGAGATTTAGAAGCTAGCTAGGGCTTAGTAGTTAGGAGGCGACATCATGTGCAGCACAGAACCTCTCTTCATATTCTACTTTAATCATGCCTGATCCTGACTCACAGCCAGCTTTGTTGTTGAGATCTGCGAGGAAAAGAATTATCAGAGAGACCCAATATATCCAATAATCTCCCCTTAATTTTAACTTTAAAGAATAAACAAGAATAGAGTCGTCTTCCACAGCTCTGATGGTCAAGGTAAGAGTGAGTGGTTGAATGGGAACAAATGAATAAAAGGTTGAAGAGACTGGTCCAAACAGAGCTTGCTGGAGTTGTTCGCAAAGGATGAACGTTTTCTGGACATTTGTATTGCTTTCTTAGCTGTTTTTGTCTGGTGTATGGAAGATCAATACATTAAAAATATCCCCGCATTGAGTGCCTTATACGTAATGAAGAGAAGGACCCATTAAGAAAACTCTTTTGTCTGTCTTTAGACTTTTTTTTTTTTTTTTTTACTTGTATGAGGTTGTATGGACGAGCTTGAATGCATCTCGACTAATTTCATATTAACAATCATGTAAATTTTTAATAACTATTAATATTAACAACAACAAATCTCGAACATAAAACCACCATAGAAAAACAAACTTTTTAATTCTAAGCTCCACCTAACCATATATTTGGATTATGTCTTTAGACTTTGGTAAGTCCTTATCTCCTCAGCCCTACGGGAGGT
Source organism: Populus davidiana (assembly GCA_030145905.1). Taxonomy (NCBI): domain Eukaryota; kingdom Viridiplantae; phylum Streptophyta; class Magnoliopsida; order Malpighiales; family Salicaceae; genus Populus; species Populus davidiana. The sequence continues at coordinate 9,713,127 of CM057797.1, forward strand.
GATTAACTTTCTTGTCGACCACATTTGGATTAAATCAGTAATCAAAGTAAAGATAAAAATCTTCACCACTTGACAGATTTCCCTTTTAATTGAGTTTGAAAGCAGAGAATTTCAATTTGGACTCATGTTTTACTAGTTCATGGGCTACGAGGAAGGGAAAAAAACAGAAGAAGTTGTTTGTCCGGACTAAAAAAAACATTAATTTGAAGTTTTTTTAAAAAAAATTCAAAGATTTTAAACAATATAGTTAAACTGCAATATTAAATAATGTTCATGTAGAGCCTATGCAAAACTATGATATGTATACACTTAAGGGCGTAGCTGCTGTGGTAAACTGTAAAGCTTGTCTTTGCGAACGTCCCGGGTTCGACCCTCACTGTGTATCCCTGTCACCCCCGCGGTGTCTTACCTGCTCATTGGGCTTGCAGGATGTTCAGTGGGCCCGGGAATTAGTTGTGGTGCGCGCAAGCTGGCCCGAACACCCCGGTTATAAAAAAAAAAAAAAAAAACTATGATATGTATTGATTATCAATATAATTTTTTTAAAAAAAACAACGTAAGATTATTGATAATGATGAAAACTTAGGTTAAGATGTTTTTTATTTTAAGTTTCTATCCAAAGGAGACGGAGAAGACAGATCCTCTTAAACTAGAAGCCAGTGTCTTAATCTAAGTAACGTGGATGGTAGATTGCTTATTAAAGTTCATAGAATGGGCTCTAGTCCGTTCACAGTGGGGCATTACAGTCTCCGACAACATCACAGGATGGGCATACATTTCTTGACTGGACTTTCTTTATGGGAATGCGCTCAATCCAAATCCAAAAACACATAATCTTTAACCAATCAATCTATGATGACCATTGAAGCTCTTCCGTGGTGAAGACTATTATTTTATTTGATCTAAAGCTCGATAATATAGATATTATGAGTTAAAAAATCTAATAAATAAATATAACAAGTAGGGTATGAGTTGAGATTTTTAAAAGCAGCTCAACCCGATCCAATTTGTATAACCTAATATAAATAACCCGAATCCCTAGTATAAATAATATTTTCACTTTTCTCTCTAATTTTTTTTTCTCATCTTCACACTCATAGCCTCCTCTCACTCTTAATTTTTTTCTCCCCTTTTTGTTCCACTTTTACAAAAATTATAATTGTTTCTTTTAAAGTTTGATTTGATGAAGTGATATAAATTTTAGAATTATAAGAATTCAGATTGAGTTTTTATTTTTCTAGTCAAATCACAAAACTATAAATACTTTATAGTTTATTTATGCTAGTCTATCTTGTATAATATTACAACTTAACTGTTTGATAAAATGCTTGATTGTGATTTTTATTTTGTTTTGTTTTTATATGAAAATTATAATAGTTTTTATGTTATTACTAATATATACATTTTAAGGGTCTTATTTAGTTCTAACACAAATTTTTTAGGATCATCAAAAAATAAGATAATATGTCTAACTCTCATATATCAATAATATTCACAAAAATCTCAGTCTAATTGATATTTCTAACTCATTCAAGTCCAAACAAAAATATTTCTGTAAAAATATCAAAAATTAAATCAGATAAAATAAATTACCGGTAAAAAGTCGAGCCAATGTAATACAAACAACCCCAACAGAGGGCCCTGATTTGATTTCTTAGATGGATTCAGAGGGCATTTCTTACGAGACAGTACCTTAAAGAAGTCAAGAGAAACAGAACAGAACTTCAACTTATTGAATAGTCACTGACCTAAGAATTTCTAACATTGGTTTCAACCAGCTTTCAACTCTGGCCACCTGATGAGAGAGCACGCACATGTATCAGTGAGGAAGAGTCCAATAAGTTTCCAACTCGCAAGATTATTGGTTGCCACGTGAAGCCAGTTTTGAGAGCATGACGCCCACTCAGCATCACCTGCCAAAAATTAGACATCAATTTAATCAGAAATGACAGCCTAAGTAGGGTCTGGAATGCATGATTAAGGTCCACCAAGGGAGATGGGGAAGGAAATGGAGCATAAAATGACATTCTATCTAGAGGAATCTGGGATTCTGGTAAGTTACAATCTTCTTAATTTCATGTGCCCGAGTCCTTGTCTCCAAGACTTTTCAGCATTCCATTTTCTTCTTCCACTTCATTGATTTCAAAATGGTACAGGTATTGTTGCGGATACCTGCTGTTATGAGACCATCGTAGCTAATAATCAGAGTCAGAAAATGATTTGTGAACAAAGCTATATAAATTTTGCCACTTGATGAATTAAATGGCAGTCAAGTTGATCTAGAGCAACCCTAACAAGGTGATGGAGACCCAGAAAAGTTCTTGGGTGTTATTTTTCTTGTACTTGTTGCTAAGAAATCAACAAAACACAAGGATTACCTCTATTAGGATGTTCCTTGAGCGGAGCAAGGCTACTGCAATCTTATCACCAGCAAGAGCATTGTTTTTCACAAGTGCAATGTCCAAGCTTGAGTTAAGATCAACTTCACAAAACCATGATAACAGCAAAATTATGAAAATGGATTGTAGCGCAAGATTACCTGTGTCAAGTTCATGGCCACAAAATAAAACTTCCCAGATTTGAAAATCAGGCGTTAAGAGCAAGAGAAAGGATACTAGATCCAGTGAGTTCGTTCACTTCTGCAAGCAAGAATGGAGTTTCAGCAATGCCGGTTATATTCTTGTCCCAAAGGATCCATTTCCATTTATGTAAAACTTAAAACCAAATATATAATAAATAGCAAAAAAAAATGAAAACAAAACACAAAGGATTAGCCAAAAAGTTGCAACCTAGGTTCTCTAAGGGCACTTTGTATAGCAGACTCGATGAAGCCTCCAGAAGCTGTGTGTTCTTTAGGGATTGGAACTGCAATCAGGATTCCAGATCCAAGCATAAGTTTCAAGTTAGTTTCTGCAATTAAGAAAGAAAGGAAAACATAATCACTCACAATTCTTCTCATTCTCATAGGGGTGGGGTTGAGGGTGGAATAAAGGTAAGATGAACAGAGTCCTCTGGGGTGTCTGCTCGACAATGTACCTATATTATTTGTCATAAATAGAACAGAAATATTCATTAGATTCGATGAAATTACATGTTGAATTGAAGCCTTGCAGACAAGCATTAGTGCAGTGTAAAATCAACAATATTCTACCAGTTATTTTTTAAGGTAACAGGCTTTTTCATGAATGAATCTTTTTTGGGTTTCTCTTGTATGCATGCTAAGATTGATCAGTCTTGTTTGGGTTCATCTTGTATACAACCTATGTCCTAGATTCTGCTCCTTGAAGATTTTGATAAATTTAGCTCTATGTAAGACTAAATGAGCCTGGAATATTGGTAGAGTGGACTCTGCTATTGTACGTGGTAGGTGCAGCGAGCCTAACCGATATGGTCGATTTGGTCCAGGTTCCGGATTCTAGGAGGAGAACCGAGACACCTCACTCCACATAAACCAGTCAATGTACCTTTGTAAACGCATTTTCTTTTTTCTTTTTTTTTTCTCAGGCAGAAAGTTGTCAAGTGATGCAATCCTAGAAAATGGGTATACATTGCAACGAACCAACAGATTTAACCATTGTCACGTGTTGCAAATTGAAATCAGATGGAGCTTGAAAAGAGAATGTGAGCCATGAGAAAGGGTGTACCTCGCAACCACTTCTCTCCGTGAAAAATGCAGGAAACTCATTGGTCTTATAAGCGGCAACACAAATGCCCTGAGTTTCCTGTATTTTTAAAACTGGTATGAACAGCTGAAGTTGAATTGCTTCTGATGATAAATGGGGTGAAAAAAGATGATATCTACCAAATATTATAGGGTTCTGGGAATATCTAATATGGATTTTAATCCAGCAGATATCACTGCTACCGGAGTCCTGCCAAATTTGTAAGGTCGGAAGATATATCCATTGCTGCCGGGAAAACATGAGAAAAATTATATCAATTCTAGCAATCAAATACGGAAAAGTTCATGGGATTTATTCCTCGTTTCAGACCAGAAAAAAGTCCACTCATATGATCAGGAATGGGTTAGTGGTGGATGTGTGTTCCTGACATCATATGATCACAAGTGATGAACAAGTCAAAAGCTTCGGGTATTCCCACTAAATGATTCTGCTATCAATGCATGGCTGACCACATCACTGGGCAGAAACATGTGAAGTCAGGCAGAAACAGTAGTAGCACCATCCCCCGTGGTAGCCACCTAAAAGAAAAGCAAAAACAAGCATGTGAAGTCAGGTGCAACACTTCACAAGCAATCAAATATTACAGTGCTTGTTTAAGGATTACACCTGTCAAACATATCAGGAGTGACAGAGTACATGCAAACAGGATTACCATGTCATGAGACCTACCTTTGAGGCGCTATTGAAATAATTTGTAAAATCACTATTGAGCTATCACCCACTGGCCATTGAGGCACATGCTTTACATTCTGGTGAATAAGATACTATCAGGAAAGGAGACTGGTGTCCCGTGTTATAGCTAAACGATCGGCAGAATGGGCAATGGATGTCTTATTAGTGTTCATTTGAGATGTGAAGAGTGCAGCTTGGAATTTAATTCATCCTTTTCCAACAATTATTTTGTCATAAAACTACATTACTTGGATCAAACAAACATGATACAGAAATGTTTTTATACGAGCTTAAGGATAATGCTATTGGCTTATAATACGCATCAACACTATCTTGTTGGCTTATTTCTCTGGTGTTTTTTCCCTCTGATATCCATTCTTTTTCATCACACCAAAATGGATTTTTGGAAAAAGTCTGGCGCTTTAGTTTTCTCAAGCTGATCATGAAATAGAGAACATAAGAACTATTTCCTAATTGATCTTTTGGACCCAATTCTGTCAACCTTTCCATAACACGTTGAAAGTGGCTAATTCTTATGTTCTGTATGCCCTTGTTTGCATGATTGCATCCAACCTTTCTGATATTTCCTTCTCTTTCACATGTCTCTTCTTTTTATTGAATTTCGACTTGGATTCACAGGAGATAAGCTTGCTGGAGAGGTTAGCAGAATTGTAGCAGCCGAAGCTTGGCATTGGACATAGAGTTTACCAAGGGTCAAATTTATGAAATCAACTCAGTTGAGATATGTTTGTATTGAAAATTGAATAACACTTTATCTTTACTATAAAACTACTAGTGCGCCAATGTTTTCTCATCGGAGTACCTATTGTAAAGGAAAGACTTGCTGAGAAATTGATGTCTTACTCCCCTGATTTCTATGGAACTATTGAAATTAGCTTGGCAAAAAATAATTCAGTCCAAATTATTTTCCCTTTTAGATGCCCAAAGAACTTGGCATAGCATTTTTTTTATTTCTTTTTAACCATCAAAGACAGGCATCTGCACAAATCTTGTGAGCATAAAAGATTGCATCAACCTTGTTACATATGTTGATGAAAAGCTGGTGAATACTTTTGTCACGACCCGAATCCCGGATCCATGACCGGCACATAGGCAAGGTTCCCCTCCAAGGTTCCATTCCTATGCGAACCCAAACTTACATACAATCCTTTAAACAACTCAATCAGAGTTTAACGCAGAATTAACAACAAACAACTTCATAATATAATTCGATTGTCTTAATACAAGAGTTAATAATTTCATAGTTTTGGAGCACTAACTTGACACAAAAAAAAGGTACAAATTACAACCAAAAGGCAGGTTCGGAAGGTTCAACAAAAGTAACCTGCTATCAAGCTATAAGCCTGAAAAGGATAAATAATGAGAGGGTGAGTTCAACAACTCAGTGAGTAGATAACGTTCAATATACACACACGAGGTAATATAACAATGAGAAATATATATACAAGTATGGCTTTAGTTCTTATACGAAGGTTTATCAAATAGGCCATAACAAGAATATCATATGGTAAAACTCGTCAGAAAATCAAAATGCAATGAGCATGAGGCTCCGTACTGTGGGATGATCAGTCCACACAGGTTGGTGACTCCCCCGACCAACTAGGGTTCAGATACGATGTGCACAAAGACTAACACTACCCTGTTAGCATGGGTATTCTGACTGACATACCATAGGTTCATAATCATAATCAAACAAACATATTCATATCTCAAAGCTCAACTCATGACATCCATCAAATGAGGAGCTATCAATTCAGAAGTCAAATCATATTGGTTCATATCAAGAAATCAGATTCAATAATTGATCATGCTTTATCATATCAAGGATAATAATCAGCATATATATTATCAAGAAGCATGATCCAATTCATATTAACAAATCAAATATTTATAATATTTCTCATGCATATGGAAAATTATCCACTCACCTGACTCAAAAGCAAACAGCACACACAAGCTGAAACCGAAGGAAATTCTATTGACGTCCTGCCGGTAGAATATCAGGATTATCTGAATACAAAGGACACATATTCAAAAACGACTCGAAAGAACATTTAACCTATTTAATACACTTAACTAAGGGTGTATTCCGTAACCCTATATGTTTTTAAACTAACTAGTCAATTTTCTTAAAAACCTAAAATCTAACGGTTTTCCCGAAATCTAATCCATAATAAAAACAACTAATAAAATTGGTAATAATTCACTAAATAACCCTTAATTATTCATCAAACTAATCTGCAAAAGCTAATATTACAGCTAGGGACTAATCTGGATTTTCTTCCATATTTTTAGGGCCAAATTGTAACTTTTGTCAAATGGAGGACCAAACTGAAATTTGTCATAAATCCATGAATATACTGAAATTCTGACCTTAATTAATCCTCAATTCTGTCCAGGATGTATCATTATGCTTTAGGGATCATTCTGGAATTTTACTAAAGTTTTAGGGTCAAATCGTACTTTTTGTCAAATTGGAGGACTAAATTGAAAGTGTTAAATTCTCTTATCTATACAGTAATTATGTCCATAATTCATATGTTATTCTGTTCAGAATCTCGGAATATGCTCCAGGGACCAATTTGTAATTTTCCAAAGTTCGGGGACTAAACTGTAATTTTCGGAAATTGAGGGACCAAATTGAATTTTCGTCATCTTCAACCTCCAGTCCAGATTTTAACAGAAACCCCACTGTTCTCCCCTGATTTCTAACTCAATTTTCACCATTTACACAATTCTATAACTCAAAATCATCATAATCTTCCATAATCAACTAAATCATCAATTAAACACAACAATCAACCCCTAACCTTCAATTTAATTCATCAATTTAAATCAAACACAAATTCTCAAAACCCTAACATTCATAAAAACTGAAATTAAAGCTTAATTAACATATTATACACATTAAACAACCTAAATCTTACCTTTTTCACTTATTTCCTCCAAAACTCTTCCTTTTTCCCTTATTTTCCCCTCTTTTCTCTTCTTCTTCTTTCCTTTCTCACTTCTGCCGATTCTCTTCCTCTCAAAATCAGATTTCTATTTTTTTTTTTTTTTACTTCCTATTTATATTTATCAACTATTTATCCAATTACTACTATACCCCTCATTTAATTTATTCCTACATCTAAGCCTTCAAGGGGTTTCTAGGCTTTTCCTATCTCATTAATTCAAAACATTACAATCTCCCCACCTTATAAAAGTTTCGTCCTCGAAACTTAATAGAAAAGATTGAATACTTACCGAGATTATCGAAAAGATGAGGATACTCCTCACGCATCTTATCCTCGAGCTCCCATGTCGCTTCCTCACGTGAATGACCTTTCCATTGCACTTTCACTGAAGCTATGTCCTTCGACCTAAGCTTCCTCACTTGTCGGTCGACTATAGGTTCCGGTTGCACCTCATAAACCATATCATCCCTCAAGTCAATAGGATGAACCTCTAACACATGCGATGGATCTGACATATATTTCCTTAACATGGAAACATGAAATACCGGATGAATAGCAGACAAGTTTGGTGGTAATGCTAACCGATAAGCAACTGCCCCAACTCTCTCCAGAATCTCATACGGTCCAATGAATCGAGGACTCAACTTGCCTTTCTTCCCAAATCTGAATACTCCTTTTGTAGGTGATACTTTTAAGAACACACAATCACCCACTGAAAACTCTAAGTCACGCCTTCTTCTATCTGCGTAACTTTTATGTCTACTCTGAGCTGTTTGAAGCTTCTTTCTAATTACCTCAATCTTCTCTGAGGTAATCTGAATCAACTCTGGTCTCATTAGCCTCTTCTCACCAACCTCAAACCAACAAACCGGTGATCTACACTTCCGACCATATAAAGCCTCATAAGGTGCCATCTCTATGCTAGCCTGATAACTGTTGTTGTAAGCAAATTCCACTAATGGTAGGAACTTACTCCAACTAACTCCAAAATCCATAACACAAGCCCTTAACATATCCTCCAAGGTCTGAATAGTCCTCTCAGACTGACCATCTGTCTGAGGGTGAAAAGTTGTACTCAACTGCACCTTAGTACCCATAGCTTCTTGAAATTTCACCCAAAACCGCGATGTAAACTGTGGACCTCTATCAGACACTATCGAGATTGGCACTCCATGCAACTGTACAATCTCACTAATAAACAATTCCGCCAACTTTGCATATCCATAAGTAATCTTAACTGGCAGAAAATGGGCTGATTTTGTCAACCTGTCAACAATCACCCATATCGAATCATAACCCTCCTGACTCCTAGGCAATCCTGTCACAAAGTCCATTGTGATCCTTTCCCACTTCCATTCTGGAATCAACAATGGTTGTAACAATCCAGGAGGTTTCTGGTGTTCACCCTTTACCCTCTGACAGGTCAAACACCTAGAAACAAAATCTGCTACATCAGTCTTCATCCTATTCCACCAATAACACACCTTAAGGTCTTTATACATCTTGGTGGAACCTGGATGCATTGTGTAAACTGTCTGATGTGCCTCTATCATCAATTCTCTCCTCAGATCATCAACATCAGGTACACAAAGCCTATCCCTATATCTCAGCACATCATCATCACCAATCACAAAACTTGCAGCCTTACCCTGCTCAACCTCATTTCTAATCCTGAGTAGTGAATCATCTTTCTTCTGAGCTGCTTTTATCTTATCAAACAAATCTGACTTAACCTGAAAATGAGCAATCATTGCTCCAGCTTCACTAAGATCAAATCTAACTCCTTCATCCACTAACTCATGCAGCTCCCTAATCAGAGGTCTTCGTACCTCCTGAATATGAGCTAAGCTCCCTAATGATTTTCTACTCAAAGCATCGGCAACTACATTTGCCTTACCCGGGTGGTACTGTATGGTACAATCATAATCCTTCAGTAGTTCCATCCATCTCCTCTGTCTCAGGTTTAGATCCCTTTGCTGAAAGATGTATTTCAAACTCTTATGATCTGTAAAGATCTCACAAGTTTCACCATACAAGTAGTGCCTCCAAATCTTCATAGCAAAAATTACAGCCGCCATCTCTAAATCATGTGTAGGATAGTTCTGTTCATGCTTCTTCAACTGCCGTGAAGCATAGGCAATAACCTTGCCATGTTGCATTAGAACACATCCTAACCCCACTCTCGAAGCATCACAATACACTGTGTAACCACCAGAACCTGATGGTACTGCTAGAATAGGCGCTGTAGTCAATCTCTCCTTCAACTCTAAGAAACTTTTCTCACAATCTTCAGACCACTGAAACTTAACATTTTTCTGCGTTAACTTAGTCAATGGTGCAGAAATTCGAGAAAAGTTCTCCACAAACCTCTGATAGTAGCCAGCCAAACCTAAGAAACTTCTAATCTCTGTCGCCGAAGTAGGCCTAAGCCACTGCTTAACTGCCTCAATCTTTTGAGGATCAACCTCAATCCCATTCCTTGACACTACATGCCCAAGAAATGCTACACTCTCCAACCAAAACTCACTCTTTGAGAACTTGCCATACAACTGATGATCTCGCAAAGTTTGAAGCACCATTCTCAAATGCTGCTCATGTTCCTCTCTAGACCTCGAATACACCAAAATATCATCAATAAAAACTATCACAAATCGATCAATAAATTGGCCAAACACTCTATTCATCAAGTCCATAAAAGCTGCTGGTGCATTCGTCAACCCAAAAGACATCACTAAAAACTCATAATGACCATACCGAGTTCTAAAAGCTGTCTTTGAAATGTCCTCCTCCCTAATCCTCAACTAATGATACCCAGATCGAAGATCGATCTTAGAAAAGAATTGAGCTTCCTGTAACTGATCAAACAAATCATCTATACGAGGGAGTGGGTATCTATTTCGAACTGTCACCCGATTCAATTGCCTATAATCTATACACAACCTCAATGACCCATCTTTCTTCTTCACAAACAACACCGGAGCTCCCCAAGGGGACACACTTGGTCGGATAAACTTTTTATCCAATAAATCCTGCAGCTGCTCCTTTAACTCCCTCAATTCTGCTGGCGCCATTCTATATGGTGCCATTGATATTGGTTCAGTGCCCGGAACCAAATCAATACAAAACTCAATCTCCCTATACGGAGGCAATCCAGGTAAGTCATCAGGAAAGACATCGATAAACTCTCTTACTATAGGGACTTCCTCTAACTGGGGAACTTCTTTCTCTACATCCACTATATATGCTAGGTAGCACTGTACCCCTTTTCGGGCCATTTTCCTCGAGATAGCCGACAACATAATTGATGGAGACCCAATCTTATCTCCTTGAAATACCAACCCAACTTCTTGATCTAGATCAAACATTATTTTCTTACCCCAACAATTTACCGAAGCCCTATGCTTAGCCAACCAATCCATTCCCAAAATCACATCAAAATCAACCATATCTAAGACATTTAAGTCTCCCATAAAGATCTTATCTCCAATCTCTATTTCACAATCCAGATACACATACTTTACTAATATTAACTCATCTAAGGGAGTGGAGACTGAAATGGGGGATTTTAACAAGGTTGGTTGTTTATCTAACCTCATGGCAAAATATGGGGACACAAACGAATGAGTTGCACCCGTATCAAACAAAACTTTTGCTTCAAAAGAGCAAACAGGAAGAATACCTGAAACAACTGTGTTGGATGCCTGAGCATCCTGTTGAGTCAAGGCAAAAACTCTAGCATGCCCCTGACCCTGCTGTATCTGACCTCTATCACCTGTACCCCGACCTCTTTGACCACGGCCACCAAAACCTCTACCCCCATGAGCCACAGACTGGCTCGTCGATGGTGCCTGAATAGGCTGCTGGACTGAAGCAGATAACCCCGAAGTGGACAACTGTCTCCTCGGGCACTCTCTAATCTTATGACCTATCTGGCCACAACTAAAACAAGCCCCAGTCCTTCTGTAGCACTCTGCACTGTTATGACCTCCTCCACAGTGCTGACACAAAGAACTATCCCCATATGAAACAAATGAACTACGAGGTGCAGTCTGAACTAAACTCTGGGTACCACTACTGCCACTCTGACCGCCTGAGCCACTAACTGATGGTCTCTGTCTAAACCTCCTCTGAACCCATGAGCCCTGACGGCCACTTCGTCCCCTAAACGGACCTGCACTTAATCCTTGTTGCCTAAAAGACTGACCCTCTTCTCTAGGCCTCTTAGACTGGCCAACAGTCATGTCCTCTATTTCACGCACCTCTAGCAATCTGGCGCTATCAACAGCTGAGGAGTAGGATGGAAACACTTGTGGCGCCAATACCATATACATAGAGGATTTGAGTCCTTTAATGAATCTCTTCACCCTCCATTCCTCAGTGGGTAGAAGATATTCTGCATACCTAGACAGTTGAGTGAACTTCAGATCATACTCCTCTACTGTCATGCTCCCTTGAGATAGCCTCTCAAACTCATAAAGTCGAGCATCCCTGATGCTCTGAGGGAGAAACCTGTCTAAGAACACGGAGCTAAACTCCTTCCATGTCCACTGAGCCTCTATTGGTCTTGCTCTTTCCCTAGACTCAAACCAAGAGATTGCCACATCTCCTTCCAACCTGAACGATGCCAAACTCACAGCTCGGTGGTCTGTACATCCCAAAGCTTTACATCGTCGCCAAATGTCATCTAGGAACTTCTGAGGATCCTCTGAACTGTCTATCCCAGTAAAAATAGGAGGTGCCAACTTCATAAAGTCATCCAATGGCACATTAACTCCCTGAACAGTGTGGGATGTCGAGGGTACATCTCTATCCCTCATTCTGTCTCTCTCCATAGTAAACTCTATCCAAGTCTGCACAACCTGGCTAAGTCGCTGAACCTCTGTAACAGGCTCAGGGTCAGCTACCCCCACACCTGTTTCATCTACCATATCTTCCTCTTCTATTTCCTGAGGCTCTTCCTCCACTGGTGGAGGTACCTCATCAACATGTTGAGGCACGGGTGCACCACGCCTCCTTCTCTGCCTTGCAGTTATCAACTGCATAATAGGAACATCATCCTGATCATCATCTACCCTAAGAGTATCAGTTCTTCGTCTATTCCTCGGCATTTCCTAAAATAAAAGAGAGATCACTTAAGTCATGCTAGAACAATAGCATGATAATAGGAAAGCATATCTATCACAAGGAAGAAGACATACTTGATGAGAATTTAAAATTTCAAAAACAACAAACAAGACGATATGGATCCTAATGCTCTACTTATTATGAAATTAATTATATTATTGTTTCTTTAACCTAAAGCTCTGATACCAAGTTTGTCACGACCCGAATCCCGGATCCATGACCGGCACATAGGCAAGGTTCCCCTCCAAGGTTCCATTCCTATGCGAACCCAAACTTACATACAATCCTTTAAACAACTCAATCAGAGTTTAACGCAGAATTAACAACAAACAACTTCATAATATAATTCGATTGTCTTAATACAAGAGTTAATAATTTCATAGTTTTGGAGCACTAACTTGACACAAAAAAAAGGTACAAATTACAACCAAAAGGCAGGTTCGGAAGGTTCAACAAAAGTAACCTGCTATCAAGCTATAAGCCTGAAAAGGATAAATAATGAGAGGGTGAGTTCAACAACTCAGTGAGTAGATAACGTTCAATATACACACACGAGGTAATATAACAATGAGAAATATATATACAAGTATGGCTTTAGTTCTTATACGAAGGTTTATCAAATAGGCCATAACAAGAATATCATATGGTAAAACTCGTCAGAAAATCAAAATGCAATGAGCATGAGGCTCCGTACTGTGGGATGATCAGTCCACACAGGTTGGTGACTCCCCCGACCAACTAGGGTTCAGATACGATGTGCACAAAGACTAACACTACCCTGTTAGCATGGGTATTCTGACTGACATACCATAGGTTCATAATCATAATCAAACAAACATATTCATATCTCAAAGCTCAACTCATGACATCCATCAAATGAGGAGCTATCAATTCAGAAGTCAAATCATATTGGTTCATATCAAGAAATCAGATTCAATAATTGATCATGCTTTATCATATCAAGGATAATAATCAGCATATATATTATCAAGAAGCATGATCCAATTCATATTAACAAATCAAATATTTATAATATTTCTCATGCATATGGAAAATTATCCACTCACCTGACTCAAAAGCAAACAGCACACACAAGCTGAAACCGAAGGAAATTCTACTGACGTCCTGCCGGTAGAATATCAGGATTATCTGAATACAAAGGACACATATTCAAAAACGACTCGAAAGAACATTTAACCTATTTAATACACTTAACTAAGGGTGTATTCCGTAACCCTATATGTTTTTAAACTAACTAGTCAATTTTCTTAAAAACCCAAAATCTAACGGTTTTCCCGAAATCTAATCCATAATAAAAACAACTAATAAAATTGGTAATAATTCACTAAATAACCCTTAATTATTCATCAAACTAATCTGCAAAAGCTAATATTACAGCTAGGGACTAATCTGGATTTTCTTCCATATTTTTAGGGCCAAATTGTAACTTTTGTCAAATGGAGGACCAAACTGAAATTTGTCATAAATCCATGAATATACTGAAATTCTGACCTTAATTAATCCTCAATTCTGTCCAGGATGTATCATTATGCTTTAGGGATCATTCTGGAATTTTACTAAAGTTTTAGGGTCAAATCGTACTTTTTGTCAAATTGGAGGACTAAATTGAAAGTGTTAAATTCTCTTATCTATACAGTAATTATGTCCATAATTCATATGTTATTCTGTTCAGAATCTCGGAATATGCTCCAGGGACCAATTTGTAATTTTCCAAAGTTCGGGGACTAAACTGTAATTTTCGGAAATTGAGGGACCAAATTGAATTTTCGTCATCTTCAACCTCCAGTCCAGATTTTAACAGAAACCCCACTGTTCTCCCCTGATTTCTAACTCAATTTTCACCATTTACACAATTCTATAACTCAAAATCATCATAATCTTCCATAATCAACTAAATCATCAATTAAACACAACAATCAACCCCTAACCTTCAATTTAATTCATCAATTTAAATCAAACACAAATTCTCAAAACCCTAACATTCATAAAAACTGAAATTAAAGCTTAATTAACATATTATACACATTAAACAACCTAAATCTTACCTTTTTCACTTATTTCCTCCAAAACTCTTCCTTTTTCCCTTATTTTCCCCTCTTTTCTCTTCTTCTTCTTTCTCCTTTCTCACTTCTGCCGATTCTCTTCCTCTCAAAATCAGATTTCTATTTTTTTTTTTTTTTTTACTTCCTATTTATATTTATCAACTATTTATCCAATTACTACTATACCCCTCATTTAATTTATTCCTACATCTAAACCTTCAAGGGGTTTCTAGGCTTTTCCTATCTCATTAATTCAAAACATTACAACTTTTTTACAACTGGGGAAATGTATAGTGTCTTTGTAACGGTTATGGTCTTAGAAATAGGAATCCCTTCTGGACACAACAGAACTTTTAGAGATCTCTTCTTCCTTTCTCAAATTCGTTTCTCTTTCATTCTTTATGTGTGATGGATTTCGGGTTCAAAAATATTGAATACAAGCCTGCCTTGTATTTTTCTATCTAATTTAAGGTGAGTTGTAAGATCCCCACAGATTCCGGTTTACATGTGAATTTGATCATACGAAAATTTCATTCTTAAAATAACTTAATTCAAGAAAAGAAAATGAGTGGAAAACCTTTCCCAGAAATGCTTGGCTAAAAAATATTATTAGGACTTAATGTATATTTATCCATAGAAATGCCTAACCAAAGACGAGATTATCTACAGAATTGTAGTCTAGAGGGAAAAAATTAAACAATAAACTTGAAAAGGAGATGTTTTCCCCGATTTTGGAGATGTATTCTAAGTTGCTTGTCCCTTTTCCATCCAATTCATCGTCATTGGTGCCATCTCCTACGATTTTCTTCTAGTTCAAATGGTTTTGAAAGAGAAGGTATACCTCCTCTATTGAGACTTGCTTTGTTTCTGGCAGGAGAAAGAAGATGAAGCTGCCCATGAAGGCAACCCAGGCAGCAAATAACAAGAAAATCCCATAACGAAGATGGCAGAGACACACGACAAAGCATTGTGCTATCAATGCTGTGAAGATCATGTTGACAGAGACCACAATACTTCGTCCAGCTGACCTTGTCTCCAATGGAAAGAGCTCGCATGGAACTAACCACCCTAGAGGACCCCAAGACCTTCCATAAGCAAAGCAAAACAAGCAAATGATAACGATTAGGAACACGCTGATTGCTTTCGAGAGAGTTTCTCCTTGTCCGAACTCCAGGGCTGCTGCATCTGCAAATTATTTTCCCTTTTAGATGCCCAAAGAACTTGGCATAGCATTTTTTTTATTTCTTTTTAACCATCAAAGACAGGCATCTGCACAAATCTTGTGAGCATAAAAGATTGCATCAACCTTGTTACATATGTTGATGAAAAGCTGGTGAATACTTTCTTACAACTGGGGAAATGTTTAGTGTCTTTATAACGGTTATGGTCTTAGAAATAGGAATCCCTTCTGGACACAACAGAACTTTTAGAGATCTCTTCTTCCTTTCTCAATTTCGTTTCTCTGTCATTCTTTATGTGTGATGGATTTCGGTTCAAAAATATTGAATCCAAGCCTGCCTTATATTTTTCTATCTAATTGAAGGTGTGTTGTAAGATCCCCACAGATTCCGGTTTACATGTGAATTTGATCATACGAAAATTTCATTCTTAAAATAACTTAATTCAAGAAAAAAAAATGAGAGGAAAACCTTTCCCAGAAATGCTTGGCTAAAAAATATTATTAGGGATTTAATGTATATTTATCCATGGAAATGCCTAACCAAAGACGAGATTATCTACAGAATTGTAGTCTAGAGGGAAAAAATTAAACAATAAACTTGAAAAGGAGATGTTTTCCCCGATTTTGGAGATGTATTCTAAGTTGCTTGTCCCTTCTTTCCATCCAATTCATCATCACTGGTGCCATCTCCTACTATTTTCTTCCAGTACAGATGGTTTTGAAAGAGAAGGTATACCTCCTCTATTGAGACTTGCTTTGTTTCTGGCAGGAGAAAGAAGATGAAGCTGCCCATGAAGGCAACCAAGGCAGCAAATAACAAGAAAATCCCATAACGAAGATGGCAGAGAGACACGAGAAAGCATTGTGCTATCAATGCTGTGAAGATCATGTTGACACGGACCACAATACTTTGTCCAGCTGACCTTGTCTCCAATGGAAAGAGCTCGCATGGAACTAACCACCCTAGAGGACCCCAAGACCTTCCATAAGCAAAGCAAAACAAGCAAATGATAACGACTAGGAACACGCTGATTGCTTTCGAGAGAGTTTCTCCTTGTCCGAACTCCAGGGCCAGAGTTACTGCCAAAGCCACCTGCAGATTAAACAATTGAGTTGGTATTCAAGCCCTAGAGATAAACTAAAGATTTAAACGAGCCTGAATTACCATGTAGCTGAACATTCCAATACTAGCTTCAATAAAAAAAGTTCTTCTGCCAAATTTGTCGACCAATCCCATTGACGAGAGCGCGCCAACAACAAGTGCCCCCCTAGTAATGATAGATGAATAAAGAGATGTTCCTGCCCCAAAACCCAAGCTTTGGAAGAAGACAGGATTACAGCTGAACCAAGAGATAACCTCCAACCTCATGGATGGATTTTTTCAGTTCCGTAATTTACAAGATTTGCCACTAGAGATGAGCCCTCTTTAGGGCTGCTGCATCTGCAAAAGCCCCCCCTGCCATCTCTTTCTCTCTACTGCTCTGTCTCCCCCTCTCTTCAAGTGTTTGCTATGAGCACATACAAGTCACACTTCCATGAACTGTTGAGTGCTGATAACTTTTTTTATTTATTTATTTTTCATTGATATAAACACCTGATGATGTAATTAATTAAATATATCAACGAGGAGATTTTTTATACGACTTTGAAACAGACATGATAAAATTATTCCTAGATTATAGCAAAACATTAAAGATGAGATGAGTGGGAGTGAGTTGGTGGAATAAGATCTGGTCACCAAAATACGAACTTCAAACCATTTAACCGAATCTTCCCGGCTTGATGAACAGATTTTCCTTTTTAGACAAGGGATTCCTAATTGAAGAACAAATAGCTGTAAAAGGGCTCAAATAACAGCTAGTTAAGCCTTGATCTCATACGAATGGCAGCAAGAAATAATTAAGCCCTCAGAAAGCAGGACATCAAGCCAGTGTATAAAGGCTCGCCGTTCCTTGCCTCGGGTGAATTAACACTGTAGTGCTCAAAGAGAATAGGATTTCTGAAATCAGACAAATAAACAAGAACCTACAGTAATAATAAACAGTCATTCAAGAATCTAATAAGGAGTTGAGATGCCAAAATCCGGTGGAGTCCTGACTAGAAAACAAATAGCTAGTGGCTTCCTAATTAGATTTCCAAAAAGCGTAAACAGAAGAAATTGCGTAACAGTTGGTTTATGTTTTGTTAGGATAATCATCTCTAACTGCAATCTATTTGAAAATATAATTGTAATTGTTTTTTAATGTATTTTTTATTTAAAAATAAATTAAAATATTAATTTTTATTATTATTTTAAAGTTATTTTTGAATTGAACACATCAAAGCAATTTAAAAATATTAAAAAATATAATTTGAAATAAAAAAATTTCACAATTTCAAAAAATTTCAAAAAAAATTCTGAAATACAAAAATAAAGAACGCGAACATGCTCATGCAACTGATTTGATTACGTTGGACATAATTTTGAAATCTAGAATAACGTATATATGAGCTTTTTTTAATGTTTTTCTATGATTTGAAATTATTCTAGTTTTTCCTCCTAGAAAATTATCCTGCAGATAATGTCATTTTTTATTACATTAAGTTATTTTTTATTACAAATGTTAGAATTTATTTAATAGTTGGGTACGGTTTCTGCCTTAGAAAAGGATGATACTAATTATGTAATAATATTTATTTTATTATGTATAAGTTATTTATTTATTGGGTGTTAACCGGCATGCAGCTAGCGGGGTATTCGAGTATTAATTTTTCAGTTTTTGATAATCTTTAGGAATTTATCTTTTTTATAGTTTTTAATTTTGATGTTGAAACACAATGAACCGGTATTTGAAAAAATATTTTTGGTTAGCCAGTCCATTATGGGCTTTGAAAACATGATTTAATATTTAAAATTAGTTATATGACACGCGCGATGTCGTGGATTCTTTTTTTTTTTCATAAAAAATATCATAAAAAACTAAAATTTAAAAATTTTGGGTTTTTCTGCAAAGCTATACCCAAGAATCTTGGATTTGGCTGCAACACCCGACATAAGAATAATATTTATAATATTAACATTAAACTTGCATAACCCAAGTTTAAGTGAGCCTAACTGAAACACCGGATCCAGGAATATTGAATGTGGGTCTGGTTATAAAGTCGTATCATAAAAGTGTAATAATTAAATAAATTAATTAAAAAAAACAAAGAAAAAAAATCAACAGGAAGAAAAAAACTAATGAAAAAAAAGAAAAAAAAATTGAATTAATTGGGTTAACTCTTTAAACCAGGTTATCTCGTAAAACCTGAGATTCGCGTAATGAAAATTTGATAACTAAATAAAAAAAAATGACGGGTTTACCCAGAATTAACTGGGTTAACCCATCAAACCAAGTTAACCCATCAAACCCAGAATACGTGTCATGAAAGTCTGATAATTAAATAGAAAGAAAATTAACTTTAACAAACTAAACTAAATAAAAAAATAATTAAAAAAAATTTGGGTTAATTCGTTGAATCAGGTTAACCAATCAAACTCAGGATTCGTATCATGAAAATCTGATAACTAAATAAAAAAATTTAACATTAACAAACTAAATCAAACAAAAAATAAATAAATAAAACAGTTATATATAATTATAATTATATAATATATTAATAAGTAAATATATTAAAGATGAGAAAATAAAAGGCATGGAAAAGCTACAATAATTTTTCCATGCCTTTTAAAATATTACTCAATAATAATAATAATATATTTCTTGCAAAAATATTTTTAATTCACCCGGCTTTAAAAACATGATTTGAGCTCAAATGATAATTATGGATCCAAACTGAGTGACTTATAAGCTTAGGAGAGACATCCAAAATCATCTACATCTAACACCTTTTGGGCTCGAGCAGGTGTTGGGTGTGTGTCCAGCACCTCGTGGGCTCGGGCAACATACCCCAAACCTAGGTGCTAAACATGTGCCAAATAACTTGTGGGCCATAATGCTATGGGCAAGCCTAAGTGTTAGATATATACATGATACAATATGGGCCCTAGCCTCGTGTTTAAGCTAAATAACACAATTAAATATTCTTGTGCTCAATGCACGTCTTAGTCCGTGTTGGGCCAAACTCTTCGGCCTAAGCTCAACCACTTTTGATTTTTATTAATATTTATATCAAATATATTTAATGGTAGTTATTTTTGTTTTTTAAAAATATTTTCTTAATTAATGTCTTTTATATGTATTTTTTAAAAACAAGTTTAAAAGTTATATTTAAATTAATAATCCTCTCTTTTAATATTTTTTATTTCTCCCATTTTAAACAACAATTATTTTTTATCCATTTAATATTTTGAGAGATTATTCTAATTCATTTATTTTCTTATATTTTGTATAAATAAAATTTATTTGGAAAAATTAAATATATTTATTTTCAGATGATATTTTTAAGATGTGTAACCTTCTATAACATTTTTTTTTGCCTTTTTATTTTATTTAATTTGCATGTGTCTCCAATTTTATTATCAGCTAGATAAATTTTTGTTATAAAGTTGTTAAACCTAACCATGTCAAATATTCGAGTTGCGAGGTCAAATATCTTGGTATGTAACCAACTTTTAATTTTTTAATTCTCATCTTTATTTATTATTGGGAACTTTTTATTTCTTAATTTATTTTATTAGATCTATACATATTATTTTTTATTTCCACTTTTTATTTTTTACATAAAAAACACATTGAAAAGGCTTCCATGTTCATTCTTGCATAAAAAAAATTCAAATCACGGAGGAACAAGGGTCAAATAGTTAGTAGTATAAACTAAAAGAGAAGGTGTTTTACTATGAACTACCTTACAAAATATTATTCATTTCAATAGTGTTTTCCCTCTCTTTTCTTTTCTAAATCTATATTTATTTCCGTAATTTTATACTTCAATATTTAGTTTATTGAAGATTATATTTCATAATCTATTGTGGTTTGCTTTATAAGTGGTTAGGTTGATCTTATAACTTGTATTATGAGTTTGTTGGGTTAACTTGAGTTTTTTTTATTTTTTTTTAATTGATATTTTTTTTACTTAAAACCTTCAACATTGAGTTGATTAAGAAAGAGACTTCATGATTTTATTTTGGTTTTCTTTCTATGAAGTTATTTCGGTATCATGACTCATGTTGCGGGCTTGACGAGTTGATCCAGTTGACTCGGTTTTTCTTTTACTTTTTTTAATTGGTATTTTTTTAATTTAATCATTCAACGTAAAGTTGATTATGAACCAGGCTCCATGATTTATTTTGATTTGCTTTCTATAAGGTTATTCTAATTTTATGACTGAGGTCGTTTTATTGTATCATGTTTTTTGATTGATCTTTTTTTTATTTTTTTTGACATTCAACAATGAGTTTATGGAAAACTGGACTTTATAATTTATATTTAAATTGCTTTCAATAAGGTTGTCACGGTCTCATGATCTTGATCGTGAGTATAGCAGGTTAACTCATGTTGATTCAAGTCTTTTTTTTTTATTTACTTTCCATGATGTTATGATAATTTTATGATCTGGATCATATATTTGACAGGTTAACTCAGATTTTTTTTTTTAATTTTATAATTTGTTTTGATTTGTTTTATACATAGTTATCATGGTCTTTTAATTCAGGTTGCAGATTTGACATATTAATTTGGGCTGACCTAAATTAATTTAATATATTATTTTAATATTATTTTTTTAAAAAAATTAAATATTTGTAAATCAAATAATATTTTTATCAATTATTTAAATTATTTTTAAACTGATCAAGTTAATTATATCATATTGAATGAACCTTCCGACACTTTTTTAATTTTTCTTACTCTAGAAAAAGGTCAACAATACATTGATATATATTTTTTTAATGTTAAAAAAAATATTCATTTGACCGTGATTTATTGCATTACGATGATATAATAAGAAGACTAATAAGTCGTCTGTTCCAGAGGAGGGTTCGATATATTGAGTCAGCTGATTTGTTCCCTACCCGTTCGTGTTTCTTTTCAGAAAAAGTCTCTCGTACACACAGCTTTTTATAAAATACGAAGAGAGTATTATAGTTATTGTTTTTTAAATAATTTTTTATATTAAAATATATATTAATGATATCTTTTTATTTTTTAAAAATAATTTTTAATATTTATATATCAAAACGATCTAAAAAGTACAAACTGTATTAAATTTTAATAAAAAAAAATATAAAATTTGTTGGAAACGTGTTCCCAAACGTGCTCGAAGTCCTTTATTCTTCTTCATAAATATATATATATATATATATATATATATATATATATGTGTGTATATATATATCTGTGTGTGTGTGTCACCCAGAACAGGAAAGAAACATGTTGCTAATGATAGCCGCCTAATCAATGTAACTATTGCTGCCCTCTGCTGTTGATTTTTCAAGAGTGTTTTTTTTTTTTTTTTCTATATCAATATTTTTTTTATATAATTTAATACTTTAATATTTAGTTCGAATGAAAGTTAAATTTTATAATTTATTATAATTTATTTTGTAGATGGTTAGATTGATCTTATAATCTATATGTATTATGAGTTTATTGGGTTAACTCGATTGACTCGAGTTTTTATTATTTTTTTTAATTGACTTTTTTTTACTTAAAACCTTTAACATTAAGTTAATTAGGAATCAAGTTTCATGATTTATTTTGATTTGTTTTCTATAAAATTGTTTCGGTATCATGACTCATATTGTTGGTTTGATGGGTTGACCCAGTTGACTCAAGTTTTTTTTTACTTTTTTAATTGGTATTTTTTTAATTTTTTTACTCTAGAAAAATATTAAATTAACTCGGGTTGACATAAATTAATTCAATATATTATTTTTTTAATATTATATCTTTTTTAAAAAATTATTTTAAATATTTATGAATCAAATAATATTTTTATCTATTTTTCAAATTATTTTTAAACTCATCAAACTAACTATTTTGTATTAAATGAACCTTCCCACACAGTGTTAATTTTTTTACTCTAGAAAAACGTAACCACTACCTTGATATTTTTTTTATATGTTATTTTTTTTTTTCATTTGACCCGTAATGCATCGCATTACGATGATATAATAACAAGGGTAATAAGTCGTCTTTACTAGAGGAGGGGTTCGATAATTAAGTCAGCTGATTTGTCCCTTGCCCGCTCGTGTTTCTTGTTCATATATATATTTTTTTTATCACACAGAACAGGAAAGAAACATGTTGATAATGATAGCCACCTAATTAATTTAACTATTGCTGCACTCTGCTGTTGATTTTTCAGCGTTCACATTTTCCCTGGCCCCTTTTAGGGGCAATTAAAGTGTTATTAAAGACTAAAAATCGACTTGGTTTGCAGACTCTTTCCTCGGTATTGCTTGCAAGATGAACCGTGGATCCCTGTTTTCCTTATCTTTAATCAACTAAGAATTGGACCCGAAAGCAACGCGGATTAGAACATGCCACAACTTTATTTTGAAAATATCTCGCAGGATTGTGTGTTTTACAATTTTTTTTTTAAAAAAACCAACTTATTTTTAAAGATGTATTTGGGATTATAATAGTGGTGGCGGTTCAAAGTGTTTTTGTTTAGAAATACATTAAAATAAAGTTTTTTTAAAAAAATATTATTTTTGATATCAGCACATCAAACAATCTAAATACATAAAAAAATTTAAAATTTAAGGGAACGCGGTTTGTACCGCATTTCCAAATACACCTAGGTCCTGTTTATTTGCTATAAAGTAGTTTTCTTTTAGAAAGTGAATTCTGAGAAAGTATTTTTCGATATTTGGTAGTGTAATGAAAAATAAGTTAGAAATATTTTCTAGTATTTGGTTTATGTCATGGAAAGTGAGTTGAAAAATAACTTATTAATATTTTATTTTTCTCAAGTTTATTAAAATAATAAGGAACAAATCTTACAAATTAAAAAGTTGAATAAGAATGAAATTGAAAAAAAAAATTCATAAATTATCTCAAATAAAATAAATAATAATCAAAATAATAGAGATCAAATCTAAAAAATTAAAAAAAAATGAAAGATGAAGAAATTAAAATAATAATAATCAACATTTTATAAATTATTTTAAATAAAATAAGTAATAATCAAAAGAATGAGGACCAAATTTGATAGATAAAAAATTTAAATAAAAAAATGACAAGGAAAAAGCAAATAACAATTATAAAAATAAGGACCAAAGTTAAAATAAAAATAAAATTTTTAGAGATGAAATTGAAAAATAAATATTCAAAACAATATATATATATATATATATATATATATATATATATATAACAATCAAAAGTTTAAGGATCAAATTTGATATAATCAGCAAATAATGACATTTCTAAATTTTTCACAACTTCTAGAAAATGTTTTTCATCCAAATTTTTCTGGAAAACACTTTCCTGAAAACCAAGCCAAATTTTTCTTTTATTGGAAAGTGTTTTTAGTTGACCAACTTTTCTAATAGCAAATAAACACAAGAAAGCTTGGAAAGTGATTTTCCGGAAATCATTTTCTGGAAAACAAACACAGTTAAAAAGGAAAACACTTTCATGAAAACCAAGCCAAATTTTTCTTTGATTGAAAAGTGTTTTTTGTTGACCGGAAAATGTTTTTCATTAACCAACTTTTCTAATGATAAACAAACACAAAAAAGTTTGGAGAATAATTTCCTGAAGACTGCTTTTTAGGAAACAAACATAGCCCTAATTACAAACACAAGCCTTGTGTAGAGATGAGAAGGGATGGTTTTTTTTTTGCGTTTAAAAATATTTTTTTTAAAAATTATTTTAAATTAGTCTTTTTAGTAATTTGAAATGTTGGTATAAAAAATAAATTTTAAAAATAAAAAAATATTATTATTTTAATTTATTTTTAAATAAAAAAACAATAAAAAACAACATATCAGCAATCTTTTCTAATATCCAACACAAATCTAGCCAACTTGTCTTGTTTCTTTTTTTCTTTTTTTTTCATTTGGTGATTAAAATAATGAGGTCTTCTAGCTAGGTCGTTGATAACTGACAAGCAGGACCCAATGCCGTGTGTTTACTCTGTCAACTGAAAGAAGAGCGACTCGACACCAGAGACTCCTTGAGAACTTCCACAGAAATCTCCTCACGCATACTCTAACCTAACCCATGCACTCCTATATAAATAGGAAGAACTGCCTCCCAGATTTCCATCTTCAAACAACTAGAGCATTAGTTTACTCCCTCCTCTGTTTCTTCAAAACCTCCCCAAAAGACCAAAACCATCACTTTTGGTGTCTCCTGGACTGTAAAGAGCTCCTTATTCATATCACCATCTTTCCAACAACCAAGACCATGAAGGTATGGTTTTGTGATCAGAACACAAGTGTATTACTAGCTTGTTCGTGAAGATATTATGTGTGTTACTTTCTTGTTATTGATTAATTATGCTAACTTATTGCAGCAAAAGATAGTGATCAAGGTGACGGGGAAGGGAGCGAAGTCCCGCTCCAAAGCCTTGCAGATAGCAGTTGGGCTTTCAGGTACTGAACAAAACCTTCCATGCACCCAAGTTTTAGAATCGGAATACCTAATAGAAACCATGCATCTGTGGGCAAATTCAGATGATCAAGTTGTTGACGGGTTTATATATCTTTTTGTGATTCTGTAGGTGTTGAATCTGCTGGTCTAGGAGGGCAAGATAAGAGCCAGATAGAGGTGGTAGGCGATGGAGTTGATGCAGTACAACTTACAAATTTGCTGAGAAAGAAAGTAGGCTACGCAGAGTTAGCAACTGTAGAAGCTGTGGGAGAAAAGAAAGAAGAGAAGAAAGAAGAGCCAGCAGTGCAGGCGTTTGCTTCCATGTATGGTGGAAGCATGCCTCAGACCTATATTTATCCGGTTCACCCCTACCAGGACCCTTCTTGCTCCATCATGTAGTTACCAAACAGGCTAGCCAGAAGCAGAGAGAGAGAGAGACTGAAGTCGAGTCTGTTTATTTATATATATTGTAGAACATGTTGGGCCGCTGCTGTTCCATGTCTGAAAGGGGGGGAGATGGTGAGGGAAATCGGGATTACATATGCACGTGCCACGTGTAAACAAGCTTCTTTGCTTGTATCAACTTTTCATTTAACAGGAGTGACAAATCTGGATGTTGGGTGAACAAAAAACATGGTGATTCAGTCGTTATTCAACACAATAATATCAACTTCTGAACCAACTCGAGCACCATATTGGCGCATCTTCTCCCCTTTTTCTTTTCTTTTTTTGGTATCAAAGGCACATCCTGTCCAGTGAACAATTAACAATTATTAACAAAAACAGAACTCTAAACGGTATGGAAACATACTACGTGGATACTGTAGATAAAGGGGGGTTTTAGAATATGTAAATAAATTGTTTTATTTTTTTAAAAAAATATATTAAGATATTATTTTTATTTTAAAAAATTTATTTTTAACATTAATATATCAAAATAATTCAAAAACAAAAAAATTTTAAATTTCAAAAAAAAAATTCATAACTTGTGAAATCACGGTTTTGAAAAGATAAACGATACCTAAGACTTGCCATAATATATGGCATAATATGAGCCTATTTAGGAGGGTTGTTATTTTTTAAAGTTTTTTTCACTCAGAAATATATCAAAATAATATATTTTTTTATTTTTTAAAAATTATTTTTTTTATCATGGCATCAAAAAATAATATAAAAATATTAATTTAAAGTAAAAAAATTAAAATTTTTTAAATTGTTTTAAAAATACTTTTAAAATGTAAAAACAAACAGATTTACATCCAGATACCTTATCTTTCAAGGCTATGGGATGATTCTGATTTTTGTTGAGAACTTGATATAAATTGTGTTTTTTTAATTTTGATTATTTTATTTTTATTAAAAATTAAGTTTTTTTAAAATTTTTTATATTATTTTAAAGTGATGATATTAAAAAAATATTAAACAAAATGTTTTTTAATATATTTTTAAATAAAAAAAACTTTAAACGAAAATAATTACTTAACATTTCAATCAATCCAGCGTTCAGTGTGGTTCAGTCACTTTCTCTTTTTTCGGCTGGTTTTGCTTTTCTTAATGGTGCGGCTTTCCATTGCTCTCATCGCGCCTTGGGTTGTTGGCGCTTCCTTTTGAACCTTGGAGGGCTGGGTTTTTTGGGTGTTGTGTGCTCAGCTTCTTGTGCACTGGCTGTGATGGGATTCGGCGGCGGCTTGAGGTTGCCGGGCAGGCTTTGGCATGGTTGGGGGTGGGGTTATTTTATTCCGGTCGTGTCTGTTGCCTCAGAGAAAACGACCCGGGGTCATGATCATGCATTGAATGCAATGCCCACTTGGCTGGGCCCTTCGCTCTTCAACATTGGAACTTGGAAGAGCTGCTGATTATTGGGTTGATTGGACGTCTGTTTGATCTAGACTGTTGACTGGGGAATTCCAGTTCCAGGTCTTTTTTTTTTTTTTGTGCTCACAAGCTGTTTGGTCGATGACAAGTTTGTGATTTTCAACACTCTTCTGGTTTGGTTAGTTTTTTTGCTCATTTTAGTTGGCCTTTACTTGCCCTTTTATCATTTCAGGTTCTGTTTCATTGTTTTTTTTTTTTTTTTATCATGCTAGTGCTGTCCTAGGGCTTCCCATGCTTTCACATCCTCTCTCTCTCTCTTTTTTGTTGGCTTGGGTCGCGTAGGTAGGTTCATTTGCTTCTCCTTTTTATCCTCTTTCATGCCTCCCTCCTAGGTCTGGCTCATTGGTTTTTCTGTTCATTCTATTTCTCTGTCATTGTTCCTGCTGGTGCTTCTTTTTGCCCATTTTTTGTTGCTTTCTTTTCGTTATCTTTTGTTTCCTTGTTCTTTTATGCTGGTTTCTTCGAGACCATCTTGCTGGTTTTTAAATGGATTTGATTGGATATATATGCAGGTTTGTGTGGTCTTCATGCTGTCTCTCTGACGGACTGCTCTCCTTCTGGTTTGCTGTTCCTGCGTGTCTGATCTCCTTATAGGTTCGTCTTCACCTCGTCGCCAGTTTGTCGGTTCTTATAAGTTCTTGGAACATCCTTTTTCCGTGGCATTATGGGTGTTTATTGATTGCTGCTTTGAGGACAGTGCATCCTTATCAGGATTTGTGCACTGTGCTCCTTTTAGAACGTGTTTAGTATTGTAGCAGTTTACTGTAATTGTGATTTGAAAAAAAAAAAAAATATATTATTTTTAATTGAGATTAATTTGGAAAAATATATATTTTGTTAAAATATGGTTGAAATTAAGATTGAACAAAAAAGTAGTTTAATGTGCTTTGTTAAAAATGCTTTTAAAATTAATGTTATAAAATAATTTTTAAAAATATATATTAATATTGATGATTTTTAATTTAAATATTATCGATTTAACTATTGCTATTACATTATGAAATAAATAATATTTTATATAAAATATTATTTATTCTTTAATAAAACTATTTACAATTCCATCACGTATAAAATACATCCGACAAGGATTATAGTTTTCACAAAAAATTTTAAGAGCGCAGTAACATCAGGTAAAATATAATTAGGAACAAAATTGAGATTGCGATTAAATTCTACAAACGCTACGTGATCAACCAATTTCTGTCTAATTTATATAGTGTTATTGAATAATATTTAAAACTAGTTTTTTTGAATAAAACATAATTAAAAATAAAAAATATTTTTTTATTATTTTGTTGGGTCGAACCCGGTTTAATGTATTTTTAACTTTGAACCGGACTGATTTAGCCGGAATAATGGAGCATGCTCCACAGTTCATGGGTTTTCTCAGCACAAGAAGTAACAAACAGCTGCTTCTTGTAAACATTTGGCACAGCCACAAGTGGGCTCTACCAGTAAAAAATTGCTTTTAAAGCATTATCAAATAACAATATTTGTGGTGGTGAGGAACCTCACCTGCAATTATAATACTAAACTGCTTGTAATAAGACCAGGTCAAGTTATGAATAATTTAATATTTTAGTAAGTATAAAAAAATATGTTTTTAAAAAATATTTAACGCGTGTTTATCGGTGATTCCAAACGCTTCTAATAGCAAGTGCAGGGTTGTCCAGTGTCCGAATTAATAATATTTTTCAACGACTTTAGCATGCCAAACATTCAATACAATACACAACGTATAATTAAATATTGGGTTTATTTGTAAATATATTAAAATAATATTTTTTAAATTTTATTTTTAATATTAATATATTAAAATAATTCAAAAATGTAAAAAGAATTAATTCAAAAATAATTTAAAATTTTATGAAATGATGGTGTCCGGCTGTCTGCCTCCACAGACGCACATTGAATATCCTTGCTTGGATTTATTTTTCTATTTAAATATTCTTAAGTATCTATTCAACAATATTTTAAATTATTAGCTAACGTGTGTTAGTCAAGTAAGCAGCAGCAAAATCTGGTTTGATTCTAGAGCATTTATCTCCAAGAGCTTTTAAAAATTTTAAAATTAAAAAAAAAATTATATTTTTATTTACTTCAAATTAATATATTTTGTCACGGGCACATAAATCCTTTGCTACATTTTTATCCTTCTCCCGCAACCCTTCCCCGTCTGGATTATTTTCTTCTGGCTTTTTCCCCAGCCTGTGCTCTTGTCGAAAATGCAAACTTGCATTCTCAAGGTACATATCTACAAATAGCAGTGAGCAATGCAGTTCAGAGCAGCTTTTTCCGTCAATGCCTTTTCCACCTGAGGGGATGTGTTCTGCAAGTGCGAGAAAGATACTCTTTTTTGCTCCTGATAATGGTGAGCTTACTGGCAGTGGCACTAATCTGAAATATCCACGGCGACTGTACCGGCACATTAATCCTGAAAAGGAAAAGAGCCTCCGGTGTTGAAATGTTTCGAAGGAAAGCTGCCTTCCCTCACAAAATAGATGAACAGTCCTTCAAGAGATTTACACAGATTCCTAGAACTAATACCTGTGTAGAAAGTTTGCAAGCAGACCACACCAAAACAAAGCTTGCTTGCGGTGTGGATGTCAAAATCAATTCATGCCGAGGAAGATTTCAAGGATACACCTGAAACACTGCTCCTAATTCTCCCTGGGAAGGCAGGAAAAAAGACAGATCAAGAAATTTGTTGATAACTGGCTGTGTTTGGAAATGTAGTTATGATTGTGTTTGGAAGTGGTTTTTACCCATAAATGCATTAAAATAATATTTTTTTTATTATTTTTTAAAAATTATTTTTGACATCACCACACCAAAATAATCTAAAACACAAAAATATATATATTAATTTAAAGCAAAGAAAAAAATTAAAAATATTATTTAAAAAAAAAATACTTTTAAAACGCATAAACAAACAGGATCTTTAATAGTATAAGCCCCGGTATAGCTCATAGTTATTGGACTCGACCTGGGGATTGATCCGGCCAAGAATCCAGATCTTGGGCGACACAAGTCAAACTGAATCAACCTGAATGTTTTTTTTTAAAAAAAAAATTTAAGTTTTAATATTTCATGTGAAAAAATTAAAAAACAGTTCATGTGAATATAAACTATATATATTATAGACAATGAAATTTAAAATATTATTTTAAAAGATTTTTTTATCGCACATTAAAAAAATATTATGTTAGTATGTTATCATTTTTAAGTTGAATTATTTAAACCAAAAAGATTTTTTTATCCTACATTAAAAAAAACACAACTTTTTTCTTATGAACATAAAATATGTATACTAAATGGTTTTAAATTTCACATTGAAAAAATAATTTTTTTTCTTGTAAACATAGAATTTATATACTAAAGGGTTTCAAATCTTATATTAAAAAAATAAAACATTCATCTAGTATTTATGTAATGAAATTAAAAAAAAAGTTAATAACCAACTATATATATATATATATATAAGAGATGGGTTTTTAATAAGGATAAAAAACACATTTACAAAAAAAAAAATAACAACTAGGTTTTACTATATCGCTCGGGTCAAGAGTCAATTAATTTTTTACATAAGTGTTTATTTAATTTCACCTATTCAACCATTAAATTTTAGATTCACCCAACAGCTTAAGTCGGATATAATAACTATAATTTAGCCGTTGTACGAGGACTATTTCATATTTGACTTGATGCCCTGCGACCTATTGAATGATGCATTTGATAGCTAGCATGAATATTTAAAAAAAAAAAAACATATTAAATTAATAATTTTTTTATATATAATTTTAATACATTAAAAATAAAAATAATCTAAAAACTATTTTAATATATTTTTAAGTAAAAAATATTTTTTTAATATATTGTGTTTATAAATATTTAAAGTAGATAAATAATACTTGTTTAAATTTTATTGTTAGTGTCCAGTAAGGACTTTCGCACAATGTAAATAGTTTAATAAATATATTTTATTTATATTAAGTAATTTATAGCCCTTTTCACTGGAATTTATAGAAACAAAAGATGTGTTATTTGTTAATTTTTTAAAGAAAAATAGGATGGGTCTTCCTTGTATTTTAAAAAATATTAATAAAAAACAAAATATGCTTGGGTGTGCGGGTTGGGCTAGAAGGCCTGCACGACTAAACTATTTTTGTTTTGATGCTTGGGCTCAAGCAACTCAGGCTTTTTTTTTTTTTTTTTTATATTTTGTTTTTCAAAAAAATGATAAAACAAATCATTGAACATGATTGATTTTATTATTTGATAGCGAGTTTGTGTTTTTCATTTAATACCTTATCTTTCCATGATTGTTATTTTTAAAAAATATAATTTTATCTTTTATCATTGGTTGTCTTTTTTTATTTATTTAATTGAACCTAAAAGAATATAATTCAACTCTTTGCTATCAATAATTTACCTTTGTCATCTCGGCTCCAGGTGCATATTACCTTTTTTTTTTACTTTTAGAAAATATGTTGTTTTATATAAAAAAAATATCATGTGTTTTACTATTGTATTATTAAATAAATTTTAATTTTTAGGATAAAAATTTAGTGAATCTAATAATGTACATGATTGGCATTGTGAATGTACTTAGTTTTTTTTATAATTAAATTTTTTTTTATTAATTTTATTGTTTAATATTGAATTAATCAGTGATTGAGTTTTTTATTTAATATTTTTTTAAATTTCACAGATTTGCCTATATTATTCTAAATAGATCAAATGTTTTTTTTCTTGATATTAAATAAAAATATCGTTTAATTTATAGTTAAAATTTATTTTTTTCAGAAGACACGTCACTAGTGTTTTTTTTTTAACACTTATTTTTTCCTCACTTGTGCTTTATCACGGCCAGTAGACTAGTAAATTCTACACAATCAATAAATTCAATAATCAATTTTTTTAAAAAATATAAAATATATTTTTGTTATTTTTAACATATATGATAAAATCATGCATATTTATTTATAGATTTAGAGTAAAAAAAAATGACAGCAAGTCAGAGAAAGAAACATCGATTTCGATGCCTAAAAAAAGGTGCAGAATAAATAAATGGAGTAGAGTACTTGCCAAGGACAGCATGTGATGTTAGAATACAGTTAACATCAGAAACGAAGCACTTTTGTCGAAGAAAATGGTGAGCTCATGTGTGAAGAGTTTCTGTGAAAGCTTCACTTCAATGGACTGCTGTTCTTCTTTGCTAACTGCGCGCTTATCTTCTTCACTAATAAAACCTCAATTATTAACCAGCAGCTTAATCTCTGGTAGCATCACCACTAATTTCGCAAGCAAGAAGTGCAAACCTCATCGTGTCTTGAAAGTCTCTGCAGGTTCTTTTTCTTACCACAAGTTCATTCATTTTGCTCTCGACGAAACCAAACGACACGCCCTTTCGGTCCCTTCTCCTCTCCAGGTATTACTTCACTTTCTTCCTTGCTGTGTTTATGGATTCCATTGCCTGGAAGCAGAAATGGGTTGCCTTGAATTGAGCCCTTCTCCTCAGTTTTTTTTTTTAAAATCCTCAGTTTTGGGTTTCAGAGGGTTGAAAATGAAGCTGGGTTTTGGCTTTTGAATTATATAGGAGCTTTTGGCAACTTTTTTGGTCTGTAACTTGGGAATTGAGATGACGGATCCATGGAAATGTTTCTGTGATTTGTCATGGTTTGGGCCATTTGATCCTTCAAAGTCTATGTTAATCCTTTTTTATATGGATAATCTTCTTATCGTTCTTACGCCGTACTTTTTAGTAAGATTGCGTTTTCGTCGTTTCGTTTGTTCGGTCTCCAAGGGCCTAGACACTCTTCCTTTTCTTTTCTTTTTTTACTTTTAAACTTAATTCCTCTTTTATTTTATGCATCTGCGAATTTTGTTTAAAAAACGCGAGTTAAACTTGAGCAAGGGATGGAACGTCTTTCTTCAGCAACTTTTAGCAGAGTTGATGCTTCATATCTAAGCCAAAAGATTCCGTTTTGATTTGCTTGCATATTTTGGCTATTGTACTCGTTGTTGGTCGTTGTGCAAATATGGACTTTGATGGTTGTAAAGTTGAAAATAGTTTCTCATTCGCTCTCCAATTTGCCATCAAGGGTTATACAGCATCAGGACACCAGTACAGACTCGATTACCCTAGAGTCAAGAACCCTTTGTTATTTCAGTACTATGTTTCAGATGACTTTGCCTTCTAGCTTCTGCAGAAGGAAAAACATGTGGTTGTTCTGTTATTGATTGCTCATTGCAAACTGAATTTCAACAAAATAAAATAAAATAAAATAAATTCTTTGTGCTTCTATGAAACGAACTCTTTGGCAGCTGAAAAACAATCAATTATTTTAAATGTTGTTTCATGATTACATACATGGATCACAAGAACAACTTTTTTGAGTCTAGGAAAAATACAGTTCCATGACTGCGATGGATGGAACAACAGAGCTTCAAATGCTTTCATTCCAAGCTCCCAAAATCAGACTCCTACGTAGTTTGAGCATTGAAAATGAAGCAATGCAGGTACCATTCTCTAGCAAGCTTGTTGCTTTTATGTACTTTTGCACCCTCAAGTGTTAGAGGGAAAAACTCATGAGTGCATCATGTTAATTTGAGTTCTTTGTTGCGATTATACATTTTACAGCTAAGTTACTGATTGCCATTATTTGGACTTTCTTTGTGTTCATTTGTCTGCCAGCATAAAAAGTATCTCCTGTACTTGGCATGTGTGTTGTTATTATAGCTTAAGAAAATTATTGAGATTTTTTGGAATGCTACTCATATTTATTTAGCTTTATTCTTCACAAGGATCATGGCAATATGAGTGCAATATGCTCTTATCCTATTCATGTTAAATTCTTATCCTCCTGTGCAAAAGGTATCCAGCACGGTTATATGCACGTTATCTAGCACCACAAAACTTCTTTGGCTTGATGGAGGCGTAGAACGTTTTTGTTTCCCTCTGTAATAACTGACCTCTGAAAATTTATGCAGATTTTAGATTTTGCTGTTTTTGCAAGACCTGAATTTGATGTACCCATATTTTGTGCCAACTTTTTCTCCACTGCCACCATAAACATCATTGTGTTGTAAGCTCCCTCCTCTTCCTTTCTCTGTGCTTTTCGAAGCCCTGTTTTATTCTTTGTATGGAAAATTGTTTCTGCTTCTGTTTGGATTTTTGTTTCCGTGTTCAGCTTCCTATTTTCATTCTATTTCTTAGAATTTCTCTTGAAAATTTATCTGCGCAAATCTGATATGGAATAAGAAAAGGAAATGAAGCTCATCGTTGGAGATTTAGTGCTCTCTACTGTTTCAGGGACGATACCGCTTTCTGGTTTGATTTGCATGCATGCCTTCTTTTGTTGGTTTGTTTCAACCAGGAACAATCGTTTGTCCTTTTTTTTGGCATTGAACTTGAGATTTTATTCCTATAAGCTGGAATTAATTGCTGACGTGCTAAGGTTTCTGGAACTTTTAACCCATTGTAGGGACCTCAACCCCTTGCACAATGTCATTGACCAAAGAGACTACAAGGAAAAGTACTTTAAAAGATTAATTCCTTTAGGCCTCAAGTATAGCAAGGTAACTTCAATGCCTCTCGTGGAACATTAAACACAATGGTATTTGTTATTTGTTTCTTGATCCAGTCTAAAATTAATGGTATGGTGACTGAACACAGATTTCATGCAGCTTTTTCCTTGGGGAGGAAAGCTCACGAGCGAGTCCTTGAATTTTTTCTCACCGATCGTGATATGGACCAAGTTTCCTCCAAGTCAGGATAGTTATGATGCTTTATATTCTGCTTTCACAGAGTACTACAAGGTTGCTTAACGGCTTTAGCTTCTGCTTTAAATTACATTTAAGCTACTATGCTAATGATGAGATATAAATTATAAACTGGAAACGAGATGTGAATCCACATGGATTTAGTAGTTCATATGTCAAATAAAATGTAGAATTCCAATTTTAGCTGCTCATTTATCATTCTCCTCTTCTCTTTTAGGCATGGCTTGAACTGATTGACCAAGCACCAGAGGAGATAGATGCATCTCATATTACATGCAATCGTGAAGCACAACATAAGTATCTAACGTGGAGAGAAGAAAAGGTGATTATTTAATGTCCTTTTCCCCTTTTGATCTCATCTTCATGTGGCCCATCATATCTGCCAGTCTCTTCTCATTGGCTGTAGGACTTAAAAAAGCTTAGATGCTTGGAAGTAATCATGGCATGTCTTCAATTTTTACTTTTCTTCATTTGAAAATGTTTCAAGTAAGTTCTGTGACTGTAATTTGAGTGCCAAACAGCTAGGCAGTGATATGCTTTTTTATGCCCTTGCATTTTAGCTTTAGAGATTAGAAATGGTCATTTGAATACTAAAAAATGAAAGGGTCGTAATTGAGCGAAATTGCCATCTCTAGACTAACTGTATAAGAAATTTGGTTCCTTGAAGTAAAAGAAAGACAGAAAAATGCTTGATTTCTATATTATTTTAATTAAGTTCGCAATTCATTTGGAATAAAATGAATAAAAAAATGAAACAGATGTTTTCTGCCGCAAAAAGTTGTCCGAGCAACTAACATCTTGAAGAGGGATTTTAGCTTCAAGGCAGGATGAACTCCAATTGGTTGCCCAGTTTTAGGAAAGAAAACGCCTGAAAAGTACCTAGACTTGTTAGCATTAAGGCCCTATCCAAACCCGGGCTCTTTCTCGGACTCTCAGAACTGACTAGGCATATTGGTACCTTCAGATAGATGTATCATTTATGTAGTACTGTAATTCCATAATTACAGTATTTAAGCAGATAGATTCTTGGCACCGTTTCAAACTTCTCTCTTTTCTGGTCCAACATGTTTGGCTAATGCAAATTCTGGAAGCAGGATCCTGGCCATGGAATTCTCAAAAGGTTGATTGGAGAAAGGCTTGCAAAGGTATAATCACTCTCAACAAATCTTCTTACATTGTTTGCCACCAATTACTGATGCAATTCTCACTTCACATCTAATCCGTAGGACTTGGTTAGAAACTTCCTCTTCAATGGACTTGATGAACTAGGCAGTAAAGGATTTTTGGATTACTTTCCAGAATATCGCCGCGAGGATGGTTCTATAAACGAGAAGCGCAGCATCATTGGAAAGTCTTTTGAAAATCGTCCCTGGGATGCAAGAGGAGAATTCATCGGTGGTAATGTTGTTGTACCGTCTTAACTATTATCCTTCTCTGGTTTTTCCCATCCCGTGTCTTTATGATTCACCAGTTTTCTAAATTTTTGAAATTTTATTTCCTGAGAAAAATAGAAACCTCCCTAGGTATAATATTTTGTACTCAAGATACTGTATTTGAGTATTTACGAAGTTTGCTGTTTTGTCAGAAATTTTGCAAATTAAACGAGAACAAGATTAATTTACAAAGAAAAAAAACTTGAAACTTAATTATTAGCAAATTAAACGTTGAATGATAAATTGAATTTTAAAAAAAAAAATATGACTATGTTAAACTTATGATCAGTTTGTGAGGTCAAGAAAACCCTACATAAAAAAAGCTGAATAAAACAATGGTGGTTAATTCTCAAAAGCAAACTAAACAATGAAAAGCCAAACTCAAAAAAAAAAAACATAAAAAAAAACTCTAAATTGATTCGGATTAACTCAACTAACTTGAGATCTAAGATAAGAATAACTGCATAGAAAAAAATTTAAAGAAATTAAAAAAAAATCTAAAAAAAAAAAACCAAAGTTAATTCGGGTTAATTTTCAAAACTCGTGACTCAATTCACAAGACTAGTCACCCTATAAAAGGTAAACCTGAAAATATCACGAAGTAAAATTTTCAATTATTCAAAATTAAAAAACAAAACAAATAACAATTAAAAAATTAGAGATCAAATCTGATATAAAAATCAATAAAATGAAACAATGAGGGACAAAATAAAAAATAAAATAAATCAAGAAAATAAAAAAATAACAATCAAAATAATATGGATCAAATTGAGTATAAAAATTAAATGAAATCTAATAACAAGGGACAAAATTGAAAATTAAAAAAACAATTAAGATTAAAAAAATAAAAAATAACAATAAAAAGAATAAGGATCAAATATGATAGATGAAAAAATTGAATGGGGATAGAATTGAAAAAAAATCCAATTTTATAAATTATTTAAAATAAAATAAATAATAAAAAAAAACATTGATCTAATCTGAATAAAAAAATAATTTGAATAAATATTTTAAAAAATTAAAGGGCACGAGAATCGAGACAGGAAAAAAAAGGTGGAAAGAAAAAGTCATCAACATCAAATTAGAGGTTTATCCTCACATGCGCCACTCATAAATAGAAAGCCTCTTAGGAGATTCAAATATCATCTGAAAGTTGGTATTTGGCATTCGAGCAACGCCGCTTGCTCAACCAAAAATAAGAGGTCACAACCTGTATACCAAAAATAAGAGGTCACAACCTGTATATTATTGCGTGTAATGCATATCTCAACTATTTTTCTAATAATATTTATATTTTTTATAACATTAAATTGTCCCTCGATTTATGTGATTATAAAAAAATATAAATAACCTCATGAAAGCAAGTTTGATAACTAGGTAATTTAGTAATTTTATTGTTTTGAAAAAAGTGAGAAGACTGAAGAATTTTTGGGCTCTAGTTTAAAAAATTTTACTTTTATATATAATTAAGTCATTTTAATATATTAAAAAAATAAAAATATCGATTTAACCCCGGTCAATTTTGATAGTGCCAAAAGAGCTTAGTGAAAAAACCATTTTTCCCCGTAATTAATCTGTTCATTGGTTTTTTCCATGGAGAACAAAAACATTACATTTTAGTAATCCGTGGTATAATTAGTCTTGATCAACAGTAAAACACTAGTACATCTTTCTTTTTTTTAATTCAATAATAACAGTTGTTGCGTAAAGGGTTTTTTCACTGCCATTAAATGTTCAGATTGTACATTGACTAATCGAGGCCGAAAGTCTCAAGCAATATGGAGGTAGATAGCGTCCACGGCTCCACGCCTAATACTTCCAGCATTGAAGAGTTATAACTTGCAGGTATAGTGTTTTAAACTGCAGGGGTGACTTGTCATTTTTTGATATTCACGTAATGCACAGTATGGTGTCTTCTAAAACAGGACCACCAAAATAAATTCAATATTGATTTCGATTAAAAAACATTCTTTAATGTACATGAACAAATAACGCCTCGTACTTTTGTTATGTATCAAATACCAACAGCTTCAGTTTCTAATTCAAATGAAAAGAAAAAAAAGTTTTGCTCTACTAATAAGCTGACTACAAAGTCTTGCACAATAATTATCAACTATCTGCATGCTGAAGCATGAAAAAGTAAAAAAAAGAAGACAGAAAAACTGGGGTGAGGAATTAACAACAAATCACAAAAACTCTCCTGAGATGATTTTCTCTAAGTAAGTGCGGTGACCAAAAGTTATTCAACTGTCCATACACTAGCACACTTACTATCACAGTCACAAGGGAGTTATGATATAAAAAGAAATTCCCTATACTCTCTTACGAAGATCCAACAAAACAGGATAGTTAGTATAGAACCTGGCCAATGGGACCATTTTTAGTAGATTCTGGAATTGCTCTTACATAATCCTTAAGGCAAAGCTCCCTTCTGACAGCTTTTGCAGAAGCTCGGGCTGTTGATCCATAGGAGCAACCTCCTGAATTTTGTCCATGAATCCAGACCAGAGACCAGTCACCCATACCTAGCTGGAAGATCATAACAATGCAAACACTATGAGAATAAAAAACATCCACATAAATTTCAGAGGTCAGAACAACATCAAAGCAAAGGCGTCAAAGGAATCAGATTTTACTGCAATAACAATCAACAATTAATAATAAAAACAACGAAGCATGAAACCAATAATAATTAAAGAATAACATACCGTTGCTTCAGAAACTTGACGGATTTCTTCAAAAAGTGCAGCTT
The DNA here is from genome assembly GCA_030145905.1 of Populus davidiana. Taxonomy (NCBI): domain Eukaryota; kingdom Viridiplantae; phylum Streptophyta; class Magnoliopsida; order Malpighiales; family Salicaceae; genus Populus; species Populus davidiana. The sequence goes on from CM057797.1 coordinate 9,752,196, forward strand.
CCTGTTTATGCAGTCCATGGAAGTGTTATTGTGAGTTTAGCAGGTTAATTCGTGTCAATTCAAATTTTTTATTTTTTTTTATTTTTTATTATGTGAAATTATATTTAGCAGGTTAACTCGAATCAATTTTATTTTTTTATTTGTTTTATACATGGTTATTATGATTTTTTAATCTAGGTTGCAGATTTAACAGATTAATCTGGGTTGACCCAGATCAATTTAATATATTATTTTTTAAAAAAAAAGTGTTTTGAATGTTTGTAAATAAATGATATTTTTACTAGTTATTCAAATTATGTTTAAAGTCATTGAGTTAATTATATCATATTTAATGAACCTTCCTTCACTGTTTTAAACTCATTTGTTTTATACACTGGTATTCATGCTGTCTCTTATGGACTGATCTCCTTCTAGTTCCTGCGTGTATGATCTTCTTCTAGGTTCGTCTTCTCCTCGTCGCCTGTTTGTCGATTCTTATGAGTTCTTGGAACATCTTTTATCCGTGGGATTATAGGTGTTTATTGATTGCTACTTTAAGGACAGTGCATCCTTATCAGGATTTCTACAGTGTGCTTTTATTAGGGTTTGCTTGTTATTGTGACGGTAGGTGTTGTGGTTGTAATTTGAAAAAAATAATTCTAAAATGTATTTTTAATTGAGGATGATTTGGAAAAATATATGTTTTGTTAAAATTATGATTGAAATTAAAGTCGAACAAAAAGTAGTTTAATGTGTTTGGCTAAGAATGCTTTTGAAATTAAGGTTATAAAATAATTTTAAAATATATATATTAATATTGATGGTTTTTAATTTAAATATTGTCGATTTAACTATTATTATTACATCATGAATTAAATAATACTTTATATAAAATATTTTTTATTATTCCATTAAATTATTTACAATTCCATCACGTGTGAAATACATCCGACAAAGACTGCAGTTTTAACAAAAAAAATTTAAGAATGCAACAACATCTGGTAAAATATAATCAGGAACAAAATAGGGATTGCGATCAAATTTTGCAAATGCTTCGTCATCAAGCGATATCCGTTTAATTTATGTAGTGTTATTAAATAATATTTAAAATATTTTTTATTATTTTGTTGGATCGGACCCGGTTCAATGCACTTTTAGCTTTGAACGGGACTGGTCCGGGCAGAACAGTAGATGCATGATTCACTATTCATCGAAGAAAACCCATGAACAGTGGAGCATGGGTTTTCTCATCACAATAAGCATCAACTAGCTGCTTCTTGTAAACATGTGGCATAGCCACAGTTGGTAGTGGGCCCTACCAGTAAAAAATTACTTTTAAAGCATTACCAAACAAAAATATTTGTAGCTGCGAGTAATCCTCACCTACAGCTACAATATCAACGACACCTTAATCATAACTATACCAGGTCAAGTTATAAATAATTTAATATTTTAATAAGTAAAAAAATATATTTTTTAAAAAATATTTAAAACGTGTGTTTGTTGGGTGATTCTGTACGCTTCTAATAGCGCGTGCAGAATTGTACAGTATCCGAAATTAATAATATATTTCTTGGAAAAACAATTTTGGTTGGCCCAAGTCTATTATGAGCTTTGAAAACATGATAATTATAGGCCCAAACCGAGTGTCTTTTAAGCTTAAGAGTGATATCCAAAGTCGTCTACACCAAACACCTTTTGGGCTCTAGCAGGTGTTGAGTGTGTGTCCAACACCTCATGGGCTCGGGCAACATGTCACAAGCCCATGTTCTAACTCGTGGGTCATAGTGTTATGGCCAAGCCTAAGGGTTATGTATATATCTCATACAATGTGGGTTCTAGCCTCGTGTTTAAGCTAAAGAACACATTTAAATATTTTTGGGTTCGATGCATGTGCAGTCTTTGTTGGCCTAAACTATTTTTTATCTTCATTGATGTTTATGTTATAAATATTTAATGATAAATGGTAATTATCTCTATTTTTTAAAAATAGCTTTTTAATTAATGTATTTTATATGTATTTTTTAAAATAATTTTAAAAGTTATATTTAAATTAATAATCCAGTATTTTAATTTTTTTTAATATAGCCTCTTCTACACAACGATTATTTTTTAATTATTTTGTATCCGTTTAATATTTTGAGAGATGGTTCTAATTCATTTATTTTCTTATGCTTTGTATAAATAAAATTTATTTGAAAAAAATTAAAATATTTATTTTCAGATGATATTTTTAAGATATGTAACCTTGCATAACATTTTTTTACCTTTTTATTTTATTTAATCAAATGCACGTGTCTCCAATTTTATTATCAACTAAATAAAAAAAACAAAGTTGTTAAACCCAACTGTGTCAAATATTTGAGTTGTGAAGTCAGATATCCTGGTCTATAACTGACTCTTAATTTTTATCTTTATTTATTGTTAAAAACTTTTTATTTATATATTAACACATGTAGTTCTTAATTTGTTTTATTAGATGTATACATATTATTTTTTGTTTTCTCTTTTGATTTTTTATATAAAAAACATATTGAAAAATCTTCCATATTCATTATTTTATATAAAAAAAATTCAAATCACAGAGGAACATTGGTCAAATAGTTAATAGTATAAACTAAAAGAGAATGTGTGTTTACCATGCACCAACTCACAAAATATTATTCATTTCAATAGTGTTTTTCTTTTTACTTTGTTTTTTCTTTTCTTTTCTAAGTTTATTTTTATTTCTGTAATTTTATACTTCAATATTTAGTTTATAGGAGATTGTATTTCATAATCTATTATGGTTTGCTTTGTAAGTGGTTAGATCGATCTTATAACCAGTATCACGAGTTTGCCAAGGTAACTTGGGTGATTTTTGTCTTTTTTTAATTGATATTTTTTTACTTAAAACTTTCAACATTGAGTTTATTAAGAATCAAGCTTCATGATTTTATTTTAGTTTGTTTTTTATGAAGTTATTTTGATATCATAACTCATGTTGCGGGCATGGCAGGTTGACCCAGTTGACTTGTTTTTTTTTTTACTTTTTTTTTAATTGGTGTTTTTTTTTAATTTAATCATTCAATGTGAAGTTGATTATGAATCAGGTTCCATGATTTATTTTGACTTGTTTTTTATAAGGTTATTCTGATTTTATGACTTAAGTCGTTTTATCGTATCATGTTTTTTTATTGATTTTTATTTTTATTTTTTTAACCTTTAACAATGAGTTTATTGAAAACTGAACTTTATAATTTGTTTTTAATTTGCGTTCAATAAGGTTGTTATGGTTTCATGATCTTGATCGTGAGTTTAACAGGTTAACCTGTATCGATTCAAGTCTTTTTTTTTTTTTGTTTACTTTCCATTATGTGATCACATGTTTGGCAAGATAACTCAAATTTTATTTTTTTTACTTTATAATTTATTTTGATTTGTTTTATACATGGTTATCATGGTCTCTTAATCTATGTTGTAGATTTGACAGATTAATCTGGGTTGACCAAAATCAATTTAATATATTATTATTTTAATATTATTTAAAAAAAAATGTTTTGAATGTTTGTAAATCAAATAATATTTTTATTAGATATTCAAATTATCTTTAAACTCATTAAATTAATTATATCATATTGAATGAACCTTCCTTCATTGTTTTCATTTTTTTACTCTAGAAAAACGTAAACAATACCTTGATATTTTTTTTATATGTTAAAAAAAATATTCATTTGACCCGTAATGTATTGCATTACGATGATATAATAAAAAGACTAATAAGTCATCTGTTCCAGAGGAGTGTTCGATATATTAAGTGGCTGTTTGGGAGTGTGGTTGCGGGTGAGGTTCACCCGCAGCCACACTAAATGTTGTTTGGTTAATTAAAATAAATTGTTTTTTGATGGTTGGAACCATCAAATTCTGAGCCACACCACATGTTTTTGAGAAGCAGCACAACATGGTGGGACCCATCAAATGCTGCTTCTCGTAGAGTAGAAAAGTAGAACAGTGGAGCATGGCTCCACTGTTACAGTTTTAGTGTTTTTTTTTTTTAATTTGAAAAACATTGCAATAAGTTTATTTTTTTTTTCTCGAAAAATTAATGCAATTAATTGATTTTACTCGCATTGTTCACGTGAACATGAACAATATTATTATTTTTTAAAATTAGTTTAAGGTGAATTAAATTTACTCGTATTGTAATCTCAATTTTATTCCTGATAATATTTTACTTAATTTTATTGCACGCTCAAAAAAAAATTTTTTTTGTAGTTCTTGTCGAATGAATTTTGTACATAATAAAATTGTAAATGTTTTTTAAAAAATATGTTTTACTTGAAAAACTAGTATTTAATATTATTTAATAACACTACATAAAAAGAAATTCAGTTTTTATTTTTATTTTAATTGTGTTCTATTTAAAAAATTAAAAGGAGATCGCTGGATGACGTAACAAAAGATTCAGTTTTTGTTGTTGCGCGCTTAAAAAACCATGAAAAATATAGTCCTTATTGGATAGATTTCGCATGTGATGACATTGCAGATAGTGGAATGGAATAATAAAAAATATTTGATATCAATATTATTTATTTCATGATGTAATAACAGTAGTTAAATTCACAATATTTAAATTAAAAATTATTAATATAAATATACATATATTTTTAATTATTTTATAACCTCAATTTGAAAAACATTTTTATTAACCAAACACATTAAACTACTTTTTTTTCAACCTCAATTTCAACCACAGTTTTAACCAAACACCTATTTTTTCAAACCAACCTCAACTAAAAGTAATTTTTATAAAATAATTTTTTTTAAACCACAACCACAAAAGCTATCGCAATAACAAACACACCCTAAGTCAGCTGATTTGTCCCTTACCCGCTCGTGTTTCTTTTCAGAAAAAGTCACTCGTACACACAGCTTTTTATAAAATACGAAGTCCTTTATTCTTCTTCATATATATTTATATCTGTGTGTGTCACACAGAACAGGAAAGAAACATGTTGCTAATGATAGCCACCTAATCAATGTAACTATTGCTGCCCTATGCTTTTGATTTTTCAAGAGTGTTTTTTTTTTAAAAAAATTAATATTTTTTTTTTGTAATTTGATACTTTAATATTTAATTTGATAAAGATTAAATTTCATACTCTATTATAATTTGCTTTATAAGTGGTTAGGTTGATCTTATAACCTATCATTATTAGAAATTTGTTGGGTTAACTCGATTGACTTGAGTTTTTTTTGTATCTTTTAATTGAATTTTTTTTACTTAAAACCTTCAATATTCAATTAATTAGGAATCAAGTTTCATGATTTATTTTGATTTGCTTTCTATAAAGTTATTTAGGTATCATGACTCGTGTTGTTGGTTTGATGGGTTGACCCAGTTGACTCAAGTTTTTTTTACTTTTTTAATTGGTATTTTTTTAATTTCTTTACTCTAGAAAAATATTAAATTAACTCGGGTTGACATAAATTAATTCAGTATATTATTGTTTTAATATTATATCTTTTTAAAAAATTATCTTAAATATTTATAAATCAAATAATATTTTTATTAATTTTTTAAGTTATTTTTAAATTCATCAAACTAACTGCATTATATTAAATGAACCTTCCCACACAGTCTTAATTTTTTTACTCTAGAAAAACGTAACCTCTACCTTGATATTTTTTTTATATGTTTTTTTTTTTTTTCATTTGACCCGTAATGCATCGCATTACGATGATATAATAACAAGGGTAATAAGTCGTCTTTACTAGAGGAGGGGTTCGATAATTAAGTCAGCTGATTTGTCCCTTGCCCGCTCGTGTTTCTTGTTCATATATATATTTTTTTTATCACACAGAACAGGAAAGAAACATGTTGATAATGATAGCCACCTAATTAATTTAACTATTGCTGCACTCTGCTGTTGATTTTTCAGCGTTCACATTTTCCCTGGCCCCTTTTAGGGGCAATTATTAAAGACTAAAAATCGACTTGGTTTGCAGACTCTTTCCTCGGTATTGCTTGCAAGATGAACCGTGGATCCCTGTTTTCCTTATCTTCAATCAACTAAAAGAATTGGACCCGAAAGCAACGCGGATTAGAACATGCCACAACTTTATTTTGAAAATATCTCGCAGGACTGTGTGTTTTACAAAATAAAAAGAAAAAAAAACCTTGTTTTTAAGACTGTATTTAAGATTATGATAGTAGTGGCTGTTCAGATTATGATAGTGATAGCCATTCAAAATGTTTTTTTTGTTTAGAAATGCATTAAAATAAAGTTTTTTTTTGTTTTTTTAATATTATTTTTGATATCAGCACATCAAACAATCCAAATACATAAAAAAAAATTAAAATTTAAGGGAACGCGGTTTATACCGCATTTCCAAATACACCTAGGCCCCGTAGCTCATGCTCAAAACTCCTCTGACACGAGTCCTAGTCGTTGCGCTGCGGTCCCTTTCCCGTCTTCGCTTGCGCGATTAATTTGCACTTCTGATTGGTTTCATCCATCTCCGACCCTTGAATTCCGAGGAAGTGAATTCTGAGAAAGTATTTTTTGATATTTGGTAGTGTAATGAAAAATATTTTCTACTGTTTGGTTATGTCATAGAAAATAAACTAGAAAATAACTTATTAATATTTTTTTTCTCAAGTTTATTAAAATAATAAGGAACAAATCTTACAAATTAAAAAGTTGAATAAGAATGAAATTGAAAAAAAATATAATTTCATAAATTATCTCAAATAAAATAATTAATAATCAAAATAATAGAGATCAAATCTAAAAAATTAAAAAAAAATGAAAGATGAAGAAATTAAAATAATAATAATCAACGTTTCATAAATTATTTCAAATAAAATAAGTAATAATCAAAAGAATGAGGACCAAGTTTGATAGATAAAATTTTTCAATAAAAAAATGATAAGGAAAAAGAAAATAACAATTATAAAAAATAAGGACTAAAGTTAATATAAAAATAAAAATTTTTGAGATGAAATTGAAAAATAAATATTCAAAACAATATATATATATATAGCAATCAAAAGTTTGAGGATCAAATTTGATATAATCAGCAAATAATGATATTTCTAAATTTTTCACAACTTCCAGAAAGTGTTTTCCGTCCAAATTTTTCTGGAAAACACTTTCCTGAAAACCAAGTCAAATTTTTCTTTTATTGAAAAGTGTTTTCAGTTGATCAACTTTTCTAATGGCAAACAAACACAAGAAAGTTTGGAAAAGTGATTTTCTGGAAACCATTTTCTGAAAAACAAACACAGCTAAAAGTTAAAACACTTCCCTGAAAACCAAGCTAATTTTTTCTTTGACCGGAAAGTGTTTTTCATTAAACAACTTTTCTAATGATAAACAAACACATAAAAGTTTGGAAAATAATTTCTTGAAAACTATTTTCAGGAAACAAACATAGCCCTAATTACAAACACAAGCCTTGTGTAGAGATGAGAAGGGATGGTTTATTTTTGAGTTTAAAAATATTTTAAAAAATTAAAATTTTTTTATTTTAAATTAGTCTTTTTAGTAATTTGAAATGTTGGTATAAAAAATAAATTTTAAAAATAAAAAAACTTTAAAAAACAACATATCAGCAATCTTTTCTAATATCCAACACAAATCTAGCCTACTTGTCTTGTTTTTTTTTTTTTTTTGTTTCTTTTTCATTTGGTGATTAAAATAATCAGGTCTTCTAGCTAGGTCGTTGATAACTGACAAGCAGGACCCAATGCCGTGTGTTTACTCTGTCAACTGAAAGAAGAGCGACGCGGCATCAGAGACTCCTTGAGAACTTCCACAGAAATCTCCTCACGCATGCTCTAACCTAACCCATGCACTCCTATATAAATACCAAGAACAGCCTCCCAGATTTCCATCTTCAAACACTAGAGCATTAGTTTACTCCCTTCCCTGTTTCTTCAAAACCTCCCCAAAAGACCAAAACCATCACTTTTGGTGTCTCCTGGACTGTAAAGAGCTCCTTATTCATATCACCATCTTTCCAACAACCAAGACCATGAAGGTATGGATTTGTGATCAGAACACAAGTGTATTACTAGCTTGTTCGTGAAGATATTATGTGTATTACTTTCTTGTTATTGATGAATTATGCTAAATTATTGCAGCAAAGGATAGCGACTAAATTATTGCAGCAAAAGATAGTGATCAAGGTGACGGGGAAGGGGGCGAAGTCCCGCTCCAAAGCCTTGCAGATTGCAGTTGGGCTTTCAGGTACTGAACAAAACCTTCCATGCACGCAAGTTTTAGAATCGGAATACCTAATAGAAACCATGCATCTGTGGGCAAATTCAGATGATCAAGTTGTTGACGGGTTTATATATCTTTTTGTGATTCTGTAGGTGTTGAATCTGCTGGTCTAGGAGGGCAAGATAAGAGCCAGATAGAGGTGGTAGGCGATGGAGTTGATGCAGTACAACTTACAAATTTGCTGAGAAAGAAAGTAGGCTACGCAGAGTTAGCAACTGTAGAAGCTGTGGGAGAAAAGAAAGAAGAGAAGAAAGAAGAGCCAGCAGTGCAGGCGTTTGCTTCCATGTATGGTGGAAGCATGCCTCAGACCTATATTTATCCGGTTCACCCCTACCAGGACCCTTCTTGCTCCATCATGTAGTTACCAAACAGGCTAGCCAGAAGCAGAGAGAGAGAGAGACTGAAGTCGAGTCTGTTTATTTATATATATTGTAGAACATGTTGGGCCGCTGCTGTTCCATGTCTGAAAGGGGGGGAGATGGTGCGGGAAACTGGGATTACATATGGACGTACCACGTGTAAACAAGCTTCGTTGCCTGTATCAACTTTTCATTTAACAGGAGTCACAAATCTGGATGTTGGGTGAACAAAAAACATGGTGATTCAGTCGTTATTCAACACAATAATATCAACTTGTGAACCAACTCGAGCACCATATTGGCGCATCTTCTCTCTTTTTTCTTTTTGTATCAAAGGCAAATCCTGTCCAGTGAACAATTAACAATTATTAACTAAAACAAAACTCTAAACGGTATGGAAAAATACTACGTGGATACTGTAGATAAAGGGGTGTTTTAGAATATGTAAATAAATTTTTTTATTTAAAAAAAATAAAATATTATTTTTATTTTAAAAAAATTATTTTTAACATTAATTTATCAAAATAAATTAAAAATAAAAAAAAATTCATAACTTGTGAAATCACGGTTCAGGAAAGACAAATGATGGCTAAGACTTAGTTAACTGTAGAATATATAGCACGTGCTTGTTTTAGAGGGTGGTTGTGATTGTTTTTTAAATAAGTGATTGTTTTATAGTGTAGTTGTGATTGTTTTTTAAAATATATTTTACTTAAAAATGTATCAAAATAATATTTTTTATTTTTTAAAAATTATTTTTTATATTAGCGTATCAAAAAATAATCTAAAAATATCAAAAAAATATTAATTTAATGTAAAAAAATTAAAAAAATTTAAATTTTTTTAAAAATACTTTTAAAACGCAAAAACAAACAGATTTACATCTAGATACCTCATCTTTCCAAGGTTGTGGAATGATTCTGATTTTTTTGAGAACGCGATATAAATTATATTTTTTTAAAATGTTTTTATATTATTTTAAAATAATGATATTAAAAATATTTTTTTAAACAAAAAATTTAATATTTTTTTAAATAAAAAATACTTTAAACAAAAATAATTGATACCATTTCAATCAATCCAGCGTTCAGTGTGGTTCAGTCAATTGATGGTGCGGCTTTCCATTGCTCTCATCGCGCCTTGGGTTGTTGGCGCATTTTATTCCGGTCTTGTCTGTTGCCTGAGAGAAAACGACCTGGGGTCATGATCATGCATTGAATGCAATGCCCACTTGGCTGGGCCGTTCGCTCTTTAACGTTGGAAGAGCTGCTGATTATTGGGTTTGATTGGACGTGTACTTGATCTACACTGTTGACTGGGGAATTCCAGTTCCAGGTCTCTTCTCTCTTTTTTTGTGCTCACAAGCTGTTTGGTCGATGACAAGTTTGTGATTTTCAACACTCTTCTGGTTTGGTTAGTTTTTTTTGCTTATTTTAGTTGGCCTTTACTTGCCCTTTTATCATTTCAGGTTCTGTTTGATTTGTTTTTTTTTGTTATATCATGCTAGTGCTGTCCTAGGGCTTCCCATGCTTTCACATCCCCTTTTTTTTATGTTTTTGGGCTTGGGTCGCGTCGGTAGGTTCATTTGCTTCTCCTTTTTATTTTCTTTCATGCCTCCCTCTTAGGTCTGGCTCATTGTTTTTTCTGTTCATTCTATTTCTCTGTCATTGTTCCTGCTGGTGCTTCTTTTTGCCCATTTTTTGTTGCTTTCTTTTCGTTATCTTTTGTTTCCTTGTTCTTTTATGCTGGTTTCTTGGAGACCATCTTGCTGGTTTTTAAATGGATTTGATTGGATATATATGCAGGTTTGTGTGGTCTTCATGCTGTCTCTGACGGACTGATCTCCTTCTGGTTGCTGTTCCTGCGTGTCTGATCTCCTTATAGGTTCGTCTTCTCCTCGTCGCCTGTTTGTCGGTTCTTATGAGTTCCTGGAACATCCTTTAATTATATTTAGTTAAAATTAGCTTGGAAAAATATATATTTAGTTAAAATTGTAATTGAAATAAAGATTAAACAAAAAATAGTTTAATATATTTGTTTAAAAATATTTTTGAAATTGAAGTTATAAAATAATTTTAAAAAATATATATTAATATTGATGATTTTTAATTTAAATATTATCGATTTTACTATTGTTATTACATCATGAAATAAATAATACTTTTATATAAAATATTTTTTATTGTTCCATTAAACTATTTACAATTCCATCACATATGAAATACATCCGACAATGACTACAGTTTTCGCAAATTTCTAAAGAGCGCAATAACGTTAGGTAAAATATAATCAAGAATAAATTTTGAATTGCAATCAAATTTTACAAATGCTACATTATCAAGTGATCTTCATTTAATTTATGTAGTGTCATTGAATAATATTTAACGCTAATTTTTCAAATAAAACATAATTAAAAATAAAAAAATTTATTTTATTGGGTTAAACCCGATTCAATGCATTTTTAGCTTTAAACTGGACTAATCCAGCCGGAATAGTGAAAGTATGCTTCATGGTTCATTGAAAAAAATCATGAACAGTTAAGCCAGTTCTATTGTTCATGGTATCAAATAATTGTTTCTGGTAAGCATGTGGCATAGTCACAGTTGGTAGTGGGTCCTACCAGTAAAACAATGATTTTAGAGTATTATCAAATAACAATATTTGTGGCTGCTAGAATACCAAATAACATTTTAGTGATAATAAGACAAGGTCAAGTTATTAATAATTTAATATTTTAATAATTATAAAAATATATTTTTTAATTTTTAAAAAATATTTAACACGTGTTTGTCAGCTATAGGCCTCTAATGGCGCATGCAAAGTTGTACAGGGTGCACAATTAATAATATTTTTCAACGATTTTAGCATGCCACTTCTCCCACGTGTCTTATATTTCAAGTTAGTGGTTCAACAAATTATTATAAAGCAGAAAGTCAAGATTGCAATAAAATAACACATATAAGGTTTAATATTATAATTGTTAAACTTTATGTGCCAAATTGGAAAAATCTATAAATTAAATGACTAATTGTTTCTTATGTGATTTATTTTCTTAAAAAAAGTCTTGGATTTGTGAAGGCAATGAAACATTCAATACCTCGCATTCAATTTCTATATTTACAGTTTTACACGACTTATAATTAAATATTAGATTTATTTATAAATATATTAAAATAATATTTTTAAAATTTTATTTTTAATATTAATGTATTAAAATAATTTAAAAACATAAAAAAAATTAATTTAAAATTTTATGAAATGATGGTGTCTGCCCCCACATATGCACACTGAATGTCTTTGCTTGCATTTATTTTCCCAGTTAAAAATTCTTAAGTATCTATCCAACAATATTTTAAATTATTAGCTAACGTGTGTGTTAGTCAAGTAAGCAGCAGCAGCAAAATCGGTTGATTCTAGAGCATTTAAAAAATTTTAAATTTTTTTTATTGAATTTAAATTAATATATTTTTAATATTTTTAAATCATTTTAATATGCTGATGTCAAAAATAATTTTTTTAAAATAAAAATATTATTAACATGTATTTTGACACAAAAAGTTATTTAAAAAATAACAGCAACTATATTTCAAAACAATCTAATTCATCTTTTTTTTTTTCTTTTCTTCTAAATAAAAAAGTCACTTGATAAAAAAAATAAATTGATGCCTTCCTATTTTTTTAAGTTTCTAATTTACTTCCCTTGTTTTTTATCATTGCATGTTTGTCATCTTGATTTCTTTTGAAATCTTTAAATTTATTTTTTATTTTAATTTTCATTTAAATGTTATTTTATTTTATTTTTATTTCAGATTTAATCTCTTTTTTATTTTTATTTTTATTTTTATTTTGTTTTGATACATTTTATAAAATGTAAGATTTATGTCAGCTTTATTATTTTAACCCAATTAGAGAAAAATATGACTCTCGATTCCTAACAAATCCAGAAAAAAAAAAATGACAAAAAGTTATAAAATAAAAAGGTAACAATCTAAAAAGAATAGGTAACAAATATTAAACAAAAACAGAATAAGGATTATTTTCTAATGTCAGGGGCACTGTAAATCCTTTGCTACAATTTGATCCTTCTCCCACAACCCTTCCCTTTCTGGATTATTTTCTTCTGGCTTTTTCCTCAGCCTGTGCTCTTGTCGAAAATGCAAACTTGCATTCTCGAGGTACATATCTACAAATAGCAGTGAGCAATGCAGTTCAGAGCAGCCTTTTCCGTCAATGCCTTTTCCACCTGAGGGGATGTGTTCTGCAAGTGCGAAAAAGATACTGTGCAGAAACAGTATCAGTTATTCTCGAGTTACTGGCAGTGGCACTAATCTGAAATATCCACGGCGACTGTACCGGCGCATTAATCCTGAAAAGGAAAAGAGCCTCCGGTGTTGAAATGTTTCGAAGGAAAGCTGCCTGCCCTCACAAAATAGATGAACAGTCCTTCAAGAGATTTACACAGATTCCTAGAACTGATAGCTGTGTAGAAAGTTTGCAAGCAGACCACACCAAAACAAAGCTTGCGGTGTGGATGTCAAAATCAATTCTTGCCGAGGAAGATTTCAAGGATACACCTGGAACACTGCTCCTAATTCTCCCTGGTAAGGCGAGGAAAAAAGACAGTTCAAGAAATTTGTTGATGATGGGAGTGTTTGAGATTATGGTTATAAGTTATAACTGTGTTTTAAAGTGGTTTTTATTTATAAATATATTAAAATAATATTTTTTTATTTTTAAAAAATTATTTTTAATATCAGCATACCAAAATAATTTAAAAAACAATATATATATATATATATTAATTTAAAGTAAATAAAAAAATTAAAAATATCAATTTTTTAAAAAAATACTTTTAAAACGTATAAACAAACAAGGTCTTTGATAGTACAAGCCCCAGTATAGCTCATAATTATTAAATCTGACCCGGGGATTGATCCAGACAAGAATCCAGGTCTCGGGCTACACGGGTTAACCTGAGTCAACCTGAATAAACCCGAATTTTTTTTAAAATTTCATGTGAAAAAAATTAAAAAAATAATCCATGTGAATATAGATTATACATGTTATATACAATGAAATTTAAAATATTATTTTAAAAGATTTTTTTATCGCACATTGAAAAAATACTAATGTTATTTTTTTTAAGTTAAAGTATTTAAACTAAAAAGGTTTTTTTATCCCACGTTAAAAAAAATAACTTTTTTTTTATGAATATAAAGTATATATATTAAAAAGTTCCAAATCTTATATTAAAAAAATAAAATATTCATCTAATATTTATGTAATGAACTTTAAAAAAGATTAATAACTAACCATGTATATATAAAAGATTGGTCTTTAGTTATGAGAAAAAACATATTTATAAAAAAAACAATCAGGTGTTTTTGGATCACTCGAGTTATGAATCAATCAATTTTTTATTTATCTTGATTTTTCATTTCATTCAGACTGATTCAACCATTAAAATTTAGATCAATCCAACTATTAGTTCGGATATAATAACTATAATTCAGCCAGTGTTCGGGGACTATTTTATATTTGACTTGAAGCCCTGCGAGCTATTGAATGATGCCTTTTGTCGCACCCGACATCGCGGCGGCCCTAAAAATTAATGATCTTGAATTATTATGGAAAAAAAACAGATTTCTGGTATCCGATTCTTTTAGGAAAAAAAGTCTTGTTTGAGGAGTTGCCACCTAGTATTATGGTCAACAGAGATTCTATGGCTCGAGATTGGTTACGTAAAAGGAAAGATATTATCACCCCTTAAACATTCTGTCTAAGGCAGACTGCATTGCTGATTTTTGTTTTAAATTGCTAAATGTTTATTAGTTTATGCTATGACGATTTGTTTATAATATTTCTGACTCTGACGCCAGTGAATGTTCAAGCTCGAATAATTCCAACTCTGGCGTTGGTAAAAATTCGTAGCTACGAAAATTAAATAAGATCAATATTTTTTTATTCCCTACTCTAGCATCCGTGAATAAATAAATAAAAACAAATTTATTTTTTTGCATGCACATATATATTTTTTTCTAGCTAAATAAAATAAAATACAACGAATAAAAATAGTATAAATTTAAACCAATAAATTTATATTTTTTTTATTCATGCATGCACATTTTTTTTATTTTTTCTATTTTCTATTTTTCTGTTTTTTATGGGCTGGGCCCAGCTCAGCCCGCATGGGCTGGGCTCGACCCAGCCTAGCCCATGCGGTCACTGGCCCAAGTCGGTGACCAGGCTGGGCTGAGCTCCCGTGTGCAAGTGAATTAAAATTAACTTGTACAGAGCCAATGTTAATCAAATTAACAAACGATGAGATGCAAAGGTTTGCTTACCTGGTGCTGGAGACCGGACGATGGTGGGGCTCTGGCTGGCCGACGCTAACTCCTCTCTGCTCTGTCTCTTCCATGTTTATTTCTGTGCTTCTGTTTTTTTTAGTTCTTCTCTGTCCCTGTGCTTCTGTTTTTCTTAGTTCTTCTCTGTCCTTGCGTTTTGTGGTGTTCCCGGTGTTACTTTCTCTGATGGTTTGGAGTGTGTGTCTGGAGACGATTAATTAGGCTGACCAGCCTTTGCAGTTTCCCTGCACTTCACTTGCGTCTTGAGAACAAAGACAAAGCAGGCCTGCTATCCTTTCGCCCTCTCCCTATTTCTCCATTTTTAGGTCCCCTCTCTGTTTGCATTCATGCTCTCCCCTGCTCTCAGTTCTGCTCTCTTTTTTCAGTTCTTCCCCCCTGTCTACAGGGTTTTTTCGTTTGGGATTTTTAGCCTCTTCCTCTCTTTCGGTTCTGCTCTTTTTCTTCTTGGGTCTCCTCCTCTCTCCATCCACAGCGACCATTCGTTCTCTGGCTTTTATAGCCAGAGAACAGTCCGTTTCTTCCAGCCATTGATTGCAGGTGTAATGGCGGCGACGGGCGTCCGTTGAAGAAGACGAACAGCGTACCCACAGACGGCGCCGTTTTCATGTTTAATGATTATTTGCGTTTTGCCCCTTGAAGTTTTAAGGTTTTGTAATTAAGCCCCTGGATTAAACTATAATTGGCCCTCTGTATTTGCGTGCCATTTTCGATGTAATCCTTGGATTTTAATTTGTTGCAATCGTACCTCAATTAAACTTCAAACTTTGATATTTCTTCAATTAAGTCTCTGATTTCATTAATTTAATTAAATTCAAAGTCCAATTAAGTCTAAAACTGATCAATTCTCCAATTAAGGCCCTGATTGGATTAATTAAATTAATTACAAGGTTAATTAAGTTTCAAAACTTATCAATTCTCCAATTAAATCATTGATTGGATGAATTAAATTAATTCCAAGCTTAATTAAGTCCCAAAACTTATCAATTTTCTAATTAAACCCTTAATTGGATTAAATAAATAAATTCCAAACTTAATTAGATTAATTCCAAAGTTTAATTAAACCCCAAAACTTTCAATCATATTGCCCTTAACCCAAATTTTAATTCATTCTTTATTTATTTCATTTTACTTTTTTTTCCATCATTGTTATTATTATTATTTCCATTATTTTTTTTATCCTTTTCAGTAAATAAAATAATAATAATAATAAAATGGTCAAAAATTGGGTTATGACACATTTGATGTCTATATTTTTTAAAAAATATTAAATTAATAAATTATATATATATAATTTTAATATGTATATAAATAATTTGAAAAATATTTTAATTTATTTTTAAGTGAAAAATATTTTTTAAAAAATATTTTTTTATATATATTGTAGTTGTAAATATTTAAAGTTGATAAATAATACTTGTTTAAATTTTATTGTTATTGACCAGTAAGGACTTTAGCATACTATAAATATTTTAATAAATATATTTTATTTATATTAAGTAATTTATAGCCCTTTTCACTGGAATTGATAGAAACAAAAGAGGTGTTATCTAGTAATTTTTATAAAAAAAATAGGATGGGTCATCCGTGTTTTTTAAATTTTTTTAATAAAAAACAAAATAAATTTGGGTGTGCGGGTTGGGTTAAAAAGCCCACGTGTCTAGATTATTTTTGTTTTGATGCTTGGCCCAAGCAACTTAGGTTTTTTTTTTTATATTATTATATGTTTTGTTTTTCAAAAAAATGATAAAACAAATAGTTGAACTCGATTGATTTCTTTATTTGATAATGAGTTTAACATGTTAATCCATAATTTTTGATTTTTTTTTGTTTTTTTATTTAATACCTTATTTGTCCATGATTGTTTTTTTTTTTAAATATAATGTCATCTTTCATTATTATTTTTTATTTAATTAAAACCTAAAAGAATACAATTTCACTATTTGCTATCAATAATCTACCTTTGCTATCTCGGCTCCAGGTGCAAATTACCTTCTTCTTTTTTTACTTTTAGAAAATATGTTGTTTTGTACAAAAAAAAAATCAAATGTCTTACTATTGTATTATTAAATATAAAATAATCTCTGGGATAAAAATTTACTGAATTTAATAATATGCATGACTTACATCGTGAGTTTACTTAGTTTTTTTTATAATTAATTTGTATTATTAATTTTGTTATTTAATATTAAATTAATTAATGATTGAGTTATTTAATTTTTTTCAATATTATTTTTATAAATTTTAAATATTAGTCTTTGTTATTCTAGATAGACCAAATGTTTTTTCTTCTTGATATTATATAAAAATATTATTTAATTTATAGTTAAAATCTATATGTTTTATGAAGACACATCACTAATGTTTTTTTTAACACTTTTTTTTCCTCACTTGTGCTTTATCACGGCCAATAGACTAGTAAATTCTATACAATCAATAAATTCAATAATCAATTTTTTTTAAAAAAATAAAATATATTTTTAGCATATAAGATAAAATCATGCCTATTTATTTATAGATTTAGAGTAAAAAAGCAATGACAGCAAGTAAGAGAGAGAAACATCGATTTCGATGCCTAAAAAAAGGTGCAAAATAAATAAATGGAGTACTTGCCAAGGACAGCATGTGATGTTAGAATACAGTAAACATCAGAAACTAAGCACTTTTGTCGAAGAAAATGGTGAGCTCATGTGTGAAGAGTTTCAGTGAAAGCTTCACTTCAATGGACTGCTGTTCTTCTTTGCTAACTGCGCGCTTATCTTCTTCACTAATAAAACCTCAATTATTAACCAGCAGCTTAATCTCTGGTAGCATCACCACTAATTTCGCAAGCAAGAAGTGTAAACCTCATCGTGTCTTGAAAGTCTCTGCAGGTTCTTTTTCTTACCATAAGTTCATTCATTTTGCTCTCGACGAAACCAAACGACACGCCCTTTTCGTCCCTTCTCCTCTCCAGGTATTACTTCACTTTCTTGCTTGCCGTGTTTATGGATTCCATTGCCTGGAAGCAGAGATGGGTTGCCTTTGAATTGAGCCCTTCTCCTCAGTTTTTTTTTTAAATCCTCAGTTTTGGGTTTCAGAGGGTTGAAAATGAAGCTGGGTTTTGGCTTTTGAATTATATAGGAGCTTTTGGCAACTTTTTTGGTCTGTAACTTGGGAATTGAGGTGACTGATCCATGGAAATGTTTCTGTGATTTGTCATGGTTTGGGCCATTTGATCCTTCAAAGTCTATGTTAATCCTTTTTTATATGTATAATCTTCTTACCGTTCTTACGCCATACTTTTTAGTAAGATTGCGTTTTCGTCGTTTCGTTTGTTCGGTCTCCAAGGGCCTAGACACTCTTCCTTTTCTTTTCTTTTTTTACTTTTAAACTTAATTCCTCTTTTATTTTATGCATCTGCGAATTTTGTTTAAAAAACGCGAGTTAAACTTGAGCAAGGGATGGAACGTCTTTCTTCAGCAACTTTTAGCAGAGTTGATGCTTCATATCTAAGCCAAAAGATTCCGTTTTGATTTGCTTGCATATTTTGGCTATTGTACTCGTTGTTGGTCGTTGTGCAAATATGGACTTTGATGGTTGTAAAGTTGAAAATAGTTTCTCATTCGCTCTCCAATTTGCCATCAAGGGTTATACAGCATCAGGACACCAGTACAGACTCGATTACCCTAGAGTCAAGAACCCTTTGTTATTTCAGTACTATGTTTCAAATGACTGTGCCTCCTAGCTTCTGCAGAAAGAAAAACATGTGGTTGTTCTGTTATTGATTGCTCATTGCAAACTGAATTTCAACAAAATAAAATAAAATAAATTCTTTGTGCTTCTATGAAACGAACTCTTTGGCAGCTGAAAAACAATCAATTATTTTATATGTTCTTTCATGATTACATACATGGATCACAAGAACAACTTTTTTGAGTCCAGGAAAAATACAGTTCCATGACTGCGATGGATGGAACAACAGAGCTTCAAATGCTTTCATTCCAAGCTCCCAAAATCAGACTCCTACGTAGTTTGAGCATTGAAAATGAAGCAATGCAGGTACCATTCTCTAGCAAGCTTGTTGCTTTTACGTACTTTTGCACCCTCAAGTGTTAGAGGGAAAAACTCATGAGTGCATCATGTTAACTTGAGTTCTTTGTTGCGATTATACATTTTACAGCTAAGTTACTGATTGCCATTATTTGGACTTTCTTTGTGTTCATTTGTCTGCCAGCATAAAAAGTATCTCCTGTACTTGGCATTAATTATCCTTGGCATGTGTGTTATTATTATAGCTTAAGAAAATTATTAAGATTTTTTGGAATGCTACTTATATTTATTTAGCTTTATTCTTCACAAGGCTCATGGCAGCATGAGTGCAATATGCTCTTATCCTATTCATGGTATCCAGCACGGTTATATGCACGTTATCTAGCACCAGAAAAAGTTCTTTGGCTTGATGGAGGCGTAGAACGTTTTTGTTTACCTCTGTAATAACTGGCCTCTGAAAATTTATGCAGATTTTAGATTTTGCTGTTTTTGCAAGACCTGAATTTGATGTACCCATATTTTGTGCCAACTTTTTCTCCACCGCCACCATAAACATCATTGTGTTGTAAGCTCCCTCTTCCTTTCTCTGTGCTTTTCGAAGCCCTGTTTTATTCTTTATATGGAAAATTGTTTCTGCTTCTGTTTGGATTCTTGTTTCCTTGTTCAGCTTCCTATTTTCATTCTATTTCTTAGAATTTCTCTTGAAAATTTATTTGCGCAAATCTGATATGGAATAAGAAAAGGAAATGAAGCTCATCATCGGAGATTTAGTGTTCTCTACTGTTTCAGGGACGATACCGCTTTCTGGTTTGATTTGCATGCATGCCTTCTTTTGTTGGTTTGTTTGAACCAGGAACAATCGTTTGTCCTTTTTTTTGGCATTGAACTTAAGATTTTATTCCTATAAGCTGGAATTAATTACTGGATGCTAAGGTTTCTGGAACTTTTAACCCATTGTAGGGACCTCAACCCCTTGCACAATGTCATTGACCAAAGAGACTACAAGGAAAAGTACTTTAAAAGATTAATTCCTTTAGGCCTCAAGTATAGCAAGGTAACTTCAATGCCTCTCGTGGAACATTAAACACAATGGTATTTGTTATTTGTTTCTTGATCCAGTCTAAAATTAATGGTATGGTGACTGAACACAGATTTCATGCAGCTTTTTCCTTGGGGAGGAAAGCTCACGAGCGAGTCCTTGAAGTTTTTCTCGCCGATCGTGATATGGACGAAGTTTCCTCCAAGTCAGGATAGTTATGATGCTTTATATTCTGCTTTCACAGAGTACTACAAGGTTGCTTAACGGCTTTAGCTTCTGCTTTAAATTACATTTAAGCTACTATGATAGTGATGAGAAATAAATTATAAACTGGAAACGAGATGAGAATCCACATGGATTTAGTAGTTCATATGTCAAATAAAATGTAGAATTCCAATTTTAGCTGCTCATTTATCATTCTCCTCTTCTCTTTTAGGCATGGCTTGAACTGATTGACCAGGCACCAGAGGAGATAGATGCATCTCATATTACATGCAATCGTGAAGCACAACATAAGTATCTAACGTGGAGAGAAGAAAAGGTGATTATTTAATGTCCTTTTCCCCTTTTGATCTTATCTTCATGTGGCCCATCATATCTGCCTCTTCTCATTGGCTGTAGGACTTAAAAAGGCTTAGATGCTTGGAAGTAATCATGCCATGTCTTCAATTTTCTACTTTTCTTCGTTTGAAAATGTTTCAAGTAAGTTCTGTGACTGTAATTTGAGTGCCAAAGAGCTGGGCAGTGATAAGCTTTTTTAAGCCCTTGCATTTTAGCTTTAGAGATTAGAAATGGTCATTTGAATACTAAAAAATAAAAGGGTCATAATTGAGCGAAATTGCCATCTCTAGACTAACTGTATGAGAAATTTGGTTCCTTGAAGTAAAATAAAGACAGAAAAATGCTTGTTTTCTGTATTATTTTAATTAAGCTCGTGATTCATTTGGAATAAAATGAATAAAAAAAGAAACAGATGCTTTCTGCCGCAAAAAGTTGTCCGAGCAAGTAACATCTTGAAGAGGGATTTTAGCTTCAAGGCAGGATGAACTCCAATTGGTTACCCAGTTTTAGGAAAGAAAACGCCTGAAAAGTACCTAGACTTGTTAGCATTAAGGCCCTATCCAAACCCGGGCTCTTTCTCGGACTCTCAGAACTGACTAGGCATATTGGTACCTTCAGATAGATGTATCATTTATGTAGTACTGTAATTCCATAATTACAGTATTTAAGCAGATAGATTCTTGGCACCGTTTCAAACTTCTCTCTTTTCTGGTCCAACATGTTTTGCTAATGCAAATTCTGGAAGCAGGATCCTGGCCATGGAATTCTTAAAAGGTTGATTGGAGAAAGGCTTGCAAAGGTATAATCACTCTCAACAAATCTTCTTACATTGTTTGCCACCAAGTACTGATGCAATTCTCACTTCACATCTAATCCGTAGGACTTGGTTAGAAACTTCCTCTTCAATGGACTTGATGAACTAGGCAGTAAAGGATTTTTGGATTACTTTCCAGAATATCGCCGCGAGGATGGTTCTATAAACGAGAAGCGCAGCATCATTGGAAAGTCTTTTGAAAATCGTCCCTGGGATGCAAGAGGAGAATTCATCGGTGATAATGGTGTCGTACCGTCTTAACTTTTATCCTTCTCTGGTTTTTCTCATCCCTTGTCCTTATGATTCACCAGTTCTCTAAATTTTGGAAATTTTGTTTCCTGAGAAAAATAGAAACCTCCCTTGGTATCATATTTTTTACTCAAGATACTGTATTTGTGTATTTACGAAGTTTGCTGTTTTGTCAGAAATGTTGCATGATGTCTGTAATCTTCCTGAGAAAAATAGAAACATCGCTTGATATCATCATATTTTGTACTCAAGGTGCTGTGTTTGTGTATTTGATCGTTTCTGACAGCAAAAATGTGCCATGTTGCAACTTGTCCTCTAGTCATCCGCGAGACTATGCCGGCATGTTCAGGTGTCTCACTTTGAGCCATAAACAAGGGCCAGCACTTTTTGAAAACTGATTGCGCGTAGACAAGACAAGGTCAGATTTTCTTACTCCAAGTGACTATAATGTTTGTAAAAAAGCAAAATTAAAAATAAAAAATTGGGCTGGGTCATTTATTTAAATGCATTTAATAAATTTAGATAATTTAATAATATGGTTATAAAAAAAATGATAGTAAAAAAATAAAATAAATAATGACTAAAAAGAAAAAAAATTTATTAATATTATAAAAATATATCCTATCAACAATAATATTTGATAACATAGCGAAAATTAAATTAAATGAGAACGAAATTAATTTACAAAGAAAAAAACAAAAAAAAAACTTGAAGCAAATTAAATGTTGAATGATGAATTGAATTTAAAAATAAAAAGAACAAAAAAATCTTACTCGAGTTAGCATGTTAAACTCATGATCAGTTTATGAGGTCCGGAAAACCCTACATAAAAGAAGCTAAATAAAACAATGGAGGTCAACTTTCGAAGCAAATAAAATAATGAAAAGCCAAACTTAAAAGAAAAAAAAAGCATAAAAAAACCTTAAGTTGATCCGGGTTAACTTGACTAGCTTGTGATCCAAGATATAAAATCAGGATAACTGCATAGAAAAAAATTTAAAAAAATCAAAAACTTGAAGATCCAATAACTTAATGTTGAAGGATGAAATTAAAAAAAAAATCTAGAAAAAAAAAAACAAAATCAATTCGATCTAATTTTCAAAACTCGTGACTCGGTTCACAATATTGGTTACCCCATAAAAGGTAAATCTGAAAAAATCACGAAGTAAAATTTTTAATTATCCAAAATTAAAAAATAAAACAAATAGCAATTGAAAGAATAGAGATCAAATCTAATATAAAAATCAATGAAATGAAACAATGAGGGACAAAATAAAAAATTAAAATAAATCAAGAAAATAGAAAAATAGCAATCAAAATAATATGAATTAAATTTAGTATTAAATTAAATGAAATGAAATAACAAGGAACAAAATTGAAAAATAAAAAAATTAAAAAAATGATTAAGATTAAAAAAATAAAAAATAGCAATAAAAAGAATAAGGACCAAATATGATAAATAAAAAATTTGAATGAGGATAGAATTGAAAAAACATCTAATTTTATAAATTATTTAAAATAAAATAAATAATAATCAAAAGAAGATTGATCTAATATGAATAAAAAATAATTTGAAGGGATGTTTTAAAAAATTAAAGGGTATGAGAATCGAGATCAAGAGAAAAGAAAAAAGGGGAAAGAAAAATTCATCAATGCCAAATTAGAGGTTTGTCCCAACACGCGCCGTCCATGAATAGAAGGCTTTTAAAGAGATTCAAATGCCACCCTGAAAGTCGGTGTTTGGCATTTAAGCAACGCCGCATGCTCAACCAAAAATGAATGGTCACAATTCACATATTATTGCATGTAATGCATATGTCAACTATTTTTCTAATAATATTTATATTTTTATAATATTAAATTGTCTCTCAATTTATTTGATTATAAAAAAATGTAATGAAAATACAAAAAACCTCATGAAAGCAAGCTTGGTAACTTTTGTTTTTAAAGTTAATTTAGTAATTTTATTGCTTTGAAAAAAGTGAATAGACTGAAGAATTTTAGGCTCTAGTTTTAAAAAATTTACTTTTAAAGATAATTAAATCATTTTAATATATTAAAAAATTAAAAATATTGATTTAATCCAGGTTAATTTTGATAATGCCAAAAGAGCTTAGTGAAAAAACCATTTTTCCCCGTAATTAATCCGTTCATTGGTTTTTTCCATGGAGAACAAAAACATTACATTTTAGTAATCCGTGGAATAATTAGTCCTGATCAACAGTAAAACACCAGTGTATCTTTTTGCTTAAAGGGTTTTTTCACTCCCAGTATCTTTAGCAGTATAATAATGGTTATTTTTCAATTAATTTTTCGTGCTGAAATATATGTTAATGATAATTTTTTATTTTTAAAAATTATTTTTAACATTAGCATATCAAAACGATCCAAAACGTATAAATCATATTAAATTTTAATTAAAAAAATAATTCTTTTAAAAACAAGGTATAAACCAAAGAATATCATGCGATCGTTTTGGTACATTGACTAATTGAGGCCGAAAGTCTCAAGCAATCTGGAGGTAGATAGCGTCCCCGCCTAATACTTCTAGCATTGAAGTAATAACATGCAGGTATAGTGTTTTAAACTGCAGGGGTGACTTGTCATTTTTTGGTATTCACATGATGCAGTAAGGTGTCTTCTAAAACAGGACCACCGAAATAAATTCAATATTGATTTCGTAATAACAATTGTTTAAAAAAAAAATTAAAAAAATTCTTTATTTTTTTTAAATACAGACTCTCCAGCCTTTTAGATACTATTTCACAGATCTTGATAGTAAAAATAATCATTTTCAGTTCGGTTTTTATATATAAAAAAAATCAACTAAACCAAAATTATTATTTAAAAAAAAAAAACCAAAACCGATTCAAGCCGACTGGTTTCAGTTCGGTTCGGTTTGTTAGGACAAAAACCAGTTTAAACTGATTTGACTCAATTTTTCTGGTTTGACATGATTTAATTTGATTTTTTTTACTTTTTTAATTTAACTCGGGTTTTTTCTTGTGTTTAGATTCTCGTATTTAGCTGGGGTACAACTTCTATACTCTTGAAAGCCATATGTAACAGTACCAGCAGGTGTTAATGTACATGAACAAATAAAACGCCTCGTACTTTTGTTATGTATCAATTGCCAACAGCTTCAGTTTCTAATTCAAATGAAAAAAAAAAAAAGTTTTGCTCTACTAATAAGCTGACGACAAAGTCTTGCATAATAATTATCAACTATCTGCACGCTGAAGCATGAAAAAGCTAAAAAATAGCGGACAGAAAAACTGGGGTGAGGAATTAACAACAAATCACAAAAACTCTCCTAAGATGATTTTCTCTAAGTGAGTGCGGTGACCAAAAGTTATTCGGGTGTGTTTGGTACTGCGGTTGCTGTTGTGTTTTGAAAAAAATTATTTTATAAAAAGTATTTTTAGTTGAGATTGGTTTGGAAAAATATATGTTTAGTTAAAACTGTGGTTGAAACTAAGATTGAGTAAAAAGTAGTTTAATGTGTTTAGTTCAAAAAATACTTTTCAAATTGAGGTTATAAAATAATATATATATATATATATATATATTTATTGTTTTTAATTTAAATATAATAGATTTAACTATTGTTATTATATCATGAAATAAATAATATTTTATATAAAATATTTTATATTATTCCATTAAACTATCTACAATTCCATCACGTATGAAATACATCCGACAAGGACTATAGTTTCATTGGTTTCGTAAGCGCGCAACAACATCAGGTAAAATATCATCAGAAATAAAATTGAAATTATGATCAAATTCTACAAATATTACGTCATCAAGCGAACTTCTTCTAATTTATACAGTGTTATTGGATAATGTGAAACACTAATTTTTTGAATAAAATACAATTAAAAAAAAAATTTTACTGAGTTGAAACCGGTTCAATATATTTTTATAGCTTTGGATCGGTCGGTCTCTATTGTTTACGTGAACAGTGGAAAGTGAATCCGACACAGGCAGGACCGCAGGAGAAGCAGATAAAACCTACTTCTCATGAGCTAAGGTTCGGCCTCAGCTATTAGGTGGGATCCATGTAAAAAAATGTGTAGTTTAGATTAACCAAACAAATTAATTCAGCTTTTGTTTCCTGCTACTGCTGCTGCAGTGCCAAACGGGCACGAATTCAACTGTCCATACACTAGCACACTTACTATCACAGTCAAAAGGGAGTTATGATATAAAAAGAAATTCCCTATACTCTCTTACGAAGATCCAACAAAACAGGATAGTTAGTGGAGAGCCTGGCCAATGGGACCCATTTTTACATTCTGGAATTGCTCTTGCATGATCCTTAAGGTAAAGCTCCCTTCTGACAGCTTTTGCAGAAGCTCGGGCTGTTGATCCATAGGAACAACCTCCTGAATTTTGTCCATGAATCCAGACCAGTCACCCATACCTAGCTGGAAGATCATAACAATGCAAACACAATGAGAATAAAAAACATCCACATAAATTTCAGAGGTCAGAAAAGGCGTCAAACTGAAAGAAAGCAGGAGAATACCTAGAAGGCGACTAACAAAAGGTTTAACATCAAAGACTTCAAACACATCCATACGCTCTCCGGTACCAATAAAAAATGACAGGATTTTTTGTCGCTGCAACACTGTACATGGAATGTAAACCACAAATCAATATAAATGCTTAAAAAAGAGGAAGTTTTGGTACAGTAGAGCAACCTCTAGAATACTCACGCACTAAGCGTGCCACCGCCCTTTGCATGACCATCCATTTTGGTAACAATCACAGCTCCAACTGCAACACTTTGCTTAAAAGCTTGAGTTTGATCAAATGCAACTTGACCGATACTGCTATCCGTAACAAATATAACAAGTTCGGGTTTCTGGAAGACACAAAACGAAAAAGGAATCAGATTTTACTGCAATAACAATCAACAATTAATAATAAAAACAACGAAGCATGAAACCAATAATAATTAAAGAATAACATACCGTTGCTTCAGAAACTTGACGGATTTCTTCAAAAAGTGCAGCTTCCTGTTTATGCTGTCCACTCGTATCAGCAATTATAAGATCACAATTTTCCTTCTTAAATCTTTCCACACCTTCCACAGCAATTTTCACAGGATCTCATTCCATATAACTGTATCAACAACAACAGTAAATAATTGATTGATGGAAAACCCGTTATTTATTCTCCTCCGCTTAAAATCACTACCTTCCATAGAATGGAATTTTAGCTTTAGTTGCATTCTGCTTTAACAGATCAAACGCACCAGCTCTAAACGTATCAGCGCAAACCAGCACAGGTTTCCACCCCTTTTCTCTGATGATAATAGGCATATTTTGTGCAGGTAGTCGTTTTTCCAGACCCTAAAAAATTAAGTTTCATTAGATACTTGTCCTAGATAAACATCACAATCCAACAAACAAAAATTGAAATGCAAATTCTATGAATAGAATTTAAAAATTTACCTTGTAAACCTACAAGCACAACAGCACTAGTTTTCCCTTTCTTTTGAGTAAAAGAGGGCTTTCCTAGATCCAAAATCCTGCACAGCTGATTAAATATTGCCTAATAAAATAAAATCCAATTCAGTCAAGTTAAAATTAAAATAAAAGAAATAAATTTGTGTTTGTTTTTTCAAAAATAATAATGATAAATAGTTACTTGTTGGATGATTCTGCGCTTGTTGTGACCGGCAGCAAGACCGTCGAGATTAACGATTTTATTGATATTAGTTTGCATGTCGCGAACAAGTTTGAATTGAACATCAGATTGAAAAAGAGCGCGTGTGATCTCGTTTAAGCAATCGTTTAATGCTTTTTCGTCGATGATTGTTGCATTGCTCATTTGCTGGATTGCTCGGGATATGCTTCCTCCTAACTGTGCCAACACCATTTTTGCTTTCTTTTTCGAGTTCCAAGGATACAGTTTGATTTTTTTATCGGGAGAGAGAGGGATTAAAGTGATCTTGGGATTAGGATTTGTGTTTGGTGAATTTCAGAGAACGAAAGGGTGTGAACAGAGTTTCTATTTTATCAAAAGACAAACTTGTACAACAGTACCTTTACAGTTTGGAGTTATTAAAGTTATTTTTAAAATATTTTTTATTTTAAAATAATATTTTTTAAAAATTATTTTTAATATCAATATATCAAAATAATTAAAAAAAATCAAAAATATTAATTTAAAATAAAAAAATTAATTTTTTTTAAATACTTTTAAAATATAAAATTAAACAGGACCATTATCTATATTCTATATCATCTACACAATAGTGTTTAATTAAAAGTGAATGAGGTGAAAATTGTGGAGTTATATTATTTATTATTCATGTTTTATCGTGAATTTATTCTTTATTTTTTTATTATAGTTTTTTTTTAAATATATGAAAATAATGATATGTAATCATATTATTTATTGTCTCATGTTTCACTATAAATAATATTGCTCGTTGTTTTAGGTTTATTATAATTTTTTTTTTAAAAAATATATTAAATCCAATTGAGTTCATGTTCCAGATTCACTCTATAAACTAAAACATATGGGGTGAACCTTATGTAGATGCATTGTTCATTCCCTCATGTTTTACTATGAACAATTCTAGTCATTATTCTTTTTTAAGATTTTGCTATAAATTTAAGGGGAAATATGTGAAGTGAACACTATACAGCCGCGTTATTCATCACTAGTATTTTATTGTGAATAATATTGTTTATTTTTTTTTAGATTTGCTATAAATTAAAGGGAAAAAATATTAAATTCAATTGAGTTCATGGTCCAGGTTTATTCTACAAGTTTTACAATGGACAACATTGTTCTTTTTTTTTAAGAAAAATGTTTTTTTTCTATTTTTTAAAATTACTCTTAGTCTTATTTTTATTTGTGTTTGAATTAATATGTTTTCTCTCTTTTATGTTATATAGAAAGCCTATTTAAAATAATGATTATTTTTCCTTTTCTTTTCTTGCTTTATCATTTGAATATGGTTAAGTTTCAATATTTTATTTAAATATTTTTTTATAGTTAAATACATGAATATATAGGAATCGATGGATCCATATATGATAACAACTGAGGGGGAAAATGTGGAGACATAATTTATTTTGTACAATTCCTTTTATAAAAATGAAAAGAAAATAAAAAAGGCAAGATTGCAAAAAAAAATAATGCAGCTATTTATGAGAGGTTGTATAATGCAGCTATAGGAAAAAGCTAAAGGAAAAGGGCACACTTTTTGATAGAGAAAACACGTGCGGGGGAGAATACTTTAACCATGTACAGTGTAACCCCTCTCGCATTTCACATCAGACTCGGACGTTGATTTTTTTTAATTTTGATCGTCAACTTTTTTATCTAGATGATTTTATCATTTTGTTGACGGATTAAAGGTCAATTGTTTTAGATTCGTAAACTGATGACAAAATTAAAGGAAAGGAGATCATGGTGAGAAAATCATAAAAACTAGGTTGCAATTTTGGGATTGGAGCAAGAAGTACTTTTTAAATGATTAACTTTCAGTGCCATATTTTAAAAATCCATCCAAAATTGTATTATTATTATTTTCAATCATATGTTTGAGATAGGAGAAAGGGGACGGAATTCTGTAAAAGGAGAGAAAATCTAAGTTAACACTGATCATAATTATTAAAAATATTAATTTTAATGTTAACAAGTTCAATTCAATAAAAAAAATCTTTTTTTAAGTGTTATTTGTTTTTCTTGTAGTGAGATGGTAGATTTGAACTTAAAAGTTTATTTATTTATTTTCAAGTTGATTTTGTATTGTTAGATTTTTTATTATTATCATTTGAAGTCATTGATGGGTTTAGTAAAGTGTATAAGATGTTTTTATAAGTATTTTAAAAAACTTAATAGAAAATTTTAATGTTTTTTAATAAAACATGATTCAATTCTTGCTTGGTTAACTTATAAGATTTCAAGATACTAGGAGGTATTATTTTTTTGTGTAGCACTGCTTATATTTTTTTAGTTTTATTTGATTTTTTTTTTGTGCATATCTTTTTTATTTTTATTTTTTAAATAAAATATTGATTCTAATAAATAAGGTTATTGAATACATTTAAATCCATGACTTATGTTCTGATATCATACATCTACATTCATATTTATTTATTTATTTGGTTAAATATAATATTGTTTTTAATTGGTTTTATGTAAAATGTTAACATTTGTTTTATAATAAGTATAATTTTTTATAATATTTTTTTATGATTTTATTCGATTTTTTTTATGTATATATCTATTTCTATCATCGTAATGACTAACTAAAAAATTGATTTTAATAAAAAAATTATCAAACACCAACAGGGTACATGGCTTGTGTTATGATATTAAGTATCTTAACTCACATCTATCTTTTTGTTTTTCAGTTTAATATTTAATTATCATTAACAAGTATTTTCTTGTATTTATTGGCATAAATAATTTTTAATTTATAAAATTAAATGAATATATAAACTTTTTTATTTACATTTATATTTTTTTATGTAAAAAGCATTAAGAAAACCTATATATTCTATTTTTAAAAAAAATAATTAACCCAACCCCAAGTTGGGCGTGGACACCTCCAGACCCAAATTGAGGTTGGGCGTGGACGACGTTCAGACATGAGCATTATAATTAAAAGTATCAATATAAAAAATAGTTTTTTTATGAATAGTATTTGCGTTAAAAAATATTATTATTGTTATTAAAATTTAAAGTATTTGTATAAAAAACAATATTATTTGTGCTATAAATATTATTATTTTATTTATAATTAATAGTTTGAATACTAAAAATATTATAAGTTGTTGTATAAATAATACTATTTTTATTATAAGTAATAATGTTATAATAACAATGGAAACCACCACGTGGCACTTGGGCTGCTCGTGCATCACTTGGCGGTGGGGCTGCCATAAAAGATCTTTTACCAAGACCCAGGCGACAGGTGGCGCTCGGGTCTGCCCCTCGCAAGAGCTAGGCAGCCCCAGCTTCAGGTGTCCTTGCGCGGGTAGCACCAGCTTGCACCAAAATTTGTACTGATCATTTTCTCTCCAACTATCATTTTAATGCCAAATGTATTCCAGCAATAAGACAACCCCACACCCATATTGCTTTGTAATTATTTGTGTCAAGAGTTGGGTTGTCATTACATTATTTTAATTCACAATGTTTTAAACAGTAACAGTGGCACTTAGCATTTTTAGTATGGTGTTAATTTTGCTCTCACTTTTTATCCCGAATTCTTTATATTTTTAATACAAAAATTATTTTCTATAATATTAAATATCAAGTTTAATAGTAACATTGATTCAATATCTACAAAATTAAATTTCTACATGTTTTTTTCAGCCTTTTGTCATCCACGTTCTGGAGGGCAAGAAAAACTCGGCAAGGGCATTTTCCTTCACTCAGCTCAAGTGCTCAACCCCCATTTTGCATTTATTTTTTCAACCCTTGAAATTGAAAGCAGCGGCCACCACTCCTGAGAACCCGTCTCACGCTTACCGTTCGATTAATCGGCAGGTGGGCTCATGCCATTGGCTCCAAAATACACAAAACTAAGAGAGAATTTTTTTTTTTATAATGTTTTTAACTATAAACACGTTTTTCCTCCAAAATTAATAAAAGCTCCAAAACCGTAATCAATTATTATTATTTTTTATCTCTGCACTCCCTCTCCCAAAAAAAAAAAAAAAAACACAAGAAACAAATCTCTAACTTTCTCTCTCTAGGAAAAAAAACGAACACCTTGTGGGTATCTCTCTCTCCTTTTTCTCACGGACACCAATCGACGATCAATCCCAAAATCGATTCGTCGTCTTCCTTTCAATCGGGAACCGTTCTTAACCTCGGCGCATCTAAGCAACAACTGCCGGCTATACTAAAAAATCCATACCCGTTAACATTTAAACCGAAACATCCTAAACGACACCGTTTTTTTTTTTTTTCAAACTCATTGGTCGCCGGCGATTTGTAAGGTGCCCCGATATTAGACTGCGCACCCTCTCCTGTTTTTTTTTTAAAAGTATCTTCACCTAATTAGCTAGATAAATCAGTTTGGTTCTTCATTTACCGAGGTTAGCTTCTTGTTTAATAATAGGCTGCAATTTTCGGCACGATTTTCTCTTTTCGATGTTTACTAACGTGAATTCAACGTTTCCGATTTCGAATGTAGGGTTTCTTGATCGTTTTAGGGTTTCTAAATTGGAGGTTTAAGTGTGTAGTCATTTGATTTTGCGGCTTCACTCATGGATCTATAGTTTGCTTTGTTTGACTTGTTTTCATCTGTTGTTTTGTTTGTTAGTGGGTTTAGTGATTATTTCGCTTCGGTTTCTGATTGTATTGAGCCTGCTCTGATAATTCTTTCATTTCTAGTATCATCTGAACTCTTAGGAACTTGTTTCTGATTGTCTTTAGTCTTTTTCCATTGGTTTTGGTTTAAGTCAAGTGTTTTTTTTTTCGATTTTAGTTTATAGTTTTTGAATACCATCAATTGCCAGTTTAAATTGTGATCAGAATCTTCTTCAGTCCTAGTTAGTGAATGTATTGTGGAATGAACGAGGTTTTGTTATCAAGATTTGATTACTCAGATATCTGCTATCTGAAAACAACCCGTTAAATCTTCACTTCATAAAGAAATTTATTCTCTTACAATTTTGGGTTTTGTTTTTTACTAGCTAATACAGTGAAGAGTACGGGGTTAAAAGTTAAACTCTTCTTTTTGAAGACAGTTTTTTTTCTCATAGTGTGTTTTTTGCTAACACCTTTGTGAAGCGCAATTTTAGTTTTTATTATTTGTATGTTGATTTTAATTAATTATTGGTTTCTATTGTTTCCAGGCCTTGAGGGGATTGTAAGAAACAACAGAAAATTTACCTGCAGCATTGAATTCACAGCAAGCATTTCAGATAGGGAAAGGCGGGAAATAATTACCTTTGAAATTCCATGTGAGAGGATGGCTTTTTGCAGGAACTATACAACTGAAGCAGTATCACAGAGTGTCCTAGAAGGAAAAGTGCAAGGTCAGGCTACAGGTAGAATGTTAGGCAATGAGGATGTAGATGTGAATTCCAGTGAAAGAGAACTGGATATGAACATGGATGTGCAATATGAAAGCGAACCAGATGCTGCAGGTAGGTTGCAGAGTGATGTAGCTGCTGACAATTGTCCTGGTGTGAGTAATTCAGAGTTGCAACCTTCTGGAAGGAGAAATGTGGCTGGAAAATGGGGTTCCAGTTTTTGGAAGGACTGTCAACCCATGGCTACTCCTGGGGCATCCGATTCCAGGCAGGATTCTAAGTCAGAGGATAGAAATGCAGAAGGGTCAGAAGATAATGTATCAAATGGAAGGGATGGTAGATTAGAATCAGAAGATGAAGAGGGACAAAAAGAAGTAGGTAGGGGTGGGAAAGGCCATTCTGATGTCCCTGCAGATGAGATGTTGTCTGATGAATACTATGAGCAGGACGGGGAGGATCAAAGTGACTTGATGCGTTGTAGGGGGTTTAGCCAACCCGTTGATTCGAGCTCCAGGTTGCAATCAAAGCCTGTACCAATCAAGAATAATGTGTCCAGGAGGAGGTCTAGAGGTTTGCACAATAGTGAAGGTTATGATGATGACAATAATGATGGTGATGGTGATAACGAGGAAGAAGACGAAGATGGTAATTTCTTTGTTATTGTTGCATTTTCTGTTAGGTTTCAATACCATTTTCACTAAAACAAGTTATGAGATGCTTGAATATTATTTAGTAGTTGGTAATTTCTTTTACTGTTTAATGTTGGAGCTGAAATTTTTGTGATATTGCTAGCAGAAGATGATCCTGATGATGCAGATTTTGACCCTGATTATGGCGCCTTGAGTGGTCACATGGGGGGCAAGGTTATTGTCGTTGCACTTTCATAGTTGTTATTTGAAGTATGGTTCATTGCCTTTGTATTTTGTACAGCACGTGGGTTTATCACTAGTCTTGTCAGGGCAATTTTCATGATGTTTTATTTCAATCTGCTGTTCTTAAGTCCAATTTATTGTTCTTTGATTTGTATTAACCTTACATTCTTCTGTTAGTTTATTGCCTTATTTTTATAATGTGGCACACTTACATTGTTGTGCAATGCTGCAAGGCATGACAAGAAGAGCCTGTGGATTCAGATGATAAAGTTCATACCAATATTGCACATCTATTCTTTTTACCCTGACGAAGTGCCTTTTCACCAAAACCAGGATAAAGACGGGGAGAGTGAAGATTCAGAAGAAGAAGTTAACAGTGATGATTGGGTTATCTCAGATGATGAAGATGATGATGATTCGTATTACACAAAAAAACCTAAGGGCAGGCAACAGGGTAAAGGTGGGTGTAATACAAAATCTGCCAGAGAGCACACATCATTACGTGCTTCCGGTCGACAAAAGAGAGGGAAAACATCATTTGAAGAGGATGAGTATTCGGCAGAGGATTCTGACAGCGACAAAGATTTCAAGAACATGACTCAAAGAGGTGATCATCTCCGCAAATCTAATGCTCGGTCCACTATGTCAACAAACATTGGTGGAAGAAACAATGAGGTTCGCACTTCTAGTAGGTCAGTTCGTAAGGTGTCATATGTTGAAAGTGATGAAAGCGAAGAGACTGGTGAAGGGAAAAAGAAGAATGCCCAAAAGGTGCAGTTTATCATAATATAATTTACGATGTTACAATGCTTTGTTTTTTTTTTTTACATGGATGAAAAAATCTTATGATATAGTTGTTTTGGTTAGAAATATCATCTTATAGATTAGGGCTTGCATATATGAGTTTTTCTGCTTGTTTTGATCCATATATACACATATGTATATATGTTGTAAGTTTGCTTCTTATATTTCTTTTCATCAAGTTCTTAAAATTGAAGTTGCATGAGTTCTTGCAAGTTTTCCAGGAACTCCCTAGAAAGTGAAAGTAATTTTTTTTTAACTCAAAAAAACTTTGTTTTTACACGTGTGTTTGTTTGTTATTAGGCCTCTCTTTTTCCTGCCCTAGCCAGCAAGCTGGGTTTGCCATGTCTGTGTGATTTTAAAGCTGGACAAACTCTTAAAATAATGTATGCTCTCTAGGGGACATTTGCACTAGGAGATTCTTGTAGAATCCATGCGTTTCTATGTTTAGCAAAATATTTTATATTTAATTGTTTTGGCCAAAATCCTATCAATGAGGTTAAATTGGTCCTAGTGTTATAGTTTGAGGATTCTAGGGCCTTGTTCAGCATTGTGGTCCAACCATGCTTTTGAAAAAAAAAATGATTTTTTTCTTAGCTTCAAATTATTTTTTTTGGTGCTTTTAGATTGTTTTGATGTGCTGATGCCAAAAGTGAATTTTAAAAAATAAAAAAAAACATTATTTTGATGCATTTCCAAGCGAAAAACATTTTGAAAATCAACCTCTACCACAAAATAGGTCTGTCAAAAATTATTTTTTTGGGAAAGGTGAATGATGACCGGGAATCATTTGAACCAGAACTCTTGATCTTCTAGCTATAGTTTTATATGTACTTGTTTCTACTTTGGATATTTCTTTATGTTATTTTTATTGTTTTGGCAATTGTGGTTGTACTTTGGATTTGAATATTAAAAATTTCACAGGCTTCAGTGCTTTAATGGATTCTCTCATTAGGTCAACAAGTTTTGGTATGCTATTGTTATTCTTTATTTTGTTTGCCTTCTCCAAAATAGGATGAAGTTGAAGAAGAAGATGGTGACTCCATTGAAAGGGTACTGTGGCATCAGCCAAGGGGCACAGCTGAAGATGCAATGAGGAACAATAGATCAACGGAGCCTGTTCTGTTAAGCTACCTGTTTGATTCTGTGCCTGATTGGATAGAAATGGAGTTCTTGATAAAGTGGAAAGGCCAGTCACATATGCACTGCCAATGGAAATCATTTTCTGACTTACAAAATGTATAATTGCTATTATTTCTGTTTCTTATGCATGCAATTTAAGCTCTAATAATCAAATGAATTTTTTGGTTTAAGTTTAATTTATTCTGCTTTGAAAATTTTCCTTTTTCCCCCCTTGGATCTGTTGTTTACACTTTACACTGTATGCTGTTGTGTCACCAGCTAAGTGGATTTAAGAAGGTACTGAACTACACTAAAAAAGTGATGGAAGATGTGAGGTACAGGAGATCATTTACACGCGAGGAGGTATACCTTTTGCTTTACAAGTTAAAAGGGTTTTGATATGATATGAAAACACTCAATAATAATTTACATCTGTTGCCTGATCTGAATGTGAGATACCTGTAATTACTAGAAATGCACAGATTTTTTTTTTATAACAATGAAATAGCTTCTGTGGCTCAGTAATTTCACATGCTGTTCTAGATCATTATTTCTAAGGATCCAGACTGAATAGGTTATACAGTTGGCATTTAGTTGCCTTGTTTCCTGAAAATCAGGTGATCATTTTGTCAAGATGGTTTAGCAAGTCCAACACTGGTGATGATATTTGAGGGGCACTTATAACTGGAAGAAATATTTGATCCGTTTTTATCTTTTCTTACATTATGAATAAGCTGGTTAGTTCTTACAGGATGACAAAATACTGAATTCTAACCAAAATATACTGAATGGTAATTTATGTGCCTTTGTTTTTTGTCTTTCATACATTTGAATTCAGAAAGCATTTACCCTTTCCTTTAATTTTGGATCTAAGTTTTTCGAATTGGTTCGCCGTTGCTGAAGGTGCATTTTCTGTTTCTTAACTAGAAATTCTTGAATTTTTAATTTTGGGAAAACAGTATTTGCATTTTAATTCATGGAACTGTTCCTTCCATATTTTATTCCTTTATCAGAATTATTTTTCTGGTTTTACATATTTTACTTCAATACAAAAGAAACCTGCATGGCAAATTGGTTATTTGGGATGGTTTAGTTTATCCTCAAATGTTTGGTTTTTATCTATCAGATTGAGGTCAACGACGTGAGCAAGGAAATGGATTTGGATCTAATCAAGCAAAATAGTCAGGTTTGTCTTGCAGCATTGTTTTAGAAGTCTTTGACCAGTTCTTTTTTTTTTTTTTTTAATCTTGCACTATTCCACAAATCTTCTTGTCACTCTCCAATTCTTGTTAGTTGCTCATATGTTTTTGTAGGTGGAGAGAATTATTGCTGATCGAATTACTAAAGATAGCTCCGGTAATGTCGTGCCGGAGTATTTTGTCAAGTGGCGAGGACTATCTTATGCTGAAGCAACCTGGTATTCTAAACTATACCAGTCTTGTAATTTTTTGGTGGTACTTCTGAAATTCTTATGTACCTTTTGTTATTGATAATCACGTCCTAGACGTGGTCATATCTCCTGGCTTATGGGATTCAACAACATACATGTGAAATTAGCCTAGCCTCTAGATATCCACTGATGAAGTAGCGATGCATGCATAGGTGTTTGTGAGAGTTGCTATGCTACTTAATAGGCAATGATGTGTGGTGCAGGGAAAAGGATGTAGATATTGCTTTTGCACAAGATGCTATTGACGAGTACAAGGTCTGGCACAAATAATTTGTGTTTTTGGTCTACAATTTTCTTAGAAAATTATGGCTTTGCAATTGACATGAATGAAGTAGCATTCATTTGTAGCTACCATTTCTTTTGCAGGCACGTGAGGCTGCAATTGCTGTACAGGGGAAAATGGTGGATCTACAGCGCAAGAAAGGAAAAGGTAAGTGACTTGGTGTAGCTAGTGTTTTTTGGGACTGCGTGTCAGATGAAAAGTTGGATAATTACGACCTGCAAAATGAGTGGCATTGTAATTTAAAAAGCTCAAGTTCTGCTCTGAAAACTGAGGATTGTTTTCGCTTTGCTGCTTTATGTTACTGTCCTACTAGCAAATTGTAGGCAGTTTTTTTTGTTCTAATAGTCAAATATCCTTTTGTTTTCTTCCAATTTCTAATTCCAATTTTTGCTAGCATAACTCTTTATTCAAATAAAAAAAAAACTTATGCGGGCAATTCTCTGTAAAAGAAAAAAACTAGCTATAGTCTTTGCTGCGCCAGAAATTCTCTGCATGATGTTTAGTGTGATATGTTGCAAATAAATTTAAATGCATGTGCGTTTTTTTTTTCCTTTTCTCTTAGCAAGTTTAAGGAAACTTGATGAACAGCCTGAATGGTTGAGAGGAGGAAAGCTTCGTGATTACCAGCTTGAGGGTTTGAATTTTCTAGTTAACAGGTATGGTTATCTTTTGCTTGAAGGGAAAATTGTTGACTAACTTGAAACCTAATGTCATTGGTACATTTCCTAATTAGTCACTTGCATTCTTAGTTGGAGAAATGATACAAATGTCATTTTAGCTGATGAGATGGGTCTTGGAAAAACAGTTCAGTCAGTTTCCATGCTTGGTTTTTTGCAGGTAAAACCCTTTCTTTTCCTGAACAACCCAAGGAATTTGTTTAATTATTTATTTAATCCTGTATTTTTTTTCTAATTGTTTTATTCTTGGGATCCCTTCTAATTGCATTAAATAATTTTTTTAAAATATTTTTAAACCATGTTAACTGATCATGTTACGAAACTTACATATTTTCTCACTCTGCAGAATGCTCAGCAGATCTCCGGGCCATTTCTTGTTGTTGTACCCTTATCAACTTTGTCTAACTGGGCTAAAGAATTTAGAAAGTGGCTTCCTGATATGAATGTTATTGTATATGTTGGTACTCGTGCTAGTCGAGAGGTTAGTAATTTTTTCTTGTCTTTGAGATAAATCTATTTATTTAATTCCTTCTTTATACCAGCATCTGGTCTTTAATTGTTTTGTGCAATTCAAATTAGATTCTCGGATCGTAAAATCATAATATTTGTCCAAGTTATAGTTATATTACTATCGATCATGTGAGATTCTGTCAATTATAACTGCAGGAAGGTGCAAAGATTGCACAAAGTACTGGTTTTATTGTTGTCAGTGCTGGTAAATTAAAAACTAGAAGAATTTGACCAAAGAGTTCCAGAAGTCATCAAAGTCTTAAAACCTGAAAGTTAGTTTAACTTCTTTTCAATGTCAAGCAGCAAGTCCTTTTAGGCTCAATTCTCTAGGGAATGCTAAAAGAGATTGGAATATACTTTGATCTAGATTATCTATGCTTTTTTCTTAGAGGGATGTCTTGTTCTCCAGCTCTGTACTGTACTTTTTTTTCTCTAGATACTTTCTTCTTTAAAAAACATTGCTATATCAAGCAGTCCATGCTATTAAAGCTCAGGCATCCAAAAAATCTTGATATGGGGAATGAGTGGGAAAGCTCAAAAGCCCTGATTTAGGGCCTGTTTGGAAACGTGGATTGGACCGCGTTTCCAAAAAAAATGATTTTTTTTGCTTAAAATTAATAGTTTTTAGTGTTTTTGGATCGTTTTGATGCATTGATATAAAAAATGATTTTAAAAAAATAAAAAGACATCATCTTGATGCATTTCTAGGCGAAAAACACTTTGAACCGCAACCGCTACCACAATCCCAAACAGGCCCAGCTGTGTATGCATGCCAGTAGCGATTTTCTTATCCTTGAGAAGCTTTGGAGGCAGGCCTTACCTCAGTGCAAGACAGAAAAGAGGGGGGGGGGGAGTTATTGAAGTTGTCTGTGAATAAAAGCGCTGTAATTAATGATGGCAGCTGTGCTTCATGATCTGGTTAATCAAACATTTTCTTTTCACGACCTAGAAAAATCATGCATCGTGGTGGCATTCTCCAGCATCCATTGTAGATTAGTTTTGGTTGTCTGTGAAACACTTACGTGATGAGATAGGGAGTTGGGATTCCTCTCCCTTGTCGCTTTCTGAGACAAGATTTTTTTGGCTACACTGGCATGGTTAAAAATCTAACCTGTTGTCTTAAAATAAGCCGAGTCTTTAAACAAATGGGATGGTGGGGAAAAAGACCCAGATAGAAAAGGATTTTGGTTTTCACCCTGTCAATATTTGTTATGTTCTTTTGACCCATGTTGCAAGGTGTTACTTTCAATTGTAGGTTATTGTTTTTTTTGTTGTGTTTATTCATGTTCTAGCCTTGGTTTCAGGTTTGTCAGCAATACGAATTTTACAATGATAAGAGAGTTGGCCAGCCTATAAAATTCAGTGCTCTGTTGACCACATATGAAGTTGTTCTGAAGGACAAGGCTGTTCTGTCCAAGATTAAGTGGAATTATTTAATGGTTGATGAAGCTCATAGGTTAAAGAACAGTGAAGCGCAGTTGTACACAACTCTTTTGGTAATGGCACTTTACAATTAATTTTGGTGCTCAGTATTTTGTATGTATGCTGTGATTGGTTGATTTAGTTGTTATTTGGATAATTCATTCTCTTTTTCCTGCAGGAATTTAGCACCAAGAACAAATTGCTAATTACAGGCACTCCATTGCAGAACAGTGTGGAAGAGCTATGGTTTTTATTCATTTCCTCTAACTCACTGTTATTGTTCTTGCATTCAAACTTCAGGAATTATCCTGTGCCAAATTTGCCCCCCAGATACGATAACTATGAAGGCCTGTAAAGTTTAGGAAACTGTTTATAGCATAGACTCTGTTTTTTAAATACAGTCCTTATCTTACCAACTCTTCAGATAAGAGCTGCTGGTGCAATCACATGTTCTGTTCGCTTGTTTTGGTATTTTCTTTCATTTAACTATTTGTTTTGGCCCATTATTAAACATGCGTGAAATAAGCACCCTTTGTCTGGGGGAAACTGCTGATACTAGTTATGATATTTTTATGTTGGTCAAATCTGTTTTTTGTACATATTTTGAAAATGGAATTCATTAGGAGGTCATTGGCATGTTGGTTCTGCTGATTGTTTATGATGGCTTGCAAGCCAGCATTACATGAGAGCTGTCTTCATTGCTCTGTTTTGTTCAAAGAAAGTTCATTGTTGATTTTTTCCCTTTTTTGGTTAATTTTTCCGCTCTAGTGTTTTCTCCCTCAGTTGCTGTTTGCCTGGTTTAATTGATTTTTGTTTCTTCTCAAAATGTGCCAGGGCTCTTCTTCATTTTCTTGATCCTGACAAGTTCAGGAGTAAGGATGATTTTGTTCACAATTATAAGAATCTTAGCTCTTTTAATGAAAATGAGGTACATAACACTGTTGTATTTGCTTTTTCTTCACAGTTGGCACACACACACATATTTTTCTACACTTAGTTAATTTAAGTTTCTATGGTTTTTTGTAGCTCGCTAATCTTCACATGGAATTGAGGCCTCACATTCTCAGAAGAGTTATCAAGGATGTGGAGAAATCCTTGCCTCCCAAAATAGAGCGCATTCTGAGGGTTGAAATGTCTCCTCTCCAGAAACAGTGAGCGATGTTTTCCATTTGTGATAAAGTGATGTTCTTCTGGATTATTTCCTGACAGCTTTTGTAATTTTTTATTTTTGCATATGTTTAGATACTATAAATGGATTTTGGAACGTAACTTCCATGACCTGAACAAAGGAGTTCGTGGCAATCAGGTTAGTGTCTTTGATGAAATCATGAATATTATTAGAACTTTAGGCATGGAAAGTAACTCTAACAGCTATTGGTGACATCACTGAATTTTGAGTCAAACATTAGAGGCACATCGTTTATGGATTAGAAGTGACTGAAGCTGTACGTTGTTTTTTACTGTGTTGAAAACTGATAATATTAGTTGTTTAATGTTTCCAGGTTTCACTTCTGAATATTGTGGTAGAGTTGAAGAAATGCTGCAACCACCCCTTCCTATTTGAAAGTGCGGATCATGGTTATGGTGGGGACATCAGTACCAATGATAGCAGTAAACTGGAGAGGATTATCTTAAGCAGTGGAAAGCTGGTTATTCTTGACAAGCTACTTGTCAGATTGCACGAGACAAAACATCGTGTCCTTATTTTCTCCCAGGTTTGTTTCATTAGCTTTTTTGTTGTTATTCTCCTTGCATAGATATGCTTTCTGACTGTAAATTACTTAGGTATCCCTTAGAAGCTATAAATGATATTATGATCTCTTCAATTCTGGGTCATCATCGTAGTGAAATGTGGATAAGCTGATTAACTGTAATGAGGGTAAACGATGGTTTGTAGTGTGCATTTTCTTAGTATTCATGATTTATTGCCTATGTAGTCAAATTTGGACTGGATATGGAAACTCATCATTTGTTTAGTGGATGTACGCAATTGATTAGGCATTTTCCAAGTACCAGGGCTGTCTACTTGTGAACTGATGATGCTCAACTTCCTTGATGCATCTTCATTTCCACTTTCTAAAATTCCGTTATACCTCACAATTGAATCAAACACTGAGTACTAGCCTCAACTGACACCTTGCTGAGTTTTTAGCAGGGTGCCGTGACCATTTGAAAAACGTGGTCTTAGACATATTATATCAA
Source organism: Populus davidiana (assembly GCA_030145905.1). Lineage (NCBI taxonomy): Eukaryota > Viridiplantae > Streptophyta > Magnoliopsida > Malpighiales > Salicaceae > Populus > Populus davidiana. The sequence continues at coordinate 9,794,224 of CM057797.1, forward strand.
CTTATTTTATCTTAAAAGGTATACAAGCATATTAAATGACAAATGAATTGTGGCATTGGTCAACTGCTGCAGATGGTCAGAATGTTGGATATAATAGCTCAATACATGTCACTCAGAGGGTTCCAATTTCAAAGGCTTGATGGTAGCACAAAGGCTGAGTTGCGTCAGCAGGCAATGGAACATTTCAATGCACCTGGTAGTGATGATTTCTGCTTCCTTCTTTCAACTCGGGCTGGCGGCTTAGGCATCAATCTTGCAACTGCTGACACAGTTATAATATTTGATTCAGACTGGAATCCTCAAAATGACCTACAGGTTATAAGCAGAATGAAAACTTGTTTCACTCCATGTTTTTTTAGTCTCTACTACCATCATGGATCTTTGTTTCTATCAATTGAATTATTTAGTTTAGAGGAAACAGATGTTGCTTAATTGTTTGATGATTTATCAGGCAATGAGCAGAGCTCATAGAATTGGGCAGCAAGAAGTTGTTAACATCTATAGATTTGTGACAAGCAAAAGCGTTGAGGAAGATATCCTAGAGAGAGCTAAGAAGAAGATGGTAGATTCTTGGAGTCGATTTCTATCAGTGCACTTCATTTCTTTCATCCTAACAGTCATGTTCATTTGCATATAATAGTATCCACACATGATACTCACATCTAATATGTCGACTTTCTGTTATGTTGTATAATAGTATTTAACCCTATTAGTTTGCATAACTTTTTTTGTCAAATTTGCTCTTTATAGGTTCTCGACCATTTGGTGATCCAAAAACTAAATGCAGAGGGTAGATTGGAAAAGAAAGAAACAAAAAAAGGGAGTTATTTTGATAAAGTAAGAACATAATCAAACCATAATTCATTTTTTTGTTGGTACTGTTCTATGTTTCTAATCCTAAATATGGGTATTCAATTGTAGGCTGAATTCTTGTATGTATGATTATTGTGGCATTCTAACATTCTGTTAGTTGCTGTACTATTGTCCCTTAGAACTATTGCACTTACACTTTTTTTCACTTTGATTGCAGAATGAGCTCTCATCAATTTTAAGATTCGGGGCTGAGGAACTCTTTAAAGAGGACAAAAACGATGAAGAAAGCAAGAAAAGACTCTTAAGTATGGATATTGATGAAATTCTGGAAAGAGCAGAGAAAGTGGAGGAGAAGGAAGCTGGGGGAGAGCAAGGGAATGAATTGTTAGGTGCTTTTAAGGCAAGTAAATAATTCATTATTTTATATGTTGGAATTCCACTGCTTATTTCTGGACCTTTTCTGTTTTGATTATATCCAGGTTCTGCTGCTACATTTACATTAGGGTAGTTTTGAAGGTCTAAAATCTTAAATGAGTACGCTCTTTTATGAGTTTATAAAATTGTGTTAAGGTTTGCAACGCCGTATCAATTTTGAATTAAATTGACTTGAAGTAAATAGTGTGTATTATTGGGTCTAATAACCAGGTGCTTGGGAAAAAGAAAATGATGGTTATAAGTTCGAGGAAGAGAGAAAATGCACAAAAGACAAATCTATTTCCCCTCTTGTGGTTGGCATAGGGGGGATGTGTTGTCATATTTATTGATTCTTTCACAATTAAGTTTGCTGATTATTTTATTCGTGGATTACATCCAGGTTGCAAATTTTTGTTGTGCCGAAGATGATGGGAGTTTCTGGAGTCGTTGGATAAAACCAGATGCTGTAGCTGAAGCTGAGGTATGCATCTCTTTTGTTGAATTTGATTTAAGATTTTATAGATGACAGCTTGACATGTTTTTTGAATGACTAGTGATGTTCATTTCATTTCTTTTGTAATTATCATATTTTTATTTGTGTGACATTTGTTTTCTCCCTTTAGGATGCTTTAGCTCCTCGTGCTGCAAGAAATACTAAGAGTTATGCAGAGGATAATCAACCTGGGAGAAGTAACAAACGGAAAAAGAAAGGTTCTGAGCCACCAGAACCACAGGAGAGAGTGCACAAGCGTCGAAAAGCAGATTATGCTGCCCCCTTAGCACCAATGATTGAGGGAGCATCCTTCCAAGTGAGAGAATGGTCTCATGGAAATCTGCCTAAGAGAGATGCTTTACGCTTTTCTCGTGTGGTATGCTTCAAATTTATCTTTCAATTTTCGAGATTGTTAAAAGTGAAAACAAATCCTTTTAAGACAGTCTAGAACTTCGTATATCTACATCTTTTCTCTTGTTTGAAATGTTGAGATAAAAAACACATGTTTTCAGATTCCTTAACTTCACGAGTTTTTTAATTTAATTCATATTATATAATCAGTGCATTCATCTTTTCTTAATGTGGGGATCGGTTCTTAACCTTTTCCTCGCTCTCATTCTGAGAATTTGTTGGTTGGATATTGTTTATTTTTTCCTATTTTTCTTTCTATACCTGCAAGACAAATTTAAGTAGTCAAAATCAGTTTTCTTATGTATCTGTTCTGCCATTGTCATGCACTCTTTTGCAAATTTTTACTTTCTGCGTGTAATCTAATTGAATGTAATAGCAACATCGTTAACCTGAAAATAGGATCTGAGAAACGTGGATTCTTTCAATTCCGTCAAATTTTGGAGAATCCAACTCCAGCTGCTTGATGACAGCAGGAAATATTCTTATTCCTGATAAGACTCCACCACAATTCGTTTTTAATTGATAGTTTAGTGGGAACAAAAGTATTAATAAACAATTACTAGTTCAATGAAATTTTTATATTGGTACCTGGAAGGAAATATGAGCCCTGTAACTTCTTTCCCTTTTCTCACTACTTGGAAGATCTTTGATAACTTGTCCAATTTGTGCAATATGTGGAAGTGCCGTGCTGATTAAACTGGTTAAATGTGAGAACTGGCCAAGCTTAGAGTGCTTCTGGCATTGTGGAAGTTTATAAGACAGCCTTTTTTCTTCCCTTTTTTTGTTTTCATTTTAATTAGAAGATGTTTCTACTAGCCATGCTTGGCTAAAGTTTGGATTTTCTCTTTATTTTTTATTTATTTTTTTGAATTAGGTGATTAAGTTTGGGAACTTGAACCAAATAGACTTGATAGCCGAGGAGGTTGGTGGAACAGTTGCGGCAGCTCCACCTGATGCACAGATAGAGCTTTTTGATGCTTTGGTTGATGGTTGTAGAGAAGCAGTTGAAGTTGAAAATCTGGACCCAAAGGTTTGGTTATTCTTGCTATGCACACTTTTTGTAGGTGCTGCATCTCATAAATATGTTTGTGGTCGAATACCATAATTACCTTTTCTGATTCAACAATTTCAAATGGGATTTTCTTTAGGGTCCTTTGTTGGATTTTTTTGGTGTCCCTGTGAAGGCAAATGATCTATTGAGCCGTGTGCAAGAACTTCAGCTACTAGCAAAGCGAATTAGTCGTTATGAAAATCCCATAGCACAGTTTCGAGTGTTGATGTACCTGAAGCCTTCAAACTGGTCCAAGGGTTGTGGCTGGAATCAGAGTATGCATTTCCTATCTTTTGTATTATTATCTTAGAGGATAATAATTGACTTGTTTCCTTTAGCTGATTGATTATGGTGTTTTCCTTAGTTGATGATGCGAGATTGCTTCTGGGAATACACTACCATGGATTTGGCAATTGGGAGAAGATACGGTTAGATGAAAGGCTTGGCCTTTCGAAGAAGATTGCTCCAGCAGAACTCCAGCATCATGAGACCTTTTTACCACGTGCTCCAAATTTGAAGGATCGTGCTAATGCACTTCTGGAGATGGTAAGCTATCATTTGGAAAGCAGGAAATGCCAAAACTGGAAAACAGGGCTTTCTTTATGCTTTCATCCAGTCTCTTGCTGTAACCTTTGCAAAGCTTTGTCTCCATTATGCATGTATGCTATGTTTATATTGTTAAACTCCAGGTACCATTTAAACTATTGCCACAACAGACGGGAGTATATTAATTAAGTTAGCTTCCTAGTTTAACAGCCAAAATTTTGCAATCTTAAGTCTTGATATTTTCAGCTGCCCTTGCAAATTTTTGTTTCCTATTTTAGTTGTGTGCTATTTGTATCGTTAAACTCCATGTTACCATTTAAACAATTGTCACAGAAGACACAAGTATATTAATTTGACAAGCTTCCAAGTTTGACTGTCAAAATTGTGCGAGATTAAAACTTGAAGTTTCATCATCCATTGCCTATGATATTCTTGTATCAGATGGCAGTAATTCCGTAAGTGCTTGCCTGTTTTTTAATTGTTAGTTACTGTTCTGTCGCATATCTAATTTGCATTGAAGTGAGGTGGGTTTTATGTACTAATAACGAGCACTTCTTTTTTCAATCAGAAACTTGCATGCTTGCCTTTTTTTAATTGTTCGTTATAGTTCTGTCGCATATCTAATTTGGAAGTGTGGTGAATTTTGTGTATTGATAATTTGCATTGAAGTGAGGTGGATTTTATGTGATGATAACTAGCACCTTTTCAATCAGGAACTTGCAGCTATTGGTGGTAAGAAAGCAAATGCTAAAGGGGGTCGGAAGGCCTCCAAGAAGGGGAGAGAGAATCTTCTGAACATCTCTGTTTCGCGGGACAGGGGCAAGAAAGTGAAGCCTAGGTCTGTAATGGTTAGTGTACAAACGAGCAAGAATAGGCCTCAGAGACCACAGAGAGTTGAACAGTTAGTAAAAGAGGAGGGTGAGATGTCAGACAATGAGGAAATATGTGAGCAATTTAAGGAAGTAAAATGGATGGAATGGTGTGAAGAAGTCATGTTTTATGAAATTAAAACCCTGAAACGTCTTAACAAGTTGCAGACTACCAGCGCTGACCTTCCAAAGGAAAAAGTACAGCATCTTTTGTTCTGATAGGCTGTTGTGTAGTGATATTTTTTGGATGCTAGAAGTTTATGTTCAACCTTTTCTTGCAGGTGCTTTTGAAAATTCGGAACTATTTACAGCTTATTGGACGGAGAATAGACCAGATTGTCTTAGAATACGAGGAAGAGCGTTATAAACAGGATAGTATGTGTTTCTCCATCCTATACATGTTCCAAGTTATTTCCCCCTTTTTATTTACTTTTGGTTTTCTCTGCCGCTTCTTTTCATTTAAATCAATGTTTTCCCAGGGATGACAATGCGATTATGGAATTATGTTTCTACTTTTTCAAATTTATCTGGCGAGAAACTTCGTCAGATTTATTCAAAACTTAAACAGGAGCAGGAGGAAGATGCAAGTGCTGGACCCTCTCATGCCAATGGTGCTGCATATGGTTCTCTTGACAAAGACAGCAATCCCAACAATTTCCCACCCCTTTCTAGGAATTTTGAGCGGCAAATTGGATATAAAAATGAAAGTGCCTATGCAATGTCAGAACCAATAAACAGAGGTCATGATTCTGGGAAAGTTGTAGCGTGGAAACGACGCAGAAGAGCTGAAGCTGATATTCTACCCCAATTTCAACCCCCCTTACAAAGACCATCGGGCACCCGGTTATCCAACCCTAACTCATTGGGGATTCTTGGGGCAGGACCACCTGATAATAGGCCTTTTTTTGAGAGACCTCACCGAGTGCGGCAAACTGGTTTTACTCCGAAACAAAATTTTACGTAAGGTATAAAGTAGTCTTAGTGCTCGAGGGAAGGAGAGCAACTGATTAAAGGCATAAGCCCCATGGCTTTCCCATGGTCCATCACTGCTTCAGTCATTAGCTATACTGTGGAATTCTTTTCAACATCAGAGTAATAAGGTGCCAATTCCTACTTAGTTTCTTTCTGGCAGATCTGAAATATCCGTTGGATGGGGAATTTGCATAAATGTACAAAAGGTGCCTGGGGGGATGGCCAAAATTAATTAACATGAGAAGGACGGATGTGGTCTTGTTGCAATTTTTTGTTCAAGGAAATGAGTTGGGCAATTGGTTTTACGTATATAGTGGAGTTAGTGAAAGAAATATTAGAATTTCATTCAATTTAAAATATACATAAATGAGCGGAACATATTACATGTATTATGCCTTGAGAGAAGTGTACATTATCAGACTATCAGTTTTGAATAATTTTGATTCCCTTTTACCAATACAGTTTCAGCTCTTCATTATTCTGAACCTTATTGTTCCTGTCGAGACACTAATAAAACTTGTCAATATGTTATTAGTAGCTGTGTTCTGTCCTTGGCGCACGATGATAAGCTGCTTCGCTTCCGGACATGGCATGTATTATAGTTATCTGTTTCTACACTGATTCAGCTCTACTCTAATTGTTACTGTAGGTGGTGGTGTTACGGTGATGTCTGATTTATTGTTTTATCTGCTTTCTGCTATTTGATGTGGTGAGCTATTTCTTAATCAGGATGAATTACTAAGGACGTGTATGTGCCCTCACTTTGGTAATGCAGAAAAATGAATCTGCTTTAGCTTTGGATCAATTGTCAAACTGAAAGCTGTTGTTTTCACCTCACATTTACGTTTTGCTTGAGAAGTTCTGTGTGCATTGATGCTATTCTGTATATGCATTTCTATCAACTTGCCTCATTTCAATAGGATGGAGTGCTTTGTATTAGAAATCGGGAATGCTGACATTGTGCATCTAAAGATATACACTTAGGTATACGAGGATTGTGACAGGAAGCGCTCTGTCCTTACATGCCATTGATGCTACCTGTGCAAAGGGTTTCTGATGCTTTTAGGTTTTGAGTTTTCTCATGTCCCTGTATATTATCCCCTAGCCTGGGTCTTTAATTTTTGGATGTGTGTTGTATACTTGTATGTCCTGTGCAATGGCCTCGTATATTATGCTGATTGACTTTTTAATTGAATGTGTGGATGCTAGGTTTTTCCCAAAGCTCCATGAATCTCCCATCAAAAGGGAGAAGTGGAGGAGGCTAATAACATGATTCCTGCTAGAGCAGGCTTTTTTTTTTTTTTGGTTAGCTGCGATTTGACATGAATCCCTGTAGCTTGTCAAAGAAGAGCCCTCATGTTTGGAGGACAATTGTAGTTATTAGTACTGATAATCACGAAGAGTATATAAAACTTATGGGCATGTCTTTTTATTTCTTGGCACTTCAAATAACATAATCCTACCTTTTGTGGTTAGAAATTTGTACAAGACGAGAGGCCAAAATAATACCCAACATATTAAATCGTTCATGGTAGATGTCAAAAAATTAAAGAGATAATTATATATATAAAAAAGAGGGTAAGCAATGGCTTGTTTGTTTTTCTATTTTAAGAGTTTTTGTTTTTTTTTTAAGAATTAAATTTATTTTTTACTTTAAATTAATATTTTTTTTAGTGTTTTTAAATTATTTTAACCCGTTCATATTAAAATTAATTTTAAAAAAATAAAAAATATATATTATTTTAATATATTTTTAAATTAAAAATATTTTTTAAAATAACGATATTTACAAACAAACACCCCCTTGTATCTATATGAAAAAATCAAGCAAAAAAGGAGATAGAAACAAAAGTTATGAGAAGGAAGTAAAGAGACAAGATTAAACTGTGCTGTGTGGCCTTGATTCCCACAAGTGAAGCGTGGTTGATAGCACTTTATCACTTTATCTCTCACATTGCTTTCTCAACCTCATACTACCTGCTTCCAAAAACTATGCATGTCGTGCCAAAACAAGGGAGGTATTCTTCCTCTTCTCGTATTTTATTTTTGAAAAGAAGAAGAAGAAGAGAGTGGATAATCCATTAATTTTGTTCAGTCCCTGATGTCTTACAATTTGTTTGGTGTCCACCAAATAAAGAAATATATTTACCTCATGCCCTTGCCATATTAACACAACAAAAACTACACCTATTTCTGAACGTTTAATTCCAACTATTTTACTTCACTTGAGCAAATACCTTGAGAGCTAGAATTGAAAGATAGCAAAATACAAGGACAAAGATGCAAATAAGAAAAAGAAAAACCCTCAACAAGAACATGGTAGCAGTCGTTAGTGGAAATCGGATGCAGGCCAAAAATGTTGGCCATGGCAGTCATTCTTAGCCGCAGGATTCCAATAGGTTCACTCTTATCTGCCACGCAAGTGAAAGGAGGACCCCACTTGGGACATTGATTGGCTCTCCCGCCCTCTTATTAAACTGAATTCTCCTCCTTAGCTTCTTTTTCACTACAGCCTATAGGCACTCATCCCCTAACACTGCCAAAGAGCCAGGAAAAAGAAAAACAGAGGCAGAGACACACTTTTGATCAAACTCACCACAACTGGTAATTTATACCTGACAACTCTTTCTCCTGTTACTCTCATCTTCTCTTTTCTTTTTTTTGTGTGTGTACTTGTTGTATATCTATCTATATATCTTAGTTCATCTTCTGCTCTTATCAGAGGTGTGGTATTGTTTTGATGGTTTGCTAGACACTGACACGACCACACAAATACTGAAATACACCGACCATGTTACTGCTTTCAATCTTGTTTTGGTTCTTCTACTTTAAGGAGTTGAAAAGGGTTGATTTACCAGGATTAATACACTGGCATGCTTTTCATAATTTCTTATAAGATGTGATGGCATGAATACATTGATATCAGCTGTTTCTGGTTTCCTTGATCATTACGTACGTAGCATGCTTTGCTTTCCTATATACAAACTTCTTTTTTACCAGGGAGAAAAGGCATGGTGTTGATGTCCTTTCTATACATTATTATAAATGTATTATTCACTCCTTATAGAACTATAGTTGAAGAAGTTTTTAATTTTGTATTTGAAGCCGAGAAACTAAGGGTAGACAAAACATATAATTAAGGCCATATTATCTTTTAGATTTTATGTAGTGTCAGTTTTTAATTAATGATAGAAAATAAGCAACTGATAAAAATTCACGATGATGTCCCAAGGAGATATATAGCTGAGTGGTTTAAACTTTAAGATTTTACTCGGGTGTCTTAAGTTTAAATCATAGGATGAATGGTGGAGATTTAGGCAATTAGAAGACAGTTCCTGTATTAAGACCTAACATGCCTTCAAATGAACCCTATGCAACAAGGATGACTAGGGCTGAGGTGACTATTGATGTCCAATAATTCTTGGAAAAAGCTTGAGTTTTGTTGTTTTTTAAAAAAAAAGAGAAGGAAAGGAAGATAAAACAATAAAGAAAGGAAAGGAAAAGGAGTTGTAAATCCTGAGAGTGAAGGGCAGAATTACAGCTTTCAACAAACTAACACAGATTCTTCCAATAAGCTATATATAGCTTCCAGCCTTCCTACATTTTTCTTTCTTTCATACCAAAGCACTTGCAACTGCAATTTAAGTTTTTGGTTCTTTTTCATTCCAAAATGTAATTGTATGTGGTATTTTGTATTGGGTTAAGCCTATTTTGAATACAACAGCACTGCATGAATTGTCCAAATGAAACTATGTAAAATGAAATTCAGCTTGATTTCTTAACTGTGTGCTGGCACAAAAATTCCTAGGAAGTGTAGTTGGACATATAATGTTTTCCTGATTTAAGAATTTAGTAAAGTACATAAACCTACATGAATTGTTCCGAGGAGGGTTGTGAACACTGATTTCTGCACTATGATTTTCTAGCTAAGGTGTTTTGATGGATATAGTTTGTTGGTGGTATTCTGCAGGGGGGAAGATGGACTACTTTTATGGACCAGGAAGGAATCATCTGTTTGTTCCAGGGCCGGTTAACATCCCGGAACCAGTCATTCGGGCAATGAATAGGAACAACGAGGATTACCGTTCACCAGCAATTCCAGCCATGACAAAAACTCTTCTTGAGGATGTGAAGAAGATTTTCAAGACTACCTCAGGAATTCCATTTCTCATCCCAACCACAGGTACTGTTGCAGCAGTCATCTGACCAGGTCTTAGATTCTAAAATGTTTGTAATTCATCTGGAGCACAAATCCAAATACAGTGAAATGCTTTAGACTTCTTGGATGCCAGTATGTCGGAAGGATTTTGGAAGTGTTTGATAACTTATGGCATCTTATTGGAGACATTTTTTTTTTTTATGTCAGTTAATAGTAGTTTGTGTTAGTTGACGTTGCTATTTTGGCTCAGGCACTGGTGCATGGGAGAGTGCACTTACCAACACATTGTCTCCTGGAGATCGAACTTTGTCTTTCTTGATAGGCCAATTCAGTTTGCTCTGGATTGATCAGCAACAACGCCTTGGTTTCAATGTTGATGTTGTAGAAAGTGACTGGGGTCAAGGTGCCAACCTTGACATCCTGGCCTCAAAACTTGCGGAAGATACTGCACACACCATTAAGGCTGTTTGCATTGTTCACAATGAGACAGCAACTGGAGTTACCAACAACTTGGCTAAAGTTAGAAAAATACTTGGTAAGTGTATATGCTAGAGCTTGTCAGTGGCAAACCTTAGCAGCAATGATAAAGTGCCTATGTATGCTAATAGTCCTTAATCGGTTATATTACTTGCTTAGATGTTTCTCCAAAGAAAACCAAGGATCTTTTCCAGCATAAACTAGTTAAAATATGCGTTGTCTTCAGCATATGATCCTATTACAGTCGTTGACCTTTTATGTTTGTCTAACTTCTGGAACATGAAAGCTAGGCCTGCATCAGTTGCCTGGGGACCGACTGAGGCACCTATATACAGAGAAAGATCCCTAACTACTCGAGATTTTTGGATTGAAACTCGAAAGCGGTGTCCGCTGATCTCCAAGCTTGATGTTGGTTCCCTGAAGGTTATTCACTGTGCAAAATAGTACCTCTTACAGAGGGTTGATTCTAAGTCTTATTTGCACATCTGCTCCAGTGATGTAGTGCTTCTTTTACCTATCCCTAATAAATGCTTTAATAGAAGCTTTTCATGGCATTTATAAATCAATGGAGTTTAAAATGTTTGAGTGAAGCATACTGCAGTGTACTTTGTGGTGGATTTTTTAGGGTGGAAGTGGCACTTATGCAGTGCAAATTACGTGGAAAATATAGCGTTCCTCGCCCATTTATTAGAAATGATCAGTTCTAAGCTTCTAATTTTTTGGATTGTTAGACTAGCTTATATGCTTTATTTGACAAACAACATAGAGCTGCTTCAGCATTCAGCTTTTCTCTGTTTCTGTGACTTTGGATATTATAATTCAGTTCTTTCATCGTTAATTTTAATCTTGATCACGTAAAATGGATCTCGTGTTTTTCAATGATTCTCAGATGACTACAGCCATCCGGCTCTCTTCCTTGTTGATGGAGTGTCCTCCATTTGTGCCCTTGATTTCCGTATGGATGAATGGGGAGTAGATGTGGCTTTAACTGGCTCTCAAAAGGCTCTTTCTCTGCCTACCGGGATGGGTATTGTGTGCGCAAGCCCTAAAGCTATCGAGGCATCTAAAACTGCAAAGTCGGTTAGAGTCTTCTTTGACTGGAAGGACTATTTGAAGTTCTACAACCTCGGAACATTTTGGCCATACACTCCTTCCATCCAATTGTTGTATGGACTTAGAGCAGCACTGGATCTCCTTTTTGAGGAAGGGCTTGAGAATGTGTTTGAAAGGCATGCTCGTCTGGGAAAAGCAACAAGGTTACTCCCTTTTCTTTTATGTTTTCCTTTTAATTATTTCAGAAAGTTATCTCTCAATCATTGAATTGTCTGGCAGATGCACAATTCATAACTCCTTGAATTTTAAAATGTAGGCTTGCTGTGGAGGCATGGGGCTTGAAGAACTGTACTCAGAAGGAGGAATGGTTCAGTGACACAGTGACTGCAGTAGTTGTTCCCCCGTACATTGATAGTGCAGAAATTGTTAGGAGGGGATGGAAAAGACACAACTTAAGCTTAGGTTTGGGCCTTAACAAAGTAGCTGGCAAGGTTTTCAGAATAGGGCATCTCGGCAACCTGAACGAGGTAACCTTCATTTCTCAAATCCTTTGACATGTGCATGTAGTGATTCATTAAACATCATTCAGAAACACCATCTTAAGAATAAATCCAAGAAGGATACTTGAGTGCATGAAGACATTGCTGACAGTAGCACACAAATAATCCACAAGAGTGTATATTAAATTAAAAACAATCCTTCAAATTGCATTAAAGAATCATGAAACAATTTGCCTGTGTGAATGTATTCGTTAGCCATGCATCGAGGAGAAAAATAATAAAATTAACGGTAAGAAGTCATTACAATTTGTTACCTATCAGCATTTTGACCTGGTAATTGTGGGCAGAGAGACTGCTTTGGAATGTCTAAGGACTCGTATTCTTGAGTCATAATGTCTAAGGACCCAAACCGAGGATTTGAAAATCCTTCTACTGTCTAAACTTCAAAGCTTCTTTCGATAACTCTTAAACTCTGATCACAGTATAATGGAGAAATTGAGTCTTAATTACCAGTCATGCTAGCCTGTTTGTGCTAAGACAGTCATAACTCTGCCAAATGGGTCCTGATTCCTTAATCAGACCCTCATTCTCAGTCAAACACAAGCAATTTCTGTAATATTTCCTCTCCTTGTCATTTCCTTTCAAGTTAATGACTAGGAAAATATAACTCACCTGCAATGCAATTTCTTTTCTCAGCTGCAATTGCTGGGCTGCCTTGCTGGAGTGGAGATGATACTCAGGGATGTGGGTTACCCAGTAAAGTTGGGAAGTGGAGTAGCAGCTGCTTGTGCTTATCTGCAGAATAATACCCCTCTGATCGCTTCCAGGGTTTGATTGAAATACCATCAATGTAATTATTCTTTTTCTGTCATTCGCTTCCAGAAACACTGAAATAATGTTTTCCTTCCTGTGCTCGTACTATTCTGAGGCTCCCGAGGCCTCGTTATGTAAATCTTTGCCTTTTACTACAAGATCATGTATTTGAAACACCTTCAAATCCAGTCTAGTTTTCTTCTTTTTTTGTAGCGCATTTAACATTCAATGTCTTATCTGATAATTCATCAACAAGACAGGTGATTTCTAATGCAGATAAGAATTAGATAAGCACTCGTCGGAATTAAGTTGTTCCGTGTACTGTGGTTATAAGAGCTATCACTGGATACCAAAGCATATGTAATGCTAGGCCTTGTAATGCTAGCATTACTTGAAGTTTCATGGATGCTGATTGCTGAAGATGCTGCTTGGAGAAAAACTTGTCTCACATGTCTATAGTTTCTTGATTGAGGCTGGTCTGCCAGTTTTCATTCTTCGCAGGCCCACTCGTATTTGCTCTGGTATGTGCTCCTCGTATAACTCTCAATTCTCGCGGCATCAGATATACCTCATCGACCAAATCTTCGTCTGATATTTGGATTTTACTGGAATCAGATTCAGTTACAGCATGCTTAGAATTCTCTTAATTTAGAGGCTTTCGTATAACATAATGTTTGAAACCAAATATTATTTCAATAATTAGCACACGAACACACGGTACTCCTGTTCCCAGCAAGCATATGACATGATCTCTGCCTCCTTTTTGGCTATGGCCGAGAATAAATGTGTCATATCTCCTTTGGACAGTGGCCCAGATTCCAATTGTGAATTGGGAATTTTTTTTTTCAAGCTCTAGATCCAAACAACAAATTGAAACCCCAATTCAGTTATTCTTATTCTTGGTCAACTCTCGTGGCGTCAGCTGCTATAAAATGAAAGGCCAGTCGAAACCATCTTGGTTTTTTAACGTTATCTTTTATAAAGTCAGAAACTGGGGCTTAATCGGAAACTTGTTCAAACCTTTGGTCAAAGAAGGACTTCCACTTCTCCAATCAATCTGTTTAAATGTCCTATCATGCTCCTCACTTCAACATCTCGGAAAAGTTCCATGGAGGAAGATTGCTTTGATCGCCTTCCTGATGCTCTTCTCCACGTTATCTTCAACAAAGTAGGTGATGCTAAATCTCTCACCCGATGCATCTCAGTATCCAAGCGCTTCGCTTCGCTTGTCTTCGAAGCCGACACAGTATTTCTTTCCATCCCTCCTCGCAAACACGACCCAAAAGCAGACACCAGATTAAGAAGAAATCTTTTCAGGATTCTTATTAGTAAGTTGATAGCCAAACCACTCCATTTCTTTCATCGTTTCATTGCTGACAGGTCAGATAAAGACCGGAAAACTGTTTCTTTTTATTCACCTATAGAAGTCTTGAAGCACTTCCAACAAGCTAAAACTATGCACATGGAGCTTCCTTCTGATGGTGGCATGACAGGATTGGAGGGAAACGATTCATTGCTAAAATGGAAAGCCAGGTTTGGTAGTGAGATAAAGAATTTTGTTATTCTTAGTGCTACATCTTTCCAGAAAAGAATGCAACCTTTATCATCAGACGACTTTTCTGAAAACTACGGAGAAGTCATAACTGATGGTCAAATGAAGTTACAAATTGTACGGACAATTTCTTGCCTGCTTGCTGCTTCAGCAAGGCATTATTTGATGAAGCAGGTTTTGGAAGAACATCACGCACTTGAAAATATCATAGCAAGTGATGTGTGCAAGCAAGGGAGGGTTTGTATGGGAACAGATGAGGTCGCCGAGATAAGAAATTCAATGAAATCAATGGTGGCAAGTACAGATTCATCTTTGGAGAGGACCCGAGTGCCTGATTTGAGCATGAAGTTGTGGTATGTGCCCGTGCTCGAGTTGCCAGAAAATGGGTATATAATGAGAGGAGCCACACTAGCTGTGCTAAGGCCGAATGATGATGGGCAGATTGGAAATGGCAGCAAGTCTGATTTGTTTGGTTTTGATGGGGAAGAAAGTGAAGAGAAGGCATTTAATGAAGCTGTGAGAGAGATGGCGAAGATGAAGAAGAGCTATCTAATGACGATGGATTCCTTTTGATTTGTGAAGTTAAACACAATTTTATGTTCATTTTGACATGATTCATGTGTTTGAAATGTCTGAATCGCAATTTTCTTTGATTTGACGAGTTAATTATCAGCACACACGAGGGTGATTCTATAAAGTAACGCATAAATCTTGACAATATTAAATTGAAAATTTGAGCTGGTAATGCCCAATTCTATCCCTTTTTATTGAGTCAATTACAGAAAATACCCTTTCTTTTGTATGGAAACTTTCTTGCAACGTGTCCTTTTCAAAATTGTACTTGCCAGCCCTCGAATCAACACCTTCACTGATTTTGAAATACCTTAACTACCCTCGTTTCTAAGGCCATAGCCAAACACGATATTTGAGGTAATGTTTTTCCTCCCCATTTACTGTTTTTAAGGTGATGCCAGAATTAGCACCTAAAGTCAACTCTTGGCACTATGGGGTTGAATTATTATTTAAAAAAAAAAATTGATGTGTTAGGGGTGAAATAAGATTAATATATATATATATATATATATATATATAAATCATGATAAAATTATAGTAATAGTAAGGGTTGACTCAATTTAAGATATTATGTTAAGCTAGTGATTTAAATCAAGAGATTTGAATAACCCAATAAAAAATAAAAAAATACGACTCAATCAATCAAGTGTTGAAAGATTATAAAGTTTAATTCTTAATCAATCACGTGTTCAGAGATAAAATTTAAAAAATAATTTAAAAAATAAAAATTATAATAATAAATATAAAAATATAAAATAAATTTTATATTTTATTAACGAGTTAAATTAAAATAATAATAAAAGGAAAATTTTTTGAAAAGAATGATGATCAAAACTAATATAATAAATAAAAATAATGTTGTAATTAAAGGGTGAAATTAAAAAAAATAATAACTTTTATAAAAGAGTCAAGAAAAAAATTAGAAATCAAAACTACGAGAACCAGATTGAAAAATATAATATTGTCAATTTGAATTGAATGGTGAAATCAAGAATTACTAAAACTTCTACAAAAGAACCAAGGATAGAAATTAAAAATTGTGAGAATGAGAACTATATTGGAGAATATAATATTTAGTAAATTAGGATTAAATGATAAAATTAAAAATAAATAAAATATTTATAAAAAAGTCAATACCAAAAACTAGAAATAAAAAGAATAAAAATTGAAGTTGAAATTTCAACAATAAATAGGATCAAGTTATAATTGTTTTTTAAAGGAGAAAAAGAAGAAGAAAAATAAAAAAGGTCATCGATGTAAAAAACGAACCACCAATGAAGACACGCATCTCACCAATAAGAATAAGACATGATAACGCTTCCAATTACATTATGGGGATGATATGTTAGACGTTGGGAGGCGGTAGGGCCGGTGACTTTCATGCATCCCTAGGTGTCATACATAGACGTTTAGTCTTTTGTTTTGTCTAGCAAAATACAAAATTGCTCACGAGTTAGCTTTATAATTACAAAAAATCACTATGAAAAGTTGAAATATCATTTGACCTCAAGCTTAATTTTTGTATTTTGACTATGCATTTTAATCATTTATTATTTTTTATATCTATGCAAATATCAAAGTACCTCCAACTTCAATTATAATAGCAAAAAATTCATTGTGAAAATAAAAAAAATCCCTTGACTACATGTTTATTTTTTTTATAATGATATTTTAATTTTTTTTAGTGTAGGAAAAAAAAAGTCGCTTACATTATTACAGTGAAAGATTACAATAAGTCTTGAGCTAGAGTACTCTCTCAAGAGATTTTAATTCTTTTTTATATTAATTAAAACTAAGTATTTTAAGGAATAATCTTAAAAACGACATCCTAGTATCAATCCAATGGAGTTAATCATTTTAATGTTAACCCCAAAATTTAACTAAAAAAGAAATCCTTACATTTTAATCCAACCATTTGAAGTTAATTTAATGTACCTAATAATTTTATCTTTTTTTTTTTTTACTTTTTTTTTTATGATCAGAAGTGGTCCGTCGATTGAATGGAACCAGTATGAGCTGATAATCGGGTCAGTTTGTGTGAGCACCGAAACAGAGAAGGCCCAATGGACCATAAGCCTAGCCCCGCCTATTTGTAACTCGAGAGGACAGCAGATTCGAAAAAACGTTAGGGTTTTAGGGTGGTCGAAATTCAGCAAACTCCGAGCTCCAACTCTACGGAGCCCTTCGCTCTCTCAATCAACAAAACAAACACCAAGTAACTTGTAGCAATTACTCTTTATTTTTTTTACAGCTTCAAATTTTTGTTGTTTATTTGCAAAACCCATTTCTCTTAACTCTATAATAATTTCTTGATCTCCCATTTCCTTAGCTTTGCTAGTTTTTTGTCTGCAAACTGTTTGTTATAGTGCTTGAGAGAAGCTAAAGCTTTTTCTTCCTTTTTTTTTTTTCACCTTCTGGGTTTAACTTGAAAGTAAAATTTGAGAAAGCATAGAAGACAATGGATGGAAGATTAGCGAATACATGGAGATTAACAGTGAACGAGAAGAAATTCATAGAGACTGCTTTGGCTTCAAACCTTAGAATTGATGGTCGTAATCCTCTTGAGTATCGCAAAATTACCATCAAGTTTGGAAGGTAAGTTGCTTTTTAGTACCTTTTCTTGTATTTCTTTTGTTTTCCAGTTATGTTTCATCTTTCAAGCTCTCCTTTTTGGTTTTACACATTTTACCGTATTGTTATACCTGTTTTTTGCTATATAAAAGTTGATGTACTTTTGGTTTAAATGATGCATAGGAGTTGCAAGAGGAAAAGAATAACAGGGTTCCTTTGATGAGTTGGTATTGTGTCATAATTTCTAGTGTCTTGCCATTGTTTGGTTTTCTTTTTGAAGATTGGAGAGCTTTATGGTTGATTGTTAATGTATATTGGGATTGGGGTTGATTGAATGGTATTTTGGTCATGGTAAATTTGCAGAGAAGATGGATCATCAGAGGTGCAGCTAGGACAGACTCATGTAATGGGTTTTGTGACAGGTCAATTAGTTCAGCCTTATCAAGACCGACAGAGTGAAGGGACACTCTCTATTTTTACCGAGTTCTCTCCGATGGCTGATCCTTCATTCGAACCAGGCCGCCCTGGGGAATCTGCAGTGGAGTTGGGCCGTATAGTTGATCGTGGTCTAAGGTGATTAGTGTCTTTACTTATATTTTTTTAGCATAATTTCTTATGTTTACTGGCTTGATGTTTTTCTTTGCTGTTCAGTTTTAGCATGAAATGTTTCCCTAAGAATACTGTATTTGTACAAACATGTGTATATGTGTGTTCACATGAATGTTCGCAATCATATGTGAATATGACATTGATGATGCCAAATTGTTTTGGATGGAGTAAATTTGGTTTTTCTTGTTTACACTTTTTTTCTCCCTCGAGGGATACCATGTCAGGGCCTTCTTAGAAAGTGTCAGCACTGCTTATGAAACTTATGTTAGTCCTTCAAAAGAATACAGATTTATAATATAGTTCAACTTTGATTAAATATTTAAGTGACCTTTCAGGGAGAGCAGGGCTGTGGATACAGAATCGCTTTGTGTTCTCGCCGGGAAGTTAGTGTGGGCCATTCGTATTGACCTTCATATCTTAGACAATGGGGGGTAAGCTATGTTAAATTTGTTGTTTAGTTTTCTGCCTTTTATGTATGTTCTTAAGCTAATTATTTTAAGTAGAAATTTCTCTCATTAAGATCTCCTGCATGTTTTTTTCTTTGTTTCTTCTTTTACTAATGCTACATAGTTATTATTTGACTAATACTCACTCATCAATTTTGCAAACAGAAATCTTGTTGATGCTGCTAATATTGCTGCCTTAGCCTCTCTCTTAACGTTTAGAAGACCAGAATGCACTTTAGGAGGTGAAGATGGTCAAGAAGTGATAGTACATCCACCAGAGGTTGGCTAATTAATGCTTTTAATTATTTACTTGTAATGGAAGCTTGGATTTCAACCAAGGAAGCATTTTCTTAGTTCTGTGTTTTTACCTTTAAGAACCAACTTGGCTCGTAAAATGTACCCTTATTGGAGTCGTACTTTATATCAATTGATACCTCAAACAATCAGAAAATAAAAGTATTGAACTCATTTTGTTTATCATGTCACACTTGAGACCTTTTCAAGCTGACTATCCTTCTTTGTCTAGCCATCATTCTGGTTGCTGTTGTACACAACTCAGATGATCAGTGCTTTCCAATCTCATATGCATTCTATAAGTCTGACAGTAGCGGTGAAAATTACTAATGTATCAGATTAATTGGATAATTGTGGTATGGGAGTGGAGAATGGTTTCATCATAATCTATGGGATAGAGTTTGTAAAGAATTTTTGCCTCTTTATATAAGTTCATTTGACTAATTGTACACCTAATAATTCAACTTGTTTAACTCATTGTGTTCCATGCAAGGTAATGTGGTATTAGGCCTTAACAAAATGATAATCCTAGAAACTGTGGTTCATGATGCCATGCTGGTCCAAAATTATTCTCTTAAAGTTGCTTAATGTCCATGAAGTTTCCTAAAATTTGAACTTGGAAGTAGCAATGAAGATTGAATTGTGTCTTGTTTAGAATAAGGGTAAAACAGGGTGTGCTTGCCGGAACTGTTTTCACCATCGTCGTGCATTACAGCTGTGTGTATTTGCTTCGTAGAAATAACGATATCATCGGCTTATTAGAAGTAGTTGAAAGCTTTCATCACTGGTTTTAAGAACAATTGTTTGTGTGGAAGTTGTGCCCAGGCATTGTATTTTAAATAGACTGTTTACCTTCAGAATAAGATCCTAATACAACACTCTTTAATAAGGTCTCTAGAAAGTCGCAGACAGAGGAAAACTTTATAACTTCAGAAGTAGCCACATTTCCATGATCTACATTTTGAATTTGTCCACATAAAAATAATGGACCAGTTACTCTGAACTGGAGATTCAGAGGTCCTTGTTAGAAACCTTCCCTGTTTCTTCTCCCAGTAAATGTTATAGGCTGTGATGATATTGTTGTAGCAGTTACATGTCAGACTTTTTGATGTTTTATCAACTTTAGCCATTTGCATTTTTCATATTGTTAAGTTGATTGTTATCCATTGCATTGTGACAGGAAAGAGAGCCGCTTCCTTTGATAGTCCACCATCTCCCTATAGCAATAACTTTTGCATTTTTCGGTGGTGAGGGCAAAATGGTGGGCAGATTTATACTACAATTCTTTTTGTGTGTCCACTCTTGATGCATATTGATGTTGAGCTTGAAAAGCTCATCACCTGGTTCTTTTAATCTGAACTTGTGCTATGTAGGTTGTTGATCCTACCCAAAGTGAGGAGGCTGTTATGGGTGGAAGAATGACTGTAACGGTTAATGCGAATGGTGACATTTGTGCAATTCAGAAACCTGGAGGGGAGGGTGTGCCACAGAGTGCTATTATGCATTGTATGCAACTTGCTTCGTTGAGTGCTGAATCCATAACAAAGAAGATAAAAAATGCAGTGAGTTTCTTCTCTAGAAATTTTTTTGAATGTTGAGGTGCCATTTCTTTTCCAATGCCAAATATGCATGCTCTTTTGATGCAATCTATTCTTTTCCTTTTCCTTTGTCAGTTTGCTGCTTCTAGAAACACGTGGCCATGGGATTGTCTTTTGCTCCAAAACTAATTTTATTGTGTGAATTGATTTAGGTTGAAGCATACAACACAGAGAGAGCATTATGCAAGATCAAGCGCCACCCTACTTCTGGTGCTGGCAATGTTAGTGTAGCTGCTCTTGATGTAACAGAGCAAAATAAAACTGTTGAGCAGGTGGAAGGTAGTGAGTTGTCAAGGCATCATATGGAGAGATTAAAGTTGGTACCTGATGAAACCTGCAGCGGTAGAGGTAATGACAATGATGGTGATATCAAACCATCTAAACAAGGTGGAACAGGTCGAGGACAGGGCAATGCTATGAATTTTCTTGGGGGTCCATCAAGCTGGTATGTTGCTAGCACTCTCCAATGTTTTTTTGAAGTGCAAACTTGCTCTTCCAAAAGAAGATTTTGCATCCATCGTTAAAATCATAATCATGAGCTTAGTTTGTTGAAGATAGAAGAAAGTTTTCTGAATCATGAATTTGATTACCTGAGAATGATCTCTTGACCCTAAAGCAATTTAATAACCTTAGTTTCCAGACCATTTCTCTGCTATATACTTTAATATTAGTTTATTGCTCTTTGTGATGAATTCAAGTCTGTATGATTATGACTAATGCAAAGAGAGAGTGAGAACTGTGGAACTGGCATCTAATTAAATATCTCATAAGCTGGTTAGTTATTAACTCACCTGGATTTGCGGTAATTAGAAATTCTATAGAATTATAATAGGCCTTTCTTCTTGTTCTTGTGCTTTGGAAACTCTAATCTATTTGGTTTAAGAAATTTTCAACTTGATTCTTTTCCTATTTTTTGCGTGATTGCTTTTAAAAAGTGATGCAAATCTTCTTTCTTCTTCTCCTCAGGGATCCTTATTCGAAGGTCGTTGATCCTGATTCCTTGAAAGCCTCTCTAGCCTCACGTGGTATGCAACTTGTACATTTTTCTTAAAAGTACAAGAAATTACCTTTGCTTCTCTCCTGCTTGTAAATTATTTCGCTCATCTTGCACCTGCGAGGTTCTTAGTTCACTCGATAAGTAATACTGTATAAACTCTGAAGCAAACTCCCCCCATCAAAGAGAATTTAACGCAGACTTCAAAGTGTTCTTTTTTTATGGGAGGCAAAGAATTTAAGCCTCTCATAAATAAATTTCACAGAGAAACAAATCTTATTTTTTCTTCGAAAGGTACAGAATAGGTAGTTGGAGCTTCATGAGTAAGTTGACAAAGAGGCTGCAGATCTCCTGCTATGCTGTTGTTCCGTGGCAAGAAAGTTAACCTTCTTTATTCTGACTGGTAGCATTTTATGTGAATTAATAATATATTATGCCTGGGCATTGGCTGTGGGAGAGTAGAGTAGCAGTAGTATTCCATAAAACAGGGTGCAGTTATCATAGATTGATTTAAGACATCTTATGGTGGCCACAGACCTTCTGTCTGTATACAAGGTGCTTTAATCATTATTTTGGTGAAATAATGGATAATGAATCCATATATGCATTCTGAATGTGTATATTTCTTTGAAAGGGCAACCTGATAGACTTTTTTCAAGTATTTTTTGTGCCAATGCAACATAGCTTATTAGTGATTTGTGTCATGTGTGAAATATGCAGGAGTATCTACACGGCACGTGAAACAAAAAGGAAGCGAGGAAAATAGTTCCAAAACTGATCCAGAGAAGCCAACCGAAGATATTAAACAAGCAACTTTAGCTACAGATACATCTGGAACTGCACTGCAAACAAATGGAGAGAAAACATTGAAGGATGCTGTGAAGCCCAAGAACAAGAGGAGAAAGAGAGCTTCTCCCAGCATGAAAGGAAGTTAGATGAAATTCTGAGCAGAAAAACATCTACCTTGCAGGTATGCCGGTGCAGTCTTTTGGGAACATGATCCATTTGCTTATCGTTTTAATGAACTCCTTTTGGTTTCATTTGTCATGGAAGCTCCATGTCACCGTCCTGTATAACACTCAGATAGAGAGAGGCCTGCCCTCTTTCTTTTCTTACACCATCTCAAATGAGTGGAATATCAGTGCTATATTCGTGTGTAGGTTTCTCCTGACAAATTGGGTCCATTCTGTCATTTAATGAAGTCGATTATCACCTTGAAATTTTCATGGTACTGATTGTCGATCCTTTTCAGATCTTTGACACATGCTTCCTTCAAGTCCCCCTTTATTACAATGAAGGGTAGCTGGTGTTGGAAAATTCAACTTCATATTCAACAGTGAAAGACAAGAATGAACCAGCAGTGGCCAGGATATACTGAAGTGGAGACCAGAAAGAGACTACTCTGAACTCTCTTAATGATGTCTCTTGCTAATGGATTTACACGTGTTGGCTATTGTCACCCACTTTGCTTGTGCTGCTTAAAGTTGCCCTTTATCTGCCCCCCCTCCTTTTTGAAGTTTAGATAGGTTAAACTTTTTAGAGATGCTATTTTCATGGCAGTGGTGCTTTGCTTTGACGACGTATGCTGTGTTTCTTACAATGTTGAGGATATAGTTAGTGAGAGGGAATGAATTCAAATTGTAAATTCTCCTCTTCAGAGAAGTGTGTTTTTTTTTCTCAGGTAAGTCTTTGCTGTCGATCTCTTTTGTGGGGGGCCTGTTCTTTGTTTCAAGCAACACAAGAATAGGAAACGAAACATCTATTGAACCATGCCTAATATTTTTCTTAATTCCGTGCACCGATGCATGGGGAAATGCTCTGCTGATTCATGCAGATGAGACTCCTGGCCTTAGGACAAGCCGACGCACCCAACCTATATGCAAAGATAATTTGTTTTCCACCACAAATTGCAGGGTTGGTATTTATATCAATTCAAGGCACTCCTATTGTGTGCACTTGTTTTATTATCGTCTTTATTTTTTTCTAGTTGTACTTGTGAATGAACAAATATTTAGAAAGCTGTTGGAAATGTGAACTTTATGTTTTTAAAAAATTTAATTTTTTTATTAAAAATTAATTTTTTATATATTTTTTGGATCATTTTAATGTTTTGATATTAAAAATAATTTTTTAAAAATAAAAAATATTATTTTAATGTATTTCAGCATAAAAAACATTCATAATCAAATTCTTAAACATGCTTTAGTATACCTTTTAAAGCATGCAAGACAGACTTTTTAATTAGTTTAAACAAAAAAAACAAATATATTATAAGAATATTTTTTCAAGGTTTTTAGCTATTTGTTTTTATTGTTTTCTGTCTCCTCGAAGCTTCATCGATGTTTATTTATTTTTTTATTTTAATATTAATACAGGGCATAAGATGCCCATCTCATTTTATATAATCTTCACATCTGGCATGTTTTGATTGACAAACGACAAGTCCTTTGCATCTGTGGCATGTCCACATGTCAAGATGAAAACTTCCATCCTAGCAAATTTTTTTTGTGAATTACTATCATTTAACAATATATATATATATATATATATATTAAAATCTGGATTAATAAACACCATTTACAAACATCTGATTTGTTATTTTCTTCTTGTTTAAATATAACAAAATAAAAATAATTATATCAATCAGTATAATGTCTTGATATAATAACTGCATAAAATAATATAGCCGAAAGAAATTTACAAAATCATGAGAAAATATATAAATATATAACTTTGTATTTGTAATGACTTTTATTTCGATAATAATTAAAGTTAATTATGAAAGAAATCATAGATGTAATTTGAAAACTTATCATTAATAAATTAATTGTAATTTTTGGGAAAAAAATGATAATCCAATGCCCATTAAGGGTAAATTGTAGATTACAAGCAAAGGTTTGTGTTGTTTAATTTGACTACAGTCGGCAAACTTTTCTCATGAACCTTAATATCGATCTCTAGTGGATCATAAGTCACTATATATTTTATTTTCGAAGTTTTTTTTTCTTGATATTTCTCTATTCTTTTCTTATATAGATGTAAAAAAAAAAATTACTATATTTTTAATTAAAAAATATTTTGCACCATATTATCGCCCATAATTACATTAATTACATTGTACGTGGATAAACTTGGAAATTGAATTATGAGCAGTTTTTATTAATAATTTTTGGAGGACAAAATGATCCGACTAGTAAGCAAGGGATAAAACCCTCCATTTCCAATAAATTACTCCCTCTTGTTTGGAAGTAGTTTCCTACATGTATTCATAATTGAAGGGTTTGGAAAGGTAATTTAATCTTGATAAACAAGGATCCAAGCAGTGCAAGACAACAATTTCTTTTTTTATTTTTTATGAAAGGTGTTCTAGGTGGTTGATGTGTAAAACCTCGAGAAATTTTAAAGTGTTAAAGAAATAACTAATACCATTTGAATAGTTTTTTTTCTCTCCTGATTTTACCTTAAAAAAATGGACAATATATAAAAAAGAAGAAATTCTAATTAAAAATATTAGCACCGTAATTTTTTTCAAAAACCACCTAATCAATCATTCACATACATGTACCTTGCAATGCTTAATATCTAACTATTTAGCTGTTAGACCATGTTTATTTTTTTATTTAAAAAATATTTTTGAAGATTTTTAAAAAATTATTTTTTTATAATTTTGAATTATTTGGATGTGCTGAAATAAAAAATAAATTTTAAAATATAAAAAAAATATTATTTTAATATATTTATAAACAAAAAATATTTTAAAAATTTTCACTCCCAAAAAATCAGAAACACTACCTAAATCAAACATGTCCAACTGTGTTAATATGTTTGTGTTATGCCTGCTGAGATATTCCATCCAAATATATCGATATTGGAACACCCGGGTTCTTTACTTGATCTATATAATCTTTTAGGAAAATTAATTTAAAAAATATCTTTAAACAATTTTAAAAAAAATCGAGCAACTCTCAAATCTCCTGAAACAATACTCTACATTTTTACCGGATATTTAAACATTTATATGACTCGAAAAAACAACAAAAGCTTCTGAAGTGCCTTTGATATAGAGTGGGGAGTTTATGATTTTAAAAAACGCAGTCGTTTATTAGGATGTGTCCATGTGCTCGGATATAATATCACCATGATATCAAGGTTATTGAGCTAGGAATGATTGATCGGCAGATGAAGAGAGAAAAAAGAGAGGTTTTTTTAATACTTTGTTTTAAAAAATAAAGTTAAAAAGACGTTTTTTGAGGTTTTGTTTTTTTAAAATCAACTTGGTTTTCACCATCCACTAAAGTTACATGTCAGCTCTCGTTTATTTATTTTTAAATTCAACCTGGGCTATGTTTTATATTTTAAATTGACCTTTAAGGTAGGGCATATTTAATAACAATTTGGGATAGGTAAATATTATTCTTATTAGAGGTGTTAAAAAATAAACAGATAAATATATAATATTTATATTATTTGACCCATTTAATCTATCAAAAATAGATAATATAAATATTATAAATAATATTGGGTTACAAAATCCAAGAAATAAATATCACATGTTAGATAATGGGTGATGATTTTTGAAACTTGATCAACTCGATCTAATCCTTATTCTTTATACTTTTTTTTATTTTTATATTAAATAGTTTATTGATTGAACATTTGTTTTTATTATTATTTAGAAATATTTTGATTTAAAAATTTTTGTTAGTGAGTTTTTGATTAGATTTCTTTAATGTAATAACAAAGGGTTAAAGGGTTTATCTCTTTAAAAATAAGAGATACCATAATAATAGGGATTACATTTAAACCTTACATTAGAGATATCATATTACTTATATTCATAGATATGTTTTTAAATATAAACCCATAAAAATTAGTAATATAAGCTCATTTCATAAATATTTGTAAATTTATAAAAAATTTAACTTTAAATTTGAATAAATAAATAAATTAATTAAATTTATAATTTATAAAATATTATAAATTAAATTAAATGTAATCATGAATCCAAACTTGATTACAAAAGTTAACATGTTACTTCCAACATATCAAAATCCTCTTCTTTTTTTTTGTCTAATTTAGTATAGCAAAATTTAAGGAACCAGCAAAGATTGGAAAAAAAAAAACATAAATAAAGATAAAGACAACTTCTAAATTTGTTTTTTCTTTTACGAAAAAGGAAAGAGTGGAGATAAGGCAAAAACTAACGAAGTAAGATGCGGAGTCTAGTCACTCACACACAAATTATCTGTACAGAAAACAACACCGTAGCGTTTCTCATGTTTAGTAGCAAACAAAAAAAGACAGAGCAGCATGTTCCATTAACAAAAACGGGTAACGATACGAGGAAAGGCAACGCAATCAATGATTGATTGGCGGATGAAGAGAAGAAAACGAGCATCAGCTTAAAAAACAAAGAAGAGAGAGAGATTCAGCCTTCAAATGGGTTTCTCCGAAGACAATCTAAAAGGGTTCATTCTGGCTTTGATGTCAAGTCTATTTATTGGTGCCAGTTTCATTATAAAAAAGAAAGGCCTTAGAAGAGCTGCAGCAGCTTCTGGTGTCAGAGCTGGTAAAAAACGTTTTCTTTTTTCGGTTTTTTGAAATGTGATTTTGGTTTTGTGAAATGGGTCTGGTTTGGATTGTGGGATTTTTGTAGGTATTGGTGGGTTCTCATATCTCTTAGAGCCACTATGGTGGTTGGGCATGATCACGAGTAAGTTGTCCTTTTTCTATGTCAATGATTCTTCTTTTGGTTTTGGGAAAATTTGATATATTTCTTGTGTCGGAATTTCCATTTGCTCTATTCTATGTAAATGAATGGATGTTTTACTTTTGTTATTTATAAGTTGGTTGTATCTTGTGATTCTTTTGATTTAATTGTGAAATTTAATGATTCATATTGTCTTTGAATTAAGGTTCTTACATTGGTCAGCTTAATGTTAATAAGATTTTTTTCTTTCAGTTGATATCTTTTTTCGTTTGGTAACTTAAGCAATCAATTAAGTTTTCTTGTTCTAGTCAAATTGAGGAGTGGTAGTTGGTTAGAGTACACGAATTATGATTAGTAATGACCATCTAATTATTCGCTGATTGTTTGTAGAATATCTCTTGTTGTCTGGTTTCTCATATAGTGATTATTGGAGAGGTTGCAAACTTTGTTGCATACGCATTTGCTCCAGCAGTTCTCGTTACCCCTCTTGGTGCATTGAGTATCATTGTCAGGTATATCTTTTATTAATTTCGTATTGCATGCTAAATTTTTGGAATTTTTATATTAAATCTCTTCTTAACCACATTTCTTGTGTTAATTTCTTTTTTCATGGTGTGTAGTGCTGTGTTGGCTCAGTTTATCTTGAATGAGAAGCTGCACCAGCTAGGGATCTTGGGTTGTGTGATGTGCATTGCTGGTTCTGTTGTAATCGTAATCCATGCACCACAGGAGCGCCCTATAACGTCTGTTCAGGAGATATGTAGTATGGCAACTCAACCAGGTTAGTTTGCACCTTCACATGCGCATCTTTCTTTTATTGAAATGGTTCCTTTTTATATACCATTTTACCATCTGCTGCAGCCTTTTTGCTTTACGTGGCCTCAGTGATTGTGTTGGTTTTCATTCTGATCTTCCATTTTGCTCCACAATGCGGGCACTCGAATGTGTTAGTGTTCACCGGCATCTGTTCGTTGATGGGTTCACTTTCGGTAAATCATCTGAACCAGTGATGTTACTTTGATTTTTAATTGAAAGACCAAAGTTATGAATGTAGATATGATTTTTTTTTTCCATTCAATCAGTTTTAAAAGATAAAATAACTTAATAAAAAACCATTCTGTATTGATGGGGATGAAGTTTCATGCATTTTGAAGTTAAAAAGTTCTACAATCCTTCAATGGTTGCGAAATTTCACTTTTTCAATGACTAAAATTTTAATTATGTGCAGTGAAATTTCCTCTGGTAATTGTTAACCAGATCTATCAAGAGAAGTGACTGATAAAAATGTTATCTATGCTTTTCTTGGCCAACATAAGGTGGAAAGAATTTCCCTTGGTGATGTTGCATGTTTATGTAATGGAGCTTGGGCCAATTCAATTGCTTTACTATTTCTCCTCTTCTACTGGGATGGAAGAAATGAGTAAACCCCACTTCCTTTTGTCATTTTTTTATTTTCATAAAATGTTTTGTCTTCATCATGTGCAGGTGATGAGTGTTAAGGCCCTTGGAACTGCACTTAAATTAACATTTGAAGGAAACAACCAATTGCTCTACCCAGAGACATGGTTCTTTGTGTTTATTGTGGCAACATGTGTCATCACGCAAATGAATTATCTAAACAAGGTTAGAAATGTAGAAATATTGCTTTTTGTTTATACGAATAAGCTCATCGTGCTTATATTTCCAACATTTTGCTTCTGCATAAATCATGTTCCCTCTTTCTTGCGCTGTTCTCCTTTTCTCCTTGATCTTCTATGCTCTGTATTGCTTACTTTTTGGTGTCTTTTCTCCATGTTCTGCATTGCTTGCTTTTCTGATATTGTGCTTAAATCCCTCCAGAAGGTTAAGCTGGCATGTGCGATGAATTCAACTTGCTGTTGGACATATGGGATGACCCAGTGCACGTTTTGACTTCATTTTACTTGGCAGCAAGTTACTGTCTAGAATATTTGACATTCTTCCAATTCTACACGTATAATTTAGTGAATTAGAGAAAAGTTCTCTGTCACAAGTGCAGTTTCATTTTTACACCTTTTCCTTCCAAAGAGTTAAAATGGAATTTAGAGTGCTGCCATCAACATGCCCATTAAAATTTATGCAAATCCCTATACTGTCTATTATAAAAATGCTACCAATTCTATTCTTTCACTGTTCTATCATGATTTTCTCTTGTTTTGGTGATTGGTGATGAATTGACAAAGGTGAGACTTGAACCCTGAATCTCACTCCTCTTGCTTGTGAGAGTGCCATCGAACTACAAGCCCATTTGTTACATTCCATTTTTTCTCTCCTGATTCTCACTCTATTATGTCTTTCTCCAAAGGTATCCTAATCCAATCTATTTCAGCCTTATCTCCAAGTGGAATGCACAAGATTGTGGGCTAATCCGACCTCCTTTACCTTTATTTTCAACCAGGATACATGATAAGGTCAAATATAGCTGATTGGTAGTCATAGTTTCACTAACATTTCACAAACAGAAATGAGATGGGGGGGGGGGGGGGGGCAAATACTCCAAAAATAGATTTTGCGTTTTAGGATTGCTAGAAAATGAGTTGTCAAGCCGAACCGTGCATTTAGTATGATGTTTGGTGACCTGATATTAAATGCAATAAGTAATCAAGTTATAAAAAAGTTCCGAAATTGATCAAGTGTTTTGCAGGAAACTGAGTAATTTTGTCTCAAGAGGGTGTCGCTATCAACATCCCATTGACCTAGAAAACACTGCTTAGGTGAAGTACTAGATAACGCCTTAGGCCATAGCTATTAAGGCGCCTTCTTTTTATAGTTCTTTCAGAGGCATGGTGGTTGGGAAGGAATGATGCTACTGAAGCCAGAAAAAGAAACTATCAAATTGTTTTTTACCCCAAAACTGCAACTTTTCTTTTTATTTTTACTTTTCATCTGTGCTGCATATATTTTTTGGTTCTTTAGAACCTAAAGATGGTTAAAATGTATCTTGTATCTATAATTCTTATTTGCTAAAAAACTGCAACCTTTGGTGTTTCAGGCACTTGATACATTCAATACTGCAGTTGTATCCCCCATTTATTATGTCATGTTCACGTCACTTACGATTCTTGCAAGTGTAATCATGTTCAAGGTACTGCTACTCACTTTGTAGAAGCTTACATTGTGTAATTGCATGTATTTCATTACTTTGTGCATTTTTTGCTTGATGCTCTTTTCATTTTAATTGGATTTCACTGGAAGAACAATACTGTAGCTTCAGCCTGTTGAGGCATGGATTTGTAAGTTGATGCAAGATAGGATAAATAAAATGTCTTGATTGCATTCTAGCATGTGATTTTTTATGCCTCACTCACTATGGCAAGCCTAGTCATCAGGATGAGGATGCTGTCACTAGGCTTAGTTTGAGAACCATTCCATTTTCCTCCTCCAGGGCCTTATTATTTCAAACAGTAAAGTGTTTCATTTCTGATCCTGATTTGACTATCTATTGGTAAAAATACATTATAACAGGATTGGGATGGCCAAAGTGTGGGAAACATTATATCAGAAATATGTGGCTTCATTGTTGTTCTCTCAGGGACCATCCTACTACACACAACCAAAGACTTCGAAAGAAGTTCATCCTTTAGAGGTGCTTTGTTCAGACTCTTTCTCTTTGATTTCCACTAAATCAGTGTAATCGATCTTGAATTATGAGTAATATTCTTTAGTATATTTTACTAATTTCATGTGGCTATGGATGTTCAAATAAATCAGGCAGCTATGCATCTTTATCCCCTGCATTATCTGCCCGACTTTGCAGTGGAAATGGAGAATTTATGAAGCATGACGAGGAAAACCAGTTGCCTGCTGAAGCCGTTTGCTTACAGAGACAAGAAATGCACTAGATGTGCTCCACGAAAAAATCTCTTATGCTTCATGTTATTTCATATGATGCATGATCCATATCTCGAGTTCTTTGGCAGCATTGCTGTGAGATGGTTTTGTTACCGCGGAGTTTCTGGTTACATCCAAACAGAAAGCGAACAAATTTACTTTGAGTAGGTTGTTTTGTGGCCCTCAGAAATCCTTGAGAATTCATCTTTTTCATTTTTTTTCCTGCAAAGTTACAGAAGAAATCATTCGATAGCCTTGGAGTAGTACGTCTTCATTCTCATGTGTGATCTACAAGTGAATTACACGTGGATGTGAGATGAGGAAACACTGATTCGGAGTGTTCTACACATGCATTTGTTGGGTTATGGAATGGTCGTTGATGCATAATTTGTTGATACTTGTACAGCGTGTTTGAGATTGCTGGTGTAAAGGGTGGCTCATTCAACTTCTTTAGCTGTCAAAGGCAGTGCAAAGAGAGTGATCAGAAGACCCAGAAACCTATTTCTGTGAAGAAGGGTTTAAATGGAGTCCATGCCCTGCAATTGATTTACTGGAACCTTGAGCTCTGAGGTAGTCCCTTTTGTTATTTTACCTTGTCCCATAGGTTTCATTCTTTGAGAACACGCAGAATAATATATTCTTGTAGTATAATATCTGTTCATCAATTACTTGTAGGCTTGTAGATTGATTGATTTTTTTAGAGAATTGAGCGAAGAGTGAGATGTGTATCGTTCACATTTCAGCAAGACAAGAATTTGTGAAAACGAAATGTTGAAGGTGATTCCATTTGCCCACGGTGTTTTTTATTTTTAACTTCAATTCCATTATGCTGATGCAGATACGCATAGAGAAAAGGAAACGCATTCAATTAATCTGATTCTTGTATCGATAAAATTTGCTCCATTTTGGATAATGGATCCTTACTAATTATTATTAGGAAACTAGTTTTTCTTTCCTCTCATCTTTCGTATACTTTTTAGTTGTTGGAACTAAGTGAATTAAATTGTTCAGAAAAAAAAAAAAAACAAATTAAGTTCATGTTGTCGTTCATGTAAGAAAAAAAAAATTGTTTTCAAAGATTTAAGGGAATTAGTTTAACACTTGATCTGCTGTGGGAGTGATTTTTTTTCAACATAAAAAAATTTAAATTAAATGGGGATTGACTCGATGTGGTCTGGTTGATTTGTCTAAATGTAATTTAGACAACCAGTAAGAATATAGTTTGATTTTAAAAAATTCAAGGCGATATAATTTTTTAAATATTAAAATGGTAATATATTGAATCAACTCGAATCAAATTGAATTAACTTATCAAATTCACAAACTAAGAAAACTAAGGAATTACACTATGCTAGCTGCATAAATAAATAAATTATGAAATACAATTCTCAATCAACTCAATATTAAATGATGAAATTAAAAAAAAATAAATTAAAAAAAGCTATCCAAAATTAACCAGAATTAACTTGTCAATTCCACAACTTGAATCATAAAACTAGAATAACTCCTTGAAAAGTCAATTAAAACAAGTTATGAAACTTTATTATCAATAAATCTAATGTTGAAGTATAAAAATAAAATAAAAATGAAAGACACAAAAAAATAACTACAGTCAATCTAAGTTAACCCGTCAAACTCATAATCCAAGTCATGAGACTAAAATGATCTGATAGAAATTAAACTGAAAAAAAAATCTCGAATAAATCGTGGTTATCTAATTAAATTTGCAACTCAGGTTATAAAATTGAGATAACATCATATTAAACAAATTAAAATAAATTATAATGCACAATTCTCAATCAACTCATTGTTCAAGAATGAAATTGGAAAAAAAAATCAATCTAACAAAAGGTTATAATAAAACAACTCAAGTTAACTTGGGTTAACCTGCAAAACTCATGATCCAAGTTATGAGACCAATATAACCTTATAGAAAGTAAAACAAAACAAATCATGAAATAATTATTAATCAATCTAATGTTGAAGTGTGTGTGTGTAAAGCCAATTAAAAACAAAACTCAAGTCAACAAACTAACCCGCTTTACTCGCAGCATGAAGTCATAGGTGATAAGACTAAGATAGCCACTTGGAAAGTAAACTATAACAAATTATAAAACTTCATCTATAATAAAATAAATGTTGAAGAATAAAAAAAATTATTAAATGAATAATGTTTTGTGATATGATATTAACCTACAAGTTTAATTACTTTCAATTTGTCATTGAATATTAGTTCATTCTCTATTTTATCTTATGTCATATATACCATGATGAGAAACTCATTATAATGAAAACAATGAATTTCATATATGTTTTTTAATTTTTTTTTTAATAAATTAGGTAATGTTTGAATTTCTTAAATGAGGGTGTTTTCATGGGGAAATTATCTACTAAAAAGATAGATTGGTTAATTTTTAATAAATTAGGTGATGATTGAATTTTTTGAATGAGGGTATTTTCATCTGTTTGTATAAAATTATTTATTAAAAAGATAGAATAAGAACATATTGAAAGTAATTAGACTTATATGAATAGATTGAAGAATTGGCCGAAAATGTAGGGATAAGTTGAGCTAATTCCCTGAAAAATTATTCCACTAACCAATGATTTCATTTTTGTGTGCAATTAACCATTAGTTTAATTAAAAAAAACTTATTAGTATTAAATAACTATCCTAATCTAAAAAATAAACAATTTATATCTACATATATGATAGCAATTCACAAAAAATATCATGGTAAATTTTTTTATTTTTTATTAAAATGGATGTTCAGCTAACTTGTACGTACCTCAACTAATTTCACGGGTCCTGATATTAATAACCATGTAAATCTCCAGCGGCCCTAAGGTTTGTGGGACTCAAACTGGTAACCTCTTGAGAACAAACTTAGAACTTGAACAGTTGCACGACATCCTTAAATGTTATATATATATAATGGATTTATTATTTGTTAACCATATTATGACATATATAAAAATTATAAAGTGAGATAGGCCTCTTATTCTATGTTTTAATATATATATATATATATATATATATATATATATATAATAAAACTTTAATGAAGCTTTGGAGGGAGAAAAGAAATAAAAAGAAAAAATAAATTTAGAATAAGATCTCCTATAATATATCTGTTTTTTATTGTTTTCATTTAAATTAACTAAGAATTCATATTATAAGCTCTGATTTAAGATGCATATTGAATATTTTTGTTAAGAAGGAAAACTAGAAAAAAGACAAGGAAATTGTATACATGCTTAATCAATTCTTATCAAAGCCTCTTAAATTATTTTAAAAATTATAATAATATAATAGTAGAATTATGTGTCGTTTGCATCCTTTTTTTTTTTAATTAAACCATTTGCTAACAAAATGATGAAATCATGTAATACAATTTTAAAATATTTTAAAAAATTGAATATGTATAAAAATATAGAATATATTACATGCCAAATGATGTAACCAAAAAAAATTCATTAAGTTGTGAGAAAATATATAAATATACAACTTTGTATTTATAATGGTTTTGAATTTAATGATAAGTAAAATTAATTATGAAAAAAATCACAGTTAATTTACTTATGTAATCCAAGAATCTTTTATTAATATGTTAACTATAAATTTTTTTTAAAAAAAGACGACAATTGAATACCTACCTTTAATAATTGAGTTGGGATTTTATTAAAAATCTAAATCTAAAAATGAGTATTTATTTCCCAACTCTATATTTTACTATTTTTTTATTTATCTCATACGGGATATATTTACTGAGAAGTAGTAATAGATTATAATCATTTCTTATCTCTCAATAAAAGAAAAAATAGTAGATGTGGAAATCCATAGCATCATCAATCCATAGATACGGTAGTGATCCTGAGTTAAATCCTTTTTGAATAGTTTCTGTGATTTTTAATTTCTGAATGGCTCCTCTTTTATTTATTTAATTGAAAAAAAACGCAATTTCTTTAATAATTATCACCGTGGTCTATAATATGGAACGATAACATATTAGCATATCAACATCAGATGGCCTGCTTGATCAATAAATCAACCTCACAATTAATAAGTTAATATATCAATATATTTGTTTACACGACAAACAATATATTAATTTATAACTTAATAATATAGAGTACGTAAAGTTAAACTAATTAAATCTCTCTCTCTCTCTCTCTCTCTCTATATATATATATATATATATATATAAATATTTTTTTTCTTTTTCAAATTAAATTTTTACATAAAAAAGTTATGAAATTTTTTAAAAAATAATTTAAAATAAATAAATAAAATTTAATATTTTAAAAAAATATTTTGAAAAGGTAATTATATCTTTTTTTTCTTCGAGTTTATTTAAGAGTATAGTTATGGTTGTTTTTTAAAGTTTTTTTATTTTAAAATACATAGAAATAATTTTTTTTAGTTTTTAAAAATTATTTTTGAAATTAATATATTAAAATAATATAAAAAATATATAAAAAATTAAATTGTTTAAAAAATAAAAGTTTACCCGTGTTTCCAATCGATGTCGACTTAGGACACAACACAGGCGCCCAGCACATAGCACTTTTCACTTTCGTGTTATAACTTGTTAGTTGTTATCATAGTTAGGAGAAGCGTAGCAAAAATAGAGAGAGAGAGAGAGAATGGAAGCAAAGTTAGGGAAGGCGTTCGAGTCCATCACCAACTTCTTCACCGGCGCTGACCAGATCCCCTGGTGCGATCGCGACGTCGTCGCTGTATGTCATTGCTCTTCTTCTTCTTTTTTCTTTTCCTTTTCCTCTCAATTAGTATCTTTGCAATATTGGGTTTTATCTTTGGGGTAGCAATTCATATATTTTTTAAAATAACACTTTTTAACAGCTACTTGCTTAGATTTGGGAATTTTTAAGTTTCATGATTTATTAGAGTTTAGCTATGGTTGCAGAATAGCTATAGATTGGTTGATTATTACCAGCGCTGACCCATCGAGGTTTATTAAGTAGCAGTACTGTAATGTCTTGAAAAGGAATCATTTAAACCTAGTAATGATTCTCTTCTTATTTACACTTTATCTGTGACTGTTTTGGGTTTCCTTTTTTCGAGGTCGATCTTCTTCCTTCAACCTTTCAAGTTTCTAGATGATCTCAAAATTATAAAAGACTAAAAGATGCATGGAGTTTTCAATGTTTTAACTTGATCCATTCTTCATTTCGTGGCTTTATGAGGAAAAATGGAGGAAAAAAAGATAACTACTGATGTGGGATAAATAAGAAAGATTTACAAACACAAACATCTGCGTGTTGCTAGCAATGTATGGCCAGTCATATATGGAAACCGCTTCTACTCCTTGCATGGTTTTAGCCTTTGGATTCCGGAGGCGATTGTTTTGTAACTGCTATTAGGTTTTTGTGTCAAAAGTTAATGATATATCAGGGCTTTGGGCATGGTATTCTTTTTACTCCAGACTTTTGTAACATTCATATGACATGTCATTCTTGATTTCATTATTGTTTGTTGTTCTCTTTTCTTATTCTTTTCACTGATGCATCCATAGGGATGTGAGCAAGAGGTTCATGAAGCTGAAAAAGGTCCTTCTGATGAGTTTAAGAATGAATGCATCATGCGTTTGTCGTGGGCTCTTGTTCACTCAAGACAGACAGAAGATGTACATAGAGGCATAGCTATGCTTGAGTGTAAGCAAAAATACAAAACCATCTCTCTTTCTCTCTCTACACACGCACACATCCATGGTTTTCCCTCTGTTACTAATACTCGCTTTTGCAGCTTCACTGGGCAGCACTACCAGCCCTTTGAAACTGAGAGAGAAGCTTTATCTTCTAGCTGTGGGTTATTATAGAAGTGGTGACTATTCAAGAAGTAGGGAGCTGGTGGAAGACTGTTTGAAGGTTTTGTATCCACATTTCTTATTCTTTGTTTCTTTTGAATTACTGTGGAAAGATTTTTCCTTCTACGTAATGTTGTTTCCTCATAATTCATAACCTCATTCCAGTATCATGAATGTATTGCCTTGTCATAGTGCATTTTGTAGATATGGTTCATCTAAAATGATGTTCTGCCCTGAAGCTGCATGGTCATTGAGAAGCCAAATGTGTGATTTAAGGTCATATGTTGTATGCTATTCTATCTTAGTTTCTTATGCTTTGTGACTGAATCGCAAGGGCATGATCATTTTATAGATTGAGCCCGAATGGAGACAGGCACAATCCCTCAAGAAAGCAATTGAAGACCGGATCAAGAAAGGTAACAATTAATGTTGGTGATACTGCTTGTATTATTCATGTGAACTGAATGGATGAAGCTTCTGAATTATTGTCCTTTATTTTTGGTTTGTTTGTAGATGGTGTGATAGGCATAGGAATTGCTGCTACTGCTGTTGGACTGGTTGCTGGTGGGATTGCTGCAGCATTTGCACGTAGGAAATGATGCGACCTTGGATAATCACAGATATGCACGAGGAATGCACTTGATGACGTACTTGTTGCAGAAACCAAAACTAAATTGTGGTTTAATACATGCTTACTTGTTCCTTTCGTTACATGAAAGAACTTAAGAGGTTGTCTTTTTTATAACACAATTTTCTTGTAAGATAGTTACCATCAAAGTGTATACTTTCGGATTTATCTGTGAATTGCTCCCTCGTTCTTCATTTTTACGGTTGTCTTTGGTCATCAGTCCTGCTCTTTCCAAGAGACATGGGTATTGTGTTCATAACTTTCATTAACTTATTCTGCTTCTAGCTCAACTGTCTATCAAAGGTCATTTTTCCAGGGTAATGTCAGCTCCTTCTGCCCTGGAAATGCAGCAGCATGCTGGAACCTAATTCAAAAGAAGCATGAAGGTGACTAGTTGCTGTCGGAGAGGCCGTGCAGGTGGTATGTAATGTTACAGGCATTACCAATCTCAGTCACAATGCAACAAGCTCAGGGCAGCCGTTCATGTCTTCTCGAGCCCCTGAATACATCAATTTGTGCACTGTCAAAACCTCGAGAAGCAGAGTTCTTGCTGGATTACCAAAAATTATTTAATAGACAATAAAAATAAAATAAAATAAATGAAATTTCCCTATGATTTTTTAAGCTGTCGGCAGACTGCCAGTCTTTGCGCGATTAGTACAACTCTTGATTGCTTCATCAAATTCAATAATTAATGTTTGTAATTTTTCTTTCTTTTTTAATGGTCTCAAGGCCAGGGAAATTCTTGAGGCCTCCTTCCGAACACCGAAAGCAATTCTACTCTCCAGTTTGACTAAACAGACTATCCACACGAGAATTTTACGTTGTGAAAGACAAGCACATCCTATTAACAAATATTCTAAAACGCGTGGAAAAAGTACTGAGTTTTTCCTTTATGTTTTTTTTTTTCCTTTTTTCTCTTTTTTTTTGGGTTTTACATTTTTTTTTTTTCGCAAGATTGTTTTTTTTTTTTATTATTATTCTTTTTTTTGTGTGTGTGTTTTTTCTTAAAATTATCTGTCTTCTTTTTTGTTTTACTTCCATAATCAGCCAACGTTTTTTTCTGTTTCTTTCTTATCCTCCAGCGTAACCTTGTTGCTGCAGTTGATTTGTTTCTATAATCAACCAATATCTCAACGTTTCTTTCTGTTTCTGTTCTGCTATACCATTAATACGTAGGGTTGAAGGGGATTCTTGGCTTCTTGCACCGAGTATTTTCCTACAAATAGTGTTCTCTTCTCTTCGACAGATCTCGTCAACAATAGTTTCAGCTTTCAGACAGAAGCAGGGATCATGAGGTTTGGAATTTGCCACTTCGCTTACGTGTTCTTTGCCCTGATGATGATGATGAGCATTTCTGCGAACACCATTCGACTGATCTCAGGTAATTCAATAAAAACAATTGCTCTTTGAATCATTGAAGATGCAATGAGAATACATAAGATTGATATGTGGTTTCGCAGGTGGGAATGAAAATAAGTTGGCTGTGGCTAGAAGGCTAGCAGTAAAGGTGGGAATCAATGATTATCAAGAGCCAGGGGCAAGCACTAAGCATCTTCCTCCACCCCCTGGTGATGAGTTTGGTGATAAAGCTCAAGATCATCAATAAAAACAATTTCCCTTTGAATCATTGAAGATGAAAATTAGAATACATAAGATTGATATGTGGTTTCGCAGGCGGGAATGAAAACGATTTCCCTTTTTTTTGCTTTGTGATGGAGCTAATGGCTGGATATCAAGATATTATGAATAAAACTCATTTTCTTTGAGAGGAAAAAAAAAAAAAAAAAAAAGCTGATTCATTGCATAATGCCATGGAAGGATCCAGAATGCTGCTTTACCATGAACCCCACAGCCCCACTGCAATCGTGTATTTATTTATATCAAATAAAGGTTTAAATTTGAGATGTTTTTGAAGAAGAGAGAACACTAACATTAATTAAATTATAATGTATTGCCTTGTTTCCTCTCTCTAGTTTACTGGTGATTATATTTTGAAACATAACCCGTCAATGTCCATATTCTCTTATCGTGAGAGGCCTCCAAATCCAGCTATCATCCTCGTCAGCAAACTCTCAAGTCTCAAACCTAAACACCCTTCTTTTCAACAAGAAATGACTGCCATTATGGTTCCGAAAACACACAGAATGGTTCGACTCGGTGGTCTTTTGCCTGCTCACCTTCTCAACGATTTGCTTTGCTGGGAACCTTGGTCCTCGTTCTATGTTCAGAGAGAATGGAGATGCTTTGTCCGCAGTAAATCCGAGAACATCTTTAACAACGGTTGTTAAGGATAATCAAGATCATGGCCTTCATGCCCGTGTGAAGTATAAAGATGGTCTGGAAGACAGTTTTGACGTAGATTATCTTTAACAACAGATTATAAGGCTAATTCATAGCTAATGATCTGCCCAGCTCATAGTAAGGTAACCCAAGCATCCAAGGCTGGGCAAACCGAGCACCAGCTGGCTAGAGCCTGGGCACGGCTAGTTGGCATGGCCTGCCCAGCGCCCAAGCTTGGCAGCCAAGTATTAGGTGTTCGCAGCCCCAATAAACACTCTTATATTCTGAGGCTTGAGTTATCTTGGTCGCGGCCTCACATATGTCCCAACCAAACACTGTAATCCATAATAAAAATACTTACAAACTATAGTACCTGCACTATAATGTAATTCACACTGAATTCACTTACAATGCACAGTAACTCGCATTACAGTGAAACACTAATAATTTTAGTTTTAGTTAATAATAATTAGTATTAGCATTTTTAAAAAATATATCAATTTATATATTTTGTAATCTATTTCATTAAACATAAATAATATCTTTGTTTTCTCAATTAAAAATATATATATATATATAATAATATTTATATTAAAAATTGACTTCAAATCTTATCGTAACATAGCACGGATTAGAAAGCTAATTTATAGCTAATGGTCACGACTCATGAGAAGAGCTAAGATAAACCTTGTGCTAATAAGGGTGCCATTATCAGGATCTTCAAATCGGTCTGCTAACACAGGATTCTTTCGGCCGAAAATAGGAAGGGTAGGGGTTTATTTAAGTAAATTTATTGTAGATGTATTAATTTGATAAAATGCACATAATAAAGGAACATCTAATGATTTTTAGCTATAAATTAGTTTTTTGTTTATAGATGACACGAGGCTGTTCTAAAAAGCCTATTTTTATTTAATTTTGCAGCTATTAAAATAAATATTTTTAAAAAATTTAAACGATTAAAATGGAGTAAAAAAAATAGTGAATTTTTTTTCTTATCCATGCATTTTTCTTTATCTTGAAGAAAAATTGTTTTTTATTAACAATAAATAATCATAAAAATCTAAATGGTTTAAATTTAATAGAAAAAATGTGTTTCTTTAGTCAAACTCTCACTTTGTTATTCATTCATTTCTTTTTTATTTTGATGAAAACAAGCACAATTTTTCAAATAAAATTTTATTAATAAATTAAAAAATAAAAAATAATGTTTTGCTTATTTTTATGCAACTGTATAAAAAATTAAAAAAATAATTAATTTGAAAAAATTATATAAAAAATAGATAATTTATTCTCACTTAATATTCATGAGCAATTTTTTAAAAAAAATCTATATATTAGATTCATATATAATTATTTTTAATATAATCATAAAAACTCTAACTTTATTTGAAAAACATGATATGATCGATAATTTTTTAGATATCAATGATGATTTTGTTTAAAGAGAATTTTGTTATAGATAAAAAATGAAACAATTAAATAAAGAAAAAAGGTATTGCCTGCATGTCTGTGTTTTTCAAACTTAGGAGAATTTTTTTAAATTAATGATAAAATATATTATTATCTAATAATGTGATTGGAAATGTGGTTGGATCGTTTTCTAAAATGTTTTTTACTTGTAAATGCATTAAAATAATTTTTTATTTATTTTTTAAAAATTATTTTTTATATCAATGCATCAAAATGATCTGAAAATATCAAAAAATATTAAATTAAAATAAAATAAAATAATAATAATAATAATAATAATTTTTTTCAAAAATATTTTTAAAACACAAAAATAAATAAAGTTAAATATCACACGCTGCAACAAATTTTGACAGGATTCTAAAAAGTAAAATTTTTAATCTTTTTAATTTTAAAACATCTAAAAAATATCATAAAAACTCAAAGTAATCCATTGAATCTCAAAACATCTTCAAAAAAGTAAAATTTTTAATCTTTTTAATTTTAAAACATCTAAAAAATATCATAAAAACTCAAAGTAATCCATTGAATCTCAAAACATCTTTTAACTTATTAAAAAAAAAACTCAAAATCCAATAAATATAAAATCCACTACTTTTTCTGTCATGATTAAAGGAAAGATTACTTTTATGGAACTCTTATTCCAAGAAGATCCTAGTGGCACCAAGTATGATTTTTTTATGATCATTGACTAAAACTTTTCTCTCCTTTTTTATTTTCTACAAGTATCTTCCTCATTTCGTAGCATTAAGTGAAACATAATGAAAGTGACTATGATTGAAACGTAAATATAAAAAAATTACATAGATCAAAATGTAAAAATTGCAAAATTAAGGGATTATATTGTGAAAAAATATAAAATTAAGGAATCATACTTAAATCTTATAATGTTGAGACACCATAGCAATTTATAGTGTAAATATGAGTAGCTCTGCAATTAAAAAAAAAACAATGGAACATGAACTCCTTTTAATTTATTTTATAATATTTATAATTGAAATTGTAACTGAAAGGTGAGTGGCTCTGTAATAAAAGACTCAGTGAAATTAATTTCTCACAGTTTGTAATAAAACTAAGCACCCAACCAGCCATATCCACATGTTTGTGGCGGAGCACGTGCATGCCTCCATCATTCTTCAACACAGCCAGTCAAACTGACGACAGACGAACACGCAGATCTCCTGAATTTTGGGCACAGAAAACCTGAACCAAAACAAACTCAGTTGTTCTCTGAAGCAAAGCAATCAAACAGTACTAAACAATCCAAATCCATGTCTCTCTTTAGAAATCTAATTCAACTCTCTACTTCCAAATCCAAACCTCTCTTACAAAACCCAAATTTCCTCTTCACTTCACTCTCCCACTTCACCACCGACACGCCGACGAGGTATGCCGGCCTGGAGCCTACCAAGGGGGACGAGAAGCCCAGAGTGGTGGTGCTGGGTTCGGGTTGGGCGGGATGTAGGCTAATGAAAGGAATTGACACTGATTTGTACGATGTCGTATGCGTGTCGCCGAGAAACCACATGGTTTTCACCCCTCTGTTAGCTTCCACGTGTGTTGGGACTTTGGAGTTTAGGTCCGTGGCTGAACCCATTGGTCGGATCCAACCTGCCATATCGAAAGCACCTGGGTCTTACTTTTTTCTTGCGAATTGTAATAGCCTTGATACAGAGAAACAAATGGTAATGTGGTGTGACTTGCACTTTTTGTGTTTGCTAAAATAGGGACCTTTTTGGGTTACCTTTTCTTTTTGGAGAAAGTTATTTAGCTAATTGTTTTTGGAGAGGGTAAACAAAGTGACTTCTTTGCATGCTTTTTAGTACTGGTAAATTCAACTAATTGTGCCTTGTTACTTGATTTTCCAATTTAAAATGGTACATAATTTGGTTTGTATTTATTGAAGGTGCATTGTGAGACTGTTACGGATGGATTGGACACAGTGGATCCATGGAGGTTTAAAATTTCGTATGATAAGTTAGTAATTGCATTGGGAGCAGAAGCATCGACCTTTGGAATTCAAGGCGTGAAAGAGCATGCAATTTTTCTTAGAGAAGTTCGCCATGCTCAGGAAATCCGCAGGAAGCTACTACTCAACTTGATGCTGTCTGATATGCCTGGTATGCAACTGCTTTTCTGTTTTTGTTTTAACATTTTTTGGGAAATAAATTTATATGTCAAGTATGTTTGTTTAATATGAATTTTTTTTCTTTTTTTTTTGTGCCGAGACAGGTCTTTCAGAAGAAGAGAAGAGCAGATTATTACATTGTGTTGTTGTAGGAGGTGGTCCCACGGGAGTTGAATTCAGTGGTGAACTCAGCGATTTTATCTTGAAAGATGTTCGTCAAACATACGCGCATGTGAAAGATTACATACATGTTACTTTGATTGAGGTCTGCTTGTTATGAATTTTAAGCAGTTAGTTGTGTTAATGTAGAATTTTATTTTTATCATTTTCAAGTCATTAGTGCTTATACTGTGCATTAAAAATAATTCATTATTGCTATTGGGATTTTCATTTGCTAATTTGCATCTCGGAGTTGCCAAAGATTATGATGGGATTAAGCAAATTATTTCTTATTCACAGGCAAATGAGATCTTGTCTTCCTTTGATGATAGCCTCCGTCACTATGCTACTAAGCAGTTGACCAAGGTTAGAAATGTTTTGACTGTTGCAAAATAAAAAATGCAGGCTGCCCTATCTTATTTGCACCATTTAGTCTCTTAACGTGAGAGGATTGCCCATGATGCTGATCTTTCTTAGCTATATGTTAATGAAAGGCATCAATTCCAGCTTTTATAAAGGATTTGGAACTTCTTTTTTATCTGTGTTATAATTGACTGTTGGAACCAGCTGGCATTCCAATTATCTAGGAATTGTTCTTTTCCTGTTTTTCGCAGTCAGGAGTTCATCTTGTCCGTGGGATTGTCAAGGATGTTAAACCGCAGAAGCTAATTCTAACCGATGGCACAGAGGTTCCATATGGTCTGTTGGTGTGGTCTACAGGTGTTGGCCCCTCATCATTTGTAAAATCTCTGGAACTTTCCAAGTCTCCTGGTGGACGGTAACTCACTCGTTCTCTATGACAAGTTTCTGGTTGATATAAATTTGGAAGCGTGGCTAGAATAATCTCTTTGTAAAAGAGGCCAACTTTTTGGTATCATTGTTCTGGAAGTGCACGGGAAAGATTGTGATTACTCAAGCTGACAGTTCGATGATTTATATGGTGGTTCTAACCATAGCTCTCCTTTTGCCTTCTACTTTTATCCCTATGTTTCTGATTTGGTCTTCCTTTCAAAAAGCTGCATAGCTGCACTGATATTATTTTTGGACATCCCATGTGGTTCCAAACATGTCTCCCTTCCCTTCTATTCTTCAAGTATGTTTAACTGGGTTTTGCTATTGTCTAATGCTTCTGATACGTTTACAGGATTGGTATTGATGAGTGGCTGCGAGTTCCTTCAGTGCCAGATGTGTTTGCAATTGGTGACTGCAGTGGGTTTCTTGAAAGTACTGGCAAACCAGTTCTTCCCGCGTTGGCTCAGGTGAGAACTAAGAACAACATAAGCTACCTTTGATTTCGTGTAGGCTCCCAGGTCAAGAATTTCAAGCTAAAATCTACTAATGCGGGTATTATAATAAATTCGCAGAATAAGTAGGAAAAATTTTAAAAGACTCCTGTCAATTTAGCTCAATAAGGAGATTATTTGAGTTTTCAAATCTGTCCCTCTTCATTTCTGAAG
Organism: Populus davidiana; assembly: GCA_030145905.1. NCBI lineage: Eukaryota > Viridiplantae > Streptophyta > Magnoliopsida > Malpighiales > Salicaceae > Populus > Populus davidiana. Next base: position 9,838,944 of record CM057797.1, read on the forward strand.
CCCCCCCTCTCGCCAAGAAATAGGTCTTGTATGATTGCAGGAAGTAAATTAATTAGATCTCTGTAACTAAGCTATTTGCATGCTTCCAGGTGCCAGCTTTCTTTTCATTATCATTTGTGCAATTATGTGTTATCAAGTCTTCTCCTGACTCCTTGCTGGTGTTTCTTCATTTATGAAAAACTGATTCTGCTTCTTTGATATGTTTCTCTGTTGAGTTTTCTTCAACAGGTGGCAGAGCGTCAAGGAAAATATCTTGCAAATCTATTGAATAAAATTGGTAAAGATGGTGGAGGGCGCAGAAACAGTGGTGGAGAAGTAGAATTAGGGGATCCATTTGTTTACAGGCATCTGGGAAGCATGGCAACTATCGGTCGCTACAAGGCGCTTGTGGATCTTAGACAGAACAAGGTGAGAGCATCCATTCACTTTCAAACCGCCTTGGTTGAGCTATTATATGATGAAGTCGGTTGACTCACTTGTCGGATGTTTTCTGCAGGAGGCAAAAGGATTAGCTCTGAAAGGATTTGCGAGTTGGTTTATATGGCGTTCTGCATATCTGACTCGTGTTATAAGCTGGAGGAACAGGTTCTATGTGGCTATTAACTGGGCTACAACATTTGTCTTTGGCCGTGATATAAGCAGGATATAGCGCTGAAGAGAGGCACAGGTTTTAATCTCTCTCTGCAGTCTGATGGCATATAAAAATAATGCCATCAGACTGCAGTTTCTCAGGTTCTTGAGAAACCTCCGTTCATGTGGAAGGAAGGGATTGAATAGTTCAAGGATACCATGGTCAGGCCTCACAGCATAAAATGTGTTCACGTCAGGTTTTTTCTTATCCTCGTAGTAGCCTCATATTTGATTCCTTCTCCCTGAATCTGCTGGTAACTTTGAGGGCTGCTCTCTCCGGATCGGATTTGTATAGTTTTTTTTTATAAGGATATGTTGAAGTGTTTTTTGTACATTCATTTCACAGCTTTAAAGAATTTGACTTTGTTCCAATAAAAGATGTATGCTGGGTAATTTCCAGCATTTGAAAGAATATGCAAACGAATCAAATGGTGCTGGCCTGTCCACCAGCATCATGCTAATGAGTTTTTTTTTTTTTTTTTAAGCTATAAATTGGCTCCAGAATATCAAAGAGAAGAGGAAAAATGAATCAAGCTTGTTACAGATAGCCGACTATAGCATGCTGTACATGAAACCATGTTCTTGCTGTTTGGAGAAAAACAAAGCAAGCACGAGTAATGCTCTCTATTTTTCTAGAAAACTAAAATAAAAAACGAAACTGGAATTTTAATTTAAATGCAGTATTTTTTTTTCATCTAGATCTAGAAAACTGAAATTTTGGTTTTTCAAATTTTTTAAATATAAAAAACATATTTTTAGATATTCTCTATCATTTTTCTATGTAATTTTCCACTATTTTCTCAATAAAAAAGAACTTGACAATATGAAATTCTTTATATATACAAACACTATGGAAAATATTAATTTTTTTTATATTTTCATGTTTAATTATTGTCATGATTTTCTTCTTTTAAACCTTGTACAAAGACTTCTTTTAAATTAACAATATAACTTTTTACAATTATTTTTAATTTGAATAAAATAAGTTAATATTTTACAATTAAATCATCACAAACTATTATAAAATAAATTTTGATTTTCTTATAAAAAAATAGATATAATCTTAATACAATCACGTTTTTTACTTTTATGAAAAAATCCATGAACATGTAAAATGGAAAATGGAAAAGGAAAACTGAAAATAGAAAAGGAAAATACCCTCAACTTCTCAATTTTAGTTTCATGCATTTTGAAAGTAACATAACCGGGTTAGCTGATTTGCCTGCCAATAGCAATTCAAGGCATTAACATGGTTTATATTCTTTGAAAGATAGATACGGTTCATATTTACATGCATCATAGCCTGCCTTCCAAACAGTATACCATCAGGCGTTCAGCCACCATGACCACTTGTTTCAAATTCAGCCCCGCATAGGTGGCAGGGGCAGCATATCAGAAATGCCAGAAGTAGTCAACCTTCTGCCAACAAGATCTTTTAGTTCAATCTCTCCTGGAAATCTCTCCTCCCTCAATTTGGAGAAAACCTGCAATTCACAAGAGAACAAATAAGATTAAGAAGGGAAACTTAAATCTATTTCTCTTAACAAAATTGAAATCAAGGATCAAATTTATCAAGCAACTAAATAAAACAGTTGAACAAAGATTCTCAAATGCTAAGCACAATTGTAAATTTAAATACCAACTCCAACTGGCATCGGTGGCTCTGGGAAACTGATGGGATCTACCTGGTTATAAATGTATCTGGTTACATGGTATAGAGTCTAGACCATCCAACCCATGTTTCAATTGTAAACATTGATTAGCAGAGCACACACGATCCTATTAGTGAGAAGAGTAGCCAGTGCATACAATCTCTCTTACATTACCAGATCCTCAAAATGAACTAGCAGATCCTTTCAGATACTCCACTGGCAAAAAATAAATGCATTTGAGCAAACTAAAAATTTAATTCATGCTCAAGTGATAGGCCACTAACCAATTCATCATTGCAATAAACTTCAAACGCGCCAGAGGTTTGCAGGAAGGACCGCAATGCATTGCCTAGAAGCCAAGTAGATGCAATGGTCCCAAATTTATTGGCACGTAGAGAATAATACCAAGGAGGTGGAGTCATGAGTCCCAGCATCGGAAAAATCTGTTCACCACCCAACACAATTCCCATTACTCCTATTTGAAAAACCGGTACTAATTTGGCTGCCACCCGCTTCGGCAGGGATGGGGGATAATTTACAAGTACAACATCAATTCCTGGAAACTGCGTTTCCAGCATCTTTTTCATTGTTACCGCATTCCCTCTGCAGAGAGCAACACAGAATAGTAATCCGAGCATCAATAGCAGCTCAAACCAAATCGATCCCATAAAAACCCAAACCTAAATTACACCTAATGAGATTACAAGAGCATATGCAGAGTTCACCAAATTTCGACATGAATCACCAATAACCACTAACAAAAACCATGAAAATCAAGGGTTCTTTTCAGATTCTCACGTGACAGGGAAAAACCCATTCAGCTGGTCATATTACTTGATCAATTGATCAAATTACAAATGGAATTTTGTAATCACGTAAACATTAAAAAAAAAACCCGTGAGAATTTTAGACAACGAGGGGGGATCGAGGAATCAAAGATACCTGTAAGAGCAGGAAGCGCAAAAGTCAATTCTGACAGTGCTGCCAAGACCAATCCCTCCAACAACTGGCTTCTGCAGTAGAGACACACACCTCGGAAAATTAATCAGCATTTAATTATTTAGAGAGTTAACTAAGGATAAAAACGTTAACGTGATACTTCACCTGCGTTGGAGATCCTGGGGTTTCATGGGCACCCACTGGTGGTTGTTTGTGATGGTGGTGGGGGTGGTGGGGGTGGTGGGGAGAGGGTTTAGGAGGTGGTGGAGTGAAGAGGTGGATAAGGTCAGTGCATAAGAGAAATAGAGGTAATCCTACCAGCAAAATCTGTGCTCGATCCATCGCAATTTGCTGTCAGAGGGAAGAGTCTGTGTGTGCGTGTGAAAAGTAAGCGAGAGCCAAGAAGAGACTTTGGAACGACTAGAAAATGCACGTTCGCTGATGCGTAAATGCCTTTTCAGCCATTGGATCTCCTTTTAGTTGATCCAATGGTGGGTCTTTGTCCCATCTTTTTTTCAGTTTGGAAAAAAAAATTATTTTTAGTTTTTATCATCGTACATTTTATTTTTTATATACTTCTGTTATTTATGACAGCTCTCGCTCTTTCTCTCTCTTTAGAATCTGTTGGTATTCTAGTTGAAACTATATTTTATTCAATCATAATTTATAACCATTTGATTAAAAATTTAAACTTCAATTTAGAGATGGATCCCACTAAAATAAAGGTCATACCACCGATTTTGCTAAAGCCAAAAATTGTTGTTTTTCATTGCCTGCATTCTAGACCGCTTACTCCCCATTATCGTATGTACAGAATGAGTTAAATATTTAAATAGAGTTCGGTCTAGTAAAAAAAATTAAATTTTTTTAATTTTTAATTATATTTTATTTAAAAAATTAATATTTAAAATTATTTATTGATATTACATAAATTAAAAGAAAATCATATAAAGGCGTAGCGCTTATAAAATTTAATCGTGATCTCAATTTTGTTCCTCATGGTATTTTGCTTGATTTGTTGCACACTTTAAAAACTATAAAAATTGTAGTTCTTGTCGGATAAATTTATATAAAGTATTATTTATTTTATTATGTAATAACAGTAGTTAAATTTATAATATTTAAATTAAAAACCTTCAATATTATTATATATATATAGTTATTTTATAATCTCAATTTGAAAAGCATTCTTAACTAAATATATTAAAATATTTTTTGTTCAATATCAATTTCGATCACGGTTTTAACATTAACCAAAAATATTTTTTATAAAATAATTTTTTTCAAATCATAACCACAAAAACTATCACAATATCAAACAAAAAGTATTTTCTTGTGGTTATAAAGTATTTTAACATGATATAAAAATAAAAACCAAGGATTATATCTAATGAAATAAAAACACCAGTTTTTAATTAATTTTTTAGTCAGTTGACAGGACAAATCACAAGCCATCATCTCCGTGTGCATTGAATAAAAAATCACGAGCCATCATTTTGAGTTCGATATATATATATATATATCATGCCAAGTAATTTTAATTTTTTATAAAGTTAGATTTATTAATGGATGATTGGATCTTATAAACTTTATGTTGTAAGAGTATATTAGTAGAATTGTTTAAATTCTTTATGGATTCCATGCATAAATCACATATAATAAAGATATATTATTTAATTTTATTAAACAAATACAAATATCATATTCTCAGAAATCGCATTTTAAAATGACATTTAGGAATCCAAGTATCAAAAAATCCTATTTATTTCAAGTACCATTAAATCTCTATTGAAATTATGGTGCACCAAAATTCCTGTTTCATTGTCTTTAATCTAGATGGATATTTTGCATGCATTCTTGTTCCATTTATTTTTCACTTTTCTCAATAAAAGTAGTATTTAATAATGTGATGTGATAGCAATTATTTTTTGAAGTATTTTTTATTTAAAAATATAATTAAATAATATTTTCTTATTATTATTTAAAATTAATTTATAACATTAGTACATTAAATATGTATATAAAAAAAAATTAAAACAATTTTTTTTTGGCAAAAACATGTTCAACCGCATAACTAAACAGGCTCTAAGTACATGTATTTTATTTTTGTTTGCATTATCATTTACCACATTTTTTCTTAGTTTTTTTCAATTTTTTGTTAACACATCCATTGACTGTAACCCACTAAATTCAAATTTTAGACTTTAATTCTTAGTAATTTTGGAGGAAAATATAATTGTATTAAATAAAGAATGATATTTTTTAAAATAAGATAAATCTAGTTATTTAGTTAAAAATATAAAACTCAATCGAAATGATTGTTTTCTTTTTTTAATTTATGATTTATTGAACTTTACAATCACTTAATTTCGTTTCTTTGTTCCAATGAAATATAAGACATCTAATCGAGATAAAAAAAAATATTTTTGATTCAGTTAAAAAATTTATTGTTCTAACCAAATTAATTAATATCACATGATTTCAAATAGATACATTTATCTTAAAATAAATATTTTTTCCTGTTTTAACCAAATAAATAAATTTGTTTTAATATTTTTATATATAGATATTATATTATTTTGCAGGGCCAGTTTTTCTCAAATAAGCCTCAAATTTTAAGTTAGGTTTCAAAGTCAACTACCACATCATCAGAAAACAAAAATAAATAAATAAATGACGACGACGACGACGATAACCACACGCACACACTTACTTGCTGCAATGAAAAATTTTGGTATACCAAGATGAATAAATTAATATTCCTCTACTAAATTGAAAAAAAAAAAAAAAGGTAAAAAGCTTTTGCAGGAACATCGCATTCATCCCAAAATTTTACTTGGTTTTGCAGGCCTGAGGCCCATTTAAAAACTTGAAAGTCGGGCTCATGAAAATCCAGGTCTCCCGTAGCGATACACACACAAGACATCTCGAGGCTGGGATTTGAAATTTCTAGATGAATAGGCCCAGATAATTTCAAATCAAGTATCTGTCTCTGTCTTCTTCTTCTTCTTCTTCTTCTTTCGTGGGAAAAGGACTCTATCCTTCTCCATCAATATCTTCATTATTACAGTTCAACGTTTTAATTTTTGCTTACCTGAGCTCTAAGAAACATGGAAGTGCCCCCATCAATTTGGCTGATGAATTTTAAAGGTGGGAATGGGAGATGGGTTTTTCTCATGTGAAGGACGCATGCATGGATGCCTATCAGCTTGCCTGACTGAGCTATTTTTGAGAGATCTGTAATGGTAGAAGCAGCAGAGTTTAGCAGGATTATTGTGTTATTAGGTCATTTCATTTCTAACAACTTCAGATCAGATCTTAATCACATGATGCGTAACATAATCTCACAAACCTGTCGCCCTCACCATTCCCTTTTCCTTGCAACAACAACAGGAAAAAAAACAGGGACATGCCATGCCATGCCAGGCACCCTATAACATTTTGTGCGGCTGTTGCAGGCAATTTTCAAGGTGGTTCCCAGCTACCAACATCAATAATTACGAGTAATCTTACATTGCAAATTCAACGATCTCTCATGGTATCGATAAAGTATAGTATGCACAGGTGAGGTGAGTGTACAGCGACGATTGATTGCTTTGAATTGGAAACCAAAAGGTGGATGGAAACAGAGGGCAGAGGTGGTCGGCAGGGGAGGCTCGCAGGACCCCCCTCCTCTCTCTCTCTCTCTGTTTCCTTTAATGAGTTTTGACTGATGAAGGCTGCAAGACCCAAAAGGAATTCCCTCTGGGTGCGTTCCCCTGGCTTCCTGGACATCGCAACCAGACATTGTCTTTCATAATTCAATCTTATCCGCCTCTCTCTTACGCAGACATGGCGCACGTACAGAGCAACAGTATAGTACCATATAATTCAAAGCCTCTCTCTTTTTTTCTCCACCACAAGACAAGAGAGACCCGAACGCGCTTGTACGGACACTTTTTCATTCATCACGCGCATTAACCAAGTAATTGTTTTTACTCGGTTCGAGTGCAATTCTAGTAAGGACTAGGCACGGCCCGCGCTACGAATATGTATTTTTTTTTTAAATAATGATAATATTTAGTTGAAGTAAACATGTTTTTAAAAAATAAAAGTAATTAGTGATTTAAGTTATAACACTGACTGAAATTAATAAGTTGATTTTATTTCAATGAGACGATAAAAAATGATATTAACCAAATAATTTATAAAAAAAAATCATGATATCTTTTAAACAAACAATAAGGACATGAAATTGGATAAAAGATAGATTAAAAAATTGGGTTGAGTTAACAAATAAACACCGAAGAATATAACAAGGAAAAAATAATTGCATCAAATGATAATTAAAATAATAAGGGTGAAAATCAAGATAAAAAATAAATTAGAGAGCAACTAAATTTTTTTAATAAGTGGGTTAAATTGAAAAAAATAACAACTAAAAAAAAAGGGAAAATTGAAAAAAATAACATAGACATAAACTTGGTTTGAATATGAGATTATAATAGAGACAGAGAAAAAATAAGAAATCCAAAAAATAAGAACTAAATACAAAAAACATGTGAAAAACATGAGAAAAGGAAAATTAAAAGAAAAAATGACAAATTTTTGCATGGGAGGTTAAATTGAAGATAAAAATAACCATGACAAAAAAGAAAAAAAATAAAGGATCAAATTGAAAATAATAATATAAAATAAACTTGGATTGAATAGTAAAATTAAAAAAAAAACTTATATAAAAGGGTTGAGTAAAAAAAATCAAAAGAATAATAATCAAATTAAAAAGTATAGTATACTACAAAATAGAATTGAAGGACTAAATTGAAAGGAACAAAACTCTTATTAAAGAGTCAATGAAAAAAAATAAAAAATCAACAGAAAAATAACCAAATTAAAAATACCAAAAAATAAAGAAGACCAGTCAATAATTTTGTGGTAAGAGAGATTAAAGAATAATAAAAAATTAAGAATTGTTTATCAACGACGAATCACTCACTCGTTGATGACACATGTTTTATTAGCTAAAAAAAAACATGACAACGCATTTAATTACATAATGGATGGTCAGGTTTAACTACGGAAAGGTGTTATGATGCCTAAAGTGTGTAAGCATTTCCCACGCACCATATCCTTTTGAATTCTAGTAATATTTTATTAGATAAATTACAATAATGCTTTTGATAAAACAAATAAATAATAATAAAATCAATATGAAAATACAGATATTTCCCCTGTTCAAAAGCTTTGATTTTTTTAGCTTAAAAGATATTTTAGCAAGCTAATTATAACCTAAAATATAAAAAATTGACACTACTCTTGGATCAAAGGTATATAATTTTTTGTCTTTGATAGCATTTTAGGATTTTTAATGTTCAAGTAAAACAAAACGACCCTAATATCCTTATATGGAAGGCCATTTATTATTTAAATGAGAGATAAATTAATAATTTTATTGTTATAGTTCATGATGAAATGTATTTAGAACTATGGTGAAAACACTCGTAAAACTCCTTTTCTATTTAGTATATTTGTTATGTGTTTGATATCGTGGAAAAAAGTAATTTTACGAAAGACTAGAAAGGAAAGAAGTTGCTATAGAAAAGATTTTTTTTTTTTTTTGTTATTACCTTTAAAATTTAAAGTCCCAGGATCAACTTCATTTTTTAATGATATTTTACACCAATTTATCTATAAAATATATTGAAATTTATTGAGTGGAGAGAGTATTTGACATGTGAAGCAATGAGAGAAGTGACTGAAGCTTGAAGATTTTAACACGTGGCTAAGATAAGGATGAAGAATGAGACATTGGAAGGTGACTAGGAACTAAACGTGATGTGATAGAAATAAAGAGGAAAGAAATGTGAGCTCCATTATAATTATAATTGAATTTATAACTATCATATATTTGTTACATTTAAAATATATTTTATTTAAAAATATATTAAAATAATATTTTTTATTTTTTAAAAATTATTTTTGAAATCAATGAAATAAAATAAAAAAAATTTTAAAATTTAATTTTTTTTTAAAAAAAATTAAAAAGCAAAAATAACACTACCACGTGTTTAGGCTGAGTTAGATGACGGTTTGATTTTTGCTAGCAGCTATAGAATCTTTTCATCTAACAAACACTCATTGTCTGTATATGTTTTTTTTTTTTTTTTAAGAAGAGGCGGGTGATATATCCAAGCCCACGTGTTTGGGCTTTATTAGAACAAATATTTAAGTTTTTTATTTTTATTTTTTTATAATTTCATTTTTTATATTAATTTTATCTTTCAATAGTTTTATCTTCTTCTTTCTTATATTTTGGTTTTTCATTTTAATAATATTTTTATATAATTTTATCATTTAATATTAAATTGATGATAAATTATGTTTTGTATTTTTTTATTATATAATAAAGAAAAATAATTCAATTCAATAGCGTTCATAACTCAGGTCATGAGTTTGAAGGATTGATCAAAGTCAACTTGACCTATCTCCTTTTTTGTCTTTAAATATATTCAATCAATAAACTTACGCTAGAACAATTCTTATATAATTTAATTTAAAACTCTATTCATTAGCTTTCAAGTTTGAATAATTATAATAATTATAATAACAATACTGAATTTTTTGACAAATAGGATATTTTTTTATATTTTTTAAAAATTAAATCTAACCCACAACAAAAAAATGCAAGCTAGTGTATTAACTAAATAAATAATTTTTCAAATGTCATATCAATTATATTTTCCTCCTCGCGAAATGATTAACGGCTATAGAATTTTATTAGTTATTATTTTTCAAATAAATTAAAAAAAAATATTTCACCAGGAAGAGTGTTTTAGAATTTATATTAATTTCAAATCTATATCTGACAACACTTTGTATCAATACATGAAATTTTGTTATAGATTAAAGTATAGTCTGAATAAAAGCTAAATTTGAATAACAGCCATACCTCTTTTTCTTGATTAATCTTTATTTTGAATATTTTATTATGTCTCTAAGAATGTCGTGTATTTTGATAATTAAAAAAATTCATAAGCATGTGTTCATGGTCTTATATCTACTTCGTGCCTAGATAAAAATATAACTCTGCAAAGTTTTTCTTAAAAAATGTATAAAGATCTCTGATAAAATTCGTCAAGCCATGTGTATAAAAAAACTATATCTCGTTTACAGTGATGTACTCCGTAAAATTAGAATTTCTTTAAGATTTATAAAATTATAAGGCAATTAAAGCACAATTTAAGAACGCGGTGAAAATTGTATTTTTAAAAAAATTAATTTTTTTAAATTATAAATTAATTTTTTTATATTTTGAATTGTTTTGATGTACTAATTTTAAAAATAATTTTTAAATATAAATATATTATTTTAATATAAATTTTTTTACATTTACGAACTAATTTGAACATTTTCTTGAAAGAATAATGAAAGTAGTGTTTGTCTATATTAAAAAAAAAAAAAAAAAAGAGCATGTGCTTTCAAACATTTTTGCAATCAGGACACGGTCTGCACCCAGTAAAACAGATGCATTTAAAAATAATTTTAAAAATACATTAACAAAAATATTAAAATAAAATGGTGTTTTTTAACAGTTAAATCACCATAGAAATGTGGCAAGTTTTGTAAATTTCTCAACTTTTTTTTTGGCTGCTTTCATGTTGCATTTTCGTTACTTTCTCATCTGCTTTTTTTCTTATTTTAAAGTCTTGATGTTTTAATTTCGCCATCCTATGTCATATTTTAAATGTTTTTTGTTTCAAGAATTTCTTCTATTTTGCATTTCTTGGCGTGTTCATGGTCTTGGAGATCATTCCATTATTTACTGGAAACGATTTTGTAAAATTGAATTATAATTGTTGTTAAAAAAACAATTTAAAGAATATAAACTAAAATTTACACTCCAAAAAATAAAAGCCACTTTTATATTTTTAACAGACTATGTGTTAAACTCAAAAAAAAAAAAAAAATTGTTAGAGCAGCTCAATCCAATATGTCATCATGGAACGAAGATTTTATCAAGATGATTCCAACAACATAAAAAATAACCATTATTGGTGCTTGGAGGAAATTGCACACACCATGCATGGACCTTCCTTACATGTTGATGCATGTAATATTTTGTTCAATTTCATTCAATTTAATTTTTTAGTTTTAAATATTTCTTCAATTTAGGTATTCATATTCTTCAATAAAATATTTTTTTATTGGTTCAATTTTATTCATGATTCTCTTATAATTTTTCAATTTAATCCTAAAATTTATCCCAACTTAACCCAAAAAAATATAATTAAAGAGAGACAACAATATAAAAAAAAAAAAACAAAATAACCCAACCGACTGAACACAACAAGATAACAGAAATATCTTGCACCTTAATTTTTTTTATTATTATTGTTTTTAACTATCTAATTTATATGTATTAAAATACTAACATATGTTATCAACTACAGGAAGAAGAAAAAAAAAAAGCGTTCAAACACTTTGAAGCCAGGCCAGATAGAGTTTATAGAAAGATTTATAATATGTTTGAGTGTACAAGTGTAATCGTTTTTTTATAGTATTTTTTATTTTAAAATAATATTTTTAAAAAATTATTTTTAATATCAACCCATCAAAATAATATTAAAACATTTAAAAAATATTAATTTAAAATAAAAAATAAAAAAAATTAAATTTTTTTTAAAATATTTTTAAAACATAAAAATAAATTTCACATTAAAATTCCTTTCCGTACAGGATTTAATTACAATGTTATAAAGTCTCCCATGACTTTTAACTTTTTTGTTAAAATAATTTTAGCCTGACACAAGTAAAACAGTTTATTTTATATTAAAAACATTTTTTTTTTGGTTTTTGTAAAAACACATATGTAGTTTTACAAAACACGTACTGAAACCTGTCAGTTGGTTATTATTACCAATCAGATGCGAAGTGGTAGTAGCATGTATTATTACCCTGTACTGACACAGACCAAGTACCTGCAACAGCAGCGAAAGCCAACAAAATGAACAAATTGACTTGTCAATGCGCGTGGAAACATAATTTCTGAGTGTTTCTGAATCAATTCTCCATCCATCAACTATTGGATATTTTTTTGAAAAATGACTTTTTAAAAAAAAAAAATTCAAATTCCATGAAAATCTAATGGCTCAATGATAAATTCAAGATTTAATCACTAAAAAAAATAAAATAATATGATAGAAAAAAAAAATCAAAAGAAAAAATGATAATATTAAATGACCACTAAGTTTAATGGTTTTTTAAATAATACTTATAATTATTTCGTTAAAAGTTTTCTAATTATATTAAATATGTCAAAAATAAGCTCCAATAGGTTCATGATTACCTATTATTTCTTACCCCTTAAATCCTGAATCTTATTTATTACTTTTGAATCTTTATACAAAATTAAATTGATTTTTATACCTATCAATTAATTTAAATAAAAAATAACTTTTAAAATAATTGTTATTCTCAGCAGCGATCGTTTATATACAATAGCGGTAGTTTTTAATTGCTATTACCATTGTGATAGTGTTTAAATTTTGTTGTTTTTAAATATTTTTTTAATTTATATTAATTTTTCAAAAATTTTATTTAACCGTTTTAGAATTACAAAAGACCCCAAAGTGTTCACGTTCAAATCTAAAGCCCGCCTCCTGTCCCTGTCCCTGCTTTCCTCCTCTTCGTTTCCATGTTTCCTTCTTTTCTCTATCTAAAAAAGAAATATATTCAAACCTCTCCTTTTCTTTTCAACTCCTCCCTTTTTCTTTGTTAAACTCCAGTTTTCCTTTTGGCAAAGTTGAAATCCCACAAACCCCATAACCAATTCTCACTCTTAAACACTACTTCAAAATATACTTGGTTTCTTGATTTTTGCTACTACCTTTTTGGTGGGGAAGATGAAACTGTTACCGTCTCCTTCTTTCTCAGCTTCCTCCACTTCTTCTTTTGATCCAAATATGTGCACTTCAAAAAGTGCCACTGCTAGTTGCCTTACAGGTCTTCTACGTCGAATTCTATGCTCTCGCAGCCTCCCTACACACCCATCTGACCAAATCACTGAAACAAGTTCAATACTTTGTGATGGTAGACACCAAGAACTCATCAAGTCAAATGAGAGACTGGAGACCGCTGCTGCTACTCCTGGTGTTGTGGCTAGGCTAATGGGATTGGAGTCTTTCCCAGAAACGAGTTCAGTTGATATGAAAGTCAGTGCTAACTCGATATCAAGAAGTCGGTCGATGAATTCTGTGGAGTTCAGAGGTGAAAGCGATCAAATGCAAGGGCAGCATAGAAGGGTTAAGAGTACATTGTCGTTTCGGGAGATGCCAACTTTTCTTGAGGTAGAAAATAAGGAATACTTTGTTCTTAGCTTTGAGAATATTGGAAGTGAAAGCAAGAAAGTTAGATCTAAAGAGAGGAAATGTGAAGTGCGTTCTGGAGAATTGAAGGAGAAAAGAAGAGAAAAATGTAAAAGGAAGGAAAACAGAAGAGAGAAAGCAGTAGAAGCAGAGAGGAGAGAAAGTGAAGAGAAAATCAACAAGATGGTTTTGAAAGTTTTAAAGGAGTCAGAGTTGAGTAACAGAATATTAGAAGATCATAAGCCTGCTCAAGAAGTTGGCAATGGTGGCAAAATTGAGGATTCACCCGCTCACATGAGTCTAAAGGGCAGTGAAATAGTTTACTTGGAAAATAAATGGTTGTATCACAAGGAAGTCTCTGGCATTGGAGCAGAATTAAGGAGGAGAAACAAGAAAACAAAAGGATGTGCATTCAAAAATGAGGAAGCAGAGTTCAGCTCACAGGATTCCAGCCCTGTTTCTGTTCTTGATTTTGATCAATTCATCGTTGATCCAGAAGTTACTAAATCAGGTGTCATTCTCCTCAGTTCAGCTCAAATTTTAACACCTTCAGGCACAATTAGTAGTTGGTTTCATTTTCCTTTCTTCTTTTCATATCAAGAGCTGTGTGTATTGTGTTCTAAAAATGTTGCTTCTTTTTGTTTATGTAACAGAGGAAGATACAAAGTCAGGGGAGTCTAATTCGAGGAGGAAATTATCCCCCCAACTTGAGAATCAAAATCACAAACACTTGTCACAACGCAGTGATGGTGACTTGATCTTCGACAACCGAAATTCCAATAAAACTGAAGAACCTTGTCCAGGGTCAAGGAAGAAAGTGTGCCATAATCATGACTACTTAAACATGTGGGATGAAGTTTGCAAGCTGACAGAAACTCAAGTGGTCGAGACAAATTTGAATGCACACAAAAATATGTGTAAATTCGAAGAAGATTTTGAAGAAATCAGTGCAGATTTTGGGTTGCAAATCTTGGATCAGTTGTTACAGGAGCTTGTAGATCAACTTGCTTGACTCTTGCCATGAAAAAAAAACCAACTAGTAAGATTATACTTTTTGTAAATTATATTATCACAAGAAACTCAGAATCTAATCTCTACCTTTCGAGTCTCTCAGCAGCAGAATTTAAATTCAATCTCCCCAAAGATGTTGGACTACTTTGATACTAGTAAATAATTTGTTACAGGAAAAGAGTTGTCTTTTTTTCTTTTTGTCTGCTGTCTTGTTAAACACTTTGGTCTTGTTTGAACAATTTTTTTATGTTTTAAAATTTGAATTTTTTTATGTTTCAAATTAAACTTTTTTAGTGTTTTTAATTATTATTGTATTAATGTTAAAAATAAAAATTTTTAAAAATATATTATTTTAATATATTTTAAAATAAAAATTACTTTTAAAAACATTCGAAACTAAAATATCAAAATGCCCCTTTGAGCTCATGTGTGGGCAGCCAGCCGAAGCATAAAGCATCCTGTCCCTGCAAGTTAAGGACAACGGACAAATTGTCCCCAACTATCATCCAATTTTGTATGTTAGGTCACCTGAAGAGCTTTTGAAAACGTGGTTATTTTTAAAAGAATTAATTTTTTTTTTATGTTTTAAATTATTTTGATACACTAATTTTAAAAATATTTTTTAAAAAATAAAAAATATCATTTTGATGTATTTCAACACGAAAAATACTTTAAAAAACAACTACAACCACATTTCTAAATAAATTTTTCTTATTTAGATCCCTCAAGTATTTGCTCAATTAACCATCACGTTTGAGTAACTCTTTAGGAAAAACATTTAAACCATAGGATGTTGTTTTTGTCACAAATTTCAGTTTTAACATTATAAAATACTCATGTTTTAGTTTTAATTGGTATGAAATTATAGTTTCATGTTTTGAAGTGTTATTGATATGAAATGTTTATTTTAATTGGTATACAAAATAATTGATTTTTTTAAAAAAAAATTTTTTATTAATATTTGTTATTCATTTTTTTAAAAACTTTAGAATGATGTTAGTCCTTCGAAAGAGAGAACTTTTATGGGTTAATGATAAATATTGTCCTCGTATTCCAAGCAAGTGTTAATTGGATCTCGATAGCAAATTAATTTGTTAAATACTCTAATAGATTTTTTTAATAATTTCAATAAATATTTTATGAAATAAAAATTAAAAAGAAAAAATAACAAATAGGGTCAATGAGGTAAAAGTTTATATATTATTATTATCTATTTGAAAGTGTGGTTATGGTTACTTTTCAAAGTATTTTATAATTAAAAATATATTAAAATAATATATATTTTAAAATTAGTATATTAAAATAATTTTAAAATATCAAAAAATATTAATTTAAAATAAAAAAATAATTATTTATTTTAAAATATAAAAACAACAGTACTAGAACAATGTAGAATCTGCTGAAGACGGTCAACAAAATCACTAGGAAAAGCTTACATTGAATCAATTGGTGTGGTACAGGACTCAATTAACACTTAAGAAGGTACATGGACTTTAATCATCAATTACTTGGATGGTACAGATCATGATCTTATATATATATATATAAGATCATGATCTGTACCATCCAAGTAATTGATGATTAAAATAAATGAATTTTAACTGTTTTCCATCTATTAAGTCATTTCTTCAATTATTATAATTAAAATAATTTTAAAATATAATACTAGAGTTTAATTAAAAAGATACTAATACAGCTCAACATTTAACTATGCATCAAGACATGTTATTGTAAATTGTAGCAATGAAATGATCGTTTTGCCAATTATCAAACAAAGTAATTTAGTCTGTTAACAAATAGATTGTAGCAATGAAACTAACATTCAAGGGCATTCTAGTATTTTTATTATATTTTTTTAGTTATAATTAATTTAAATGAGAGCAATTTAATCTATTAACAAATATAAATCTAATTAAAAAATAAATAAAAATGATTGGCGTGTGGTGCACTTCCTTTCTATCAAAAATCACTATGAACAATAATGTTTGAAGTGTCACGTCGTCCTTTTCATCATGGTTAATGTGTGTGTGAAGAGATTTGGTTTAATAAGTGAATTCATTTTATTTTTTTTCTTATCTCTTCTCACCTTAAATTTCACCATAACCCTTGTAAAAAGGAAGCGTGTCATGTGAGATAGTATTTATATTAATTTTGCTCATATTTTTTATGTATTTTATTTTTTAAAAAAGTTTCATCTTCAAACATTTTACTTTTGTATCCAATTTGATTTTTATTTTTTTATTGCTATTTTTTATTTTATTTTTATTTTCTTGATTTATTTATTTTTCAATTATGTCCCTTAAAATTTTATTTTATATAATTTTTGTATCCAATTTCTATCCCCATTGTTTTTATTGCTATTTTCATGCTTTTTATTCTTCTCTTTATTTTTTTTCAATCTAGTCCCTTATTATTTTTCTTTCATCTAGTTTTTATACCAAAGTTGATATTTGTTTTAATTTATATTTTTTTCATAATTAGAATTTTTACTTCGTGATTTTTTCATGTTTGTCTTTTATAGGGTGATCCCAATCTCATAACCCGAGTCACATATTTTGAGAATTAGTTCGATTTAACTTTAGTCCTTTTTAGATTTTTTTTTAAAATTGATTTTTTTAATTTTATTATTCGACATTGGATTACTGAGCCTTGAGCTTCATGATTATTTTCTGTTTTTTTTTATAGAGTTATCCCTATTTTAAATCTTAGGTACTAGGTTAGTTGAGTTAACTCGGGCTGACTCATGTTTTTTTATGTTTGTATTTTAATTTTTTTTTTTAGTTTTATCATTTAGTTTGTTTAAGAGTTGACCTCCATTATTTCATTCAATTTTTTTTGTGCATGGTTATCCCTATCTCACGATCATCCCTCAGGTTTGGTATGCTAAGTCAAGTCAATTTTTTTTTCTTTTTAAAAATTGATGCTTTTTAGTTCATCATTTAATAGTTGCTTTGTTGATAATTGAGCTTTGAATTTATTTTATTTTTATTTTTATTAGGCTATTTCATTCTTATTTTTTATTTATTATTATTATCAAATAAGATTGTTGAGATCTTTTAAAAATATTTAAAGGGTACTTTTTATATTATTAATTTTTTTTTATTCTTTTAAAACACTATTATCGTCTAGGTATCTTTTATTATTTTAGAAAGAATTTAACATGATACGTGACAGAGCATGTAACAGCTATCAAATAAAAACTAGAAATGAAAATTCATATCTTGATTCTTTTTTTTCTTTTTCTTTTTTTGTAAATCTCACCTTAAAATATTCATGCATTGATTTGGTTGAAGATTTCAATTCCTTTTTTTATTTTGTTATAGACTAATTTTAGACCATGGGAGTAAAGTGGGCACAGTATAATGTGGGATCCAGCCAAGATTTTTTTCTTTCTTCTTCTGGAATCCAAATAACAATCTAATGATAATAGGGATAAATCAAATTATTGACAGTGCGACTACCACCTGTACTAGTTAGGTTGCAGAGGCACGGCATGATATTATGGTACCGGTTTATTTTTGTGTTTTAAAAATAATTTTTTAAAAAATTTAAAATTTATTTATTTATTTATTAATTTTAAATTAATATGTTTTTAATATTTTTAAATTATTTTAATATAATTTTATATTAATAATAAAAAATATTATTAACATATATTTTAAAATAAAAAATTATTCAAAAAACAACTAAACCAGAATATCAATCAAGCTTAAATTTTAAAGCTTTCTACTACCGAATTAAGATTCCGAGATTTGGCTTTTCTTTTTTCTTTACTCAAAAGAATCCAAAACGATGACTTGGATTACAAGCTAATGATGTGTGTTTTAAGACTTTGCATGCCCTTTGTCACCCCCCCGAAGTTTATCTCTCTGTCTTCACCTGTTTTATTAGTTTATAGCCGAGCAATATCTTAATTGCAATCAACGCTAAATCCACTTGACTAGGTCCATTCCAAGCTATTTTTTATTTTTATTTTTTTTCTCTTGATAAACAATGCGTGGTGAAGTCATACTTTACCCCAGCAGCAAACAAGGAAGAATGTTTTGTCCCTCGAATTAAAATATATCAAATCCCAATAAAATAAGTCAAGCAGGTAAATTATTCTCATGAGTCGAGCAATTCAGGCAGCGTCACCAGAGGGAGAAGTAGGTTTCAGTGTGCAGCAGTAGGATTTTGGCTTCTTGCGCGAGCAGGATATGAAATGAAGAGGTAGGGTTGGAGCACCAAAGCATCCTCTCTTCCTTTTTCTCTCTTCTAGTGCACCACTACTTTAAAAGGTGTTTTGAAGATACAAAGCGAATAATGATAACTAGACTGCCTTTTCATCAGTGCTCAACAATCTCCCCAACTTGAGAATTATGGAATCAATGAATCCCATCTTTTCCTTGCCGAAAGTGAAGTGTAGTACTCAAAAAAGAGTGATAGGTGGGACACCATTGACAAAACATGAAAGAAGGAAGAAAGAAATGGCATCACTACTGGGAGCTAGCATCATCCGTAGATACAGTCCTGGATTTTAACGTCCGTTTTCCTTCTTTTCAACCTCTAGTTTGATGTAGAGTCGTTGGCTACCAGCATCTACTTTCTTCTCCTGCAATAGGCCATGGATAGAGACCTCCAATTCAACTTGGGAGAATATGGCTTATCGTCTACTGAACAGGAGGTTGATTCATGGCGCATCAAGGATAGGAAGAGCTCATTAACATATCAGAACAGAGACAAGATGAGATGCGGGCGGATACAACAAGCAGAAAGATAGAGGATCCATTGAATTCTGATACATGTTTTATTATGTAATTACTGTAACAGTTTTTAGTACATATGATGTATACAACCCAAGAGCTAAAATGAAATCAGGCCATGGGTGAAATGAAATCCCCGAGGCCACCGCCTCTACTCTCGCCAGCACAAGATGATGCTTCCCACTTCTATATGCGAGTGAAAAAGAATCTATTGTTTCTTACGAATATAAGAAATCCATGAGCAGAAACATTTAGTACTGCCACAGATATCTTTGTTCTCTTCCTCGGTTTTAATTTCTATTTTTTTCCTTTCGTCCATTCTCCAGTTTCTTACTCCTAGATGTGATCAAAACTAATAAAAATTCAAAAAATGGCAAGATAAATAAGTAGTTAAATGATGAATCATGGGCCAGACTGGGGCTGATACTTGCTTCTAAGCCACCAATGGCTTCTGCTCCATGTACAGCTGCTCCACCCAAGCCGGGAGAGTCTCTGAACCTCCAATGTTAAGATGACATTGCTGCTGCTCCTCAAAACCCAACGGCCCAGATTTTGCAGGAGTATCCTTCACCAGTGACTGCACCCAAGAAACATCCTGCTCATCAACAGTTGCTGGCACTGAGGCAGCAGCTGTAGCAAAACTGCTGCCATTGCTTCGAAAACCAAAAGAAGCGGACTTCCGGAGCTTATTGAGCTCTTCTCCCTGGATACCCCAATCTAATTTTCCATCAGGAGAACCCCAGTCAGAAAGGTTAGAAGGCATTACGTTTGCCGAAGATGATGGTGAAGAAAACCCAGTATGACGATTCAAAGCACTTCGTTCCACAAAGCTCTGGCTACGCTTTGCAAAGGCAGCAGACCTTGAACTCAAAACTGCTGCTGCCGCCCCTCCAGAATGATCGACTCCAAAAGATGGTGATCTTCTCACAGGAGACGATGAGAAGCTGGTGGGATAGCTGGACCGAAGCTGCTGGTTGAGCTGCTGGTTGATGTTCTGGCGCATCTGCATCCCTGTTGGAGGCTGCAATTGAGCTACTGCAGCATCCAGTGAGAGTCCCTGCATCTGAGGCAAAATTGAAGGATCGAGGGATCCAAAAATATCTTCAAGGTTAGTAGGCCTCACTCCTCCAAGCCTATTCAACTCCCCAGTGCGATCACCAGAGGAAGCAAAAGCTGGGGCAGTGGACAGACCATTGTTCCAGCTGGAGGGAGATGAAAGACCAGAAATCTCATCCATAAACTGCTGCCTTCGACGGTGACTTTCAAGCCCAAGCAATTCCATGTCTAAATCCATATCTCGAGCACACAATGCAGATTTCAACCTGCTACCAGGAAGCTGCAGTGCAGGGGGCGCCACGTTAGACTGGTTTGTCCATCCACCTATAGGTGAAGAGGACCCGGATGGAGTCGATGGGGTTGATGTGGATGGCATCAAGCCAGATGGAGAACCAAGGGAAAGTGGGCTTATAGGACTCATGTCCAAAGTTGAACAATTTGCTGAGTAGGATCTAGGAGAAGGCACTGCCGAACCTGTAGACGCATACAGGGGGCGCAGCTCTTCAGGCTTGTGAGCAAAGAAACACACCCTCCTAGCGCAACCTGTCTCGTCTTTACAGAGACGAGTTCTATACTGGGCAGGATGAAGCCAACACTCAAATATACCATGTGCATATTCACAGGCATCACCCTGCCTGCAAGACCCCTTTCGAAACTCAGGACATGGAACACAGCTATAGTGGTATTTCCTGGGGTCACGACGCCTAGCATTCTCTCCAGGGTGCACAAATGGGCACTCTGTCCAGTCATGAGAGTAAGCCCTTGAGCAAGGCTTGACCTTAAATGTATACATTCTAAACTCGTCAGTCCCATATATCCCATTCTTAATATCAGGAAGTGTCAGATCAATAGGATACTCTTTCTTCTCGTGCCCATCTTTTGAAACCCTTGGCGTTGAAATTTCTTGCTGTTCCAGCCCATCCATCTCGTTAACAATTTGATAAGCCAAAACACATGATTCTTCACCACTACTGCCACCCTTTAACATGATCTCCAGGGTCTTTCTCGTTGAACTAGAACCAGACTCAACAACAGGGGCAATCAAGTCACCAGGGTGATTTCCATTGGCATCAACGGAACTAGGATCAGCAGAGGCATCAAGCAAGAGCCTGGCAACCTCAGGAGCAGAAGAAGAGCCACCGGCAGCAGCACAGTGAAGCGCTGTGGCCCCATCAGAACCATAACCTCTGTTGACATCTACATGACCTGTTTCCAGGATATAATTCAACACATCTTTGCTTCCGTACAAGGCAGCAATCATGAGGGGTGTCCTCTCCTCGAACCCCATCTTTTTCGAGCCAATTCTCCTTCCATACCACAAACCTGGCTCATCAATATCATGTCCCTCCTCTTCAATTGCTCTCTTAAACCCGGTCAAATCATTCGAGGCAGACAACTCGAGCAAAAGAGAGAAATCATAGCAAACATCATCTTGCTTTTGAAATTCATTCTCCATGTTGAAACCAGTATGTGTTGGTTTCCTATTTGAACCACTGCACATCGAAAAGTCCCTCTCTTTAGAGCCTCCACAAAGTCTTTCTTTTCTACAGAATTGTAAACAAATAAAGCCTTCAAAAACATTTTACAAGCACAGGTTTTTAGGTTGTTTTCCATTACACACAAGGAGAGGGAGAGAGACAACAAGAGACAGAAAATTTTGGTAAGGAATAAATTCCACCAAATTATAAACAAAACATCCATTAAAAAACATTTCTGAAATTTTTGTGCCATCAAATAAAAACAGTAACAATCATAAAAGAAAAATTTCAAGAAGCGGAAAAAAAACCAGAGAGAAATTAGTTAAAATCCAAACAAAAACAACAGCACCATCTAACACACCCTCCTTCCTGGTTTCTAATAATAGAAAACAGTTCAAAATTTGTTTCTAGCATAATTTCAATAAATATCAAACTAAACACCCCCACAGCTCGAATCCCACTCTTTTACCTACATTTTCTAACAAACCTAGTATTGTCAAAAACCCACCAAGGCAAACAAAACCCATCATCGAATCATAACAAACATAAGAAAGTACATACCTTGGCTTCAAATGTAAGAATATGAGAGCTTGAATGTAAGAACTGAACTAAACCCTGAGTTGCTTTCTTCTGGGTTTTTTTTTCAAGTTAATTAACCTCTCTCCTTTTATTAAACTTCACAAAGCCCAAAAACCTCAATAAAGAAGTAAAGAGAGACCTTTTGGCTTCTCTCTTTTAATGGGCGCTTTTGCTTAGGTCAAAAGGTCTGAGTCTTTGAAACCACCCTCTGCTTCTTCTATGGCTCCTCCTGTATTTTTTTACTTCTACTTTTTATTTATTTATTTTTTATGTTTCCCTCTAAGGAAAATGAAATGCAAATGCAAATGCAAATGCAAATGAAGATGAAGATGCAGATGCAGATGCAAATGAAGATGAAATTTTATGTGTGAGTGGAAGGTAGGGGCCACGAGGTTCTTAATATCTAACCGTATCGATTGTTAGGTTGCCACGTGTTGAGAACCCGATAGAAACTGCCCTCACCCAAAGGTGACCGTATCGAGATTCCGGATTGTCACGCTTTACGCGTTTTTGGCCTCTTTTGGATGACGTGGACGTACCTGCACCGTCGTGATGATTTTAATCCTATTCGTTGCTTAATTATACTAAACTCACTACCTGTGATGTAAGGTTATAAAACAAGTTAGTTGTATTGGTGAAAGCGGTGCATAAAGCTGCGATGATTAGCTGTTTTTTCTATAGAGTGAACGAGCTGTTAATTTGAGCTGGATATTGTTTTTTTAAGTGTAATGAAAATGCGCCGCTGAGGAATGAATTCTTGAAGGTATAGACGAACGTACGGTAGTTTTTTTAGAATGTAATATTTTCCTATTATTTTTAATATTATTATATTAAAATAAAATAAAAAATTTATTTAATTTTTAAAAAAATTTTAAAATTTAAAATTTAAAAAAATCCAATAGCTCTCCTATGGTACATGTAACAAGCGCTTCGATGTTTTCTAGAAAGCTCTGTCGTCTGTTTCAAAATGTAACTTTGAGGTAATGTGTGGCAGAGAGCGACGGAAATAATTGGGCTTTTAGATAATTTTTCATCTTTCTGAGGAGTGACATAGAAAACAAAAACGAAGGCCCAAACAAGTTGAATTTTATTTTTATAAATATCCCTTTGAGCATTTTATAATTTATTTTATTTTATTTTATAGATTTTTAAATAAGTTTTATCACATGCACGAAAGTATGTGTCAGTGTTTAGATTTTTAAAATATTTCTTAATAATGTAATTATATTAAAAGCTTGTTTGTTTCATTTCATTAAATCAATGTGAAAAAATAAATTGCTCAAAATAAATAATAACTTATTTTATATAATTAAGTAATTTGTAAAAATTAAAAAAGTGAATGAATCAGAGTTATTTTTTTATATATAAATTAAATAAAATTAATTAAGCAAGGAGTGATTTTTATTGAAAACTATAAGAAGAAAGTTTTTTACTAAATAAGTGTGTTTTTTAACATTGAGAAAGAAAAATAAAATATCATTTTGAAAACTTAATATTGTAATTAAAACATATATATATATATATATATATATAATATAGAGAATTAAAAATTGATCACGTTCTGGGAAAAATTATATTTAATAATAAAGAAGTGAAGACTATATAATAATAAAAAAACATGCATCTATGATGAATTGTCATCTCTTATTTTTAACTGTGTTAGATTTTAACTTTGTATTGGTTCAGAAATTTTATTTGACATAACATTGGTTTAATTAGTTAATTTATTATTTTAAATATTTAGATGAATAATTTAATATAATATCTTCTTAAAAATGAATTATCTTCTTAGCAGTAATTACAAATCGTTTGTTAACATAATTTTTATTTTGACGAGTGGAGATATTATTATTTAAAGTTAGTCAAAAAAATATTTTTTATTAAAAATTAAAGTGAAAATAATTATTTTTATATATTATTTCAAACATTGTAATATCAATATGACAATACAACTTTTTCATAATTTATTATGTGTCCCTCATCAATCAAACATAATGCTTGTATACCATCATCAAACCCAAATTTATTTTAAATTCTTATTCTATCTTGTCCCAACTATTTTATTAATTTATTTGAAAGGTGTAGTTATCTAATATTTATACACTTTTCTCGTAATCTTTTTCACAGATGAAAATTATCAATTAAATAAATCACATGAAAAAATAATTACAATGTTTGTTAAATAATTATTTGAAAAATATAATAATAGTTCTAGTGATACCTACTGCGGTGGGGTAATGGTGATTGCATCAGGGCAATGACAATGTGATGGTGGTGATGATTACATTATAATCATGATAGTTGAAATAGTCATACTAGAGAATTATTATTCATAAAATATATCACGGGATTTCATGAGCTAAAATTATATTTTAATAAATGAATTAATTTTAGGTTAATTATAAAATATTTTACATTAAATAAATTTCTTGTAGGATATTGTATTAAAAAAAACATTGAAAAATATTTAGGACTAATATATAATGCTTCTCTTGGTCCGAGACACAGGGAACACTGGCTCCTTTGTTCATCCTCCATAATTAAACTGTGCAGTCAAAATCTGTCATGGTAGGGGTTGTGAGACTCCTGGCACGGCATGACATAGGAGTGCCCATTTTCAATCAACATTTCCTTTTAGGCTGTTTTTGTTTGCAGGAAAGTGAATTTTTTTTGGAAAATAAATTTTGAGGAAAGTAAATTCTTGGAAAGTGAATTTCGAGAAAGTATTTTCCGATGTTTGGTAGTGTTATGGAAAACACTTTCCAGTGTTTGGTTGTATTATGGAAAATGAACTGGAAAATAATTTATTAATAAATTATTTTAAAAAAAAATTATCTAATATATAAAAAATATTTAATCACTTACAATAAAAAAAATGAAATCTAAAATGTATAATGATGAATTTTTTTTATTGTATTCTATATTCATACATAGCTTATTTTATAAAATATAACTATATATATCATATCATATTGTAGAGAAATAAGCTTGTAAAATATTTTTTACTATTCCATTAAACCATTTATAATTCCATTACATACGAAATACATCCGACAAAAACTATAGTTTTAATAATATTTTTAGCATGTAATAAAATTGGATAAAATATTAAGGTATAAAATTCACTCTAAACTATTTTTTTTAAAATGTTAAAAAAACAGCACACTTAAAATAAAAATAAAAAAAAAATTCCGCAGGCAAGCGAACAGTGCAAGAGAACTGCACTGTTCACTATTTTTAATGAACAGTGTACGCAATGCACTGTTCATGCTAATTGCCATGCTCAATGAACAGTGCAATTAACATGAACAATTACAAAAGCACAAGAACAAAGGCTCAGGAAAGTGTTTTCCAAGAATAAAAAGTGGAAAACACTTTCCTGAGATTAACGTTAATATTTTCTTTCACTAGAATTTATTTTCCTTTGACTCACTTTCCATATATTTGCCAAACATACAAAAGTGAAGAAAATAATTTTTAGAAAAGTAAATTACTAGAAACAAACATTTTCTTAATCTTGTTAACGAATCAAAGAATCCACAAACACTGCTAAGATAAGAGATTCACCATCATCATTACAACAGTTACATGGATATAGAGAAAAAAAATTAAAATCTTTAAAAGAACCCAACAAATTGCACACAGATGACAAGTACTGTTAATTCACCATCAACTTTATACTAATAACATGTCTGGTGTGATGTGAGTAATGATTACAAGTTTTTTTAATTTTTTTTTTTAAATATATATATATATATATATTAAAAAAATCTATTAGCACGTTAAAATTATATAAAAAATATTAAATTAATGATTTTTTAAACTAAATGTAATTTTATAATATATATATATATACACGATTTTAAATACAAAAATAAACAATGCTGGTATGTAAAAATACCATGTTTAGTTGTGTAACTACATGTTGCCTGCTCTTTTTCACCGTTGGAATGATAAAAAAAAAAATCATGTGAAAAAAATGACAGGTATAAAAAAAAAAATTAAGTCCAAAGTTAATAGTTGAAGTGGTAATTTAAATAGTATAAAAAAAAAGCACAACAAAAATAAATAAAGTGACCAAAAAAACAATGACAAAAAGATATAAAAAACCACACCCGAGCATATCTGGATTATCAAACAACATAATGCTAACCTGACTAAAGGAAAAGCATAACAGAAAAGGTACTTCAAAAGAAGAAGAAAATGAAAATATCAGCTTTTAAAATAAGAGAAAAACAAAGCAATCTCAGGTGAACCTCCCAAATCTCGTATAATCTGAAAAACTTGTAACTTATTAAATTATGGATCCGAGTTTAATTTAAAAACTTAATTGTCACTCAATTTAATTTTAAATGATGGAATCATTGTAAAAACTACTAATAAAAACACTTGCAAAGAAAAAGAAGCAGAAAAAAAAAAACAAGCTTAAAATCTAATAGGAAAAAACCAAATAAAGATGATTTGAAAAAAAAACCAAAATTATCCCAAAAAAATTGAGAGAATGATCAAGACTAGATTTGACATCGAGGGATGAAATTGAAACAAAAAAATAACAATTAAAAGAATCATGACTAAATCCGACATAAAAATCAAATGAAATTAAATATTTAGAGATAAAATTGTAAAAAATTAATCTATTAAAAAAATGATTTAAAAATAGCAACTAAAAGAAACATGACTAAATCCGACACAATAATTTTATAGGGGTGAAACTGTAAAAAATAAAATCAATCAAGAAAATAATTCAAAACAAAATAAATAACAATTCAAATAATGAACACCAAATTTGAAAACAAAATTCAAAATTCAAAATTCAAAGGACCAGGGATGAAATAAAAAATAAAATCCATTTAGAAACAATCAATGTAAATAAAAAGAAATGAAAAATAAGAGAAGAGGGACTGAATCAAAAGAAAAAAAATCAATTGAAGGGCTGATTTGATTTTTTGCATGGTATGCACACAAATCCAAGAAGAAGGAAAAGGAAAAGAAAGGATAAAAAAGACATTTTTGGCCAAACCGCACCAAATCACTATACACGTATCATCCAGATAGATAAAGGATGTCGAGACAAATCCAATGATGCGACGGAAACACCAGCTCAACTACCAGATCCAACAGCACGCGCCACTAGAAGTTGGCAGAGCGGCTAACATTTTGGTAAATGTTTTGAACACGATAACAACTTTTTTGATATTTTTAATTGCACCTAACAAAAAATAATCCCAAGACCAATCAACAATCGCAATCAAAACCACGAGGAAATTACTACAAAGCCCCTGGATTCATGGCTAAAAAATTAGAATGGCATGGGTAATGTTGTAATTTCATAGTTTGACCAAACATGAAAATACAAAAACATCAGCTTTGAATTATTTTATTTTAGGGCTACATTTGTTATTTTACCGTGCATTTAGAAGTAAAATTACTAAAATAACCTCATACAATTCTTAAAAAATAATCACATCACGTGAAAAGATTTTTCACTCTTGAAGCAAAAGTAAAAAAGAAAATGATCAGGGATAATATAACAACTATACTATTGAAATAAACAATAAACTGTTTCTTGAAGCACAGATATCAGCATCATCTTTACTTTTAATTAAAAAAAATTGGTTAGAAATGGATTCTCATATTTCAACCCAAAAAAGAAGGGATTAGTCATTAGCCCCATGACAAAAACCGACGGGATATTTCCTTACAATTGGATAAGCACAATGTCTCTACTTTAATGCCAACTTTTTTTCTGTGAATTTCCTCGTAATTAGTAGCCTCCTCCTATATATGCTATGCTAGCTAGTAACTAGGATGCCCTCCCTTTCTCTTAATGCCCCATCCCCATCCATGTACGACTCGACATCTTTGAATGTTCAAATGAGGAAACGGCTGAGTGGATTTTTTAAAATATATTAAGAATAATATTTTTAATCTTTTTATCAATACATTAAAATAACTTTTTAAAAATAAAAGTTAAAAAACATGATGTACAACCACGAAGAAAAAGGCGTGGACATGAAATCCCAATTTGACTATGATTAATTGAATATGTCAAGGTTGATGAAAAATCCATGGCGTGCTTCAAAAAACGACCCCACAAGAACATAAACGACATCGAAGATTGCATGAAAGATATGGTGATCAGGACCGCAAGTGGGTCAGAAAGAGCTTTGATCATGTCGTTTTCACTTGTGGAGTGGAAAAGTTGCTTTTATGTTAAGTGTATTAGTCAGAACATGTATTTATTCGTCACCCTATCCGGCTATACTATGGTCAATTGAATAGGAGCATGGCTGCGATGACTAGCAGGGAGACTTTTTTTATGGTCTAAACAGCAATAATAATGTATTTTTAAGAACGTGTTATTCCTTGTTTTTAAAAGTTTTTTTTATGTAAAAACATTAAAATATATATTTTTTATTTATGTTCCAGCATATTAAAACAATTTAAAAACTAAAAAAAATTAATTTAAAACAAAAAAATCAAATTTTAACAAGAAACACGTTTGAAACTTCCTTCCAATCGGTGGCTAATTCTACATCTATACATTTCAAATTACCAGGCTCTCTTTTAATTTAGTCAGGGTAAAATACATTTCTTGTTGTGATAAAACATCACAAAAAACTACATCAACCACCATTGTTTCTAAATTATAATTTATTCTGTTCATTGTTGCTCCTTTTAGCTTTACACTTTACTGGTTGCAAATGGGATCTTGCTCTTTTTTTTTAGTTGAACGTAGATGTTCGGGCTAGTTTGCGCGTACCTCGACTAATTCTACGGGTCCTGAAGTTAACGACCATGTAAGCCTCCAGTAACCATATAAGCAACCTAGGGCTCAAACCTGAGATCATAGAGGAAACAAACCTCTTGGTTCTAAGCTTTTACCATTGAACCATCATCTAGATGGTTTATACAAGAGTAATGAGTATGTGTAAACACCCATGAACTTTGTTGATAGCCAGCAAGAACGGAGAAAAGAGTTTTTTGCATATCTGCAGGAGAGAAGACCTGGGGGTGTTCTAAAGTACTGCATTCCAAATAAAAATTGGATAAATTTTGAATTGTTTTTATTTAAAATTAATTTTTTTATGATTTAAAATTGGTTTGATGTGTTAATATTAAAAATCAAAAATATTATTTTAATATATATTTAAATCAAAAATATTTTAAAAACTCACTGGTATTATATTTTTAACCAAAAACTTTAAGAATAGTTGCCTTTAAATTTATTCATCCTTTCCCCATGCTCTGGATGACAATTGGCCGGAGGAGGGAAACCTGTCACGACATTGTTACTTTTTACGACGACTTAATGTAGACTTTTGTTTTAGGAAAAGAGAAAAAATAATATACAATGCACTTCCTGTAAATTAACGCATAGCTCGTCTTTGAAATCCAGTATAATATCGTCTTCCCATTTAAGGATACAGGTTTAATTAGGAGTATGATAATAATTATTTTTTAAAATATTTTTTATTTTTTAAAAATTAATTTTAATATTAATATATTAAAATAATCTAAAAATATCAAAAAAATATTATTTTAAAGCAAAGAAACAAATACAAAAATTAATTTTTAAAAAAATATTTTTAAAATAAAAAACAAATAAAAATGGCCGAGTTAAAATAAATTTGTCATTTTTTTCCTGAAAAAGCCCTCTTAACTGCCCAAAACAATACACACACTGCACAGCTGTACGATACTAAATATTATTTAGTTTGTTCTTGTGTTTAAATAATATTTTTAAAAAGAATTAATTTTTTTTATTTTAAATTAATTTTTATTTTTTTATATCATGTGTTAATAAAAAATATTATTTTAATATATTTTTAAATAAAAAATTATTTTAAAAAACAATGATACACTATCAAACATCCTAATCACAGGCACATTAATAAAATTCCCGACTTTGGTGGTTGATGTTAGTATGATCAAAACCGAGCAAATTACCATTAAACCCTAAATCTCCATCATATGATCCAAGGTTCACGAATAAAAAATAAAAAAAAACCTTCGATGTTCTAAGTAGACAAGGCATCCTAATTATATGTTCTAAGTGAAAGATCAAATAGAATTACATTACTACAGCTAAGTACTTAAAAGTTAAAGCGCAGTTGTTTAAGACTTGGGAGAGGAAAATTCTAAATTTAAGCGATGAATATGCCATAGTATTTGTAGCCAAAACATGTCTGTAGTGTAATAAAAATTGATTTTTCAAGTTTTTAAATATTTTTAAAAAAATTATTTTTATTACCAGCATATTAAAATAATATCAAACATGATAAAAATATAAATTAGTATTATTATTTAAAAAGAAAATATAATTAGACAACAATTATAAATATAACCAAGTGAAAATACAAAGTTAAAGTTTAAAAGTTATAAAAAAAGCTAGAATTAAAACTCATGCAAAATGATAGTATTGTATAATTATATAATAAAAAAGTAATTGAGAGTGTTATAATGGTTATTTTTTAAAATAATTTTTATTTAAAAATATATTAAAATAATATTTTTATAATTTTTTATCTCTGAAAATATTAAAAAATATTAATTTTTAAAAATAAAATAAAAAATATATTTTTTAAAAAATATTTTTAAAATATAAAAATAAACATGAGAAAAGAGGGATGAAGAAACAGAGATTGATGGGTCGAACGGAATTAAAAGGTGAGCTTTGATTTAAATATGACATCACTGCTTAGTTCACCAATCAGTATGGTCCTTGGCAGGCAGCTGAAAAGTCAGAAAAGTACATCAGTTTGGCTTTGCCACGCTGCAGGTTTTGAATGGCTATTCTGGCTCACTGTTACTTGGTAACTTTTTTAGCCAGCCGCCTCGGACTTTTTCTCCCGGGGTTCCGTGGACGGAAAACTCCAAGAAGCTAGCTTCTACCAAAACCCACAGTCCACTGGGCCACAAGCACAGGGAGGATGACGACGGAGAATGCTCATTTTAGAATTTTCTTGCCAAACCCTCCTCTCCATTGGTGGTTACAGCATCGATGGATAGTCTTCTGTCCGAACAAAATCAAGGATTTGATACTTTTCATTACAATAGTATATTAAGACATGCGTGGTAGTGTATTTTAAAAGTATTTTTTAAAATTTTTATTTTTTTTAAATTAATATATTTTTGATGTTTTTAAATTATTTTAATATGCTAATTTTAAAAATAATTTTTAAAAATAAAACAAATATTATTAACATGTTTTTATGAGTGAAAAACACTTTAAAAAATAACAGCAATTATATTCCCAAACACACAATAAAATGTCTTGAAATTATATTTGGTTAAAAATTTAAAGAAGAAATGTAGTCTAATTTAGAATTCATAATTTAAAAGGCTCAAATTTTAAAATTTGATTAACTGTAATAATTTTTATTTAAATGAAAAATTATTTTGAATCGATATACTTATATTTTTTCTTTGAATTAAAAGTTTAAAAATACTTAAAACAATTTGTAAAAAGCTTGTCAAACACGTCCTTCACCGAGTCTTCCTATTAATATTTAATCAAACCTCAGTTTCCATTTAGTATCATCATAACATGTGAGATTTATGTGTATGTAGTATAAAATTATAAATATATAATTATAGTTATTAAATTCAGCTAGGCACGTTGACGCATTGACTTACTGACCCACAACATCATTTTAATATATATATATTTTTTAAAATATGGGTTAATTACGTTAATCCAACTAACCCATAATCCAGCTTTCTGAATTAGATTTAAGAGAAATTACTCAGAAATTATAAAAGAAACAAGAAGAAGAAATTACTCAGAATTTGTAACGGACGAACACTAATTTCCAAAAGAGAAAAACCATGAGAATGCATTTGAATTGTCCTGTCGTTTATTTTAACTGAATTAGAAGGGTGTTTGTTTTTGTTTTTAAAGTGTTTTTTTAAATTATTTTTTATCCAAAAAAATATTAAATTCATGGTTTTTTTAATTTTTTATGATAATTTAATATGTTAATATAAAAAATATAATTTTAAAAAATACTCTGCACTTTATTATCATACACACAATATGAGCTCATTAGCGACTGCATATTTCAAAACTAGATGACAAGGAGAAGCAATATTAGCTATAAACTAATATTATATAAAAATTATCTCATAATATATTGAACAAATACATGTCATTAGCATTATATAAATTAGCATTATTTATTTTATTTAAATCAGTGTACACGTCATAATAATGGCTCATCCCACCTCGTTCCATTTTCAACCTGTCAATAAATTTACAGTGTGATTCCAGATCCTTCTTCTTCTTCTTTGTATTGTTTATTTTTTGTCTGCAATGGGCATTTCAAAGTGGAAAATACACGTCACGATGCATAAATCAACTTTAATAGCGGAAGGGTGGAAAAAGGTAATGGGCACTGCTGCATAAATAAATATTCACGAAATACGGAAGAAGTGATCACTGAGAACCCAAAACCCATCACATAACACAAAATTTCAGGAGTGAAAAAAAAACAAAAAAAAACATGCAGACAAAGGGAGCTTGTCACGCTGCCCCCATTAAGGTGGCAGTGCGCTCTGGACTCTCCTAACACCGTTACTCCGTTAGGGTTTTGGATGTTGATACAGTGAGCTATAGGCTGTAACGCTTTCAACTATCTAGCAGAGAAAACAAAGGCAAACAGGAGCTTTCAAATATAATACTTGCAATCAGTTTGGGCCTGGTTGTCTTTGTTCTAGACAGGCCATCTCTACATGATGGTGAGTGAGTCTGAACTCACCCTGCTGCAAGCCTGCGATCTTCAAATGGGGATAAATTTACCGAGCTTTGAATCCTCCAGGAGGAAGGGAGGAAAGTTTTTCTGATAATTTATAAATGATGCCAAGCCTTTTCTGTTCATTCACCATAGCTGCAAATTCAATGTTTGTGTGTGTGTTGAAGGAGATGGATAGTTTGGTTGGGCCTAACAGATGGAATGGTTCAAAGTCTTGAATCTTTTCATCCATATTTGCCTTTTGCCCTATTGCCGGGCAAACCTGAAGCAAAATCAACCATCCCTACCACTGTTATCACAGTAGCTATCAGCACATGGAATGGTGCTGCACACCTGAACCTCTCTAC
The DNA here is from genome assembly GCA_030145905.1 of Populus davidiana. Classification (NCBI taxonomy): domain Eukaryota; kingdom Viridiplantae; phylum Streptophyta; class Magnoliopsida; order Malpighiales; family Salicaceae; genus Populus; species Populus davidiana. The sequence goes on from CM057797.1 coordinate 9,872,475, forward strand.
TTGATGGTGGAGTCACTACCTGGCGCACTAGACAAGTTGAAATACTGACATGATACATGCGGGAAAATCCATCAACTTGTTCTTGTGTTTTTTGGAGATACCTGTCATTTCTAATTGTATTTCAAGTATGGCATGGTTGATAGTTGAAACTGCTTGAAGGGCCAACTACTAAGAGGCATCCCCTTTTCTTCCACAAAATATATATAAAAAAAGAAGTTTTTATAAAAAGTTACATAATGATAGCTGCACAAAAAAGATTCTGGGATCAATTGACCAAAAGGGCTTTCCAGATACTAGAGCTATATGCTACTATACATATAATTACGAGAAACACTCATCAGTAAAAAATCAGTTCACGGATTTATTCTTGAAGGCAGGCATATTCCAGGAGCTTGCTCTTTCACCACTAGGCCTTTACAACTAACTAGCTTTACAATACAATGGGCACCAGCTTGGGATTTCTGCTTGGCTTCACTGAACCCTCTCCCAACAACCTCTTCAATCCAATCCTCCATTGCTCTCTTCTTCTCAGACAACCAAGAAGCTGCAAGTATTTGTACCATGACTTCATGATCAACCTCCAGCAATACCTCAGATCCGAATACCCTCTGACATTGTTTGCTGATTTCCTTCGTTGTCTTCTCAGCAAGAGAATCAAAATCAAATGGCTTGAATACCACCTTTTCATCCACTTGATCAGAAAAATATTCCAACCAAGCTTGTGAGCTTTCAGAAATAGAGTCGCTGTCATTGTCGCTGCAGTTGGCACACTCTCCTGTATCTTCTACAGGAAGATTCAAATCCAGATAGGATCGCAATGTCTTATGGGCCCGTTTGCTAGACTCGCAGGTGCTTTCCTGCTCAATAGAGTCACTGGTTACATCTAGTTTTCTTTTATTTCCAGATGAGACTGCAGAGGTTACTTCTCTTGAAATCCTAACCTTCATTTGACTGCTTTTAGTGGCAGCCTCTGCAACATGTTCCACTAATATTTGCATTTGCCAGCTTTTAGCTCCGAGTATCATTTCCTCAGAAAACCTAATGGTTTCTTTCTCTGAGAGTAAGTTTGTATTACCCACTGTGATTGTTGAGGTTGCCACAAAAATTGTACTGTTGGTGCTAACTTCTCTTCCACGTGAATCTGGAAATTTACCAGTCCTCAAAGCGTGGGACAAGCTATTTTGGACCAAAGGATCAGCCTTGTCAACATTTTCAAGAAAGATTAACGAATGGGGTTTCTTGCTCAACTTTGAGGCAATATAATCAACAAAAGTTGTCGACCTCCCTAGTTCATCATCATCTAATTCTTGGCTTTCGAGCATTGAGTTTGATGAGTTAACCTTATCATGGGAGCCCAAATCCACGGAGATGAAGCTTTGGATACTGCCAAACATTACCACAGCAAGTGCTGATGCGATTTTTTTCTTTCCAATTCTGTCAGGTCCAAGGAAAGCAAACGATATATCTCCTTTGGAATTTGAACCATGGTGTCTTCCATGTCCAGCTTTGCAGCGGGATACAGCTTCGCTAATAGCAAGCGTGGCTCTATCTTGCCAGCCAACTTGTTCAGAAAGAGCTCTCATCACTGATTTGAAATTTCTTAAATTAAATTGCCCTCCTGAAGAAGGGCCAGAGCAGGAAGAAGATTGTGCAATTTGAAGTAAAGTATTGTCATCATACTCCACAGAACTGGAACCTGAGAAGTGCTCCTGATGCTCCCTAGGGTCACATAATTTTGTAGTCATCAGCTCTCGAGTGCTTGGTGCATAAAGTGTTCCCAACCCCAAATCTGTGGTTACAGAAGTGACAGAAAAAGATGATGTCCTGTCAGTGGGCAGACTTACATTGGCCATGGGGTTAGGGGTAAACCAAGGGCTCTCTTTCTCTTCTTGCTGACATCTTGGAACTTCTTCAAGTAGCTTAGATTGGTGATTAATATTCTCAACTTCAGAAACCGCACAGTATCTCCCTGGAAAGATCTTTTGCTTGTCCAAGCAAACGCCAAGATTTAGATATGCACATTGATTCTCATTTAGTGATGAATCTCTGCTGCTACTATTGCTTCTGCTCTCTTTCCTATCCGTTAGGTACTGAAAACCCTCAGCAATGGCGGCCTGGGATGTGGCTTGGGAAACATCAAATTTGGAGAATGGCTGAGCATGATGGAGACGTTGACAAATATCATCCCATCTATTTTGCAGACCCAAAATTTTAGCATTCAATGAAGCACCGTCATCTTTGGTCTGCACTGAAGATGAAGCACACGCTTCCATAAATATTGCCACTAATACCAAAGAAAAAAAGAAATAAAATACATAGTGTGCTGTGTGTGCATGGTGAGCTAAGTCAAAGATTTGCAACCACGGAGTAACACACCTTGACCATGTCCACTGCCTTTCTCGTGTCAAGTTCAGCCATTTGTAGCGAAGAAGGTAAGTTCTCTGAGCACTGTTCAGCAACTGATATTGTTGGTCCCATCTTCAGAATAGCAGCAACATCTTGCTCATACTTTGCATTGCAAAGGTGACAACGAGTGATTGGCTGGTTTATGCTGTTTGATGGAATTTTGAAATCAGATGGGGTAGAAAAGAACCCACCAAACGGAACAAAAGACCCCAACAAGCTGTAAGTGTCATGAGCAGGTAACTGTGAGATTGAATGGGTAAAAGATGGTCAGAAGCTAAACTGTATGCACAGCATACATATTTGCATAATTGATTTTTGAATATCACTAGCCATTAACATGGTGTCATATCTCATTTTCAACAAAAAGATAAAAATGAAAAATATAACCACAAGTAAGAAGATCGACACTAAATTTGACTTCATGGAACAAGAATAATGCTTCGGTAGCAAGAATAAGTGTCATTTGAACATGGTAATACTTGGCACACAAGCAATATAACTAAACAACAAGCACACGGTAATAGAACCACCTAGTAGCCAAAAAAGATTATGTAAAGAAAAAGCTTAGAAAATGCATCTGCTAATGCAATCAAGATAACAAATTAGAACACGAGTAAATAAGTCTAAAACAGCAGCAAACTCTGGCTCATGGAAACAATCATTAACAAATAAAATAAAAATATAAAATTCAGGCCAATCTTTTTCCGCCATATCCTTTCCCCTATCTTCTTCCTACAGTACGCTACCATCAGAAATGCACAAATCAAACCTAGACTCCACCACCCTGCATAGAAATTCTTGCATCCAAATTTTAAAAAATATCCAACGAAAGCATAACATTATTTTCTGCTTTTGACGTAAGGAAAAAAAAGAGCTATCACAGGATAAAACTACTCACCTCGATTTCGTGCCAAAACCTCCAGTGGGACTCTTATAAGAAGTAATAGGCAGAATCCGAAGATCCCAATCCTTTTCCACACCGGAAAACCGCCCTACAGACTTCAAATATGTGTCATAACTATCTGCAGCTCCCACCAACCAGATTTTCTCCCTAAAACCCTCCAATAAACCCGTCAATTTCGAAACTAAATAACTCAAAGCATCCCTACACACATTTTCACCAACCAAAACCTTGAGATCTCCAATATTCACAACAATCCCCGGACCCGAACACCGCTCCAATTCCTGACCCAACTCGTCAAACTTCAACCTCATCTTCTCTTTGTCTCCCCCTCCTTCACTAACAAAATGAATAACCTCATCTTCAACGCTAATTACACTCACCCCACTAATCTCACTAGGCAAAACGCCTCCTTTGTTATCTTTATTTACACTATCAACAAAACCCTTTAAAGCATTACTTGCATAAACCCCAACAAGTAGTAAGTTTCTTCCCTTCCCTTCTCTCCTCACTAAAGCCTCCCCAATTCTCCTACAAACATCATCATCTCCAACATCATCATCAAGCCCACTACTAAACGGAAAACTAAACCCGGGTGGTCGCCCCGGAACTGTACTATTCGAGCCTGGTAAATTACATAGAAATACGGGGGCACATCCGGCCCGTGAGAATTTCGATCTTTGAATAACCGGCGGGTGAACTATTGCCATCTTTATATCACAACTCCTAAACCCGGCTTCCCCAAATACGCGACTCACAATCGGATCATCCAAAATCGATAAAATGAAATGTTTCATTTCAACTTTCAAAACCGACGCCGCTTGCTGGTTACAGTGTATTTGGTGCATATGAAAATTATCAGGGTGTCTGCGTTGATTCGCCTGTGACCGTTTGATCGCTGCCATCAGGGAGTTCGATATTGGCGGGTCCTCCTCGAGCGTCTTCGAAGATGGTAACCGGTCTAGAGAGACGCCAACGCAGAGGTCGAGGACGTGAAACTGGCGGCGCGAGGAGTACGCGCTCGTGGTGGTACGTGAGCAGGCGTTCTTGAGAGTTGAGGCCGGGAGAGCTAGCAGAGCAGAGACAGCGTGCAGAGAGGTCGTCTGGGAGTGGCTTCTTCGACGCGCCACCGCAACGGCCTCGTCTAGAGCACGCGCCGCATCCTCTGTCAAGCATTGCCTCGCTACGCCTACAGGCGTCGGCATCGCCGGCTAGCCGACAGAGACCTGTGCGTGTATATGTGTATATATTGAGGAAGATAAGGTCTGAATTTTCTTTATGCTTTTAAGGTTGTAATAAAAAATAGGACAAGGTGTTGTTTACTTCAACAGCTTTATGAATTATTTATTGATGAAGAGGGTGGGGAGAGGTGAGGTGGAGTCGAGTCTGGGCGTGTGGGTCCGGTTAGTTAAGCAATGGAACAAAAGAAAACTCACCGTTGAGTCTCGGCATAGATTCTCTTCTTCTCGTGGGTTTTATATACCTCCACTCTTCTTCTTCTTCTTCTTCTCAGGCGTAGAGAGAGAGAGAGAGAGATGCTGTGCCCACTGAAGCATGTCATACGGAGCAACAATGACAGGGGAGGGGATGGCAGGAGTCAGTGTCTTTGCTTTTTGGGTGTTAATTGAGGATGGAATATGAGAAGATTGTATTTGATAAGGTGATAGATTTGGTTTTGGATGTCTTTTTAATTAATTACCACTTTAGGATGACCTTGCAAGCCCTCACCACCACACATTTTTCTTTTATTGTTTCGGACAACCAATGATCTCTTTGGATGATAAATTAGTGGATTAATGGTGAGTTTAGCAGCGCGGCAAAACGTTAATCGTTTAAAATTTATTTATTTTTTAAAAAAATAAATTATTTTAATGTACTAGTATTAAAAATAAATTTAATATATATATATATATTATTTCAATATATTTTTAAATAAAAATATTTTTAAATACAACCTCAACCATAATCACAAAAATATCCTAAATTTATAGAATTATAAATAATTCTTAAAAACTAAATACAAATAAAAGAGAAATTATAATGCTGATAGAGTAACTAAATACTTCCTATTAGTTGTGAGCTTCGTTGCTTTAAAGAAATAGAAGAAATAGACAAATATAAAAAATTGAGATAATAAAATCAATTACTCTTAAAAGCAATAAAGAATATGTCCACCGAATATATTTTTTTCCTATTTATATTTATGTTTTTTTAAGTAAATTTAAAAAGGAACTAATAGAATATGATTGGTACTCTTTTATAATTACAAATCTCTTTTTATATATTCTATATAAGGAATCATTAAAAGTCATTTTTAATTTTAGTATTGTTGTTGTTGATATTGCTACTTTAACACCAGGGGTGCTTGACATTGAGTTTTAATTTTATTTTTGTTAAAATCTGAATTGTTTTTCTTTAAATTAAATTTTTTTTATTGTTTGTGAATCATTTTGATATCAAATATAAATTAAAAAAGAATTAAAAATATATATTTATTTTAATATATTTTTAAATAAAAAATATTTTAAAAATAATTATTATCACAATTATAAATACCCTAAAGTATTTACAAGGATGTTTGATAAAAAAAAAAAAAAAAACAAATGTATAATCCTTTAAGTAATCCAACTCTATGGGCTAGAAGGGAGGGTCATAAGTTTTTTTAAAATGTTTTATTTTGCATTTATTTTTTGAAAATTTCTTTTATTTTCTATACATATACTTTATTCTATAAACAAATATTTATTTTAAAATTATATTTTATATATTCAGCATTGCATAATATTTTTTTCCTTTATTTTATTAACTCAGTTTTATAAAATAAATTATTTTTATTATCTTTTAATGATTTTAATAAACAAACTTACTAGATGAATGAATAAATATTTATTTTTATGAAATTAAATATTTTAATTTATATTTATTTTTTTTAGTTATTATTAACAAATGTTTTTTTGTTTATTAACACTGATAATTATCGATCTATTTAATTAGATATCCAAATAAATTTTTCTTTATAGATTTTATTTTTATATATATATAAAATACATTAAAATAGTCTATCTCTCTATATTTAAACAAAAAAAACAATTATGACCCACAATAGAGTGAAACTCAAATACCTAGTATCTATCAAATTAGCATGGCCAAAAAGCAATATCCGAGCAAATAACGAAGCTGCTATGCTACGTTATCCGAGTAAATCTAGTATTTTTTTACAGAAAATTTAAAGGTTATATTTTCCGAAACAACATAATTTACTAAAAGTGTTTAATAAATTACACTGTTTTCAACAATATAACCACTTTAGATTTTTTATATTTATATTATTCACAATAGTATAATTTAAAAAACAAACAAAATTTCAACAAGTTATATTATTTTCAACATCATGACTTATTAAAAATATTAAAAAATAAATGCTACCACAACACACAATATCGCTCTATTACCTCGATCTCAATTAATTATGTCGGATTTTACTCACCTTGAATTCTTTATCTCAAAAAAGTTATATTTTTAAATAGAAATACATTTTTTTAACAAGAAGTACAACTTTGTACTTTGAACCAAAGTTAATTTCCACTCCCTTTTCCTAACTACACGCTAGATGAAATCATAAAAATCATAAAATATATTAAAAGATATCAGTTTGTGTTGATGTTCACCTCCTAACATGACATTGTGGAAAGGAGAAAAAAAAATTAACTTTTATTTTGATCTTTTAACTTTTATTTTATATAATTTAGTTTATTAAAACTTAAATTATTATTTAATTGTATTTTTTTTTTTAGGAAGAATGATTGAATTGAAAAATAAATAATTAAAGTAAAAAGATGGGTAGAATAGACATTGGATTTACAATTTGTTATAAAAGCTCATTTTAGTTTCCTCGTAGGTTCTAGCTATTAAGTAACTAGTCTCTTTAATTTTTAAAAAATTAATCTTGATATCGAACTTTATTTTTCTTTTATTTTTGTGGAAGGAGAGAGAGTAAGTCTTTATATTTCAACATAAAAAGAGAAAGTGGTTGTTGGTGACGACTATAACCACCAAAACAATAGATTTTTGTGTTAAATTATTTCATATGATAATGGAAATTAAGATGAGATATTTTATTTTACCATTGAAGTGTTAACAAAATTATATGATCTTGGGAAGATTATAGGGTTTTTTTTTGTGGTTTTAAAGGCTATTGTTTCGTTTAACAAGGTTTTTAGGGTGTTTTCTAAATGTTTTATGTTAAAAATTAGTTGAAAATAGATTTGTTTGTAAAACAATCAGGGACCCTGTTTTTCCAGCAACCATAATAGCTGGATTCCCAGGATTCCCAAATGATGTGTCCCCTACCGATGCAAACGACACATTTTTTTTATATAATTAGGATGGATAACATGTTTTTCACGTCAATTAAATTTAAAAATAAAATAAAATAAAAACCCGCATATTTGAGCCTGACCCAACAAATCTGTGCAGGACTAATTGTTTGATAGGCCAAGTGCTAGGCCTTCTTGTCAAGATCACAACAACATCCAGCCTAATTATGTTAATTCTTTATTTTTTATTTTTATTTTTTTAAAAAAAATTAATGCCTTATTTTATATGTATTTTTTAAAACAATTTTTTATGTTTTAATTAATACCCCATTTGTGTTTTTTTTCTCTAGCTTATTTAGCCTTTTTTAGACTATGATTATTCTTTAATGATACTGAGTGTATTTAATTTTTAAAAAGGTTAGTATGATTTATCTATAATTTTTTTTAAAAACAAATTATATAGATTGATTTTTTAAAAAAATATTGATTTTTTTTCATAATATTTTTAACATGTGTAACCTTGTATGGTATTTTTTTACTTTTATCATATTCAATAAATTTTACGTGTGTATCGGTTTTTATTACAAATTTATTATGATTAATCAATTCATTAAAAACAACTATGTAAATTACTCACATTGCGATATTAAATATTTTAATTTACATTTATCTTTTAGTTTTTTCAGTTTCTTTTTTGTTTATTATTGATTTTTTTTTTCCATTTCTTTACACAATGATTATTAATTTTTTTAGTTGGATGCGTGCTTAAGTTTTTCCATTTATATTTGGGATTTTTTATCTAAAAATACACATTGAAAATTCTGCGTGTTTGGTTTTTTTATCATGTTTTTATATGTTTTAGATTTTGATCCTTATCCCTACAATTTCTGATTTTTTTCCCTTGATCCTTTTATTCATGATTTATGTTTTTTTTTTTGTTTTTTTGTATTTTCTGGGTTATTGCCGTGATAATAATACGTGCGATCTATTTTAGTTACCAAAATCAAAGTTGCGATCTTGGTTTGGTAAAGCGGTTGGGTTTCAAATTAGGTCGGAAGATTAATGAGGCAATTTTCATGAGCTTTATTGCAAGATAAATTTTACATCAGAACAAAAAACTTTTCAATATTTAAATCAATAAATATAGAAAAGGAGAAATATACCGAATATAAAAATATTTATTACTCCACACTTCATCTATTTATATCATTCTATTTGTTTTTATCTTTATTCTTTTGTATATATTTTTTATTTTTTTCTCTACGCTTTTTTAAAATAGAAAATTATCATACAAAGACAAAGAAAATATTGTTTCGTTACAGTGGTTGCAAAATTTTTCCATTCTTTTGCTACATTAAAAATTAACTTGAGATCTTATGTTTTTTATTAATGCATATGATTTTTATTATATTTTATTATATGTAAGTATTAATTTTTTGATTCACAGTTATATTTGTTATTCAATATAAAAAACACTCATTAAAAACATCTACATATTAATTTTTTTGCATCAGAGAAAAAATTATTCAACTTGTAGTGATGTGAGTTGAATAGACGCATTAGTAGTTTGTTTTTAAAATTTATTGGCATAAATAATTCTTGATATATTTAATTAAATATATGTATGACCTTTTAATTTATATATTTATTTGTTTTATCAAATTATAAAACGGAGGGCTTTAAAAATAAATTAAGGCATCAAATCCTAAGAAATGCAGTTTTTCTCGGAATTTTCAAGTGTAAAGTTTGTGTATTTACGTGGCACATGAAATATTGTATTTTGAGAGTTTGTTTATGGTTATTTTTTAAAGTATTTTTTATTTAAAAATATATATATACATATTTTTTTTAAAATCAATCTTAATATTAGCATATTAAAATAATATGAAAACATAAAAAAACTAATTTAATATAAAAAAATAAATAATAATTTTTTTTAAATGCTTTTAAAATATAAAAACAAACAAGTCGTTTTTGATTAATTGAAATGGGAACGAATACAAATAGAATTTGTTTTGCGCGTAGGTTTTAAACCTGGCATAGTGGCTGGCCCGGTCCAAGGCTTGGGTTCTGGGTTTTGATCAGGTCACCGGGCCGCTTGAGTTATTTTTTTTAAAATTAAAATGACATTGTTTTAGTTAAAAAAACAAAAGTCAACGAATTGCAACCGTATTTTTAACTGGATCTTCCTGAGTCAACCCGTCGGGTCACCTAAATTTTTATTTTTTTATTTTTTTAAAACTCGGTATGATTCTAGTCTTGAATCTATTAGATCCCAAATCGACTCGCCAGATTAGGTATCAAAACTATAATTTTACGAGTTTTATTGAAAAAGAAAAAAGAGAAAAGAAATGATACAGTTTGGGGTAATCGTGCTCGTGAAGATGTTATAAATTTAAAATAAATAGATAAAGGGTGCCTGATTGAAAACAACACAATCTTTAAAAAATAAATTGCGTAAAAAAGAGCAGCGCAGCTTTTATAGTTTATATTCTTTTTAGCACCTCGTTTGTGCCAAAATTGACACAAATGAAAAGAATATAAGAGGAGCACAACTATTTAATTTTTTATTGTATTTTTAAGGATTACGCATCAGGTTGTGCTACTTAGATTAGCATAACCAATTAAATTTTTATTGGCTGTTCTACTCGGATTTTGTCGATTCCTAAAAACAATTTCAACTTTACTAGCTTGTAATCTTCCCATCTGTTCTATTAAAAAAACACACTCCTGTTTTGCTCCATAAAGTTAGCAGTCTGTTTGTTTTTTTCATCTAAAAAGCATCTATGAGGATTTTTTTTGGGTTTGATGTCGGTGTTAAAAATAAAATTTAAAAAATAAAATAAATATATTATTTTAATATATTTTTAAATAAATAATATTTTTTAAAAATAACCAATAACAGTTACTGAACGAGAAGAAAATGAAACGCGTAAGATAAATTCATGCATCAAACAATCCATCATTTTCAAGACAAACCCACTTGACTGTATAACTCAGGGACCCCTGCCTCTCTTTTCACTGGATCACGTAGGTTTTTGTCTTGGCATTTTATTTTCAAACCTATACACTTACTTACACATTATAATTGTAATTAAAAAAATATAAAAAAACTAAATTTACTCGAGTTAACCCGACTAACCCATAATCTAAGATATAAGATCAAGATAACCTCGTATATATAAAAAAATCACGAAATTCAAGGTTTAGTAACCGAATATTAAATGATAAAATTTTTTAAAAAATAATTTAAAAAAAAACTTTATAAAAGAACAAAGATAAATTACGCTAATATTTGAAAGTTGTGGCTTGGTCATGAAACCAAGATTATTTCATAAAAACAAACACAAAAAAGTCACAAAGTAAAATTCATAATCATCCAAAACTAAAAAACAAAATAAATAGTAATCAAAACAATAAGATTGAATATAGTATAAAAACTAAATGAAAAATAAAAAGAGACTATGTTGAAAAATAAAATAAAATAAACCAAGAAAATAATAAAAAATAAAAAAAATATATATATAAAAATGAGGGTTAACTTAGATACAAGAATTAAATGAAATAAAATGTTGAGGAATGAAATTAAAAAAAATAAAAAAAATAATAAAAAAATAGCAATAAAAAAATAAGGATCAAATTGAATACAAAATTTAAATGAAATAAAATGTTGAGAAGATAAATTAAAAAACAAAATTAAATTTAAAAAATATTAAAAACAAAACAAATAATAATTAAAATAATAAGGAATAAAACTGGTACAGATACAAACTCACATAAAAATTTAAATTTTTTAAAGGGCTAGTGCAAAATTCAAGACAATGAAAAAAAAAAAAAAAAAAAAAAAGAAAAATCACTGAACTAACTTAACACAGGTTTATATATATATAACCACAAAAAAAAGGACGGCACAACACTTCAAAAGCTAAGCTATTGTGGAAGACAATATTTAACTAACATGAGATACCATATGCATCATTCAAAATACTTGAGAACGTTTCACCTATTTGCGTGTGAAGAACACTTAAGAGCCACTTTTATTTTTTAATTATATTTATTTTTGTTAACGGACTAGATTAATTCTTATTGATTCAAATCGATTATGAATTGTAAAAAACAAAAATAAAAGGACTCTATGAAGGCACACCACAAGCAACTCTAAACAATAAACACTTGAAATGATTTTCATTTAATTTAAATGGTAAGCTTTTGTTCCAACCAAAGTACCAAAAGCTATGATTTTCAAAATCTGTGATCACAATTCACTCGGTTCCTTTTCCAATTTGGATTCTCAAGATATACATGAAGTGGATTAAATTAAATTCCAAGACTGTAAAAAAAATTTCATTCTCATTCAAAGGTAAATTAAAATTGAACTCCATGAACTGGGGCATGCAATAATATAATTAAAAATATGGCTGTAGTTGTTTTCTAAAATTCTTTTTATTTAGAAATATATTAAAATAATATTTTTTTATTTTTTAAAAATTATTTTTAAAATCAGCGCATTAAAATGATTTAAAAACAATAAAAAATATAAATTTAAAGTAAAAAAATAATAATTTTTTTAATTTTTTTTTAAAATATTTTTAAAATATAAAAATAAATACTGAAAATTACACAAGGGTGACCCCAACTGAAGCACGTGAAACTTGCATTTATCCGGCACGTGTCGAAGTGCAAATTATTGAGATAAGGGAATCGAATTAACTGGATTGTTCGAAGCTTTGAAATATTTTGAAACCGATCGCTTTGGCGCTCATTATTCAAGGAAGGCGTACGTCTGATAAATATTCTGAAATACTCTAAATCTTTACATCAGCATATTAAAATTATTAAAATACTATTTTCCTTGTTAAAGAAACATTCGTTGAACCTTGAGCATGGAGCTACGCAAGGAGGTTTTCTTTCCATTTAAATATCCATTGAACGAGAAATATAATCCACAAGGTCCATTGAATCTAAAGATGGGCAGAAACAAAAAAAAAAAAAAAAAAAACTGAAATCTGACTTGCACCAGGAAAAAGAAACACATCTTTTCCTCTTCTCTTTTTTTCCTCTCATGGTGGCCAAAGGTAGTTGAAGCACCTCTTTTTTACAGGTGTATGCAAGTCAACTCATTTAATAAACTTTATTCCCATATTCCCCTCTTTCAAGCTTAACGTGTTATTTATTTTTATATTTTAAAAATATTATTTTTTTAATTTTTTTTTTTGTATTTTTAAGTTATTTTAATATATTTTTAAATAAAAATTATTTTTAAAAATAACTACAACCATATTTTAAAAACAGTACATCGTGCTCCTGCCCCCACCAGAACTTTACTGTGTTTATATTTGGAGGACATGTGCGGAGGCAAGAGGCAGAACTGCGATCTTGGAATAGTTGTTGTCCCAAAACACAAACCCATTTGCTTTCTCTCTCTCCTATAATGGTGGTTGGATGGCCATGGATCTTCCGCCAAATCCTCCATCGCTTTCATTTTCTTATCGCTCGACCTCAATAACCAGGAGGGCCATCCACCGCGAAAAGCTACTTGCTTGTGACAGCTTATTTTGGACTTACCCTAACCACTTGCAAAGTTGCCAGGTCCAATCACCATCACCATTACCATCTGTTGCTTTTCAACTTCAGAAACACGCCCCGATTATTCATCAATCCGGGGCTGAACCGGTTTTCTTGTCTCGAGAGAGATAAACCTTCCTTCTTCGATTTGTTTAAAAACAAAAAATATACATTGATCACAACTTAACAGTTGATGAAGATCGATCCCATCTGGTTTTCATAGTCTATATGTATGAGATCGATCTGAACTCTCTAGCTTCTTTCTAGAAAGGATTGCTTTTTTTGACAAGTAGCCCACTACCAGCAGGTTAGTTCATCACTGTGTTGCATCTCTCAACTTGGCGAGTGGATATCTATGGAAGGCCTGATTTTGTTCTTTGAAGTGGTGATGATAACAGAGAAAGGAGAAGAAAAGGAGGAGCCAAGTAATTAACCCTCACTTTCTTTGTAAAGTGGGTTTTGCTTGAAATGGAATAGTAGCGTATCATGTTTTTTTTTGACACCTTTTCCACTAATTGTCCGTTCCTAGATTTGCCGTCTTCTCTCTTTAAGCCCAGACCGGGGCTACCCGAGGATCTTGTCGTCTAGCTTGTTTCAGACGAGTCCAAGTGGATTTCAATTTTCCACCATCAGGCCAGCTCAAAAGGCTCGAAATTTATAGCATACATGAAAGGCATGATAGGACATTGCACAAAGGAAAACGTGTTTCTTTTAAGTCCGGTCCTGTAGCATTGCAAGGTCACTTTTAAACGAAAGGAAGTTAGTGCTTTTTTAAAAAAATATATGAAATATTTATTTTTATTTTTAACACTTGAATTTTAAAACTATTTGAAAATATAATTTTTTTTTTTTAAAAATAATCTTAACCAATCTCTAAATAAACCCTAATCTAAATAGGGCAAGTCATGACTCTTAATTAGAATAATAATAAAAATAATAAACGACACCCCCGCCAAACACACGATTTTAATGCATGAATATAGTTTGGTACTTTAGAGTTTGTGAGTTTGCAAACGAGTCCTAAAATAGTATAAATAATTGAACTTGCCCCCCTATCCTTGTGCCGTTACTGTCTTTAACAAATTGCATCAAGTTAAATAAGCGTGGTCTTGTAACTTATAATTAAGGTGTGTAATTAACTTATATCTATCTGGAAAAAAACAAATAGATATATTGAATAAAAAAGTATTTTTAACACTGAGAACGTAATATATTATCTCTCATGTTTTATCCAAATTTGATCATGTAGTGAAAGTATTTCAAGTATTACACATTCAAGAGTGTTTTAAGAAAACTTTCCGAGAAAAAAAAATCAAGAACTTCTCCGACTTCAAAGATATCACTATCAGATGAATTTGGAGGTCCCTCACCAATTAACCTATATATTAATAACAAAAAAATAATAATATTGAAGAATATAGTTAAATTAATTAGATTTTAAATTTGATTTTTAGATATTATTAGTTTGATATTCATAAATCTTAGAAGTATTAAAAATTTATATAATTAGTAATTTTAGAGATTATAAAAACACCCAAAATAATTAAAAAAAGAAGAAGGGTAAATCATACAGTCGTGAAAATTACTTGTCGTAATTGACTTTTTTATTTTTTAATCGACTTGATCCTTTCCCGGTACCCAGTCAGCCAGTGTAATCGAATCTTGACGTGTCAATCAAAGCATATTGGCTTGAGATATTTGATGTGATAAGGAGGATTGTCAATGTCCGCCTCTATAGTTGAGAGCCAATTATTCACATAAGCCAGCCATAGAAGAAGCAATGACTTTGGCTTAGGGGAGGTGTTTACTTTGTCGACAAGATGTGCCACGCTTTGGACCCTGATGTGACACCATTTCCTTTCCTAAAACACCTAAAATAAACTCGAGTGGGGAGGTAGAAACAGGAGGCCAGGAATGATGAAAGGAAAATGGGGCGGTGTTTTGTGGGGGTGCTCTGTCATTTTTCTTTCAAGCATTTGCTATACATAAAAGAAGAACAGTAATTAAGGAGGTTATCTCAAAACCCTGGAAGAAGAATAATAATTTTGTAAATGGAATTATAAGAAGTAGAATTGCTGCAATTGTGATATATTACTATTCAAATTCAAACTCTCTTGGCCAACCCCAGGTTTGAGGTAGCCCGCCACCGTCAAAGAAGACAACAATCCTTATGATAAATCCTGGGTTTGTAGGATTCTCGATGAGCATGTTCGATCGTTTACTAATTTTTAACTGAAAACTGCTAAGGTCCCTTGCCACGAAATGAACCAATTCTTGGTTTCTTATTGCATGTATTTTACCTTTTTTTTTGTTTTTTTTTTAAAACCTGGGTGGAGAGATGGAGCTCGAGCTAGATAGATTCAAGCACCACGAGCAAAATACATTCATAAGTTATCGTGGTCAAATACAACGTTAATTTCTTCTGGTACAAAGAAGAGGAAGAGGGAAAGATTCAAACCCACGATTTCTATATATGTTACACGTTAATTTATCCTTGTAAACCTAATTGATCAGTTTTATTCTTAAATATATGCTAAATTTCCAACCTACCATTTTGATAAGATTTTAAAACTAAACTATCAGAAGTAGTCATACGTGATTGCTAGTTAAAAGACGTCTACAGAACTAGGGTTTAATGATTGCAAGGTTTTTTACGTATTTGCTTGCCAAAATCCGCAAGAGATCACCAGGAACTGCGACGTTCATTCTTGATTAAGAACCAGGTAGTCTGGGTTTCAAATTGGAAATGACCTCAAGGTTGCTGATACAAATGGAGAAGAGTCAAAAGGGCTTCCTCGGGGGTTGAAGTTCGTGTTATGATGTTGAGTAAGCAAAAACCTATGTACGATCCTCCACCCTTCTGCAATATCATTCTTTACGTGGCCCTGGTCAGGTGCAGCAATAGCATAAGATTACGTCTCAGGTTTTGATTAATTGAATGCAGGAACTTTGGAAAAGCTTGCCTTTATCTAAAAGCTGGGATGGGATGCCAAGAGGTGGTGGACACTGGACAGGCAAAACAAGGATGTTTTGAGGCTTGCTCTCTCTCTCTCTCTCTCTCTCTCTCTCTAACTATAAATCATCCAATAATTAATACCTACCTTTTCTCTCTGTTTTGTGTTCCTAGTTGGAAAAAAAATTGATTTTTAAAAAGTTTTTTTTTTATTGTGGTGTGTATGATTTAATTAAGTGTTTAATTAAAACTATAGTTAAAAATACATTTTAAAAAATAAATAATAAGTGTTTATTTAAAATTATGATTGAAATTGTTATTAATGTTAAATTACTAAAAAAATAATTAATTTATATATCAACTTGCACTGTATTTAAAAATACATAACAACTAAAAATATCCGAATCAAATTAAATTCAATAATGGTTTCACAGAAAACATGTGGTGGGAGGAAGATGTGGGAACCTAGTTTGAGGGATGCTAAGGCGCCAACAATTTAGGGGACAAGAAGACGAAAGGAAGAGAAAAGGAGAAAAAAAAAGACGGATGGGATACCTGGATGAATATTGTTGAGAGAGGTTTTTGAGAAGTATGAAAACAAATAAATATATTTTTTTCTCTTGACAAATCTCGATTAGAAAGAATTATCTCACAAACAAACTCTTTAGTGAAGGTTGTTTGACAGAAAAAAGTATTATATGTTAAATCTGGAAAAGAAGATGAAAGAACAACAAGGCACGATGGGGATGAACATAAGATGGTAAAGATGGAGAGGGTGGGGGTATTTTTGGAAAGTATAAAAACCAACGGGTCTTTTTTTCGAATTAAAGGTTGTTGGTGGAGAAGATTTGAGTTGTAAACTCAGTAAAAATCATGTTAATAATGTTTTTTCATGACATGTGTTCAAAACGAAATAAATTATGGGTTTCATTAATTTTAAATTACGTTTCAAATTTAACCAAACAACATTAAATTATGTTGTGTTTTAAAAGCAAGTGGTGTGGTGGTTATTTTCTTAAGATATAATTATTTTAAAATATAAATTAAAATTTAAAAATACATGTTTTTTTATATAAATTTTAAAAAATAAAAAACTAAAATTACCTCCCAACCAAACACTCTCTTAACTATAACTATGTATCTTTTGCATTAATGATAATATCCAGTTACTTGTAACATGTTTACACGTCGTGGGGCTCATGTTGTTTTAATTTTTTTTTTTTGCTTAATAGACTGGAAAATGTATGCTTACCGGGAAGAATCTACGGCGGCAGTGCGGTGAAAATACATGACTTGATTAGGCACATGGCATTGCAGACACTCACAATTTTGTGTCAGAGTCAGGTGCAGCAGCACCCACCAACTTAGTTACCTCTTTCCTCTGCAATGGAGCGTGCATCTTCTGCTTTGAGAGATACATCAGACTTTCACTACCAGTCTTAATGAGGAATTGATCATGTTCCAAATAATGTCTCCACCTTTCAACAACCATCGAAATAGCCATGAATTCTTAAGATCATGTTGTGATCAAATCTTAAATAAGTTTCTTAAATCACCGGTAATTACCTGTAGATATCTTATTGGTGTTCTATCTTGACCCTTAAAACTCTAAAAATACGTAAAAAGCAGATCAACACGAGCCAATAATATTTAAAATATGAAAATAATAAATTGGATCCTGATTTTGTATATATACAGACACTAGTTCCTCTAAATAGACTCCCTGGTTCAATCCGCTAATGGAGACTGTCAATCTCGTGATTTTTGTCACTCGGAACATTCTCGGGAGTCTTTTAGGTCAAATCTCATAAGAAGCCTTGCACTCTTGTATCTCTCTCCTCTACGATCATGCAGCGGAACTGCTCGAATACCTGCAGTTCTCAACTCTGATATCGGCAAATATGTTTGGCCGGCGAAGTCATGACTTCCATAATTATCATCGTCATTGACTTCGATCCCAAGCACCGACAATTCTGGAGCAGCCACTTCGAACTTAAATTCCTCGTTCCATTCCGGTAGCCAGCTGTTTTCAGCTACCTGTGTTCTCCTGGTTTCACTAGCATGGACCCCAACATATATTCCAACCTGTGAATCCAGTAACTGGTTATCAGAAGCACCATTTTTTCCATGGTCATGTTCCAAAAGAGGGAGATCTATTCTGCCAATGAGTAATGCAAGTGATGTGCGTTAAGACGATCATAAGAAATTCGGGAAAACTGCTGGCATGTCAAAGATCACAAACAAGTACAGAACTCTGAAGGTGAAGCATTTTCAAAACTTGTGACTTGAAACTCCTACAGGGACATTTAATATAAGTATCACACATATTTCCTTTGATCTTACTTTTACCAAGAAGTCAGGTGGAGAATATTGATCAAAATGTGTGTGGCGAAAATCCAAATGCCACCCTTCCCCAGAGT
Source organism: Populus davidiana (assembly GCA_030145905.1). Taxonomy (NCBI): domain Eukaryota; kingdom Viridiplantae; phylum Streptophyta; class Magnoliopsida; order Malpighiales; family Salicaceae; genus Populus; species Populus davidiana. The sequence goes on from CM057797.1 coordinate 9,891,036, forward strand.
AGATTTTCACCTGATAATTAGAAGGTGAGTCCAATCCAGATGCTTCAGTATTAAGGAGACGAGAAGTGGAATTTAAAACATTTACTGTTACTATTTAAGCCCACACACCTTCAATATTTTATAAACTGGCGAGGGCACACTAGGATCAAAATCATCATTTTCCGTCAATAAAAAATCAGGTTTTTTCACATAACCACAGCCGCCATTGGCTCTAAACATTCCTTGCATGATCCAAAGGAGCCTCCCATAGCCCTGTCAAGGAAATAAAGAGGAGAGGGTCAAGAAAACACACAAGGCCATAACACAGAGAGTGGACATCTGTCCCAACAGTCAATTGAAATGGAGCTCAAACAATTCAAAATTCTCTTCCTGTTGAAATTGATACCAGTCAAACCTGAAAATGGAATGTTAGCAGAAGAAAGCAAGCATAATTATTCCGTTATAACTGGAGCTTCCAGGAATACAAACACCCAATTTAGATTTAAGACAAAGTTTGATGATAGTGTAGTCTCATACACTTTTGGTGTTTTTTTGTTTTTCAAATAACGTCGTGGCCAGAGAATCACTGTTCTTTTATTGGAAGAAGTTTCCTAGACTTGAATCATAGTGGCACGACTCTCCAGCATATAATACACTACCGAAAATTTTAAAGCATGCTGCATGTTATAGAGATGCTATATCTTAAAGCAAAATGACCACAGATTTCTAAGAATTCTTAAAAATTTACCCAGAATACTCCAGAATTGTCGTCATTGATCACTACAAGAACTTGCATTTTAGATATGGGACCTGATTTACCTCGACAATAATAGGCTGTATTTTATTTTTAATAGACTAGTATTCCTAATCCCTTTTGATGAAGAAAATGCTCAGAGTCAACACAGCAACAAGAAAGTCATAAACTATACGTATCTTGCCTGCAAGAAGCACATTGCAGGATCTTTATGAGACCTGCTTTATTTGTTGCATCGGGTGTACTGTTGGAACAGTTTTTCTACCTAAAGAACTTTTGAAATGAAGTTATATAAGGCTTTTCTTTTCAAGCATTCATTTGAGAGTGTCTTGTTCGGTCTTATGTCCTCTAGAGAGTGATCAATGACAGGAATAATGGAACAGAAAGCTACAATTCCATCCTCGCTTCTTTTGAAGTGAGGTGTATTCTAATATAGAATCAGAAGATATGCATGAGAAAACAAGAAATAGAATTCTAAGTCGAAGATATCCCTAGAGTACAAAGTATCAGTACTCATTCTATCAACCTAAGAAGCTAGGAGACAAACCTGCATATTAAATGCAACCATTTGAGCTCCATGTTTCCATCCGACAAAAGGATCGTAATTAGATGAATCCACGCGTGTACCTTTGGGGTATACCCGCAACAAATTGTTCTTGGTGATCCTAGTGGAAGAAATTGTTAGACTTGCTAATTAGAAATGACACTTAAGATGGCAAGCAAATTTAGAAAAGCATGCCCTGCCTCCGTAATGAGCAGAAGATCAAGGTGTTAAGACTCCCAGCACTGCAATGCTGTCCCCTACTTAACAACGTGGGTTTTTTTATATCAATGAAGCACAGAATCCTTGTCGATGAACAAAGCTGTTTTTTTTTCAAGGGGCGGAAGAGAAGGATAAACTTATTCTGAATACATGATCTTATTTACCTGGCAATGTCTTTTCCATATGTTTTTGTAGCCTTATCAAGTTCTTGCTCACTCAAGCTCAGACGTCTTACTTCTTTCTCATCTATTCTGAGCCATTCTTCTAATCCACCTTTTGGCTTCCCTGAAGGAATGGCAATTAAATCCCTGAATTTAGGTATTGTCATCTCCTCATCTTCTCCTTGAAGCTGTTCTCCCTCATCAATCTGATCCTGCTTAGCGAAACACATGGATGAGCAACTAAAAAGGTTAATTCTTGAAGAATGCAACTTCTCATCACCCCCTGGTTCCTCTGATGATTTTTTTGACTCGTGCGGAGAGTTGCTGTCTTGAGTTTCAAGATACTCTCTTGGCGGTTTAGTTGAAATCAAAATCTTCTTCTTCAATGACTCTGGTGATAATTTCTCTAATCCATCTTTCTCGGGACGGTACAGCATGTCTCCGAATGTTTTAGTGACCATCTATTGCATACCAATTTTGGTTACACAAGAAGTACACTCGAAATCATGCCAGCAATAAAAAAACATAAAATCCCATGATATAAGTTCACTCTCACCTCAGCAACCTTATCTTGAAGATTGGAGGTCAGGTGGTCTTCAAACGTTATCACAACAGGATATTCGGATACCTGAAAGGCAAATTCCTTAATTGCACGCAAACATCTGAGGAGTTTCACTGATGTTGTCAGGGTCCTGCGTATATAAAAGAAATCTAATCAATTCGTAATTTTGACAATAATAGTTAATACCGAAACCTAAATATAGCTTCAGAAGTAAAAGAAACAAAAGGGTTATGCGTATCTTTGTTTACTAGAGCCGATGCAATTAAGCATGAATCATTTTCACATTCTTATTTTCAATGAAAATCACAAATTTATAATTACGAAACAAAACAAACCTCGAGCATAAATTAGGTAGACACAAGTAGCATAACATGAGATCTAGAGATAAAAGTGAAAATTAATTCCATACCCTCCATGGTGAACCACCACATCGTTGTTCCTGGCTGGCCATAGATCTAATTCAATTACTCTTACACCATTTTTCAAAGCTTTTTTGATAGGTCTAACACCGCTCTTACTGCTTAATTGATTCCCAGACAGGTAAGAGTTGTGGCCTGTGTACATGAAATAATGAGCTAGTGGAGCAGTCATGTCATGGTGCACCTGAATTCAGAAACATCACACACAATTACCATTATAGGAGGTACACACGAAACAGAGAGGGGGGTGGGGGGGATTTGGAAAAGTTATATATCAATATTGGCTATGACACGGAAGATTTAAATAATCAAGATGTTAAAGATGGATGCGTGAAAGATGTTTGGTGTTATTCTGGAAGTGCAAGAGGAGAGGAGTATTACACATGGATAAAGAGGAGTATTCAGGTCGCCAAGAAGATATCGATAGAAGGCTTCTAGATTAAGACCCTTTCTTGGGAAGATGTTGAGATGCTTGAGACTATTAAAGATCGCCTCAGCGTCTTCTTCCTTGGCATTGTTTTGTCCTTGAACCTTTGATAGAAATTTAAGTAGATCATCCATTGACATGGTGCCATTCTGTGAGTAGTCCTGGAAAAGTTTTTTGACATCATCAGGGGGTTCAAGCACCCTGTGCACGAAAGTTCTTATGCAAATGATGCAGACCCTGAAAGGCTGCTCCATTTGTTGAAGAAAAAGAGATGAGATCCTTGATTTGATGTTGTTTATGCTTCCATGTATATTGATTCTGCTTTATTAGGAATGGAGAAAGAGTAGAATATCTTCAAATGGCTGTACATCTCAAGAGTGTTGGTAGAGCAAACTGAGCATCTAGGACGCGCAAATTGTAAGAAAGCTACAATTTTCACAACCCGTCCTCTTCATTTGTTGTTTCAGAACAAACAATAGTGGTCAGAAGAAAGTAGTAATTCTACGAATCTTCCTACTGAATTAAAGGAAAGAATTTCTTGTCGCTGCTATTAACCTTGAACCAAAAACAGATAAAAAGAATGAAGTGGTGGGGCAAGGAAATGCATCCGTCCCTCGAGTTATAAAATTCCTGGCATTTAAGCTGCAGAGTTCACTGGAGAATACAGAGGTCATTATCACACTCTGTTTAGACACCCCATTCGTACTTTATAATATTCCCATCAGAGAAGGGAATAACATATGCAACTCTGCAAGAAAATAAACCAAGTTATTGAGTTCTCTGCTTTTAGATTGATTTGCTGCTATTCTTTTGGTTTCATTTTAGGTTTACAATCACGTTATTGTAGTTTAAATGATCTGCAATATCAATAATGACACTGCTTTTATAATGGTTTTGCATTTTCATCTGGGCAAATTTACTTCCATCTGCTTTTGCTCCTCGCCAAATTGAATTTGAGATTTTATAGTGCTAAAAAAGGAGAAAGCAATGAAGTTCCAACTCAAATCACTTTAGGAGATCAGATGCAGAAAATTGTTAAGCCCGAGACATTTAAGGCTCCACGTCGACTAGGCTCATGCATGCGGTTCATTCCCCCATTGTAAGTAGTGCAGAGAGCTCTAAGCAAGCAACTTAAAACATAGAAATTCAGAATGTCTCACATAAATGAACATGCCTGATCGCGTAACCTAAAGAATTCTACCAAGCATTTAGAGTGTAGAGTATGCAATATGCGTAAAAAGTAACTGTTGTTGTTGAAAATATAAATAAATTTCCATCTAAAAGACCATAATCAAAGAACAGCCATGAGTTCTCCTTCAATATGCAGTAAAGAACCTTGGATTATTTGTCAAGAGAACCAAATCTTTTAGCAAATGTGAAAGCATATACCATAGACTAATCCCTCTAAAAATAGCACAAACAAGTGGATGATTCCGGGGTGTAGCACAAACTTGGAAGGAGAAACTGGCAAGTCGGCGGAGGCATTGTAGATGCAGGGGCGGCGGCGGATATGGGAGAACCCACTGAGAGGTATTTTAAATAAAAACATAAATATTATAATTTTACATTTATTTTTATGTAACTATCATAACAATAAACATGATATTTATTATAAATAGGCTAAAAAGTTATATAATTAATTAGTATATATATGAACAGTGATAATTAAATTCAAGAGAGAAAAAATGAGATGATTGCTGATCCTACCATAATTATTTTTACGAAGTACTATGATATATTATTGAAAAACAAACTTAGATAACATGATGTCTATTTCTTATATATATAATTTCATAGTTTACATTTTAATTAATTATATTAACATAAATTATTACGTTTATTTAATTTTTATTTTATCTTAATAAAAAAGTATTGGATAATATTTTAAATTTGGGAAGAATTAATATATTTCACACTTATCATATCCTAAATCTTAAAAAAAACATCAATCCAACAGGTACTTGAGGATGAAGGCCCAGAGAGATCATAGCACAAATCATAAAACCATAGCCCACCAAATGTCGGCCTTTTTCTGAGCCAGGAAGGGCCCTGGAGACTCCACGTTTATCAACCAATAGGGTTTAACTAAAATTTCCAGCTAGCCACGCGGCGCAATTCCATTAGACTCCCTTCCTGTATTAAAAAAAAATAAAGGATCCTCTCTGCAGATTCTCACTGTCACTAGCAAAAAAACCCTGAAGCAGAGATGGCAAGATCGGGATCGTTGGCTATTACTCTGCTATGTACTTTAGTCCTTTTCGGAACTCTGACTCTCATCCAGGTAATCTAAGATCAGTTATGTTGATTGATAATTATCTGGGCCGTCGGCTATAATGGTTCTATTAGATCGAGGCAAATATTAAGAGATTTTGTTCTGATTTTCTGTGTTTTAATCGTTGACTGGAAGATGGCATTGATTGGTGAAAATTGTGGTTATAACGCTGAAAATCTGAGTAACCTTTTTCAGGCGAAGAAGTCGAAGGAAGATTTGAAGGAGATTACCCATAAAGTTTACTTTGATGTTGAGATTGATGGAAAACCAGCTGGTATGTTCTTTGTTCGGATTATATTAAAAGAAAAGAAGCAATTGGGTATTTCGATGAAGAAGTTGCTAGATGCCTATGTGACCCATTTGCTCTGTTTATGCATGCTGTCGTGTTCTTGCTTTCAAACAGACTGTTTGACATCAGTGAGATATTTCTTGTGCTGCTGCATTCTGGATCCAAGGACAATATAGTTGGCAATAACCAACTTTTTCATTCATTTAGGGAACGATTTGAAATTATTGGAGTTATTGTAACTGTTGAACTCTGCAGTGGAAGCAACTTGCTGTATAAATTTCTCTGTTTTGCATTGCTTTGTTCTCAATTATTGGGCACTAAAACATGACATATATTCTCAGGTCGCATTACCATCGGACTATTTGGCAAGACAGTTCCAAAGACCGTAGGTATAATCTTATACGTGGTGGTATATTTGGTTCCTTGATTGTTGTTGATCTTGATTCAGAATGTTGTTAATTAGTTGATGCTTCTAATTTGCAGAAAATTTCCGGGCACTGTGCACCGGTAAGCTGCTAAACTAAGCATCTTCATTTATCTACACGTTTCTATAGATGAATTATTTCCCATCTCCATTGTATCGTTTTTCTATTTCCAAAGTAGTTGGACTTGCTTTTTACAGAACACATAACATTTCTGCCATTTTCATTTCTGAATGTCTGATCGTCTAATTGGTGATGAATATCTGGACTGCTGACCTCGGAAATTCTTGAAAGCCCTAGAGAGAACAATAAAAGTGGCTTTATATGTTGGTCGTTTTTTAGAAGAAATAGAAGACAATTAGTTCTTTTTTTTATTGTGGTTCGTTTTCATAAAATTACCCCCATGATCTTAGCCTCTTGCAACTGAATTGTAAAAGCTAGGTTCATGCCGCACCATTATTCTTTGTCGCAGGAGAAAAGGGTGTTGGAAAGAGTGGGAAACCTCTTCACTACAAGGGGAGTGCCTTCCACAGGATTATTCCCAGCTTTATGATCCAAGGAGGTGATTTTACACTTGGTGATGGTAGAGGGGGAGAATCAATTTACGGGGAGAAGTTTGCGGATGAGAGTTTCGAGTTGAAGCATACTGGACCTGGTAGGTGAAACGTTCGGTAGTTTTGATAAACAGCCTCCTGGTTGATTGATAAACATGATCTATTTTTGTACAGGAATTTTATCAATGGCAAACGCTGGTTCTGATACAAATGGCTCACAGTTTTTCATCACAACAGTGACAACTAGCTGGTAATGACATGTTTATGTTTTGAACATTTGGTGTGAGATGCAGCTGCAATGCTCTGATCAAATACTGAATTGTCTGCACTACTGAGTGATCAAACTATGTACAGGTTGGATGGCAGACATGTTGTGTTTGGCAAGGTCATATCTGGAATGGATGTGGTTTACAAGGTTGAAGCAGAAGGCAGGCAAAATGGCACGCCCAAGAGCAAGGTTGTCGTGGCGGACAGTGGTGAACTCCCTCTATAAGTGTCCGCTATTTCCCTTCCCCCCCCCCCCCCCCTAAACCACCATGTCCGGCGATAAGGGGTGTTCTTTTCACATTATGTAGAAGAAGACTGCATAAGGTGAGATAAACTGTGCTCTGATATCTTAGAGATGTTTTAAGTGGCCTTTATGAAATGCTTTCACGTGAGAACTATGTAATGCATCTGAAATACTAGTGATGGATTGTTATTTGGCGCACGTTTATTTTGAGGCATCAAAGTGCCGAAGATGTTGGGTTAGTTAAATTTATATAATTTTTAATCCAATCAGACACAGATTTATGACTTAGTGGGGGTATTTAGCGCTGCTGTTCAACTGTAGATTTGCAAATTTTTGAAATTTGTTTTGCTTTAAATGAATTGTTTTTATATTGTTTTGATATGTTAATGTGAAAATGAATTATAAGCAATAATATATATATTATTTTAATTCATTTTTAAATAAAAAAATATTTTAAAAAGTAAATTCCATGAAATTACTAAACAACCCCTGTAATAACTTCAGAAAATACTGACATAAAAAGCTAAAATTCAATTGCAGCAGCATATCCTTTGTGCATGATATCTTTTGGGAGCATGGAGTATTATTATCGATATGTTTATTTTTTAAAATATTTTTTATTTATAAATATAATAAAATAATATATTTTTTATTATTTTTTAAATATTATTTTTGATATCAAAGAATTAAAATGATCTAAAAATATAAGCAAAGAAAAAAAATATAATAAAATTTAAATTTTTTTATATGATTTTTAATTGCAAAAATAAAGGCCAAATCCAAAGTTTGAGTTGTTAATTTTCAAATATGAAATTATATCCGTGCAATTCGATGTTATTAAAGCTCTGGTTTTATTTTATTTATTTATTTTTATTATAATATGCAAATATTAGGAGATCGGCATCTACAGTGTGATCAGCCATGGTCGAGCCTATCAATAAAAAATCAATAGCACACATGACATTACGTGGCCCTGACTGCTCAACTATTCCAGTATTTTTTTACACTGACAAAAGGCGGTCAGAAGTTAAATCCGTGTTGTCTTCCTTCTCCCGAAGTTGAGCTGTCCACTTGACCAAATTCATGTCATTAATCCACATCCTGAAACGAGTTTACCTTACTCGAGCATCAAAAAACAATAAGATAATGGATTGCTTGACTACTGATAAGAAGAATATTTTAACTACGACCCTTTAACCTCAACCCTAGATTTACTTTGGAAACGTCATCTCTAACTGCCTTTAGAACCTGTTGTTGATAACCTGTATTATGTCGACAGTTCACATTTCTTCTCTCTTGCTCCTCCATCCATGTCTATTTCAAGTTTTCAACAACAGAAAACACAACTGGTACATCTTCCCATTCCCAGTGATTCTACAGCAAATTTCATCTAGAATTTATTGTCACAGATGAACAATTTCCCGAGTTCCAAATACATAAATAATAAATAACAACTCACCATAGTGGTCGATAAAGGAAAAGACGCTCTTTGGAGTATTTATGGAGCTGTCCTATGGCCAGAGATTTTGTTAGGGAAAGTAGAGTTGTTGAGAACTAACACCCAAGGAAATAAGATGAAAGAATTGATTAACCCATCGAAGAATAAGGTTTTGGAAGAAGGGGTTTGCTGTCTGCTGTCTGCTGTCTTTCACATTCTACTCGTGAAACACTACTAAAGTAATCATATGGAAAGACAGTGACTGTAGCAGAGATGATTACAGCAGCACTGTCCACCAAAAGCAAAGTCAAAGATTTGTCAGTTCACTCGATCCTACTACGTTTAGGCCTGAATAGTCTTTGCAAACAAACGAGTTACAACAGTGGGGCCTTCTGAAGATGCTCAAACAATTACACAAGTATACTGAATAGTCTTTCCGTCAGCCTCTGTTAAGAGTTTTGCAAGCAAATATAGCAAAAGAGAAAGTAAGACAAAAATAAATAAAAAATAAACAGAGCATAAATACCTTATTACGTCTGCATACAATGCAGTAAACCACAGTCCCGCAGGCTTGAAATCATCATCCTTATAAAACATTACAACAAACACCGCATAAGCATACATCACCATCATTATCACCGCCTGACCTCCATCTCCATCTCCACCACAACCAACCACCAGGACACAAAACAAGACAAACACGACAGACCTCAAAAGAGTTCATCATTAATTGACTGACTAAGCATGATTGATTAAGCAAAGATGATCGAGATTACTTTAACTGATTGATCCTTTGATTTGATTTGACTTCATTTCAAGACTCGTTGCTAGCGCTCTCCAAATTGCTTTCTCCTCCATTCTTAAGGCGACGCCGTTCCTCAACAATGTTGGAGACATTGAATGATAAATCGGAGTAAATCGACACTACCTTGGTGATATTTCCATTAATCTCGCGAATTAATGAAACGTTTTTAACTAGATTATCTGGAATCTTCGACTGGTGATTCGCGTTCACTTGTTTAATCAAGTCACTGTTGTGATCCAGTACGCTCTGCACCTGCTTGAAACTCTTGCTCAGGGTATCCCACGCCTCCGCGTCACACTCTTCTTCCTTCTTTGCTCCTCCTCTGTCGTTTTTTATTCGCTTTTTGTTTGGTTTTGGTGAAGCTGTAACGGTTGTGTTGTTCATGCTTGGATCTTCTTCTTCCTCCACCACTGATGGTGATTCAAGCTTTTTCAACGCTTCTCTCAGGTTCTGTTTTATTCAGCAGAAATAACGAAAATTAAACTTGATTTTATATCTTGTGGTGAGAGAGAAACGGGTCGGGTCGAAGGCTAACCGACTTCAAATGGCGGTCTGTGGTTGTTGAAGAATTTGACAGCCCAGTCATGTTTTTGGAAACGATTGGTTGTTGCCATTTGGTGAGTCTTGATTGGTCCGTCAAAGGACCCTTGATACCTGGTGGTGTATAGTGGATGATTATTTTTCAAAAAACAGAAAAAGGAGGCGCGCCTCTCTGTTTTCGCTTTAGTGCTGACCTGATATATTTTTTTGGTGTCCCAAAGCGCTGCCTTATTGGGCCGACTGGGTGATTTTAATGATGCTAAAATAACAAATATCTTCCCGTTCAAATAAACAAATAAATATCTCTCTCTCGTCGACTGATTTTCGGAGCATTGGGCGCGTCAGGACACGCGCGATGACTTGGAATCCTTCAGCATGAAATTATAGGGGGACGGCGGCGTTTGATGTCAAAATGTGCTGGACAAGAAAAGAAGAGTCAAATCTGAGAGTCTGATGATGCCATGATGGGCTTCGATCAGCGAAGTTGGAACATGCTCAAAGCCTGCTTCTTGATAAAGGACCTAAACCCAACAACTTGGGAGAAGGCGACTTAGTCTTGTTTTGTTTCAGGAAAGGAAGTGAACAGGCAAAAAAATACAAGGAAACGTATCAACGGTTGAGGAACTGGAGTCGTCGTGAAGTCTTCCTAAATATTCTGCTCTATCCTAATCTCACTCCTAGCAAATTAACAATTACCCTTTGATAATCTTGAAAATCTGAAAATGACATTACTGGATTTGTCACTCTATTACCTCGTAATTCCCTTGATGCTGGATTCTGAAGATACGTCATGTTTCATGCTGTAAGATCACGGATCTTGCACCGCTAATATTGTTGGAGGGTAAAGAAAATAATTACAAGTTCAGAATGGTTGGAAACGACTCAGAAACACAGCCATGGACTAATTCATTACTTTCCCAATTACTCAGCCTAGGCTTTACAGGACAGCAACAGAAAAATTCTGAGGGAGGCAATGCAAATCAAGCTTGGAAGACAGAAGATTGTTTTGTGAAATTCCAGTACCTCTATTAAATAAGAACAAGTAATCTGGTCAATTTATGACTTACAATCCCAGAGCATAATCTACCAATGACAGTTAGAAAGGGAGGGTTCAATACAAGTTCAGAACACAAAGAGGAGCTTAATCTACAAGCTTAGGTGCAGCCTAGTCTAGCTCATCTTTCACCTACCTCCATAAAGGAACGGAGCTACTACATGGATATTAACATCTGAAACCTATTCTTTAACATTTTACAGTACCTGATCCGTGAATCCCTATTGATTGTTAACCAATATAACGAGAAAACCTGTTGTGTGCTCAACTGCTTAGCTTGGGATACAATTAGTCAGTATCGCTATCTATATCCGGAAAGCTAAACTCTTTGCATCCATCAATCTTGATCAACAACACTCCTTGGTTTTCTTCACTCCATTCAATACCTTCATTCTCCAGGAGTCTTGTGACCTACATTCATTAAAAAGAAAAGTACAGTTTATTGTCAATGCAGGAGACCTAGATGATTCAGCAGGTAGCTTTTGCATGTCAGAAACTCGCTTTTCAGTTCTTCCATCCCAATATTTCCCAAAGTCAAATGTTTTCAAAGACAAAAGACGAAGAAAACTACAGAGGTAAAGTAGTACATTGTTTTTCCCATGTGACAAATCAACATGAGAATTACAAAGGCTAACCCATCATGTTACAGAATAAACAAGGCAATTGCTACTACACTAATCAGGAGCCAAACTAATATGGGAATATTCCCACGAACCCTTGAGAAAGGCCCTCTTACTTTTCCTGACACTGAGTCATCCTATTCAAATTTAGCTAATACAAGACAATAGGACATGGATTTCGTTTTGTAATTCATTGCCACAATTCAGAACGTCAAACCTTGAAAAAACAATTAACTAACTAACTTTCCAATGTAAGATAGCAAATTAACTGGAACTGGGATGGTAGGAGTCCATACCGCTTGTTTGACTTTTGACTTTCCCAGACCACGACCCCCACATCCCGTGATTACTCTGAGAGTTTGAATTGCTGGGACCAGACCACACATGTTCATCACAAACAGCAAAATTGAATATCGAGGCTAGTCTGCATAGAAATAAGGAAGTGCAGGAAGATGCTTACAGCGCACATAAGTTCCAAATAGAAGATGAAGTTTCAAAACCTTCATTGCTTGTTTGACATGTTGCCCATGCAAATCAATTGTTATGACATTTGTTATGCCCTTGTTTCTGCAGAATACTAGCAAATCATGGTCGATTACAACAATAAATGTAGAGTTCGAAAAATAACGAATCATTTCATGCACAGACCTAGCTTTAAAGATATCCTGGCTTGCCTTTTTATCTGCCTCCTGCGCCAACTTAGTTTGCATCCTCCCCTGTCCAAATCAAAGATAGCAAGTCAACAATTTATGGCACAAATTTCACCATTTAGATGTACATAAATATCCTGGGAATCTAAATTGTAACCCACCAACATAATTGCAAATACATTCCAACAGCATTCAGACCCAGCCCACAAGTAAAATGAAAAAGGTGGGTGATGGTTACAAAAGAACAGTTGAAAACCACAGCTTACTTGATGACCCTGTTTTGACAAATTTGTATGACATGCAAGCCATGATTCTGTGCCTTTAACAAGCAAAAATTCAAAACCATATGAAATAATGGAAAAAACAATCGCCAAAAAAAAAATTCAAACCAAAAGATTTATATAATTTAAAAGGAGATGCCATAGTAAATGCATCTTATAATGTTTTATCACAAATATCACTAGAAAAAAAAAACATTAGAATTTTTTCAAAATTTTTTTTAAGATAGGCTAGGCAGTTCAACAATAATAGGACTCCTTATCACTTTCAAATAAGTAATAAGTTGTCAGTGGAAAGAGAGAGGGGATGAGGAAGACCTAAGATAACATGGGGGAAAGTGATATTTAAGGATCTAAAATCCTTCAAATTGGGATGGATTTGGTTTATGATCGAGCTAGATGACATAAACAAATCCATGTTGCAGACCCCAGCTAGATTGAGGATGAGGCTTAGTTGTTGAAGTTGCTGTAGGCTAGGCAATCCTACATCAATTATTTAGAACATTCTCCATGACTACTCAATTCATTTCATGCATCAGACACTATATGACTTTTTAGTTTACAAAAATAAGAACTAGTCATAATGGATAAAACAAGAAGAAGATGGAATCTGGATGGTGACATTAAAATACAAATGCAAATATTCTTCCCTAAAGCAGCTGACTCACCTGATCTGAAAGGTAAGCTGCATACCCCCGTTCTCCCTTTGAATATGCTGCTGCAGCCTGAAGAAAAGTTTATCTTCCATCAGAAACAGATTTTGTTATAAAAAGAAAGAGAGAGGCCTAAATTCTTATGTGGTATCTAATATTGTGGAGCTTGTAAGTAGGAAATCTTCTTACTTTTTGATAGTATGAGGCCCTTGAATTCCAGTGTCGCTTTGCAGATTCTCTAAGAAGATGATATTCTTCACCATTAGCTACAATTCATAGAGAAGTAAATGTAAAGAAAAAGGCATGATGAAATTTAATCATCCATACATAACAAGACAGTTGTTTAAAGTTTTTTTTTTTTTTTGTCAATTGCAGTTGTGCTGTCTGCAGAGTAGATTGATAAATTGCAAAATGGTAACAGAAGCAAATCAAAAGTGGATAAAGAAATGATTCTACAATGCATGAGAACTACAAACAACATGAATAAAAATTAATGTCAAATACCATAGTTATTCTGCTGAGCATCAATAGATGAAAAGACATCAACAGCAGGCCCCAGTGATTGCATTTTCTTTACTACATTCCTCCAATTCATAGTGCTTGGTTCATGTTCAGAGCTCATGGGAACATTGAACAAACATTCCAAAACCTTTTGAGGGAGATTTGACTCATTGCTTATTGGGGTAGTTGAAGATGGAGCTTCGAAACTAGTAAGGGCCTGATAATAATTCCTAAAAAGGGAAAAACAAGTAAGCTTCTGCATTAGGTGCTTTTTACAGTTGATTCAATGACTAATTATCTGTTCAAGTGTATCTGAACAAATGATTTATCTTTAGCAATTTGTAATGATCCACAGTATCTGATTAACATTAACATTAATAGAATGAATGAGTACATCCAGCAAAGACGTTAAGGTTTTTTTATGAAAAAAGTTGAATCAACATTAAATATTCGACATGATAGTTAAGAATGTTAGATGAGAATCGACAAAATATAAATGGAGGCTATGATCCACTGACAGGAAAAAATACATAACCTTCCATTTAAAAGGATAACTTTTCTACATCTTTTATCAGTTCTATTAATACTTGCAGTTAAAAGAAATGCAGTTTTTAATATAAAATAAATATCACCAGATTAAAAATTAAAAGAATACAAATTTAAGATGTGGGCCAGCAGAACAGAAGAGACCTCCAATCCTTTGACCATAAAGAAACATTCTTTACCACCACAACAGTTTTACTATTACTAGCTAAAAGCTTAGGGAAAATTTGCAACACGAGAAATGCTAGTAACACTCGCTCTGGCGTTCTCTATTAGACACTCGGCCAATTAAAATATACACATCCCACTTCTTCATTCTAATAAAACTGGAAACTGCACATAGTAGATTCCTATGTTAACAAGCGATACAAACCCACATTGACTTTTAACCTTTTCCAAACTTTAAGTTATACTGCCTAATTTTGTTCTAGTTTACTCTCCTTCACCTTTTCTCTCTTAACACTCCCTATAGCAGATTCCATTATTTTGGTTGATAATTAAATGTACCCTTTACCAACAACTTTTGAATCCTGTAAATTTGTTTACTGGGTTATTGCAGGATTTTGAAACAAGTCTCCACGAATTTCTTTGATCTAGATTGAAATACATGTGTTTTTTCATGAAGAAGCTAAAATTGGATTATTGCTGCAAGAAATTTGCTTGTAATATCAGGATTTATGCATTTTCTGCTGGTAAAGTTGGCAGATTAATCAACCTCATTCAGGTCATTTATTTTCTGGGTTTTTCTTCTCTTGGTCAAACAAATTCAACTTGAACGCATTTAGACAAGGACGATTCAATGTTTGATTTCTTTCATCTTGTATAACCTGCAATACTACTATTAATATAATTATCTCTATCTAGTTTAATTAAAAGAGCTCTTAGTTGTTTCAAAACAATAAGGAAACATGACATAAATTATTTTAGCAAAGTTGAAGAGAAATCTAAGGTTGAAAGACAGATTCTAAAGTAAAAGTAGTGGTTTCGAGGATGAGACTTCATACTTCCAAAAAAATCATCTTGTTTATGCTTTATTTAACCAGAGTCAGTTACTAATTTTACAAGGGAAGAGAGGTGTGATGTGGATGTTTTAATTGGCCGAGTGTCTAATAGTGGGTGGCTGGGTGCTAGAGCAAGTGATGCTAACACCTCTTGCAGAAAATGGTTGTCCCAACAGTTGTTTGTTAAAACTTTAATCAAGAGAAATGCTATGATTATTAGGCACTCAAAGTGTAGTT
The DNA here is from genome assembly GCA_030145905.1 of Populus davidiana. Taxonomy (NCBI): domain Eukaryota; kingdom Viridiplantae; phylum Streptophyta; class Magnoliopsida; order Malpighiales; family Salicaceae; genus Populus; species Populus davidiana. Next base: position 9,906,469 of record CM057797.1, read on the forward strand.
CACCTTCACTCACATAAAAGTGGAACCAACATGTAAATATCATTTTTTGTGGGTGAGAGAACAAGACATCAGGAGTACCAAATAATTCCTTGAAATACTACTATTGTGACTTAATAGTTACTCCTGAAATATGGAAAATATGGCCCAACACTCATATCCACACCTACCTAAACATGCACAATATGCATATCAGCATGTAAAAGGCAACTAGTTGAGCGATGGTGCTAACAACAATAACAACAGAATGGATTACCTGTAACCACAGCCCCATACACTATCCTGAAGCTCACTTTCAGAAGAATGGGAAGTGCAATCAGAAGCCACATCAGTCAACTGTTGAAAAAATAAAATGATTACTATATATATAGCGAAAACCAAAGCCACAAGTTTCCACATTTTGAAAAACAAAACACCACAATTAGAAATTTTTACAATGTATAATTTGCAATATTGTTTGATTAAACAAAATAACACAGGAAGAAAACAAAAAAAACAAATACTTCTATATCAGCTGTTGAACCCCTAGGCTATAATGCCCTAGATTTACCTCTTTGCAAAATACCACAGGGTAGCTAGAATGCTGAAAGAATATAACTAGGACTCTTTTCTAATAAAAAGGGCATGGTTAATATTTGGTTATTTGTTAATGGCTAGAACTGAACGTACATCAGTATTTAATTGGAATAGCATTGAAAATTCAGTGTGATTGTCATGCAAACTACCCATTTAGAAGCCTGCATGCTAAATTAATGAAGACAATACAGGGACATAGAAAAAGAACAAAACAGAAGGATGGAGGTTACTGCATTTGTGAACAAATCACATAGAAGACACCTATAGAGATCAAAAAAACAAATGGGATAAGAATATTTCACAAATTACAAATGCACCATAGACAACCTCTTCTTACTTTCAGAATCAATCATCCTAGTGTAAAAAAAAGAAAGAAAAAACCTCATCAGATTCCAATTCTAGCAGTAACCTTAAAAATAACCATTTCCTCAACAGAACTACTCTAGAAACAAACACCTAAGAGCTTCTTATAACCTTGTGAGGTTCCAAGGATAATAATTAAGACCGAAAAGGCTAGCGAGAGAAATCAATTTTAAAGCACATAAACCAACCAAAAGTTCCCTTGAGGAAAGGAATCGGCAGTTTTACAGGAAATGTGGGTTAGCCAGCATTTCCAACAGAATAAACAACACATACGGTAACACTTACATTGTCACTGCACTCAACAAGAAATCTGGCATCTTCTTTATAGTTTACAGAATCTTTAACACGTCTACCACTACTTGACTGTTCATGGGAGGAAGCAGATAAATCAAGCAACACATCCAATGCCTGAAAGATAACATGCATATGAAAACATAATTCATATTTTAGAGAATCAGTGCTCCACGGAAATAAAAGTAGAATAGCAAGCTGCAACAGCAACAAACTATCATTTCAATAACCAGCTCATTTTTAAGGAGATATGAACATTGGTAGATTATAACTATGATGACTCTGGGCTTCATGTGCTTCAATGCAACCAAATAAAAAAAGCATTGGTAGATTATTCAGAGAAGCATAATTATTTTCCCTCCGATATGAACATCGTATAGATGCGGAAGGCAATGGAAGTAATCCTGGTGTACAGAGTGGTGAAGGAAATGGAGATGGTACTTTCATAAGGAGTGATACTGGGAAGAAAAACTGACTCCAAATCTAAAAATATGAACAACGTCCAAATTACAATTTCCTTACCTTTTCAACATCATATCCGCACTGACCTGCCAAATCAGGATCTCAAGTCAAGTGTTGTCCAACAATAATAAATTAATCATGAAATCCTTTCCACTAACTAATAATAATAAAAAAAAAATAATGAGATCTGTATATACACGCACATCATGATTATATAGCCCGTTACCAACATGATTAAAATACACACACAAACCTATATAATAGATTTGAGAGTCCTCCAGTTGAGTAAAACGGAGGTACAAATAAATAACAAAAAAAGTCTTAAGTAAGAAAAACCACTAAAAACTGCAGTTGAGAACTAAGTTTAAATCAGTGAAACTAAAACAACCTCAATACTAACTTCTAGTACACTCAAAAGTATCGCCTCCCAATCCCAACCCAAAACCCTCAAAATCTTGAACATTTAGCAGTCACCAATCAAAATATATGAACACCAAGGCCAAACATTAAAAATACTCCCACGAGTAACCAGGATAAAACTCTCCAGTCCCACATGTCAGTGGATAACTTTTACACCATCTACTTCTACTATCTTCGTATCCAAGCAAAGCACATTAGGGAAGTACATTGGACACCAAAAAGAATTCATAGTTTCATACCAAATCCATACACAATCCTTTATCCCAAATTTTACTATGCGTTTCAATTTTTCACAAGAACATCAACCAGCAAATCCATTTTACAGTTCACTTGACAGAAACCAATGATTCAACTAATTAAAAAAAAAAACTCTAGGGCTACAGACAAGAAAGGGTCAATACTTACCAAGAACATCTCTAACAACACCCATGCTGAGCTCGCAATCATTACCAAGCATCGAACACAAAAACTGTTCCGCCTCTTCTTTCTCCACAACACCATTCCCAAAGTCCTTTGCTTTCATAGAATCCCTCCTCGGGCTGGCCTTAACATACTCCTTCCCTAAAACCGTCGAGACCGTACCCGTAACCGCCAAAACTCTCTTCTGCTTGTTCCCTCCTCGAAACCCTTTCCTATTCACCAAATTCCCCTCCAAAAACCCATCCCTTGAAGCCGAACTCGAACCCGTACTACTACTCGAGCTCGAACCCAAACCAAAACCCGATAACCCACTCGAAAAGGAACTTGTCGATGGATCCTCACTATTTTCCATCAAATTCTCCAAAATCTGCGCCGCTTTGTTAATATCTCCCTTCGCTTCCCTATAAGCTTCTTCGGCTTCTTCTACAGAGATCGAGTCAAAAGCTTCCATTAAAGCCACAAGTACTTTGGTTCCTTCCTGTCTCTGCTCCAGATTTTGTTGCTGTTGCGATTGTTGACCCTGACCTCCGTCACTTGCGATGGGTTTAGAGGCACGTGAAGCGGATCGCTTCTTCTTCTTCTTATTGTGTTGTTGCATCATATCCTAGGGTTTCGAGATTGAAATTAGGAGTAGATTTAAGAGAGATTGACGATTTCGATTATTTGAGGAACCCTAGATTATGGGAGGAGAGAAGGGGGGTTTCGGGCGAGAAGATAAAGAAGAGATTCACTGAAAATAACCGCAGTAAGAGTGGGGGAGGAAGGTGGAGGTTGAGGGAAAAATCATGTTGGTTATAGAGGCATGGCATTAGCATCACAGAATCTCTGCTATAGCGCGTTTTCTTTGGGTCTGTTTCTCTTTAAAAGGCTGTGTTTTGACCTCACGCTCTTGAAACAGGTCCTTGAACACGCTCAATTATTGTCTTGACTCCTTTTCTTTTATGGATTTCTTTACCTTTTCTCCTGCTTTAATTTTTTTTTTTTTTAAAGTTGGAGTTTGAGGGTGTTGTTGGTGATGTGATTAAAACAGGATTTAGAAACGTGATTATACACGTATTTTTTAAAAATTAAAAAAATATTTATTAAAAAATATGATATACTAATTTTAAAAATAAATTTTAAAAAATATATATATATATCATTTTAATATATTTTAACATAAAAAATATTTTAAAAAATATTCATAACTATACTTCCAAAAAAATTATAAAAATATCTGCCTCCTCCTCTTTTATGGATTCTGAGAATAACCAAAATCGCAAACATTTGATTATGAATTCCACATTACTTTAATCATAATCATATTGATTATCTATTCTTTTATTTTTGCCTTTTCACATGTTTTTAAAAATATTTTTCAAAATATTTTTTAAATAACTTTACACTTGAAAAAAATTAATAAATTGAAGCCATTGTTTATTTTTTTTGTTTTAAATCAAGTTTAAATATGTTTTAAAAATATATTTAACTTGAAAAAATATTAAACTAATTTTTTAGTGTTTTTTTATGAGTTTCATGTGTTTGTGTCTGAATATATTTTAAAAATTTTAATATCTTTTAATCTTAAATTACTTTTAAAAAATATCTTAATGCGAAATATCAACACAAGTAAAAACCCATTTAAAGATACTATTCTTGCCACATCTTTGGATTAACAATATTTATGGGACCATTAAAGTTGGCAACAACCCAAAGATAATAATTTATTTTTTAAATTGAAAAAAATATTAAATTTTGATGTTACTGTTTATTTTTTATTTGAAAATGAATTTAAATGTATTTTAAAATTATTTTTAACTTGAAAAGTATTAAATTAATATTCTTTAATGTTTTTTAATAAATTTCATATACCGATATTAAAAACAAAAAAAAACATGTTCATATATTTAAAATATATATATATATATATATATTTTGAAGAGTAAAGACACACTAAAGGTAATATATTTAGGTTGCGTTTCCAACAATTTTATTTTTTTGAAAGATTAATTTTTTTATATATTTTTTAAATTATTTTGATACGTTAATTTTTAAAATAATTTTTAAAAAATAAAAAAAATATTTTAGTATGAAAAATATTTTAAAAAATAATCATAATAATATTTTTAAATAGATAAAAATAAAATATTTTTGAAAAGTAAAAGACACACTAAAGGTAAAGATAAAGCCCATTGAAAGATAATGAAAGTATTGTGGCATGTTGCTGCTGCCACATCTAGTGCTTCAGAATAACAATATTGATGGGACCATTACAATTGGCAACAACCCACAGGATGTTGATTTGAGAGAAGCAGATCTCCACAACGTGGTCGTCTCTTTCCGCCGACAGCTTCAAAGAAAGAACAAAGCTGGACCAGTTATCTTACACTACACGGATCAAGGACGAACCTTGGATTGCAGGAGCACAAGTTTTCAACCTAGGAAAACTCGAACTACATTTTTGGTGCAAGATGATCCAGTGTTCAAAGTTCCAAACTTTAACATCAACCGATGACCCAAAATTGGAAAATCGTCCTGCCGTATCAACGGAGACAAGAAAGATGGCCTCACATGCTATACAGAAAGAGACCACCCAACAAGTACAGTATATAGAAACTTTCACCGGTAGGTTTTATTACTTTACGGGCACTAACAGCTTTTATTTGGATTGCTCTTCTGATATCAGGACAAATGAGAAACAACAGGCGCTCAGTTGTAAAGAGATATCTATGGTAGCCGATTTATTGGATTTCAACGAAAGAACAACGTGAAGGGGAAGAGCAGTTCCATGCCCCAGCCACTTCATGGTTTTCCCTCAACTGTTTGAATTGGTTCTTCATACACAGAGTTAACCAATAATTTAGACTGCACCGTGTAATGTGGAATAGGAGTCTTCTCCGTCTCCTTGGGAGAATTTGATGGAGTCCATGGACGAGCTTGACTGGAACATGGGGGTATTAATTTTGCTGAACCAAGGGAAGCGTGGAACTGTTCATGCCCAGCTGGCTTCAAGAACTCCAGCTCATTATCACTTCTCTCACAATGCAGATACTGCATTTTCCTTCTCTGCACCTCATCCTTCACTCTCTAGAAAGAGAAAACAGAAGGAAATAAAAATCCTCAACAAAACATACCCAGCTTATTGCAAATAGAGATGGAAGATATGGCAGAATAGTGGTGAAAGATCATGCAATTCATTTTGTAGCATTGAAAATATTTTCCTACTGTGGTTCTTTCATTTCAAGTGAGAGGGGGGATTGTTGTGGACAAGGAAGAGGGCAGCTACCATGCAAAAATTTCTGCGATACCCCACACTATCTCTGCCTTCCCAAAATTTAGAAAATTAATTGCCGTGGTTTCTGATCCAAAACATCCACCCTGTTTGGAAAGCTATTAGCTTAACCGCTAGTAAAAAAGTTCAAAAGAAGCAGATTCCTAGAAACCAACCACGTCTGTCATGCATATTGGGAAGGAGTCCTGTCATAATCACAAAATTTCATGTATACTTGAAAGAACAACCATTTCATTTCAAAAGCAAATAACATAAAGAGCAGAAGAAATGCTCTTAACTATGATTCCAATGGTCAAGCAGGAATGAAGTCTAAGACTACTGTAGTAACATGCCTGATGAGACTGTTACTTTCTTTTAGAGACTGGTTCTAGATTATTACTGGCAAATTATTAGAATCATTGTCTTTATGCCAAAAACTGCTACTACTGTTAATCTACTCATCTTTCAATAGGTGCATAACAAATCTTCGAATCAATTAGATTACAATAATCAACTTGTATGTAAGCCAAATTATCACCATATGCTAAAATGTCATAACACAAAATCAAACACAAAAAGTGTCTGATTCTCTAGCATTCTGATTCAAGTAACTTGATGATGTACCCAAGAAGAACCAAGTTCGTGCATTGCATCATGTATTTAAAAAAAAGCTATCATCCCTCTTGTACACACCCCGACTAATCTCATGGGCCCTGAAGTTAACGACCATATATACCTCCAGTGGCCCCGAGAGGACTCGAACTCGTGAGGAGAGCAAACCCAAGGCTTCACCAGTTGAACTACCCTTCAAGGTTCCATATCTACAATCTATTGATACTAAAAGTGATGGCTTCAGTCTGCAGTCTGCCCTACTGAATTATATGGAATTTGGGGTCCAGCTATAAGCTAAGATTCTTATAAAACTTTTGAAAGAACCCACATTTATTCTCTGCAAAAGATTTCAAAGGCAATGATTTCTCAACAAAAAGATAGCTGTTCACAAATTCCCTCTCCAGCATTATGCAGCCAATGCTCGTTCCGAAATTTCACACCGTAATTACATTTAACAATTCAATAGCGACTTATCCCACTCATTTATGATATTCAAAAGTGATTTTTGTTTCCTACTTTCTCATAACAATATCAAACAACTTCCAATTAAAAGATATATTCCACAACAAAGCAAATGCATCAAACCGCAACTAGAGCATCAAAATAAACTCCCATAGCAACAAAAACAGTTAAAAAGTTAGGAAACAAACCTGCAACAATCTCGAATCAAACTTAGGCAATCCAATTTGTTCAACAGTGAGAGAACCAAACAAGTTCCCCAACAAAGCAGCATCAGGCACAGCCAAACCTTGAACCAACCCCGCCACAAACCCGCCTAAAAAACTATCCCCTGCACCGGTCGGATCCTCTTGATTCGCCGAAAAGGGTGAAATCCTCAACTCCCCGTCTTTCCAATACACTTTACAACCATCTTTCCCAGTGGTCACCACCACACAACACCACTTCCTCACCTCCTCCACATCCATAAACACCGCCTCCTCCGATGACGCCTTCAAAACCCCAATTCGCGGCAACATCGAATAAAATCCCGTCTCCTCTAACTTTACAAGCTTAACAGTACCATCAACACTATCAAACACCCGGATTAATGCTTGAATATCAACAAAAACAGCATCACAAATCTCAATCATCCTCTCAAGCGTCTCGGGAAGTATTTCCCCGCCAACACCAACTGCCATTCCGAAATTAGACCTCACATCAGGAAGATCCGATGGCCGAATCGGGTCACAAGCACAGACCCGTTTCAAGACCCGATCTTGATGACCATTCCCATGAATGCCTAGATCAAAATAAGCATGAAAAACAGTAGTTTTTGAAGTGGGTATGACAATTGGGGTATAATCAACCGGGTATTTAAAATCTTCCCCAACTTTTGAAACTAAATTACAAGGAATCGACATTCCATTGACAACATTGGAAATGAAAGAGGCTGCACCACCAAGTGATTCGGCTTTGACGGTGTCGTCTTGGATCAAAACATCGTGGCAGTAATTGCCCACAATCAAAACACGGGTTTGCTGCTGTTGGGGTTTGTGGGCTGCTGCTGTTGTTGTAACCATTGTCGTGAAGTTGATGTAATAGTTGATGGTCTGCAGGTCATAAGTGAGAGAGAGCTAAACTAGGAACGATCATGAGAAATGAAGGAGTGAGACAAAAATGGGGTGTTTTGGTTATGTGTCGAAAGAAAAAGGACGCGCGCCAAACATAGAGAGAGAGAGTTTGTGTGGCTTTTCCTCCAATTCCAATGTAATATAAGAAGAGAGATATCGCTGTCTGTTTATTTTGGTGAGAGGCGAGGATGGAATTCTTTGTCTTGGAGCGCTCAAATATTGAATGGTTTTGATACAGGGTAGATGATGATGGTGTTATTATTAAATTCTAGTGGGATATTGAGAATTGTGTTCACTCTCGATAAAATTTTCCTCCTCTATATTTGTTATTTTCTTTAATTTTTCTTTTAATGAGGGTGTTTGAAATCTTGATTATTTCTTGAAATTTTTTTATTTTTTTAAGTTTTAAATTATTTTTTTTATTATTTTGATCTTCTAATATAAAAAATTATTTTTATATATTTATAAATAAAAATAATTTTTATCAAAACTCTCGAGCAACAATAAAAGTACTATCTAATAAATTTTATTAATTTTTTATGTATATACCATAATAATGTAATAATATAAAAGACACATATTTACAAGTTTGTGTCTCGTATAAATTTTTAAGCTTGTTTTGTGATTTAGAAAGTGCTAGTATATTAGATAAAGATGTATAAATTATTTAATATATTTTTGGACAGTATAAAAATTATTATTTATTATGTATAAGACAAATGTTCTGATTCCATCAAAAAGAATAGAATAAGATTGATCAATTCTATACTACTACAAAACATAACATGGGTTATATTTTTTTTTATTTCTTCATTTCTCTCTTTGTTGCGGGAAAAAAGAGAGAGAAAACCATTTTAAGATAAAACACTGTACCTAAAAGAAATCTAGGGTATCTTCTTTTCTACATGCAAACCAGAATCCACCGCAAGTAAATCAACGTACGCTTTCTTCTTCTTTTCTCCCAATTTATTTGATAAAAGCCGTAATTGATTTGGCTTCCGAGTTCTTGATTTAGGGGTTTTTTTATTTAACGGTCACTTTTTTTTCCTTTCTATCTTGATTAAAAAAACGACACCAATTGTTTTTTTTTTTTTTTTTTGTCTTTAGGCTTGATTTGACATGATTAGAACGGTTCTATCTCTTTGCACTTATCCATATTGTTGCTGAGAGTTTAGTTATTGTGGGATAAGTTTTTATGGGTTTTTTGATAACTCGTATAAAAATATTGTGTTAATAACTTATGATAAGATAAATTTATATATAAAAATGATCATATAAAAAAAAATTGATGTAGACTAATTTTTAACCAAAGATTAAATTTAAACACAAGTTTTTTTAACTTGGGGAGTATTGTGCATATATTTTTTAATGAAAATATATATATTTTTTAGTTGTTGTCATAAATGAATAAAATTAAATATTTTTTTTGTTTCTACATATATAATATTTTTTTGTTTTTAAGGATTTTAACTTGAATTAAATTTTTTATCCCTCACTCTCATATACATCAAAATGTTTTTAAGAAACCCACGATAGACGGATGGAGTGAATCTCTTTAATTAATGTATGGTATTACCATTAGTAAATTTATGGAGTAATACTAAACACTAAGAAAAATAATAACAACTTTTTCAATAATACATATAAACTATCAAACTTGGGGCCTAAATCCCACATTAAGATCTTGACCATGGGGACCTAATAATAACAACTTTCATCTATTACTGTGTCCTAGCTTAATTAACAATGGCAGCCAAGAAAACAAAAGGAAGGCAAAAGGTGAAATTGAAGATAATTGATAATCAAGATGATAGATCAATCACCTTCTAAAAGCGTAGATCTGGGATTTACAAGAAAGCAAGCGAATTGGTTGTTTTAACGGGGGCAGAAATTACAGTGATAGTATTTTCACCACCAGTTAAGCCTCTCTCTTCTGGCCATCCTTCGGTTGAATCAGTTATTAATCGTTTTCTTGAAGATCCAATCAAGGATGGATAGCACTTACCATCTTGTGGAGGCTCACCGGAGGATGAGGATTGAAGAACTGGCCAGAAAATATGACGAAATGCTACGTCAATTGGACGAGAAGAAGGAAAGTACAAGCCTCCGGGTAAAAGGCAAAAGAAAAGAAAATGATAGCGAGGGCTGGTGGGATGCTCCCATTGAAGAGCTTGACCTCAAGGATCTGATTGAGTTGGAGAAAAAGTTTGAAAGGTTATAAATGACCATGCACGATAAAATCGTAAAGAACAACGATGGTGCTTCTTCTTCACAGGCACCAGAAATAGGCTTTTCTCTTGCAAATGATTCGAATGCTTCTCTTTTTGAGAAACCATCAAGGTGGGGGGAAGTTCCAAACAACTTTATCGAGATGAAGGTAGTGTTTGAGAACGGTTAAAATTGTATTTTTTAAAATTTTAAAATTTATTTTTACTTAAAATTAATTGTTTTTATGTTTTTAAATTGTTTGTTGAAATTTTAAAATTGTTTCTCTTATATGCAAGAACTTTTATAAATTTTCCATTGTTTTAACTTTTCTTAGTGAACATCCAAATTAATTTTCCAAATTGATCTTTAAACCAAACATTTCCATTTAATCATCTTGCCTGCATTTATTTTTCAAAAGTAATCCAGTTATTTAGGATGTAATACGAATTCGAAGGTTAAGATACGACATTATAGAAAAAAAAATATTTAGGGTGTACTACACTTTCTCTATGACCATGCATGCTCGTGTTAGATTGTTAATATTGATGTGCTCGTAATTTACTAAAATATAAAATATATATCCTTGAAATTCAAGAGGTTGTGTAATATTCTATTTTTGAAAAAGTAGAGTTAATTAAAAAAACTATAATTTCCTATTTAAATTCAAAATTTATTAATTTAGAAAAAAAAAATTTGTTTTTAAATTTTTTAACGGGTTTGGAAAATATATTTTAGAGGTTATTTACAGTTTTTCTTTACAATTTTTTCATTGTTTTTGAAGAAAATTCATGAATAATACAATTTTTCATTGCACCATTTAGTAATGTAAAAGGTTAAAATTATTATTTTATACAATATTTAGCTAGTGCCATAAATTTATTTTTTATTATAAATCTAATATAATTTCATTTTGAGTTGACAATATTAGTTTTCATTGATAATTTAGTTCTACATGCATATTTTAGTAGTATCATAAATTTGATTTTTATTATATATCTAACATAATTTTTTTTTAATTTAATAATATAACTTTTTCATGAAAATTTTTAATATATAAAATTCATATTTTCCTAAAAGACGCAATTTCCTTTCCCTAGGCAAATGAGAAGTGTGAATGCCATCTGCCTAAATGAAAGAGAAATCCTATAAAAAAGGGACCCATCCATGCTCAGCCCTCTTCCAGTTGTCGATACAATAAGGGCGGGGGGGCCCTCTGATACGAGTCCTTAAAGTATTTGTTTTTATATTTTAAAAAAATTAATTTAATTTTTATTTTTAAATTTTTTTTTATGTTTTTAGATTATTTTGATGTGTTAGTATCAAAAATATTATTTTAATATATTTTTAAGTGAAAAACAATTTTAACTACACTCACAAATAGACTCTAAAACTATCATGCCAAAGCACGAGGGGATAAATTAGATCATGTATTTTTAAAATATATATATTTTTAAGAAGGAATTTTTTTCAAATTAATTTTTTTGATGATTTTATATTATTTTAATATGCTAATATTAATATTAATTTAAAAAATAATAAAAAAAATATTTCATTATATTTTTAAATAAAAAATATTTTAAAAATTAATTATTATTATTATTATAATATCAAACGATCTCTTAACAAGCAAGAAAAGAGAATAGGCTAATCCAAATAACATATAAAAGGAAAATGAAAGTATCATAAAAGGTGCATACACACACCACCACTCACACGCTCATTTTCATTGTTTTCTTTAAAAAACTTTATCAAAATAGTCAATCGGCTCCAAAATTATTTACAGTGAGCTTTTTTTAATGTAACAAAAAATGATTTATTTCTTTACTAAATGAGAGGGGTAATTAGAATTTAATATAAAAATTAGACACGATATATAATATTAAGATGTTACGATAAGTGTTATGATATTTATAGTCTATGGTATAGATCAGTCTCTAAATACAAACTCATAAAAATTAATAATATAAACTCAACCCATTAATATTTATAATATTCACGCAGAAAATTAGTTTAACTAGGTATGTCTAACCCACTTGAATCCTAAAAATAATTTAAATAAATTAGATTTATAATGTATAAAATATTATAAATCTTCTACAAGAACCATTCTTCAAGGATATGCTTTCAATAGATAGAGAAGGATATCCCACGTGTTAAACATGAACATTTCAACCACGTTATTCCGCTATGCCTTTAGAGTTTTAACGGCTGCAGGCCATCTTCGAAGAGAAGAAAACCCCCACCGACCAACTTCCGACGAGAAATTACCACCACTTGAGCAGAACACTTTTCTTTCTTAAACTTAAAGCAAACCATCCATTACTTAACATGTATATAATTAATAAACACACATCTCCACTCACGATGGCTATCATAAGCTCAGAATATTCTAGTTCTGTCCACACCGAATCATAACCTTTTCCCTTTGAATTGGATTCCACTGCATTTCCTGCCCACTAGAAACGGACCATGTGGCCTTTTGAGTTAGTGGGAAATGGTTGCAAGTCAAAGATGGTAAGCGCGTCAAAACCATAAAGCAAGAAACGAACAATTCGTGCGAATTCGATTTCCTAAAGGCTACGGACATTAGAAGGGATAAAAAAAGCCGATGCAGTTTACCTTTTCTCTACTTTCTGATCCATTTTGCAATAACTTTTTTTTTCAAAGAAAAAAAAATCAATCTAACAGTATGAGTCCACTGTGTTCTGAAACTAAATTTATTTTATTTTAAATTTATTTTTTAAATATTTTTAAATCATTTTAATAAATTGATTTTAAAATAAATTTTAAAAAATAAATTTTAAAAAATAAAAAAAAACATATTTTAATATATTTTTAAATAAAAAATACTTTAATAAATCATCCTTATCATAATATTTTCCAAGCGGTCAGGTAATGCCGAAGAATTCAATTGCTTAAAGGGGCATTTTATTCAAGATAGAGGCAGCTCATCTCTCATGTTCCTCCATACAAAAAAGAGGCCAGCCTACTTTCCGATTATCTTCATTCTTGATTAATTAATGCCTTCCCATCGAATCCACGTGTTACGCAACATAGCCGATGTCAATTCCTCTTGCTTCAACTCAGGCTGGCTCGAGTCCTGCTTAAGAAACTTGTTAACACTGGTTTGGGTACGTAAATTTGCTTCTGTAGCCCAAATAAGAGAGACACGGGATTTTTAACTAGAGGAATCAGGCACACCGGGAAAAAGATCGAGACAAAAAAAAAACACTTTGATTTACACTTTACAGTTGCAAAAGCAAGAAACAAACTGAGCGGAACAAGACTGGTAAGCTAATTAAACGACTGAATACCCGTGCCGTTTACCAGAAGATCGTCGGGATTTCTTGGCATGCTAGTGAAGGCATGTTTGGACTGAATCTTGCAGTAAAACTGCTTAGAGTGAACATTTGGCGGTAAATTTGTGTAAATATTCACCTCTTCAAGGGCTTGATCCCACTCAAATACAGTTTTATCTAAACAAACAAGAATCGCACGCGCACAAATATCAGAAATCAGAAAGAATATAATTTAAATAAAAACGGAGAATTAGAGGTGCAGACCTTCACGGACGAAGCTGGGGCGCTTCTCTGGAGCCAATTTCTCAGCCATTCTTTCACGTTTTCGCCGATTTGATTTAATTTCTATTCTGAGAAAGAGACAGAGCTGTGTATTTGTTAAAATCATAGTCCATTAGAGAAGAGAGAGAGAGAGAGATAAATCAAAGAAAGGGACTAACCTCCAGAATTTGAGCGGGCGAGCTGCTCTCCGGTAACGCAGACGCGTTGGGATTTGGGAGTGTTTTTTTTTCTTTTTTTTGGAGGGTGATAATGGGCTTTGTGGACTTCCTCTGGTTTCCTCAAGCGCTCTGGGGGTTCTGTTTTTATTAATTTTTATAAAGTGGTGGACTGGGCTTTCTCTAATTCATTTGTCATTATGATTTTATTTTATCTTTTGTTTTGCTTAAGATACTTTACAAATAAAAAGTATTTTACATATAAGATTTTTTTTATAAAATATTTTACATGTGGAATATTATTTAATGGTAATAGTAAAAAAAAACATAATAATAAAAAGATGATGATTATAATGAGATAATGATGGTGATATAAGAGAAGATGGTTACGATGGTTATAGGATAACGGTAATAGTATTTAAGATGATGATAAGAAGGAAGTAATGATTAAAATTGTCGGATATTATTATTATAAGTGATTACTATTTAATTATTTTTATTATAAGTGATTACTATTTAATTATTTTTATTTTGAATACTGGTTATTATTATACTTATTATTATAATTGAACTTGTGGAGTCTAATTCATAAAATAAAATACAGTCTAATTTAGTAAAGCAGGACTTCATGAAGAAACATGGTTATAATTTGTTTTCATATATTTATATTTTGCTTGATTTGTCTGTTTTTAGTGAGTTAATAAGGAAGATAGTTAAGCTTGCTTGTTTATATTTATATTATAAGTTATTTGATATTATCTTTTTTCTTTTCTTTTTCTATTTTAGCTATGTATTTAATGGCTAAATCAATTGCTTAATTAAATTCTCGTTTTTTTTAAAAAAAAATCCAACTATTACCAGATGTTATTAAATTCTATTTTAGCTATCGTTTTTTTAGAGAAACATGAGAGGATTCCAATCCCAAAAGTATTGTATGCAAACCAATTCTTATTTAGTTAATTTATAATATAATGCTTATAATCTATACTGTTTTAGCCTCTTAATCCTGTATAATAATGTTCTTTTTTTTTTTTTTTGTGAGATGTAGAGCGCTTGGAAATGCGGCTAAATCTGCGTTTCTAAAAAAAATTAATTTTTTGAATTGTTTTGATGTGTTAATCTTAAAAATTATTTTTTAAAAATAAAAAATATCATTTTGATACATTTCGGTATGAAAAATACTTTAAGAAGCAACCGCGCAACCACATTCTTAAACACGCAAAATATTTTACTATTTATAATATTTATGAAAACACATTTATCTCCATATACATTGTATGTATTCGTTTATATATTCAGATGATTTACAATGTTTAAATTCTATCTTTTCAACTGTTAACAATTATATTAAATTAATCATTTATAGTGTCGCACCCCAAAAAAAATTAGGCTCGCGGCATCGGCTGGCGATTTAAGTCTCGTTGTCATTGCGTTTGCTTGAATTGTTCGTTGGAGTCGCCACCTAGTAATTTATTGAAGGCTACTAGGAAACCGGATATACTGGTCTGGTCAGAGATTCACGGGTAAGGGACTGGTTGTGGTTAGGGAAGGTATTAGCACCCCTAACGCACCCTACCTGAGGTAAGCTGCTTCGTGGCTTTGACGTGTTAAAGAAGTTTTAATAATTGTCTTTTCATCGGAAATTAGAAATATCACTTACGTATAAGTTAATAATTCTTAACCGTGATCCGATCAAAATATTAAATTCTTCTTTAATATATTTGCAATTTTATCCTAAATATATATATATATATATACAAATAAGTAAAACAAAATACAAACACACACATTCACTATTTTCATTTCTTTTCTTTTTCTTTTCTTTTTCCTTTTCTTTTACATCCACAATACAAATACAAATACAAATTCAAATTCAAAATAAATAAATAAAAATACACCAACACACACATCCCCTTTGTTATTATTATTTTCTTTTCTTCTTTTTTTTTTCTTTTACATTCACATACTACAAATTTAAAATAAATAAACAAAAATTACATTAAAACTTTAAAATTTACAAAATGGTCCCTAAACAATCCATAACAGTACTGGGAAACCCTTCAGGAACAGTTCTGGGCTGCCTGAACAGTAGCGGCGCGTGGGCTCACGCGCCGCCACAAAAATCAGACAGCGTGAGGGGGCTGTGATGCTCCCTCCTCTCTTCGATCTCCTGTTGTCCGGCACCTGTAAATCCAAAAAACAACACAGCAAGGGCAGTCGATTTTAAGTTTTTTTTTTTTTTAAGTTTTTTAGATCTGTTTTTGGGTCTTCTTCATCGGTTCGGGTCTGCTTCCTTCTCCTTTTCAGAACTGCTCCCTCTGTTAATCCTTTCTTCTTCTGGGTTCTGCAGCGCCGTTGCGTGTTCCCGTCCGAATGGTTGAAGATCGAAGAAGTGGCTGGTGGCTGGAGGCGGACAGAACTGAAATCTGTCGGCGCCGCTGTGTCGGGGTAGCCGCTGGAGGTCGTTGGGTCTGCGGGGATGAGGGAGGAGCTGTGTGCGGGGTGGTCGGTGTGGTGGTCGGCTGGTGGGCTGCTCTCTTTTGGCCGGGGAAGAGAAAAAAAAAAAAGGGAATGGAGTGGCTGCTCCGGTTTGGTTTTGAAAAAGAGGGGGCTGTGGGTTTGTTGTGGGGGGAAGGAGCTGTGAGGGCCAAGAGCTGCGGGGGATGAGGGAGGAGAGGCACGGTTCCTCTGATTTTCAGCCGAGAGAGGGATGAGGAAGATTTTGGCCGGGTCTCTCTCGGAGCAAAAAATTTCAAGCGGGAGGAGGGCTGCCTTGGCTTTTTCTGGTTTCGGCTTTGAAGATGAGTAAAAATGGGGAAATGGAGATGGCTAGCTTTGGCTGTGTATGGGAATGGGTGGTCATTGGCTCTGTGTGAAGAAGACTGGAGGCGAAAAAATTCAAAACCAGTTTGGGGAAGGGGCTGCAGCGTTGAAAAAAAATGGAGAAGCAAAGTCTTGGTCGGCGGCTTGGAATGAAAGAGATAGATTTAGGTTTTTTTGTATTTTTTTCTGATGTTGTCAAAATTGCCCCCCCTTTGTTTGAGTTAAAGACCAGTATTTAAAGGCAAAAATGTTGCTAGGTTTTTCAACTTGGTCCCTCAATTTCTTTCTTTTTGTAAATTTTGATTTTTCTTATTTTTTTGTATTTTTTGAAAACGAGCAATATCAACGTCGACTCAAATGCGAAAAATCAATGATTTAAAAAATGACGCGTGAAAAGTCGAACGCGTTTGAAAATCTTTTAACAATTTAAATTCTTTTTTAGACGACGTTGAAAATGCTAAAATGATGAAAATATATTAAAAAACATTTTTTTGGATTTTCTTTGTTTTTCTCAATTTTTTGGATTTTTTGAAAATATATCAAAACATGGGTCAAAAATTGGGTAGCAATATATAGTTTCATAATTATAGTTTGTTAATGCAGATTTACATATACTCACTATAGAATATAAAATAATAAGGCAAATGATTTACAAACAATCAAAGTCTTCAAATTAAATTTCTATACAGATTGACGTGTCAAGCTGCAAGTGGTAAAATATGTTTTCATGAATTTAATTTTATATGATTGCCTCCAATAAAAAATAATTGTTATATATGTTTGTATAATAATTGTGTATGAAAAATTCATTCATATAATATTACTCGTAAATAATACTTACTGATTTAGTTAATTTGTAATGTTAAAGAAATACAATGTATAGTTACAGAGTAAAGTAATTAATGTTTGGTTTCTGCACACTCTGATTAAGGTTAATAGTTAACCTCGTGCACTTATTTGATATTATTATTTAAATAATGTTTATTTTTTATGTTTAATTTGTTTTTTAAAATATTTTAAAAAATCATATTAATGTATTTTTAGATGTTTTTCGGTAATTTTGATATGTTAGTATCAAAAATAAAAAATCTAAAAATATAATATTATTTAGATGCATTATTAATAAAAAAAATTCATAAAAATACTTAATATCGCATTATTAAATATACATTTCACCCAAACAAACAAATTTTAAATGTTGTTAAACAAATTTCCATACATGTGCATAAAAACAATAATTAGAGTTATTATTCCTATATTATAATATGTTGTACTATTCTCAATAATTCTAACACCCTACCATAATAAGAAGCATGCATAGCTGAATCATGCCATATGGTACAAACATCTTAATAAAATAAAAAAAATCCTAATTAGAGGAAAATAAAGAAAAAATATTTGTTTTATATCAAAGAAACATCTAAACTAGAAAGCTCAACATGTGATATAAACTCTAATATTATGCTAAGAAATTATTAAATATGAAAATTTAAGTCAATAGATGACCCTCTAGATATAATTTTATATTTTTTTAACAATTTATAATTAATTAAAATAAATATAATTGGTTTTTGGTTTTGAATGAGGTGTGCATAAGTTAATAACAAATGACATGTACTTTCTAAATTAAGAGAACAAAGAACTAACCATAAATGTTTTTTAAATGTGGCCAACAACTGTCATTATGACACTTGTTAATAGCCATTTATAGTTTAAATCAATATATAGTTTTCTATTTTTGTAACAGCCCGACCCAACATGTTAAATATTGTCCGCTTTGGGTTTTACCGCCCTCACAGTTTTGTTCCTGGTAACGCGAGCCCACTACTGAGCTTGACGTCCCTAAAACGCGTTCAACATGTTAGCACCAGCACTACTAATAAGGCCAGCGACACATCCCTCACCCGCCGATGTGGGATCTTACAATCCACCCCCCTTCAAGGAGCCCGACGACCCCGTCTGCACAACCAGATAGCTAGTGAGGTCGGCTCTGATACCAAATGTAACAACCTGGCTCAATATGCTGAATATTGTCCGCTTTGGGTCTTACCGCCCTCATGGTTTTGTTCCTGGTGACGCGAGCCCACTACTGAGTCTGACGTCCCTAAAACGCGTCCAACATATTAGCACCGGCACTACTAATAAGGCCAGCAACACATCCCTCATCCGCCGATGTGAGATCTTACAATCCACCCCTCTCAAGGAGCCCGACGACCCCGTCGACACAACCAGACAACCAATGAGGTCGGCTATGATATCAAATGTAATAACCCGGCCCAACATGCTGAATATTGTCCGTTTTGAGCCTTACCGCCCTCATAGTTTTGTTCCTGGTGATGCGAGCTCAGTACTGAGCCTGACGTCCCTAAAACACGTCCAATATGTTAGCACCAACACTACTAATAAGGTCAGCAATATATCTCTCACCCGTCAATGTGGGATCTTACAAATTTGCAGCATAATTTATATCATAAACCTTAAAAAGTTTCCATATAATATAATAATCATTTAATATCTTTAGTTAACATCTATAAATGTTGGATTTTTATTCCATTCATTAACTTGATTAAAAAAACAAGATTAATATGTAGAGAAATTGTATGGTGCTTAAAATGTAATTGTTAGATGCTATCATAGGAGAGAGATAAATAAATAAAAGAATTACAAAAATATTTTTTCTTCAATATGAGAAATAATACATGTTATTTTTTTGTTGAAATCAAATATGATTTTCTCTATTTTCTTTTTGTGTATATCTTTTGCATATACCATAAATATTCAATAATTAAAGCTTGAGCACTATAAAATTTTCCATGTATGTAATCAAATAATGTTCAACATGTGTTCTAAGAACAATCATTAGCTTTTATCATTTATAAATTATATAATTTATAAATGGTATTATATAAAAAATAATGATCACTTATTTAGAATAACACGTCGCATTATTCTTTGCGGCTCTAATATTTGACAATCACGATTAAGATCGATTGCTTAAAACTCATATTGTTTTTTGCGGCTCTAACAAACAACAATCACAATTAAGATCAATTACTTAAAATGATGAATTATACTATATGATCCAAACATCTTAATGACGAAGGAATATGCAAATTAGAGGAAAGTAACAAAAAGACTAATTGATCTATATCAAAGAAGCACATAAACTAGAAAACTTTACATGATGGGTGAGTTGCTAATATATAATTTTATAAACTCTAATATTATATTAAAAAACTATTTGAGACTAGAAATTATCAATGATGAAACTTTAAAATATTATTTTATATTATAGCCTGACAACCAATAATTAAAAATAAAAAACCAATGAGGTGTGTATGCATTGCCATTTCTAAATTAATAGAAAAAAGAACATACATAATCTTTTTAAAAAAAATGTGGCCAATACACACCATTATTACATTGGCAAGAGTCAGTCATTTATAGTTTAAAATCAACATCTAGTTTTCTATACTGCAACATAATTTATATTATAAACACCGAAAATAGTCGCCATATAATATAGGATTCATTCATTTATTAACTTGATTTAAAAAAAAATGCAAGAATAAAATAAGTAATCAAATAATGCTTAACATGTGTTCAAAAAATAATCATTAGCCTTCTCCATTTAAAAATTATACAACTCCAATTAAAGAGTTTTTGTTTTTACCGTTATAAATGCTTTTTAAAATATTTTTTTATTTACAAAAAAATTAAATTAATATTTTTAGATGTTGATGTTTTTTGATGGTTTTGATGTACTAATATCAAAAATAACTTTTTTAAAAAAATATATTATTTTAATATATTTTCAATTGAAAAACTATATACCCTCTGTCTTAGAGAGATTCAAGGAAAATAATCACAATAATATGGAACTGAATCTCAATAGATCATCACAATAAAATCACTCTAACATTTATAATTATATCTAATGCGTATCTAAGTTGTTTATAAAAAATTCTATCCACCACTTAATGAGAATTTATACTTCAAGGTGGCCCGCTCCATATTACCATAGATAAACTTAACACATTCAAGTTTCCCTCCTATATATACATCTCCATTCTCCAGCAAAGTACTGCATTCAAGTTTCTCTTCCTACATCTCCATTCTCCAGCCAAGTAGCGCCATCATACATATATTCTATCTATTTATCTTATCTTGCATCTTATTCTTTTCATCATGGAAGCCAAGAAAACAAGAGGAAGGCAAAAGGTGGAAATGAAGAGAATTGTAAATGAAGATGACAGATTAGTCACTTTCTCAAAGCGTAGATCCGGGATCTACAAAAAACTGAGCGAGCTTATCACTTTAACCGGGTCAGAAGTTGCGTTTCTCGTCTTTTCACCTGGGGGTAAGCCGTTTTCATTTGGCCACCCTTCAATTGAAAATGTGCTTGATAGTTTTCTGGAAAATCCATCAGACACAGATATCTATGGCGCCCACGAGCTCTTGGAGGAGTATAGGAGGGCGAGGATCGAAGAGCTAACACAAAAGCATAATGAAATGCAACAGCAGCTGGATGACAATAAGGAAAAAGGCTGCAAGTTGAAGGATAAAATACAAGGTAATGAGAGAGATCAATGGTGGAATGCTCCAGTCGAAGAGCTCAACCTCCAAGAGTTGATTGAATTGGAGAGGAAGTTCGAAGGCTTCCGAATGACCTTACACGGCAAGATGAAAGATAGCAGCAATGGTGCGTCCTCTTCACATGCTCCAGAAGGAGGCAACCCGTCAGCATCTCATGCAAATGATGCAAACGTTGCCTCTCATGGAAGTAATTGGGGCGTGTGAAGTTCTGAACAACTTTGTTGAAAAGGCCTGTTACCTTTTTAGGGTTTATGTTTACAAAGAATTTTAAATCTATTGTTTTGTTTAGTTTTAAGCTTTGTTTATTTAGTTTTATATATCTAATTTTGTTTATGCCAAAGTGTGGTTGTTGGATTACAGATAAAGATATATAAAAATAAATATATTTATCCAGATGCGCGTTGTGTATGCATGACTGTGTGTATTATTTTAAGGTGAATTAATACAGTGGTTAATGGATAGTATAGTACTGTCTCGACACTCACCTAAAGATTTAATATAATTCTATGTAAAACCATGAACCCTAGCTCTATCTAAATATTTAGTTTGAAAAAATTATTTAATATAATTATATATATTTTAAAAATATGTTAAACTAGTCTGAAAATACCTTTATTGTCGAATAAAAATAATTATATGCATTAGAAGAAATTTATTTATAACTAAGAAATTTATTGTCTTGACTTTTTTTAAGAAATTCCATATGCTAAAATATAAATGTTTTTTTATATGACAAAACAAAATACATATCAATACTAACATGTAAATTCAACCCCCATTTTACCAAATTAAGAAAGAGATTAAAAAATTAATATAATTCTTTAAAAATATATTGATCTTATTTCTTCACTATATGTCTATTTATGCATCACGAAAAATAATTTAATAGTATAAAAAAGCTTCTTGAATCACTCTTAACCCATATATTACCTTATATAGTAGCACTTCATGTTGACTATTAAACATCTAAAATTTCTATTAAAAAAAAACTTATCAACAAAAACCAATAAATAAAACTACACTAGAATTTATGAAATAATTAGTTTATATTTGTTTTCATTATATAATATAATTATTTTTAAAAATAAAAACAGTCCAGATATATAGACGAAGCTCCTTTTCTTCTTCTTTTTTTATATATTTTCTTGAAAAAACAGAAAGAGGATAACATGACATGAGAGATGATGTTTTAATTTTTAACTATGTTTATATAAAAAAAAACTAAAAGAATTGTTTAGTAATTAGTTTTTTAAGGAGCTCTCTTGATAAAAATATTTAGGAGGCGCTGTGCATGGATCAATGAAGGTGGCGTTTAACAGATTAGCGTGTTCCTTTCTTAATTTATTTTTGGACAAAAAAAATTATATCACAGCCTAAAATCACTCTTACAGTAACAGAAAATGGATATATACGGACAAAACCCGGGTCAGAATTGGTACGAGGGCTGTAAGAAAATCTGTTTTTCTCTTTCTCTATCTGGCTAAAAATAGCTAACAATCCGACAAGTGTAATTCAAGACCCGCAACCACACGTAAGAATTATGCGATTTTCACGCAAGACAATTTTCCGTTTATAACGTTACCTTGACACTCCACGGATTAACTCCTGTCATTAAGAAAGCCCCTTAAATGGATGTGGAATTCAATGACAATTACGAAATCTCAATACTGCCCTCCAAAGCGCCACCTCACAGCCCAAATTTATCCTCTGCCAACCAGTCATTGACTTTTTTTAACCGGTCATTAATTAAGAGCTTTTAAAGTAATAGTGTGTTTCACAATTGTGATAATAATTGTTTTTTAAATAATTTTTCGTTTGAAATACATGTTAATGATATTTTTTATTTTTTAAAAATTATTTTTGATATCAGCATATCAAAACGATCTAAAACATATAAATTATATTAAATTTTAGTAAAAAAAAAATTAAAATTTTTGAAAACGCTGTCAAACGGTTCCTAAATCGTGTAAATAACATGGTTGGTAATATACAAACTCAATTTATTATTTGTGTGGGAATTATATATTTTATGTTGAAATCGTTGATTTGTGCAAAGCAGCCGAGAGCTACTTCTTTGTTCTGTCGCGTCCATGCCAGGTGAATTAATTCACGTGAAAAATGGCAGGTGAATCTTATTGGTGTATTGTTCACGTAAATAGTGTTTTAACTGTTCATTGGATCGCATCCGACTCAGCCAATTTTTTTTATTTTTTTAAAATTATATTTTACTCAAAAAATTAATGTTTAATATTATTCAATAACACTACATAAATTAGAAGGACATCACATGATGATGCTGTATTTGCGAGATTTGATCACAATTTCAATTTTATTTCTGATGATATTTTACCTGATTTTGTTGCACGCTTAAAAAGCCATGGAAACTATAGTCCTTTTCAGATGAATTTCTTACATGATAAAATTGTAAATAAGTTAATGAAATAATAAAAAAATATTTAATATAAAGTATTATTTATTTAATGATGTAACAGTGGTAGTTAAATTTATATTATTTAAATTAAAAATCATTAATATTAATATATATCTTTTTTAGTTATTTTATAACCTTAATTTCAACTATAATTTTAATCAAATATATAAAAATATCAAACTAATTTTAACCTAAAATATTTTTTTTAAATTACAACCACAAAACTACCGTAACAAGAATACCTTATAAATAATAATCACACACCTAGTTAGCTAGCTTCCGTTCATACGTCTTCTGGCATCAGGAAGATTCTTGATTTTAAACTGTGAACTAAAAAGTTGCTGTGTGATTAATAAAAATAAATCGAGAATTATAATTAATTAAAGATTAAATTGATAAATTGAGAGGTACATGTAGATTAAAACATGTCTAATTTTGTGTTGAATTTATTATTATTATTTATTTAATATTATCTGTCAATTTTTTTGTAAGAAAAATACTAATTTAATACATTGAAACAAGATTATTTTCTAGCATAATTCCTTTTTTTTTTATTAGCCATTCTGAAAAAATATGTTTTTTTTTGCTATGTTTTTTATTTGATAAAAAACAAAATCAATTAGAATAAGTAAAAGAATGGATGATTTGAAATAAAGGTGAAAAAGATGTCTTTCTAATTAAAACACATCTATATATCTTATTAATGAGCTTCCTTGTTTATATATATATATATATATATATATATATATATATATATATATATATATATATACATTTTTTTAAACAACAACTTATAAGAATTATATAAGCAAATTGTAATAGAAAAGATTATAAAAATAACACGCCTATCACGCATTGATGCAGAGAACTGTATGGAATCTTTTATTATTTAATTATAAAATAATAAAAATATACATGAACATGAAAGTCAACTAATAAAATTTAACAAAATAAAAGACATGAAAACCGACAAAAAGAATACTTGCTAATATTCAAAAAAAGAATGTCATATTCTTATTAAAAAAAAGTAATTGATATTTAATAAAATAATATCCTTAATATATTTTTAATTAATTTTTAAATGAGTTAATTAAATCTATAGAAAAACATTGTCATATAATGCTTAACAGAAAGAGATTAGACACTTGAGATTGAATGCGACAATGTGCCTAGCCCATAACCAAAAAGAAAGAAAGAAAGAAGGCCATGGGCACACCCTTAAACATCTTTTTTTAAAAGAAAAAGAAGAAAAAGAAAAAAAAGAAGCAAACAACGTAGAATTCAGATCTCATGGACTTAAAACATTAATTTCAATATTTTTTTATTTAAAAACACTAAAGAAACACCTCGTAAAACCTCAACAACCCCATATTCAACGTTAAATAAGTTTTTAATCAATTAAAAAAACTAAAAAAATTCTTGAATTTCAATCTACTTTTTTAGCAAGATGAGGGATAAAAAATACCTCAATAACACTCTTTTCATTAAATGAAATATATTGTCAACAAGATGAATTTTTTTTGTTATTGAAATTTAGATAACTAACAACTTTCTCTTACCTCTCATTTTTTTTTTATCAACTTTCTTTCTCAGCTCTCAACCTCAAGAATTAAAACACTAATAGTGTCTGGGAGCGCAGTTGAAACCGCGTTCTCAAAAAATTCAAAAGTTTTTTTTTTTGCTAAAATTTAATATGATTTATACTTTTTGAATCGTTTTGATGTGCTGATGTCAAAAACAATTTTTAAAAAATAAAAAAAATATCATTGGCATGTATTTCGGCATGAAAAGTAACCGCTATCACATTGTCAAACACGCTCTAACAGTCCTAAAACAAAAGGAAGCAAAGGAGAGGAGTCAACATAAAAAACGTAGATAAAAATACATTTTATCCCATAAAATTGAGTAAAGCCATTTTTATATGTTTTCAATTTGATCTTTTTCTTCTAATTATATCTTCATGCTATGAATTGGAATAATATCTTATTGAATTGACATCTAATCAATTTTTTAAATCTATTCAAAACTTTTATATCTCAAGAATATGCAAATAGAAGAGAATATCAACTCACAAAAGATTAAAAAAAAGCACACAAAAAAATGAGTGATAAAAAAAAAAGCACTACTATAATCAATAATCAATAATGAAGCGTGAAAGTGTGCATAACGCAAGCATATATAGTAAAACCACCGGCTATTTTTTTTTAAAAAAAACAAACTACAATTATAATTATAATAAAAGGCCAATTACTGGGCCTCATTTTAGCCCATATTCAATGCCCTAAAAAATTGTGTATAGCAAGAACCCAGCGAGGTTATATGCAATTTCTTCTTAATTTAAAGAAAATGCTTAAATTAGAGACATATTTTAAAAGAAAACAGAGTTAGAGATTAATTATCTACTTATCCTCTAACTCTTCTAATCTTAGAGAGAGAGAAAATAATCTTCTTTAATTGCATTATTAGACGAGTCTAATCATGCAAGATGTCGAGGTCTGTACCCCATACGTGCACTCATGAACTATACAAAGAAAGGAACAAAAACGCACAAACCTTAAGGTGGTAATGCCGCTTGTGGCCATCAAAAGAGAAGGCAAAAATATCATAACTCGTTAATGGAGAAAAAAACTAAAATACTCGTACTTGTCATAATAACAAGTGCCTCCTTCCTAACACGTAGCCATCAGGTGTTAATACAGGGATGCACGACATTTACGTAAGATAATATTGGATTGGAGTAAGAAGAGATCAGCGGTTGTTTTGGACGGTAGGGATGAGAAATTTCGACCAAATTTCATTACTTGTTGAGAATCTGACCAATCAAATGGATTTTATGCATGCTCTTGTTCTTGTTTTACTTCATCAGCACTCGAAGACAGGTGAAAAAACCACAGCCATCTGATTGTTCTTGGGGAGGCCTTGAAAATTCCAGGAAAGTTCTAAACTTTCCTGGGTACGGATACTGCTGCCCCCTTCTTTAATGCAAGACTTGGAAGATTAAACATTAGGTGATTTGGAAGGATTTTACTTGTGTTGAGAAACTGGGTAATTAATGGATTTATTGTTTCAGTTCATTAATTCTTCGAAATGTAGTATATATATATCCTAGTACGACCATATTAATTCTTTAAATGAGTTAATTATTTATATGTAGTACATGTGCTTTTGCAAACATGTATGTCTCTATAAATGATTTAGTTTTGAAGTCCTAATTTTAACATATATAGTAGATGATTAAATTCTAGAAAGCAATGCAACTGGATGATAACAAGCACATGATATTCTCTCATGTTTCTATACTTCAAATCTTTGCAATATTTTTGAGATAGATGGTTTTAATTAGGAGAGGATATATAAGAGGTAGTTAATTAATTTGTTGTTGTGACTTGTATTTGAATTTAAATCATGTTCATTTTTTTTTAATTAAAAAGGAGACCGTTTATATTTGTGGATCATGTTTTGTGTTGTATGTACTGAAATTAATTTTGATTGTGTTTCAAGTATTTACTGGGTATTCATAATCAAAACTTAAAACCTGAATATTATAATTTAATATATAATTAGTTTAGTATGTATGTAATTTTTAAAATTTAAAATTTATTTATTTATTTATAGTTAAGTGAAGGGATTAGATCGGGTTTGAAAATCAATATCCTCACTCAACTTAAAACCTGTCCTTTTGCTTTTAAATTCTACCAAAAACCTCATTGAATTTAATATTTTTTTATACGAATATGATCCTTTGAATTTGGGGAAAAATTATCATTGTAATATAAAAAAACATGAGATAAGAAGAGAAGATGAAGAAATATTTGATTCACGCACTTAATTTGGGATTTCTCATCATCTAGTGAGCTTGTTGATTAAATTTCATCATCATTTGAGTCTTCACGCACTCTGTCCATAAGATTCTACGCTGCAGTCGACGTGTCTGTTTGTAAAACACATGTCTTTACTTTGTTCACCCATGTTTTGTTTTAGGTTCTTCTAACCTTAATTAGATTTGGGTCAAACCGGTTCCAGGGGTTTTCCGACTTGTTCTTTCGAGTTTTGGTCTTGGTTCTGGGTTTCTTTCCAAGTCTACTAATTTGTTAATTTGTTTTTCACTTGGCTTTTTTACTGGCTTCTAGGGTTTTCAAAAAAAGTTCTTTTCAGTTCGAGACTTGATTTTTGCTAACTCTACTTCTACAATATCGCCTGACTTCGAGTTTCTTTCTGGTTAAACAAATTCCTAAATCTTAGATTTTACGGCTGAGATTTATTCTTGGCATATTGCCTGTTGTTTTATCACCTTTTTCTATATCATTTGCGGTCTGCGTTTCACCATGCATGTATTGGCCATAACACTTGTGATGTTCTTCCAAACATAGCATTCGACAAGAGGTGCCATGTGCTAGTTTAACCTAGCTAGCACATTCCAACGAAGCACACGTAGTTCTCCATTCTCGATGATCCATCTTCTCCTTGCTATCAACGTCAAGTTATTCACACGCCACTGTAATTAGGACTGTTTATTAGGAATGATATATCATTTTGGGATCAATATTAATTGTAGATAAAATTCGATGAAGAACAGAAACAAAATAAAGCAAATTAGGAAGGATAGAAATCAATCTACCTAATTCGAGTAAATTAGGAAGGATAATTTGAGGGATCTCTCCAATCCCTTCTTGATCTTTATCTTTCTAATTACCAGATGAAAGAAACATCCAATCCCCTTTTCTCAATCCCTCACCTCACTGTTAAGACTCGGGCTGAGTTGACGTACAAGTTGTGACTGAGTTTGAGTGAGATGTTAGAATATATGCATTCGCTGGTGGCTGTTAAATCATTAGTTAGGTTAACTGTAACAATATCAATTGCTTCATTCAGACTACACGCTACAAGATCTTCACTGTGCATGCAGTTCTAAATTCAACAGGTTTGCAATAAAGCAAGGCAGCATTTCTACAGTAGCTTTGGCCTACCCAACGTGGTCAAGGAATTTCTTCTCCTTACTGCTCTCTTTTCTCTCTTTTAGTTCTCTTAATAGACAAAAACCATGGCCGTCGTCAATGAAAGAATCACTTCACTTTTCACTTCTCTATTTTTTTCTTCTTCCTTTTTATCAAATCTTGATCTAGTTCCATATATATGGTTCTGGATCTGGTTTTGTTTTTAGTTTTTTTATATCTGTGTAATCTGATTTATATTTTCTCTGAACAAATGGTTTGCTATTAAATCTTATGATTTAGAAGAGATTAATAACGATCATATAAAAAAGTGAAGTTTTCCATCAATGGAGTCTGATGTTGTAACCCGGTTCCTTCAGAAGTACTTGATGACAACTTGAGATTGTTCCACGTATATAAGCTGCAACAACATTCTTATTTTAGAAAGCTCTTGATAGATAAGATTAGAGAATTCTATTTAATGTTCATAAGGGCGTGGCCAGGAAATCTTTTTACCGAGGCCAAGATTATAAAAGATTTTCTAGAGGAGCATAACTTAATTAATTTTAATAGTTTTATTATCTAGAATTTAAAACTGTTTGGTTTTTTTTTTTTTTCCAGAGACCCAGGCCCTGTCAGCCCCCTGCATACATAGATGGATTAATATTAACCTGAAAGTTCATGTTTTCATACTATTGTTGGTTGTTTTATTTAACTCTTTTTAATTGGTAAGCTGTAATTATCATGAATTTTAAAAATAGCCATGTATTTTATATTTTGTCGTGTTTAATGAAATTACTATATTTTATAATATTTTTTTTTCATATTCATATAAAATTAACATGATTAGCTAAAGAACCAGTAATAAATTGTTTTTTAAAGTGTTTTTTTCTTAAAAATACATCAAAATAATATTTTTTTTATTTTTAAAAATTATTTTTACCAAACAATCTAAAAACATAAAAAATAATTAATTTTAAATGAAAAATCTTAATTTTTTATAAAACTATATTTGGAAGGCAATTAGAAAGGTGTACTAGCTAATCCTGTTATATATACAGCTTTTTGGATGCAATTCCATTCCTATCTTTGCAATCTGTCTGATAGCTAGTAATGGATAACACATTACATGTGAAACCTCAGTATATAGTCCCAGGAGTGCAACACCTAGACAGTTTCATTAGCAAGTACGTGGACTCCCATGCAAGAATGGCAACAAGCGGGGGAAAATTCCAGGAAGCTACACTAATTATAAAGAAACTGCACTCTCGGGTCTTTCTGCCTCAGAAACATTTAGCTTCTCTTGTCCTATATATATATATATATATATATATATATATATATATATATATATAACCTCCTCTTTATGATATCAGTCCAGGAATTAAAGCTAGAGGCAGCAGGGATCGCTTGGATTTCCTTCACGTAGAAGTGAAAAAAAACTAGGTGCATACTGGGGTGGTGGCTATACAATATTTTACCATAATATGGACCAGTACCACTCACAGGTTCATCAACAGGTCTCGTCAGAATTGGAAAATGGAGATGTTGACTATAAGGAAGGCTTGAACAGCAATAACATTAAGGGGGGTTTTGTCAATGGGAAGACACCACAGAATGTTTCGTCTTCAATTATGCGAAAGAAATCCGATCCAATGCTTGTTTCGTCAAATGTTAATCTTGGCTATTTCTTGACCAATCTTCAAGAAGTGATTCTTGGAACTAAGCTGGCTGTTCTCTTCCCAGCCATTCCTCTAGCAATTGCTGCTGACTATTATAAGTTCGGAAGAGTAAGTTGATTAGTTTCTTTTCGGAAGAATCATGGAACCTTTCTTTTGGTTACACAACCATGTCATTGATTTTTCTTTGTATATTTACAATTGATTTTGTTACATTTAGCAACTCCTGTATACATATTTACCAAATTAACGAGGATCGATGATAGATATGGATTAAATAAATATATTATGATGTCTCTTGTTTTATATCTGTTTAATTTGCATTATTCTGCCACACGTAGCCTTGGATATTTGCTTTGAGCTTGCTTGGACTCACCCCACTGGCAGAACGTGTCAGCTTCCTCACTGAGTAAGTCTGTAACTAAGCATAGTCAAATTAATAATTTTATAAGCAAGTGCTTGTGGAATATTTTATCCATTGGTTGTTCTGATACTAATCTTTATTTTCAACTTTTGTTGTTCTTGCTGTTATTAATCCCAGACAAATTGCATACTTCACCGGTCCAACAGGTAATTTAAATTTGCCCACAAATTACTTCTAATTCTGGTTTTACACCATCATTTGAAAATTGAAGATGATTAATTCGATTATTTGCAGTTGGAGGACTCCTTAATGCAACATGTGGCAATGCAACCGAGCTGATAATAGCAATTCTTGCTCTTTACCAGAACAAAATACATGTCTTGAAGTATTCTCTTTTGGGTTCCATTTTGTCAAATCTCCTTCTAGTTCTTGGGACTTCCCTCCTATGTGGAGGCTTAGCCAACCTAAAAAAGGAACAGAAATACGATAGAGTAAGACACACACTCAAAATTCAAGAACAAATCCAATTAATTTTACAACTTGGGTAAGTAATTATTAAATACGGTCTAATACGTTTCATAATCTTTTTTTCTTCTTTTTTTGGCTTTAACAGAAGCAGGCTGATGTGAACTCTTTACTTTTATTACTGGGGTTGTTGTGCCACATGTTGCCACTGATGTTCAGATATGCCATAGGGGAAGGAACTGCCACTGCCTTCTCTACCCTCGAGTTGTCCAGAGTTAGCAGCATTATTATGCTTATAGCATATGTTGCTTATATCTTCTTCCAGCTAAAAACTCACAGGCAACTGTTTGATGCTCAAGAGGTGATTAATTAACTCTAGATGCAAAAAAGTCTTAAGATAAAAACTATATGAGGCTCATTATAATTGCAGCACTTGAAAGTGTTTTATTCAATGAGATCAGTATTCTATTAGGTCAAAAGGAAATAATTAATCCAAAGTTGATATTAATGCATAGAACTTAGTGGTTCAAGTTGAATGACAGGAAGATGACGAGGAGGAAGAAAAGGCAGTGATAGGATTTTGGAGTGCATTTACTTGGTTGGCTGGAATGACAATTATCATAGCTTTGTTATCTGAGTATGTTGTGGGCACAATTGAGGTACATTACACTTGAGAATTTCTAAAATATTATTTGTTAGCAATATTAAAGCATCTTCTAAATGCGGATTTCAAATTTTAACGTATCTCAACCAGGCTGCATCAGATTCTTGGGGCATTTCTGTCAGTTTCCTCAGCATAATTTTGCTGCCAATAGTGGGGAATGCTGCAGAACATGCTGGATCGGTCATATTTGCTTTCAAGAACAAGCTGGTATGATATGTTAGACCATGGCAGTAGTCTTACTCTTATATTTTGTTGCCTGCTAAGTTTCAATAACACCAATTATCTGGCTGTTCTGCAGGACATATCTTTAGGTGTTGCTCTAGGTTCCGCCACTCAAATTTCAATGTTTGTGGTAAGATTAAAGCATCCCAGGCAAACAAAATCCTTTGCCAGATTAACCTTGGAAAGAAATCATGATAACTTTTTTTTTCCTTCTTTTTTTGTGGGCTTCAGGTCCCTTTATGTGTTGTTGTTGCGTGGACAATGAACATCGATATGGACCTTGATTTCAGTCTCCTTGAAACCGGTTCTCTTGCTTTCACAATAATCATCACGGCCTTCACTTTACAGGTTTTGTCTTCTGATATTTTCTTAATTACCAGTGTTAATGCACGTTTTATTGGCTATTAATTATTTAGCTGGTTTGTAAATGCTCTTATGGTAGTATTTTCATTACTTACAGGATGGAACTTCACACTACATGAAAGGACTGCTTCTTTTCCTGTGCTACATTGTGATTGCTGCGTGCTTTTTTGTTCACAAAATCCCTCAGAGTAAGTTCCTAGCTAGCGAAAATCTATGTTGTAGAATGATCCAAGTTTCTTCATTCATCGACTGCTCACTGCTAATGCTTCCTACAACT
The DNA here is from genome assembly GCA_030145905.1 of Populus davidiana. Lineage (NCBI taxonomy): Eukaryota > Viridiplantae > Streptophyta > Magnoliopsida > Malpighiales > Salicaceae > Populus > Populus davidiana. Next base: position 9,939,190 of record CM057797.1, read on the forward strand.
CTGATTTAGATCAAATCTCGCAAGGCAAACCGTTCACTGGACTCTTTGCAGCTTAGCTGCATTTACATTTGGGGCTCGATCCCCAGCAAAGAATGGTCCACAGATCAATTTATGTTCTTCAATTCATCTGTGAACCACCTGCATCGGCATTCTGGTAAGAGAGGATGGTGTGGTAAATGCGAGCTTTCGAGTTACAAGGCCATCAAAAGTTGAGACTGGTTTTTTCGGATTTAGAAGGGCGCTCTGGAGAAGAAACAGAACTTCTCATGGAACAAGTTTGTTTATAGCTCTGTTTTTATGTCTTCCTAATAATGTTTTGGTACTGAGTTGAAGTACAAAGCAGTGTCAAAATGCATATAGTTTTTTACCTAGTAGCTGTGATTTTCCATGTATTTGATTTAATTCACTGTATCATGTTGCTTACGAGAATAATCTGTCTTCACTTCTTGCAATGTAATAATCAAGTTAATAAAGAAAACAACTTTGAATATCAGAGTAATTGTGCCTCAAAAAACTAAACTTATTTTTTAATTGGGAAAGAGGAAGAGAAATGGTGTTATAAAATTATTTTGGCATTAAATTAATTATAATAGAATTTTTATAATATTTGTAAACTTTTTGTTAAACGAGTTCACGTGCGGCTGACTCAGTATAAGTGTTATCTATACAGTACGTAATTTTTAAGAATACAGTGGAAAAAGTATTATGAGAGGGGATAATATTCTCAAAATTTAACTATCATGGCTATCTCTGGCTTTGTCCGAGTCTTATCTCTAGTTCTGTCCCGTATTCTATTAATTAATTAACGAGACACTCTGGGAATCAAAATTCAAGTGGCTGGCATAAACTTGGCAGGACAGCTTTACTGTTTACTCATGGAACAACTTGATGCTGCACCCCAAGTTGCACATAAATAACAGCAATATCAGGGTTGACAATAGATTACTGGATTGATTACTCATATGTCATGATTCATGCATCCAACTGTATCTGCATTTTGCTTGGAGTAAACTAGCATTACAAGTGTTTGGATGCAGATTCCCCATACACTGACAGAATTAGCATCCTTTTCGTTGTTTATGGAGTATGAACCTGGTCTGGTTTTGTACCATTCAGTTCTTCATGCAAATCCAAAGCTCATGAATCTTAACCCACAATTCCAGCTTGTTGTAACTTTCATTTAGGACATCCAGTTAAAGTGTAGTAGAAACATCTCGGGAAATTGTGGACAAGAATGTAAGATGACTGTTTCTTTCGTTTCTCTCATTCTTCTAATCCCTTGCCAGAGAAGGCGTGAGATTAGACATGTTATGTGCACTAAGTAACCCAGATGAGCCTGCCTGATATTTTTTTAATGTATCTCAGCTTTATGCCTACCCTAAATTCAGGATGACTAGCAGCTCAACCGTCTAATCAAACTCCAATTCTTCCGGACCTGGTGACAGAGATTCAAGGTGTTTCATGTGTTGTTGAAAATTAATTGAGGGATAAAAATAGTAAGCTGCATCAATCAAGAAGATGGGGTCCTGAAACCGTTCATGTCTGAATACCAAATATAGTGCCAGGGCTACCTTAACCATGTGTGGACAAACTTGGAAATAATATTATAAGCTCTTATTGCAACCACAATGCCAGCATATTAACGGCCAAAGGTCACAATCTGCCGGCAAGCAAGGCGGTCTAGAAGCATTGACGCCGCAACTATTTGCCACTCGCCATGTGATCTTGGTTATTTTAAAACATAAAGTATTCTTGACATGAAAAGGAAGCTATTTAAATAATGATTTTGCTTTTCTTGATTTTGAGTAGCAATATATTATAAACCAATTATTGAGTCTTAATGGGAAAGCTTGAAACCTTGCCAGATATCCTCCCTCAAAAGAATAGGACAACTTGTTTGATTCGGATTAGGTGTCAGGCCCTTCTAAAACACTGTTAGAGGGTCATCAACTACCATACGGGAGGACACAAGAAATCCTTTATTTATAGATGCTGCGAGATTCTAAAATCTGATCAGCTAACTATACGATATCAAATGGCGGATGAGGAATTCAATAACGGAGCTGAAGCTGCTGCTGATTGTGTTGCCATCATTTTTGGTGTCACCGGGCTTGTTGGGAGAGAAATAGCCAGAAGGCTAATCTCAAAAAACAAATGGAAGGTTTATGGCGTGGCTAGAAGGTATGAGAGTTTTCCTATCCTAAGTCCCAACTACCATTTCATCTCATGTGACTTGCTAAACCCTCAAGAGACAGAAAACAAGCTCTCTACGGTGCAAGATGTGACTCATATGTTTTGGGTCACTTGGACAGGCGAATTTACTCTAGATAGCAGAGAATGCTGTGAACAGAACGAGGCCATGATGTCCAATGCCTTGAATGTCCTCCTCGCCAAATCTAAGGCGTTGAAGCACGTTTCACTCCAAACAGGAATGAAGCATTATTTCTCATTGAGAGGCCCTTTTGATGTGAAAGAAGTCTCTATCTACGATGAAAAATGCCCAAGAACAAGTGAAGGTTACAACTTCTATTATGTTCTCGAGGACTTGCTCGAGAAGAGATTAGCTGGTAAAGTGTCATGGTCTGTGCTAAGGCCTGGTTTGTTGATGGGGAGCTCCAACACGACTTTGTATAACATCATGGGTTCTTTAGCTATCTATGGTGCTATTTGCAAACATCTGAACCTCCCTTTCGTGTTTGGAGGGACCAGGGAGTGTTGGGAGGAAGTGTGCATTGATGGCTCTGATGCTCGGCTAGTAGCTGAGCAACACATTTGGGCAGCTACCGATGATGGAATATCTTCCACAGGCGGCCAAGCATTCAACGCAATTAATGGCCAAAGTTTCACATGGAAGGAGATCTGGCCGGTCCTCGGAAAGAAGTTTAGAGCAGAAGTGCCTGAAGACATGTTTTCAAACGACTTTTGGTTTGCAAAAGCAATGAGCGACAAGAAGGAGGCCTGGCAAGAAATTGTAGCGAAGGAAGGCCTGCTACACACAGAGATGGAAGATTTGGCAAACTGGGAATTCTTGGATAACTTGTTTCGCCTTCCGATGAAAATGCTAGGAACCCGGGAGAAAGCTGACCGATTGGGTTTTACGATGAGATGCAAGACATTGGAATCGATCTTGTATTGGGTTGATTCCATGAGAGAGGAGAAGCTGATCCCTTGACTTGACTTCATTCGGGTTGAACAATGGACGAGAGAATGTGGTGCACCTCTAGTTGGCTCTCTCAGCAAATAAAAATTATAATTATAGTGCCTTTATAAGTGCTGTTAATTTGGCTTTTGGCTGACTGAATTAAATAGTTCTCTCTTATGAACATGAAATATATATATCGATAATACCATATGATATGAGTTGATTAAATTATGCAGATGGCCACCTGTTTTTACTCATTTTGCATGCCTTAGAGTTAAGAGCCAGCTGCATCGATCATAGATGCCATCGTTCATTTCTCATGTTCAATCCCACTCTTGCGGAGCAAGCAGGGGGGTGCGCTGGCTTGGCTTCTCCATGTTTTAGGGACATAGAGGATTCTACGTAGAAGTACCATGTACGGCTGTTTTATTTTGTACATGACATCTACGTATATCTTTTGTCATAGTTCTCCATTTTTGGAGAAAAATTTGTTCAAAGTAAGACAGCCGCTGCCCGTTTCTATGGCTGGTTTGAACTTGGATTTGTGAAACATGAAGAATGATTTCCGTATCTTCTTATGTGTCGACCTGTTACTAGAACAGAGGACAATTATTTTAGAGCAGGGGATAACATCCTTGATAGATTCATGTCATAAAATTCCCAGGTCAGGTAGTATGGTGGGATCAAGCACTAAAGAGAAATCTTCCTGTAGGTATTTTGCCCCTTTGGCATCCCCCATGATCTCAACTTGAAGTCTCCTGCACATTGTCTTCTGTTATGATTTTGATGCTTGCCTATGCAATCCATAAAAGCTCCTGGATTGTAAAGTCCTCATCGTTTCTTGAAGTTGAGGACTTCTATGGAGACGGCAAAGATAATAAAGAAGAAGAGACAAAAGCCAACAAGCACTGCTACCGAAACTCCGATCATACTGGGACCATAGCCGAAAGTAACATCCAAATACTTTTTCACAGCGCCTTCAAACCTGCTCCTTCCATTATTATTATTTTTTATTAACATAGTGTCCAGGTCGTTTATGTATACTTCGACTCACGTTTATGGAACTCGAACCAATTAACTATACCCAGTGTTACTGCTTTTAACAATTATTGATTCCACATCACCTAGCTGAGAAGTGATAATACCCTGCAGAGTCCACCGTGCACTTTTCATGGATATGGGAATTTATCCCAAATCCTTCAACTTCCTTTCCCCTCATGAATGTGAAGTCAAATTATTTCCCAGTCCCTTAACTATCTGTCCATTCTACAGTGTGACTGTGCTTCACTTTGGAGATGTTATGTGATTGGTCTTTACAGAAATATATTTATATACATAAAAATGTCTGGTCCTGAGGAGAAATCAAAAGTTGTTTATCTTATCGAGGAAAAGAGGCAAATTATACATCCACGAAACAAAATAGAATATTATACAAATATGTGGTCTCGAGCAAAGTATATAACAAACATCATCAAATGAACATTGAATTGTAAATATTTTCATCTGCTGCTATTTCTTCAGCACAGTGACAGTCACCTGGGCCATTGCATAGGATAATGGAGAGTACATTGCTGCTTTCTCTCTGTAGAAAAGAGTTCTCTCAATTGAAACTATTGGCTGTTCTGTGGAAGCATTATTGACCTCGAGAAACATGCATGAAGAACATAGTGCTCCGGCCATAACCACAAGCAAAGCTTGAGCTGCGTCCCTATCAAAAGTATCTGCATGGTGTGATTTAATAAACTGAGCCTGCGAGCCTTGAGCATGTGTTGAGGCAAACTTCAAAGGTTCTGAACCAGTAGGCGGATTATACTGAAATGGATAATTGAAGCTTCCACATCCCTGGGGCAAACTTCAATTTCTTTTCTTCTTTTTTTCCAAGAAAAGAAGTGTTCTTTCCTTTCTTTTTTTAATAAAAACTATAATTATTAAACTTAACCTGTGGGTTCTTGAGTTGTATTTTTTTTCACTTGGTTAATCAGGTGAATTAAAAGCAATTTAATTTTTTAAAAAATATTTTTTTAATAACTTTGTTTTGATCTGTTAAATAAACCTGTCATGACCTGAGCCTTAAGTTAAGTTATGGATTGAAAATCACATCATTATTCATGGGAGATACCACGTTTAATCCATTGTTGTAATTGAAAAGTGAACGTGTAATAGATCTTCCCACATCAGAATAATTTTAAGACAAGACAGAAAGGAAGAAGTCCATCTCACATCCACACCAATCATAAAGCTAGCAGCCAACTGATGTTTGGACGCTACTTCCACTTGACTTGACTTAAATGAATAGAATTCTTTTTATTTATAAAAGATATAAACATTGTGAAATTCAACTTCAAATGAACCTAAAATATATATTTATAGAATATTTAAATATTTTTAATTCAATATATATATACATAGCAAGCACGCAGGGGGCGATAGAGCAACGAAGAGGTGCTTAAATACTGCTAATTCTAAACTTAGACCGGATAATGCAATCCTTGAACCTCCCAATACCAATTTACAACAACAATTTAGCTCCTCGAAAAGCTGACAAGCATTCTCTCTTTAGAAACACAAGAGACCAAACGCACCGTTTCCCTACCTTGCTTCTCGCGGCCAAACATGATCTGGATCTCAAAGAGGAAGAAGATAAAGGAGTGGCGGCTGTGCCGTTGCCGGAGGGGCTACTGAGGGAGGCGATGCCCCGTCACGTGGCGGTGATAATGGATGGCAATGCGAGGTGGGCCAGGCAGCGTGGGTTTTTAGCATTATCCGCTGGGCATGAAGCTGGTGCACGGTCACTTAGGGAGCTTGTGGATTTGTGTTGTGACTGGGGGGTTACAGTTCTCACTGTTTTTGCCTTCTCTTATGATAATTGGATTAGGCCTAAGGTCAGTAGCCTTCCCTCTCTCTTCCTTTCTTTTGGTAAGTATTTTAGTAGCGATGGAGTTCACAAATTCTTGAAGTAAAAGACTTAAACTAATTCACTTCCATGTTTCTTTACTTTAATTGTGATTGGAGTGTGTAATATAGTGCAGGTGGAGGTTGATTTCTTGATGAGTTTATTTGAAAGGATGTTGAAGTCCGAGTTGGATAATTTTATCAGGTAGCAATCTATCTGCTAGAATTCTTTCTCTTACCAACGATCCAGTGTCTTCATTTTTATTTTATTTTTTGTAGTTTTCTTTCTTTGCATAAACATGGGGAATTGCTGTAAAACTCAAATGATCTTGCTATGCAATGGCAATTAGATTAGACTCTTTGGCTAATTTTAATCACATCGGATCAGAAACCACGAAAGATGAGATTACTTGTTTGGGGACCATAATAGATGGCTAAAATTGCTGGATAAATCCCTATCAAATTTGTTGGTTTCAGAAAGTCCAAAGCATTTGCGTGTGAGACTTTTATCAAGCTTGATTCGTGGGAATATCCCTTTTCTAAATTACTTCCATCTAGACTTTCTACAATGTTTTGCTCAAAAAACATGCTTCTTTTGCATATAAAATGCTCTTGAGTGTGTCTGTGTGAGCCTTTATATATATGATCAAACCAGCATGTTTTAATGCTAACCTGATCCTAGATCCTTTCTGGTTGTCAATAGTTTACTTGATTTGAATGTTTACGAATTTGAACATCAAGATGTTAGAGAAGTCATCAAATGGTAACCAGTGGAATATTATTTCTCATGTATGGCATCAGTGCATCACTGCTGCGAAATGCGATACAATCGTGGCTATTTGAAAATATACAAACATTAAAATGTATGCAGTAGTTTGATTTATTGCCATCGCTTTTATTGGTCCTGATGCTTCTGATGCCACTCGCAGGCAGGGCGCTCGAGTCTCTACAATCGGAGACTCGTCCAGGCTCCCGGAATCTCTGAAGAAACTGATAAGTCACGTAGAGGAGAAGACGAAAGACAACTCCAGACTTCATCTTATCGTGGCAGTCAGCTACAGTGGGAAATATGATGTTACGCAGGCATGCAAAAGCATTGCTCAAAAGGTAAAGGATGGCACTGTTCAACTTGAAGACATTGATGAAAGCCTGCTTGAACAGGAACTGGAAACGAATTGTGCAGAGTATCCATGCCCTGATTTATTGATTCGAACCAGCGGAGAACATAGAATCAGCAATTTCTTACTGTGGCAGCTGGCCTACACTGAACTCTTCTTCGCAGAAGCTCTCTGGCCTGATTTTGGAAAAGCTGAGTTTGTAGAGGCCTTGACTTCCTACCAGCAAAGACAGAGACGCTATGGTGGACGACGTTCATAACTGCGTGCTATTTGAATTTCAAGAATTATTGACACAAATTAATGCCTTCTCTGTCAGGCAAAGCTCTGTTCGCCATTTATTTAGCCTCGGCTCTGAAGCCCAGTGCTCGAGGATAGCTAGTCGAGCATGCAATTTTATTAATCTTCTATAATAAGACAGTCTTTAAAAATATATATATAAAAAAATTATATCGAGTATACTGTATTTTGGTAATTTTATTTTTTTTATTTTATCTCTATTTTTTCTACAATTTGTGTTTTGGGTCAATGCAATTTTTAAATTTCAATGAAAATATAAACTTACTGTCGTTTATAATATAATATAAACACTGATACTATTTCCATTTCATCAATTTTCTTCTATCAATTCTCTTCTACGATTCCCTCTCATCCACTAACAAGGACGACGGATGATCATTTCAAATTTAATTTCTCCATATCCAGATTATTACAGCACTAATACTGATAAGAATTTTCCTTACCTGGCCTAGAATTAAATCTCCACCATGCCAATATTTCTTTTTTAAAAAAAAAGAGAAAGAAAAATTGAATCGATTGAGCAAGAACGGGAAATGTTTGCTGGAGAAGATGATTGGTCGGAGTCATTTATGGGCAGCAAGATCTAGGGGGTTTAATTGAGCTACAATGGAAAACGTCGTTTTCTGTTAAGTGGAAAACGTGAGATTTCCTAGCCCTAAAAAAACAGTTAGTAGTAATTAAATCAAATTTTTTATTGAAAAAAAAAACCAAAACCGGTAAACTGATTGGTTTTGATTCGGTTTAATTTTTTAGGATCAGAACCTGTTTAAATCAATTTGGCTCGGTTTTTTTGTTGGTATGGCTCAGTTATTCAGTTTGGGTTTGGTTCTTTTTTTTTAGTTTTAAGCTTATAAAACCGAACTGAACCAGCCGGTTTTTTAAAATTTTAATTGGTTTAATTGGTTTTTTTTTTTGTTTTTTTCTGGTTTTTTCAGTTTTTTATTTTTTAATGTTTTTTATTATTATTATTATTATTATTATGAATTATTCAAAAGAATTTCTCCCTGTGCTGCTTTTGATTGATCTTCCTGGTGATTATAAATGGGTGGTGTTTGAATTTTGTTATTACGGTGTGGAAAATATGGAGATGGAGAAACTCGACTTTCTGGTAATGGAATTCAACAGGGCTTTGGATGATGGGGTTCAACAAGGGTTTCAAATTTATATAATTTTTAAATACATCTTCAGCTTGGAATCTCCCCAAAATCAACTAAAAATAAAAATTAAAAAATTATTTAGAAATGTAATTATAATTATTTTTTTAAATAATATTTTATTGAAATACATTAAAATAATATTTTTTATTTTAAAAAAATTATTATTAAAATTAGAACATAGAAATAATCTAAAACATAAAAAAAAAATTAACTTAAAAAGAAATTAAAAATACAAATTGATCTGTGTTTTCAAATTCTCCCGTCCGGAAAGTTGAGTGTGCAAGATATTTCCTAGATAGGAGACAGAAAAGATATTTATTGGAGGTGTTGATCGTAATTTTTTGGGTTGTGGGTTTATTGAGTATATCAAATCTCCAGGTAATTCAAGATAAAAAATAATGAGAAAAGGCTGGTGGCTTAGTTCCTTTTTTTTTATGATAGAAAAATTATAATATTTAATATAAAAAGTTTTTTTACTTTCTTAGCTATCTAGTATGAGGATATAAAATATTATGAGTATAAAAACTCCTTTGTAATTTTAAAATAATTAAATAAAAATAATAATTAAACTACATTATGTTTATTGTAATTTTCCCTTAAAAATATCTAAAAATCACACTTCATCATATAACTTCAAATTATATGAGAAACATGAAAACAACATATTCCACTATAATTCATGGAATATCGCGTGCATCTATTATCCTCCGAGGAAAACGAAAGAGAGTATTGGGCAAATCCAAGCTCGCTATAAATCTACTCATACAGATTAGGGGGTGTGTCGGAAAATGATGATAGAAATCAATTTGTGAGGGTAACAATATCTAGTGTTGATTTTGCCATCCTAATTAATTACACGAAATCTTCAATGATTAGTATATAACTCAATGTTTAATATTTATCTTAATTAATGTTTAGATGCTTACAAGATTATTTGTCTTTGTTATGTTGCGAGGTAAATTATTTTTTTAACGCAAAAAAATATTATTAAAATATTTATAGTAAAAGATAATTTAAATTATGTGTAGATTAACTTAATGTATTTGGTCAACTTGGTGATTTCAAAATAACTTAAATGATCAGAAAAAAAAATACTTACAAAATTAAATATTAATAAATAATGATATATTTATTTGAGATCACGATAACTTTATAAAAAGATCAATTAAGTTACAACAAGTTAATTCCTATTAGGTTTAATTTGGAACTTGGGTAAGGTAAGAAGCAAGAGTGTTTTACAGCCTTAAAAATTAATTTTCAACCAGTTTTTACCCAAAAATACATTAAAAAAAACACTCTTTAGACTTAAATGATCCTGTTTATGGCTTCAAATAACCTAAAAAATAATTTGAAAATAGAATTTTTCTCATCAAATAGATCTTGTTAACACCAATATTGATCATGTTTTTTAATAGGATTAGTGTAAACTAATATTTTCTCTATTTATCATTAAAATCTATTGATTTTCTCTTCATCATCTAAAATTAAATATTAAAAGTTAAATTATAAAAATTAAAAAGACTTAAAATAAATAAGTTCCCAAGCAAGACGAGCAAAGTCAATGTTTTGAGTTAATTTTAAAATAATCTTCTAGCTTCTCATTATTTTTTATTTTAATTCCTTGTCATTCAATTTTTTTCTTGGTTGACAAATTAGAAGTAATTAACCTCCAATCTTATCATAAAAGGATCATATCGCATCAAAAAAAAATGAAAAAAATATTTAATTACTTTAAACGCACACTAGAAACATCAAGCCTCTTAATTATTATTATTATTATTATTATTATTATTATTATTAATTATACCATGTCATGGACTTATGTGGACCAATAAGAGGACTATTCAAGATGAACATTCCCCATCCAACAACTAGTTGGTGGATAACTTCTTCCACAGCAACAGTTGTTGAACGACAATCCCCACTTGACCATATATAAAATGTCGTCCTCAAGCATTTATTTATTTGTATCGGTAGTGTAGTCTTTTCCATCATAATCAAAAGCCGCCGGTCTATTATTAAACGTGAAACCGCGTCAGCCAGTTTTTGCATTTTTATAAGACGGGCTTGGCTCAGAAGTTGTCTCCGATGTGTCTGGGAAAGAATAATTGAAATAGAAATTATGAAAAATAAAATAGAAAAGTTAGTTTCCTTTTTTAAAAATTATAACAATAATTGTTTTTTTAAATATATATATATATATATATTAAAATAATATTTTATTTATTTTTAAAATTTAATTTTAATATCAACACATCAAAATATTTTTTTAAAAAAACCTCCTATCCAATTTTTTTTCTTGTTCTTGCTTTTCCGACTTTAATCCCTGTTAGCTTCGGAAAGCAATAATATATTGTAGTGTTTGGTATTATGTTTCAGAAATATTTTTTAAAAAAATTAAAATTTGTGTACTTTAAATTAATATATTTTTTATATTTTCAAATAATTTGGATTTATTAATATCAAAAATAATTTTAAAAAAATAAAAAAATATTATTTAATATATTCTAAAATAAAAAACACTTTAAAACATAATAATTATCATACTTTTAAATATCAACGTGCCAACACATCAGCATTGCAAAAAACTCAGTGACCGGAAAAACACCATTCTTCAACGTGGAAAAAAAAATCACATAGTTTTACCACTCCAGTGAGTACACAGTAATTGAAATAGTGAAATCAACAGTAGTTTTAGTTTTAGTTCTAGATTCATTCGTAATTTATAATTGTAATTTAAATTTGTAATAAATAGTATAAAAATAAAATAGAAAAGCTTTAAAATGTTTTTTTTATCTAAAAAAAGTTAACTTGCCGGTCCCATATTCTAGGTTGACTTTGTATTTATAATAAGCTGAAAGCCGAGGAAGCCATCTCTGCGTTAGAACCAAACGGCCAATACATCACCCCTTCCCATCTTCCTTTTTTTTTTTTTCCGGCCCCGTGTGGCCGTGTCCCTGTCAGCTGACAGTTATCAAAGCAATAACATATTTAAAATGCCAACACATCAGCATTGGCCATTTTTGCTCTTGTACTTATCAAGAACAAATGCAATTTCATTTTCCAAAAATACCCTCTGCTTGTCTAATTATATGTATGTCCATGTATGTATTGTATGAATGTATGTATTTTTGCTCTTATACTTATCAAGAACAAATGCAATTTCATTTTTGCTCTTATACTTGTCAAGAACAAACGCCTGGATTTCACTGTAGACTCCCTCGTTATGAACCATTGAATGAACAGTGCCGTTAATTTTTTGCTTTTCTTTTATACTTTGAGGTTTTTTTTTCATTCATCGATTTTTTAAAAAAAAAATTGTCTTTACAAATTAAATAAGATTTTGGGTTTTTGATTTATTTTAATTAATGTTTTATAGGATTATTGAGATATGAAAAAGAATTGGTATTAAATTAGTGTTTGATTTTGTAAGATAAAAATCAATTTTATTGATTAAAGTAAATTAAAAATTTAGGGATCAAAACTGATACTAAAAAAAATTCAGCTAATTTTTTTTCTTTTTAGTTTACATGAGATTCTTTTTTTAATTTGGACCAAAAGGTTTTCTATTTTTCAAGCTTGATCCATGTTTTTTGATATTTTTATATTTTAATCTAAATTTTTATTTTATTTACATTCCAATCATTTGGTTTGAAAGGTTAGAAAAAAGTAAATAGTTGTTCATATTTAGAAAATAAAAAAAATATTATTTTTATATTAATGAATTTTATTTGATAGAGAGAAGTTTTATTGAGGTTTTTTCCCCTTAATTTTTTAAGAAGAGTAAATTAAGACTCGGGATTGTGTTTTCAATCAGGATGAATTTTCTGTTTTTCAACTAATTAAAATTGTTTTGAGATTAGATACAAGTTATAAGTTTATAGAGTGTTTTTTTGGTGTTTTATATTAAGAGGATATTGTTTTAGGTCTAATTAGAGCCAAACTTGACGTTTAGTCCACTTTCTAGCCACGTGAGGTTTTGGAAAGCATCTAGAAAGACAATGCATCATTTAAAAAAAGAAAAAAGAAAAAAAAAAGAGCAAGCAATATGAAAGAAAAATAAAACAAAACTAGACGTGCAGGCCTAACATTATAGGCACACATGCTTGACATAATTTTTAATGGGCCAAGCATGCTTACCCAACCAAGCTCAGCCAACTAGCCTTGGCTTTTGGTTTTTTTTTTTCTTTGATTTAAAAAATATATAAATAAAATAAATTTATAAAAATATATTTGGCGGCGTTACTTTATTAGACATCATTAAGTTTTGACTCTGTTTTCAAATAAACTTATGATATTATTTTTAATATTAGCAATTGCTTCTTTTATATACAAAATATTTTTTTAGAAAATAATTTATTAGCTTTTATTGCAAGTGATTTTTTTATTATCATATAAATAAATAAAAATATATTTTTTAAAAATAATTTATTAAATTCAGTAGAATTCATCACTTGTGATGATTTAAAATGTTATTTTATAATACTTTAAATAAAAATGAAATAAGTGATTTTGATGTGGCCAGCAAAATCATGTCTAGACTTGCAGATACAATAAAATCACATCGAATCAATTCTTTAAAGATTTAATTTGTAACTCGGGTAAGGTAAGAAGTCAGGTTAGATGGTTTCCAGATTAATTGATAAAACCAAGAGAGTTAATAATATTTTAGAGAGTTTCTTATAGACACAAAAATAATGTATTGATCGTATATTTTTATATCTATTTACATAAAAATTATTAAAATCATATATTTTTTTCATTTAAAACTTGCTTTTATGTTTATTATAGCATGTTGTCTAGGAAATAGATATTTCAGTGAAATTTGCAAAAAAAAAAAAATGCATTGATAAGATAGATGGATTTTAATCAAAGGCGTGCATTCTGAATAAAATAAATGAAGTTATTTTTTTAAAAAAAAGAAAATATTAATAAGAAAAAAAGAGCTATACTGGCAAATTATTTTATTTCAATTAAATTCAATATGTTTTTCTTCCTGCATAAAAAATACAGCCATGCAATTAAATTAAGAAAATCTAAATGTCCCTCCTGACATGAAATAAAATATCATATTTATCTTCCAACTTGATGACCTGATTTTTTATTAGCATTGATAATTTTTTTTAATATTTATTGATACATGTGATTTTCATTCTATTTTAGTGAACATGTATATCAAATTTTGAATTCCACATTAAATTCTTCATGCTATTAAAAATGTTGACAATAATTGTATTTTTTATTAGGTGTAAAATATTCTTGCTTCATCCCATTGAATAGCAAGAATAAGTTAGCTAGTGTATTACTAGTGCTATACGTGGAGATAATGATGGATCAAGCAAAACCTTTAAGATTTTTACAATTGGGTGTTTCAATTTCAATTTTTATTTTATTAATAATGTTACGGTCAAGAGCATTGATAGATATCTGTTGAAAAAATTATTGACCCGTCTTTAAACGATGACACACAAATAAATACTATAACGATGGTATATGTAACTGAAATATATTCGGCCGATGTTTGAAAATACAGTTGAAATAATTTTAAATTGTTATTTAATATTTTTAGATCATTTTAATATATTAATATGAAGAAGATTTTTTTAAAAAAATATTTATTATTTTAATATATTTTTAAATAAAATATATTTTAAACTATAATCACTACTATATTTTTAAACACAAATAACTCAAGTTTATTCCAATATTACACATCAAGCGATAGCTATAAGTGACTGTATAACCCAATGTTCAGTAGGCTCCTTATATGAAAAAAAATACAAATAGTTAATAATATGATTTGAAAAACAATAAGGAAAGAAAAATGATCAGGAGGCAAGATTTAAAATTTACTATTTTTTAAGTTAAAATTATAAATTATTCAAGAAAAAGCGCGGGGGGTTTGAAATCCAGTCCGGCCTAACGGTTCAACCTGGTACCCAATCAATCCGGAACTAGAACCGGGACAGGTTTAAGAAAAAATAAGGAAAAGCAAACCCCGAAGTGAACCCGTGATCTGGCAAAATTTTATTAAAAACTCGATTACAACCTAGTAATTCAATCAAAGCTAGGGCTCTAAACATTGAATCAGACTAGGTTTAAAAATCATGGGAGAAAAGATAATTCTTGCAGGGCCGGACACCTGCCAGCCCCTATAATTGAATAATGCTAACTATTCAACAAAAATACATCACTTATTATATAATAGGAAATAAATACTAACCAAAGTCCAGCACTAACATGCACAGACCAAAATATGATAACATGGAAAACAAAACAATACAAGTCAATCAGTTATGTTGACATGCATGGATATCATTGATTATTCAATAAAAAAATAGGTTGTGATTAAGAAACAAAAGAGTTTTGTAATAAAAATAACAATAAGAGGCATGATATTTAATAACTTCATTGCATGCCTTACAATTGATTTTTTTTTTAATATTTCATCACTAAATCAGCGAAGAAAAAAATTACTCCAGTAGTTATTATCAATAATTACTTTATAGTTCTAATTAGAGAGAATAGATATAAACATAAAAGAAAAAAAATTATATGTCAACCAAGTTTAAAAATAGTTTTTTAATTCCCTCTCCTCTAAATAAAAACGGTTTTTAAAAATATGATAACAGTTTTTTTTAAAGTATTTTTTATTTTAAAATATATTAAAATAATATTTTTTATTTAAAAAAAATTATTTTTGACATCAACATATCAAAATAATATGAAAATACTAAAAATATATTAATTTAAAATAAAAAATAAAAAAATTAATTTTTATAATAATTTTGAAACGCAAAAACAAATAAAACTTTATTAGACCTTCTCTTTTATATTTATCAAATTTTTATAATACTTTAATGTTTGGAAATGTAATAATAATTATTTAAAAAAATAAATTTACTTAAAATTATTGTAATAATATTTTTTATTTTTAAAAGTTATTTTTTATATTAATATATCTAAAAAAACTAAAAACATTAAATTAAAAAAATTCAAACTCTTAAAACAGAACAGCTTTTTTTCTGTTAGAGCAACCATCCTTGTCTCGAGTAGCAGTAAATTTTGTCTGTCCTTGACATGTCGCCTCAATGTAAAGCTTTTGCTGTAAAAGTTAGTAATTATTTTTTCTCAAAAATGCCCTCTGCTTGTCTCTAAAAGCAACCGTGCACCTTGATAAGCTTATATACACAGCACCAACAAAATAATAAAAGCGATACCGTACATTATAACGATCCAAATAAAAAAGTTTTTTAAAAAAGGACAAACTTATCAGTATTTGTCGAGAGAGGGTAAAGTGGTAAAACGAGAAATATAACGGAGCTGCGTCTAGTTTTAAGGAGTTCGTAACCGACAAGAGCGGGGGTGTGTGTTTTTACTACGTGCAGGAGAGAGGGTTTATCACAGGCAATTTCTTTTCCTAATTTATCTGATTCTGGAGATGGAATTCTAGTCATCGAGGGGAGTGTTTTTTATTGATTGATTTTTCTGTTTGTTTGATGGGAATTGGTTTCGGAGAAATAATAATAGCAAGCCTAAGCCATGGGAAAGTTGTCTTTCAAGGATTCTCTCAAAGCTCTCGAAGCTGATATCCAACACGCCAATACTCTGTACTCTCTCTCTATCTCTCTTACTTTTATTTTATTTTTCTTTTAAAAGAATTTGGTATGGTTTAAGTGTAAGTTTTTGAATGCGTAATTGTTCTATATTAGTCATCAACCACTAATGCATGAATGATGCGTGTACTATGAATTTGATCCAGTTTTGTTGCCTTTGCTTTATTTTAAAATAACCAAACCAAGAAATTTCTGAATTATAAGAAAATGCAGTCTCGATGATTCTTGAATTTTATTTAATTGGTGAATTGATTTATGGTCTTGAAGTTGATTTTAGAGGGACTGTGTTTCAATGAGAAAGCAATTTTTTTTCTCCTAGTTTTCTGCTGGGAAAATCCTTTAAACTTGTGATCATGTTCTGAAACAAAGGAATAAGACTGTGTTTCAATGAGAACGCAAATGTTTTGTTTTTTTTGTTTTTTTGTTTTTATTTCTAGTTTTCTGCTGGGAAAATCCTTTAAACTTGTGATCATGTTCTGAAACAAAGGAATAAGATTGTTGTTTTTACATGATTTTAAAAGACTATAGGCAAGTAGCTATTGTTGTTAAAACAGCAAGATGAATCAATGTCTGTGCTTATGGCATTTTGATTATCTCGTGTTCAATTATTAAAGATGAAACTTTATCACTCACTTGGTTTTCTTCTCTTTTGCAAACTTGGGTCCCCCAAATTCCGCAATCAATTATACTATTTTTAGTTCTCTGTCTTTAAGCTAGTTTGTTCATTAGAAACCTCAAGATTGGTAAAGCAGACCTTGTTACTGTTTATTGATTCAAAGTGTCAAGAAATTATATATTGCCAACCACGATGCTAACAAAATTATACATGTGGCCCTGAGTAAAGCTAATGTGAACTTCTGGTTAGATACCAAGTATTAGCAACTTGTTGCTCATACTCTCTCTTAACAGCGCCTGTTTTAGAATTTTCTTTCATGCTGCAAAACTGTCCTTTTAATAGAAAAATAGAGAAAAAGAAGGCAATGTTATTTATATTTCTGGAAGTATTTGCTTTTAAATAAAACTTGCAGTCATAAGTTTAACCCCAACACTACTGTCATTGCGTTTTTCGACTTTTACTGTATCATCTCTTAGAGTTGGACCTGATTTTTCTTAAGGGTTTATTCTGATAAGACTTTCTTATCTTAATTAGAGAGCAATGTTGATTGTTGTTGGTGCTAACAATTTCTTGTCCGTGATCATTGCTTCTCTCCTATTTCGATGCAAGGGAAGAAAGAGTGAACAAGTTCTGTCATTGCGTGTCTTACATTGTATCTTGTTAATGCAGTGCTTTAGATCATCCAAGGGAGAACGACGGAGCTCGCCTTCAGATGCGATTATCCTATAGCCCAGCAGCCCAATTTTTTCTCTTTCTAGTGCAGTGGACTGATTGTAACCTTGCTGGTGCCCTTGGTTTGCTAAGAATTCTTATTTATCTTGTATGTTTCTTTCCACGTTTCTCATTTCAGTTTTCTTGTTTTAGATTTGCACTGTTTTCTGTCAGTTTCCCCCTTATTATGTGCCCTTCAGTTTTCATTGCCAAGTTATTTATCCATTTAATTTGTCTGTTGTGACTCTTCATCACTCCATCACCTTCAAAAATGTAGTAATAATATTACAACTTCTCGTTGGGGTGTGACGGTGTGCTGATTGGTGCAGACCTATGCAGATGGGAAAACTACTATGTCTGTTCAGGAAAGAAAAGCTAGCATTAGAGAATTTTATGGTGAGTGATACTCTGAGAAGACTGAATCTTTTTCCCTTTTACTCAGACTCAAATTTTGGAGGAAACGTCTTCAGTTTGCAGGGGTTAAATTCAAGCTTACAAATTTTGTTTTCTATAAACAGCGGTGATATTTCCTTCTTTACTGCAACTTCAAGGAGGAATCACGGATGTGGATGACAGGAAACAGAAAGAAGTATGTACTATGAGATATAGAAGAAAGGATGAGTTGGAGAAGGGGAAACTCTCAGAAGTCGATATAGAAAGAGAAGAAGAGTGTGGGATTTGCATGGAAATGAACAACAAGGTTGTGTTGCCTAATTGCAGTCATTCTCTGTGTTTGAGGTGCTATCGGGATTGGTGAGCTTTCTGTCTTCTTTCTATGGGTCCTAGCGCAACTTCTGATTATCTCATCTTTACTGCAACCAAAAAATAAAAATATGTGGATGTGTCTTTAGTCTTTGCCCTGAAATTGAAGATTGGATTGGACAGTCACTTTATGCACTTGGTGATTGATACTCCTTTCACATTCTTATGAATCTCACTTGTAATACCTATCTAATCCCACATTGATGTAAAGAGGACAGAGCTGCTTCTTCGTGCATAATTTTCTGTTGCTCATGCATCCCCATGTTTGGAATTCTTGTCTGGTATCTTTTACCTCTGAACCTTTGAATCGTCTCAGAGCTGTTAGGCCAACCCTTCAGCCTCAGGAATGGAGGTCCTTGACTGGTCTGCTACATTTTTGAAGGGTTTGTTGGCCTATGGTTTCTTAATTTGAAAGAGTCCTCTCAATTAATGCTATCGTGGGCCCATGGTTTCGTCCTTTCTCAATTTCTATAGTGCCTTGATATGTTGTTTTGCTTTCATCACAGGCGTGGGCGGTCTCAATCATGCCCCTTTTGTCGCGGTAGTCTTAAAAGGGTCAATTCTGGCGACCTTTGGATCTATGCAGATAAGTCTGAGGTTGTCGATTTAGCCTTGATAACGAGACAGAATTGCAAGAGGCTGTTCATGTACATTGATAAGTTGCCCCTTATAGTTCCAGATACTGTATATATGCCCTATGATTCTCATGTGAAGTAGTGGTTTATGCACTGGCGTGAGCAAGACTGTACATTTGTTTAACTGTGACTTTT
The DNA here is from genome assembly GCA_030145905.1 of Populus davidiana. Lineage (NCBI taxonomy): Eukaryota > Viridiplantae > Streptophyta > Magnoliopsida > Malpighiales > Salicaceae > Populus > Populus davidiana. The sequence goes on from CM057797.1 coordinate 9,958,271, forward strand.
GAAAATGTAAATGTCATTTAGCAATTTGTGGAGGCTGTGTGATGTTAATATTGAAGCCTTTCTTTCATTCATATATATATATATAGAAAAATATATTTAACTTTATTTTACCTTGACCGAAACTCATTTTCCTTAATTTTATTGATTTGGTGAGGTCGCTCCCCTGCCTCCCGTTTTTCACCTGAAGTTTCCTTTATATTACGATGTTCAAAAAGTATTAGGTGACTTTTGGATTTCACAATGTCAAATAGCATTTCTTCGCAAAATGGAAGGTAAACTTCAAAGTCATTTTGAGTGCTAAGATAAACTTTAACTATGAGTGCGAAAAATGTAGTCTTTCATACCAGATTTATAATCAGCCTATTCCCGGACCGCCGCACACGATTGTGCTTGTTATGTTACTTCCCGCTCTACATGTTATGGATAAAATTATTTTTTTTAATATAAAAAATAAATGTTCATGCTGTATGAAATTTTATAATAGTGTCATTAAATTAAATTCAGTCCAAGCAAGTGAAATTTAAAAACTCTCAACCTAATTTATTTTTTTATTCTTTAAAATGATATTTTTTTATTTTAAATATTAAAATGATATATTGTAATGGCTTATGAGGGACGTATGACATGTTGTATTCCTCTTGTTTTTTTTAAAAAGAAAATAAAATAAACAATTTCTCAGCCTGAAAATCAATTGCTATTGTGACGACTAAAAAATCGAGGGTGTGGTTCACAAAAAAACAAATACTATGAAAATCTTCATGAACCATCCAGCAACCTAAAACACATAAAAATCAATTCAATAAAAAAAAAATCAAAACTGAACTCAATTCCTTGTTTAATAATGTTTATACAAAAAACTCACTGTCATTGATCTCTTATAGAATAAAACTCATTAACATAGATAATAGTAAGTTTCATTGTTAACAAATGATCAAGATTCATCAATTTTATATTCTAGAAGACTCTCTCTCTTACATGTCAAAGGCATAGGCCGGGGAAAAAAAAAAAACTTAACCAAAATAAAAACTACTAAGAATTTGAGATTAGATATATATTTTATTTGTATTTTATATTTCAGTCCTGTTGTTTTTATTTATTTAGTAATTGTATCATAATTTTAAAACTAATTTAATCTGATTATACTATAAAAAGGATTAAATTAAAGGAAAAAAAAAGAGAGTTGCTTTACTATCCATACTAAAAGACATGGGGTATAACCCTAATTACTCCAGTATCCCTTAAACTCGGGATGAATGAGGTGTTTGTTTTTATATTTAAAAAAATATTTTTTAAAATTTTTTAAAATTTTAATTTTTTTTATTTTAATTATGTTTTTTATATTTTTAGATTATTTTGACATGCTGATGTAATAAATAATTTTTAAAAAATAAAAAAAAATTATTTTAATATATTTTAAAATAAAAAATACTTTAAAAAACAACCATTATCACATTCTCAAATATCCTCTTAAACAAATGTAAGCAACTTCTAAAGATTTTTTCTTTTTTCTTCATAACCGGATGCTGCTAAGGATTTGTGCATTATTTTTCTAAAAAAGAAGCATTGTAAAACAAATTTCATTGTGATTTCAAAATATTAAAATACAAAGAACTGCCAATTTCATTACAATACAAGATTAGTGGATATACCATATTTATTCGTGAACTGCGTGATGATCCTGAATTAGAATAGAGATGTTTAGCTTGTTTACTTCAATTATTATGTTGATTCATCACTCTCTTTTTTTTCTATCGTAAAGAAATTGACAATTTTGAGAGAAGTTGTAGAGTAAAAACCTTTCCTGCGAAAAGTATTATGATCTTTCATTTACTTATTATGTTGAGATTTAGATCTAATGACTCTCTTGGTATACCGTATCATGAAATTATAAATTATAATTCATAGAAATAACACCATCCAAAACTAAAAAGTAAACATTTTCTCTTTAAATAATTTTCAATGAAAATGTAATAAGGAAAATGGGCTCATAAAACCATATTTGAAACCTGACCCGGCCTGGTGGGTTAACCCGGGACTCGTGATCTGGCAACCCGGTTAAAAACCCGGTTGCAATCCGTTGATTTTTTTTTACTAAAACGATATCGTTTTAATTTTTTTTTTAAAAAACATTGACCTAGTCAAAACCTAGAACTCGGGCCTTGAACTGGGTGAACTACTAAACCGGGTCTAAAAACTATGTATAAAACTAACGTATAGTTCCAAAACAAACTCAAACTCATTCATAACTATTATCCATAACTATATTCATAAAAATATGAAATTTTTTAGAGTTCTTGATTGCTTATTATAAACTTGATAAAATAATATAATGTACCAATAAATTCAACCGTGCCATGATGGGATTGACCTATTTCTAGGACCCATTCTAAAAATTACTCTATTTTTTTAGGAATATCATTCTCGTTTTTTCATTATCTTCTTATTCATAGAAAGTCTTAAAAGTATGCTGATAAAATAATTAAAATCCAAAAATAATTGAATTATTTCATAAATTTATTAAATTAAATTCTTAGATTTGTTAAATTAAATCCTTAGTTCATTTGTTTTATAGTTTACTGTCTTGCATGATTATTTTAAACTTTTTTGGAAAAAACACTTATAATATTAGAAAGGTAAGATTGATTTTGAGAAATTATCTGTAATGTTTAATTGTTGCTTGTATTTATAATTTAAATTCATATCATATATAATTAAAAAAAAATTAAATAAAAAAAATTCATAATATTGAAAATTTAAGTGAAAATTATATAGTAATTATTATTTTAAAGAGTTAAGTGTATCTAAATTTTAAAATCTGATTCAATTTATGTCACTGATACCTACTCTAGCCCAGTTAAAATTTATTTTATACTGTTAAAAAATTAATTAAAATTATAAAACTGAATTAAAATTATTTTAAATTCAAACATATTTATTTAATAACTCTAAACAATATATTAAAATTTTAATAAATAAGCCAAGAAATCAGTGATCCCAAAAGCCCAAAGCATTCTCATATCTCTCTTATTGGGCCCTATTAGATTTGTATTTAGAGGGTTTAAGCGTTTGACATACGAAGTAACAAAAACCCCAAGCTCATTCATCGTCTCAATCCAAACAAAACCCTAGCTAGCTAGGATCAGAAAGCAATGGCCGCCATGGCGGAAGAGAAGCACAACAGATCAGCAGAAGATGAAGAGATGAAGAAGAAGAGAAAGCGTAAGAGAAACAAAAATAAAAAAGAAGGAAAAGAAGCAGAAGAGAAGAACTCCAATGAAATCGAAGGAGGAGGAGAGGAGGAGGAGGAGCACAGGCAAGTTGAGGAGGTAAAAGAGAAGAAGAAGAAAAAGAAGAAGAGTAAGAAGGAAGGTGAAGACATGAGTGAAGAGGAAGATAAAGAGAAAGAGACGGTGAAGAAGGTGAAAAGTGGAGGTGGGATTATGAGCACAGAGTCTTTTGACTCTTTGGGATTATCTGAACCCACTCGTAAGGCTATTCAAGAGATAGGGTTTGAGTATATGACTCAGGTATATGTTTTTTTTCCCTTTTTTTGCCAAGGAACCTGATAATTTTTATTGCTTTTGCCTGCATCAATGTCCTATGCATTAGTTTTTTTTTAGAACTTCAAGCTTTCTAAATTCCTGGCGAGATTTTTTGCTAGCTTTGTAATGTTGCTCTCTTGTTGGGTCTCCTACATAAAAAAAGTTCATATAGCTCTGCCTAGAGGAAGAACATAATGTCCACAGTAATTTCTATACAATGTAGGATAGCATGCCTATTTTCTCCTTTTTATGCGATAAACGTTTCCTATAACTGATGTATCATTGCAAATACAGATTCAAGCCAGGGCAATCCCGCCACTTCTAGTAGGAAAAAATGTTCTTGGTGCTGCAAGGACGGGTTCTGGGAAAACTCTTGCATTTCTAATACCAGCTGTAGAGTTACTATATAATGTTCGTTTTGCCCCTCGCAATGGATTAGGCGTGGTTGTTATTTGCCCGACAAGAGAACTTGCTATACAGGTAAAGGAATCCTTGCACTGCAGATGTATCCTTGTGAAGCTGCATTTCAATCCTCATTTAGATTATATTCGACAAACCTGACTTCATCTTCAATTAGGAAGCCTATAGAATTTATCTGTGAGCCAGCAGTAGGGTTTCATGGACTAGTAGTTGTTACATATTTTCTCCCCATGTAATTATGAGATGATGCCAAGAAAAAAAGGAATTTATTCATGTACTTTCCTTCTTGTAAATTGATTTCCCCCTTTGTACGACTTATAAATTATACTTGCTGATAAATTCTAATTTTGATGGTTGAGTTGAAGCTTCTGTGATATTTTGAAGTTACATGCTAAGTGTTTGATGTTTTTGACATGGAAATGTGTGATTTAATCCTGTACTTTGCATTGACATAGCCATGCTTCTTACTATGTGTGATTACCATCTTATATTTGAATTGTAAATTAGTTGCCAGTATGTCACTTTGCTAATGGACTTCGCTTTGATGACTTTTGCAATTTGAATTTATTTTTTTTAGCTTTAGAGGAAAGTGATGTGACTTTATATTGGTAGTGTGCTATAATTTGGTATCAACTTGCCACAGATTGAAAAGAGAAAAAAATGTGTTTGTAAAACAGAAAATTTCGTGGCTCTGGATAGTTCACTTGCTGTTTCCTTGACTAATTCAACAATCGACTCTGCAGAGTCATGCTGTGGCAAAAGACCTTCTCAAGTATCACTCCCAGACTCTTGGCTTGGTTATTGGTGGTGCAGCAAGAAGAGGAGAAGCAGAACGCATTGTTAAAGGGGTAAATTTACTGGTGGCAACACCTGGGCGACTTCTTGATCATCTTCAAAATACAAAGGGATTTATTTATAAGAACCTAAAGGTAACTTCTATAAAGCTTTAACCTTGTTATAGAAGATGTTTTACTCGTTTTATTTTCAAACTAATTACATTGGTCGAATATCTTATGACTATATTAGCTATAATGTTTAGCAGATGCAGTATAAGACTCATGTAAAATCTTAGCAACCAAATGCTGCTCCCTGTAGCTAAAATTAGCTGTTTGGCGCTTAGAAGTCTGACCTAATTTGTAAACAACCTGTCGAACTTGTAGTGCCTCGTGATTGATGAAGCAGACAGGATATTGGAGGCGAACTTTGAGGAAGAAATGAAGCAAATTATCAAGCTTTTACCAAAGGTAAATTAAGTTGTGGTAATTATATATGATTTTTTTTTATTTAGAAGTAAAAAAGATACGTTCATAATGCAGAGGCATCTCTGAAAGTTGTGTAAGCTGGCAAAATGTACTTTCTTTGGATAAAATCTACTTTCTGAAACAATGTATGTTAACCATGCTGATCCAACCTGTTCTTGTTTGGCTGCTCTTACAGTATTTGGTATATTTGCACTAAATAAGTCTAATCAACCTCTTCTTGTTTTCAGTGCTGAGTGTTATCCTGAACTTTCTTGATTATGTTTCCTTTGCTAAAACTTGAGCTCAAATGCTGATGTTTGATAATATTCAGTGATATGGTCACTTTCAATGAGCTATGCTCCTATCTGTGGTTGTAATGGCATTTTTTATTTCTTTTTGGCAATAGTTAATGCTTTTTAGTTGATGTGGTTTACTAATCAATGTGCAGGCCAGGCAAACTGCCCTATTTTCGGCTACCCAAACTAAAAAGGTATCTTTCCCAAGGCATAGCATTTTGATGTTGGTTCAGTTCGCTCATGCTTTTCCTTTCAATATTTGAACCAGTTTTTTCTCTTTAATCAGAATTTCAATGATTAAGCTTGAAACACAAATTCAGCCCTTTTTCCTTTTTTGATAGTGAAATTCAGTATTTTGTTTTCTGGTTGATCCAACTAATGCTGGATTTCAATCTCAGGTGGAGGACCTTGCTCGCTTGTCATTTCAGACAGCTCCTGTCTATATTGACGTGGATGATGGTAGAACAAAGGTAGACATGCTGTTGCTTCTATGTCTCTAACTGTTTTCATACATATAAACATATGTACATACAAGCACAAGTTACCTGCCTTTAAACCTGACAAGATGTCGGGTGTTGTAGGTCACAAATGAAGGTCTGCAGCAAGGCTATTGTGTAGTGCCAAGTGCCAAGAGATTTATTCTTTTGTACTCCTTTTTGAAGAGAAATTTGTCAAAGAAAGTGATGGTCTTCTTCTCTTCATGTAACTCTGTCAAGTTCCATTCTGACCTTCTTAGATACATCCATGTGGAATGCTTTGATATCCATGGAAAACAAAAGCAACAGAAAAGAACCTCTACCTTTTTTGATTTCTGCAAAGCAGAGAAGGGCATCTTGCTTTGTACTGATGTTGCTGCTCGTGGACTTGATATTCCTGCTGTGGTATGTTTCTTTCTCAAAGTGACTATGTGACTTGCTAATATTTACCAGGATCTTGCCCCTAGAAGCGTCTGTTGTGTTTGTGGGTGTGAGGGACACTGGAAATTTGAAAATGACTCCTGGACATCTGGGAGCAAAGTTAGAATTCTGTTTTTGCTTCAGATATTATATTTTGGTTGGCCCTATCACTAGAACTAAATGATCTTTTTAGAATAAAAAGGATCATTAACACGGTCAACTATTAGAGATGTTATACATTTGGATTTGTTTGAACCCGCCATGGTTTTTTGGGATTTTTGAAAGGATCTGGCTTCAAAATTTGAAAATTGCTCACTTAAAGGCTTCCACATAAAAGAATAGTTTATCATTCAGACCATGGAAGCTGCATTTCCTTTTTAAGCCAGCTGATATTTGTTCCTTCTCTTTCCTTTTCTGCTTCTAGGACTGGATTGTGCAGTTTGATCCTCCTGATGAACCTAAGGTGCTCATATTTTTTGGCTAGCATGTTTCAGTTAATAGCTCAATGTTCTTGTTCATGCATGCTCAGTAACATGTGCCCTGAAATTACTGTTTTCAGGAATACATTCACAGGGTTGGTCGAACAGCCCGAGGGGAAGGTGCAAAAGGAAATGCCTTGCTTTTCCTGATTCCGGAAGAGCTGCAATTTTTGCGCTATCTGAAGGTGCATAGCAAACTCATCACGGCTGCTTATCTTACACATCCCCAATTCTTTTGTTTTATGAAGAGGGCACCACCTTAATGCAATAAATAGCTGGTTTCATTTCATCACACAGTATGATGTGCAGCATTAGGGTTTTGAAAAGCAAGAATAGTTGAAAGAGTATGAATTTGCCTTTTGTGTACTCTAAAACTTATTGTCTCTTTTATAGGCAGCAAAAGTCCCTGTCAAAGAGTATGAATTTGATCAGAAGAAGCTGGCAAATGTTCAATCACATCTGGTACTTTCCTACTTCCTCGCTGTTGTATGTTTCATCCTAGTGACTCAAGTTATAATGAACTTAAAGAGAAGTACTGGATTGTTTCAGGAGAAGTTGGTGGCCAACAACTACTATTTGAACCAGTCAGCTAAAGATGCATATAGATCTTACATATTGGCCTATAATTCACATTCTATGAAGGACATCTTTAATGTCCACCGACTCGATCTGCAGGTACCATTCTTGTTGCTTGCATTCTAGAAGATGATTATATTTATTTTTTGAGCAATGAAATGGCTAATATTGGATATATGTAGGCTGTTGCTGCGTCATTTTGCTTTTCTTCTCCACCAAAGATGAATCTGAATATGGACAGCAGTGCTTCCAAGTTTAGGAAGAAAGCAAATCAAGGAAGCCGAAATGGTTTCAGTGAGAACAATCCGTATGGAAGGCAGAGTGATGGAGATGAAAAGCGACAATTTGTAAGGTATTAGCCAAGATCAATATCAGCATGTGACACAAATTTTGGTGGAGCGAAATGTAATATCAGCTATCTTATGATTTGTTTATTGACTTGTGGCCTCGCCCAAAAGTTTTGCTTAAATGTTTCTGTATCTGCTTCCAGTTTATGCAACTCCGAGGTGTAATGTTGAAGGAATACTTGTATCAATTCAGAGCTCTGAAGTCAGATTTTTTATAATCTTTTACGGTAGGTCAGATTGCCACACCAGTGTGGTCTAGGTCGAATCCCTTCACGGGCCATCTTCTAAACACTTCCTCTGCCCACCATTGCAACGTTACTAACCATTAATAACAACTCGCTTTGCAAGCAAAGAAAGTATACACGGTGCAACCCAGTTGATATCATACATGCCTTGATTTACAGCAGAAAGAACATGCAGGTTCTCCTTCTTAAAGAAGGAACAACAAATTAATTGAAAAGGAATCAACGAGCAGAAATACTTGAATTCACCAGAAAGAAAAAAGATTTTAAAAAAAGAAAACCAAAGCGCCAATGATACAGTGGAGAAATGCTGTTGAATCATGAATGATTTCGACCTTGGATAGGCATATAATCTGCGTAGAAGCGAGGATGGTTCTCCTCAGGATGCGTAGTATAGGCATAGCCTCCATGGCTAGAGATATCAAGGCCTGCTACTTCTTCATCAATTGATATTCTCAACAGCTTAAGCTTATCAAGTGCAAAGAAAACCGGTCCCATTGTTATGCTAACCCAGGCTACTATTGCCAACAACTCAACCACTTGGCATCCGATCAGACCCCATCCACCGCCCAATAAAAGGCCATAGGGTCTCACCACTCCTGCCTCACCTGAATTATAAACTTGGATCACAAATTCCTTTTTGGCAAACAATCCAGTGAATATCAAACCCCAAGCACCACACCCACCATGCAGCTGAGTTGCCTCTAATGGGTCATCAAATTGCAGCTTTAGAGTCAAGACGTTTAGCCCAATCAAGACCCAGGCTGCACAAAACCCACATACAATCGCGGCCCATGGCTCCACAACAGAACATCCTGAAGTAATGGCAACAAAACCACCAAGCAATCCATTGCAAGCATCTAATGCATCCCAATGGCCTACTAGTAATCGCCGGCCAAATAGGGTTGTGAGTCCGGCAGTCGAACCAGCCAATGTAGTTGTTACCGCAGTCCGGCCAATACCGGTCCAGTTCCCTTGATTGGTTGTATTGGGGTAGGCGACAAGAATCTTACCAAATGAACCAGGATTGAACCCAAACCAGCCAAACCACAACAAGAATGTCCCAAGCACCACGAGAGTTGCATTGTGCCCACGCATAGGCACGGGCTTGCCAAATGCATCAAACCTGCCCACTCGAGGACCTTGTATGAAAGAGCCCCAAAGTCCAGCAACCCCTCCCACCAAATGAACCACGCCACTGCCAGCAAAGTCAATAGCACCAGAGCCGAACAACATATCTGAACTAGGAGACAGCCAACCATTTGATGACCAAACCCAGTGAACCACAATTGGGTACACAAATCCAGAAAGGAAAAATGAGAAAACAAGATAAGCACTGAACTGGGTTCTTTCGGCTATTGAACCACTGGTGATTCCAGCAACCGCTATAGCAAAAGCCCATTGGTAAAGAAAGTAGCTGTAGTCGTAATTGGTACTGGGAATATCTTTGAGAGCAAAGAAGGTTGTACCTATGAAAGGGTTAGAATTGGTGCCATCAGTGCCATCACCAAATGCAAAAGCAAAGCCGAAGAGGTAATAAGAGATGCTCCCAACAACAGCATCAACAACATTTGTAAGCATAATGTTCATGGCATTCTTGGCCCTGACTGAGCCGGCACATAGCATGGCAAAGCCAAGCTGCATCACAAAGACCAAGTAGGCTGAGAAGAGCAAGTAAATGGTATTGATGGAGTCTGTAACACTTTGTTCCCATGAGACGTCCATCAGTATCGTAGGGGAGAGGGGTGGTTGTTGCAAGCGGGAGAAGGGAGATACAGACTGGTTTGCTACAACTTGCTATTGTGTATAGATAGTACGTTGAATGGTAGGTGCTCCTGTGGCCAGTTATTCATTTCGATTTCTTGTTATTTTTTGGTAGGACCATCTAGAGGAGATTGTTGACTGGCTGCTCGATCTCCTTCAAAGACTCGTCTACGGAATGGATAGGCATAAAACTTGGTCGTTTTAACTTTAGATTCAGCTATATATGGATGTTGAACAATATGAGATGACGCAAATCCATCGATGGAGGAAATTGAAGAGGGCTATATAATATGATGCTCTATTTCCGTAACACAAGTTATTTTGGTAGCTCGCCATCACCTCGGTTGTCAATACCACATGATAAGGCTAAACCACTGGCAATTTTTCCAACAGCTACCCAGTATAAAATGGCTACAAGGCCTCTTATTTCTGTGGTTCTCTCAAGAACAAGATGCAAGGTACACAATCTCCGCTCTTGAAATCAGATTAAATACTGCACATACCTGATAATACAAACACCACTTGCACATGTAACTAGGAACAGTACTAGTATTCATTGTAACAAATAGCAGATTCATTTGCAAATTACATTAAATATTTACAGACACGGTAATTGTAGTATATTTGTATTTATATTCATATATAAACTGGTGGTTTTGTGAGGAATCAATAGGCTTTCTGGTAGTTACCAAGACCCCCCTCTGGAATTCGGCTAGTGAGTGAAGGTCTCATTGTAACAATAGCTGATTCATTTGCTCCAGCTCTTAAAGCAGCCCTGCCGGCTTCAAGGAACCTCCTAACTGCATCCTCGGCATATCTGTTGGCTTCACCCACTGTCATGCTTTTGCCAATATCTGGGTAAGCAGTCAGTACATAATCACCATTGAGCTGTGATGCAAGCTGGATCATCTCAACCTGGAATTCTGAGAGGCTTGCATCTTCTTTTGGTCCCCATGGCCTCATTAATGTTGTCACCTCTGGCAGGGTTTCTGTATACAGATTTCAGGATGAATTTCAAATCATATGGTGTGGGACAACATATCAATATTTGTAAATAATGTTTGGTCAGAAGAGATTTATGTATGAACCAACAGTTCCTGCAATGCCATAGTAGATATGTGTCAACATATATCATGCACGACATCCGTGGACCATCTAAAGGAAAGCTACCTGATTCACATAGACTGAAACAAAAAATAGGGTCTCCTCACTCTTGACTGGCTTCTACATCTAAATTTCCATATGCAGATAACTTAAAGGCTTAAATCTTGTCTCCAATCTCCATTTTTGGTTCAAACTAATTATGTCTTCCTGCTCTTCTACCAGCAAAGAGACGACAAGAAAATACCACTAAAGGTCTGGCATGTTGCCACAGAAATCAGCACCCAGGGCATAACATGCAGAAGACTTTATGTGCTCCCACATTTTGCACAGATTGAAGTCTGTCAGTTAGAAAAATATTACCTATGGCTTTGAAGGCAGGTAACCAATTGGTAGACGCAATAAATTTTTCAAAGATTCAAGTCTCTGTCAGTAAGAAAAATATTACCCACGAATTTGAAGGCAGTCAACCAATTGGCGGATGCAATAAAATCTATCTCGGGACAAGAAGGGGATACCATTAAAGGTTGAAATTATAGGTAAATCAAACAAAAGCATTATAGGACGAAATCAAATATAAATACCACCCAATTAAACAGGGGTCCCTGTGCACGACCATATCCTACTTTAATCCTCAAGCAATCAACAAAGTTCAGTAACATTTCACAAACTACAAGACAATGTAACTTAGTTGTTCAAAAGAAAAGCTAAACATAATGCCAAACCTGGACAATCATCACGAGGAGTGTCACGAAGGTAAAAGTAATTCTCAAAACTACCAGCCCATGCATCCCTCCTTGTCAAGAAATTCGATTTCAAGTTAAAGAGCTTCTTCACCGTTGCAGGGATTGAAGAGTGCTCAAATTGAGAAAATGGTCTTGGCCCAGCTGGCTCATGTATCACTGCAGTGCAACACACATTCACATCCACAATCATTTCCTAATCAATCCACTTCCACACCACCCCCTCCTATTTACTTGTGCAAAAAAGTTTTCTACACAGCGTGATTCTTAAGCAACCAAATAAACACTTACAAAACAACAAAGATTCAAACACTTACCAGTACCCTTGTCAATCCAAGGAGAGATCAAAAGAGTCGGAACCCGAACACCCAACCGGTTAAACTGGAAATAATACGGGTCAGATCCAATAATCCCATCAGGATTCGGCACCCCGCGCACGGGTGTAGGCACGTGATCATAAAACCCGCCATGTTCATCATAAGTAATCAAAAGCGCCATTTCTTTCCACTGCGGACTACTCCTCAGTGTCTCGTACACCTCCTTCACAAACCTCTGTCCTCTCGCCATGTCATGTGATGGGTGATCATCATTGGCTGGGAATAACTCCACATCGAAATACCTCTGCTCAACTACCACATAATTAGGTAACTTCCCTAGCTTCGCGTGCAATTTGAACTTCAATTCGTAGCTGTGAAACTTCATTGCGTGCTTTAATTTCCTCAGTGACTTGAAGAAAAGGGTCGCCGGGATGTTTTGGTAATAAATTCCAAAACTGAGGCCGTTTTCGTCAAGTGAGTCGAAGATCGTTTTTTGAGGGAATCCATGGATGAGGTCTTTCCGCACGTTACTCATGGCTCCGTGTGAGGTTGCTGAGTGAACATAGAACCGGTTCGGCTGAGTTGATGCGGGAACCGACGCGAACCACCGGTCAAAAACGGCGAACTCGTTCGCTAACTCGGTGTACACCGGTACCCGACTCGGTTTGAACCCGCTCATGACGATTTTCGACATGGGTTCACTCATGCTCATCGCTTGTTGCGCAAACCCGCTCATTGGAGCCGGGTCAGCGAGGCTATCGTTTGAACCGAAAATCTGTTCTCGGATAGCTTGGAATGAGTGGCCAGGGTCCGAGTCGATGAAGACCGCGTCGTCGGAGACGAAGATTTCGTCGGCGTTGGCGTCCGAGACAGAGATTCGATTCGATTCGGATCCAGTCAAGCCGTCGATGTCGGGTCGGGTTGATTTGAGCCAGCCGAGGACGTGATCGAAAGAGCGATTCTCCATGACTAGAATCACTAGGGTTTTGATGGGACCTTTGATTTTGGATTTGTGCTTTTTGTGTAAATTATCAAAGTCCAGGGAGTGAGAGGAGATTACCAAATATAGAAAGAACAAAAAGGCGAGCGGGAGTCGACGACAAGTCATTTCCGGTGACCGAGAACTGGGAAATTGCAGTGATTCGTTTGGGAAGGGAAAGGGTGGTATAATAATGGAGTAGACGACGACAGGAAAGTGAAGTACTATATGACTTATTTATAAATAAATGTGGAAGCCAGGAGGGTATGTATCCTGGAAGAAAGAGTATTAAATGCTTGACTTGACTTTTATTTATAATTATTATCAGGCAGGCGGGATTTAATTAACTTAAATTGAAGTAAAGTGGGTGTTTATGTGGTGCCGGGTTTTCTAAATTTAAACTCATGACGACGATAATAAAGCCTAGCCCTCTCTACTCTCTTTCCGCGACGTGACGCTGCGATAGAGATAGAAGATCGTAGAGGTAGAGATACCACAGGATTTTTTGGGGAAGGTGGAGAGGCAAGTATTGTATTCAAATCATGAAAGGGTGGTTTCATATTTCAAATTTTCAATAATTGAAGTAAAAACATTGATTTCGTCATTTTTTTAAATAATTCATCGGAAATAAACAAATTGATTTTGTTTGCTGCGAATAGTTCTCAAGGTCTGAACGTTTGATTTACAAGTCGGGGCGTCATGATCCTTGCTTCTTGTAAAGATCAAGCTTGCTGCACTCGTAAAAAGTAATGGAAATGCAAGAATTGCAGTTTATTCACATATTGCTCAGCTTAGCCCTCAAGTAATTGCTCCGTGATGCGTTCGTGACAAGAATATTATTCCGAGCTTAGCGCTCAAGTGATTGCTTTGCCTGCTCGCTCTCGAGGCAGGCATCGGTTAGTCCTGTCCTCGTGCCCGAATCCTATTATCCATTAGAAAACAATCATGAACTTGATGAGCAGAAGTATTTAGAAATTATAGTTAGTCAACCAACACCCCCTCCGCATGACCCTTCGATCAGTCTTGAGAGTTGAGACCCACATGATTTTCAGCCGGCTACGCCTTACATCAACCATTTGGCAATATTAAAATTTTATTATCTAGGTATTGTTATTAAACCATCGAAGAATCCGGTTGTTTTGATTTTTTTTCGTTAAATTTTTTTTTCTTATTAATATATCTCATATATTTTAATAAACACGAGTTTTTTTTAATAAATTATTGTTTCTATTAAAAAAATATTCTATTACTGTTACATGATATATCCATATTAAAATATTCTATTAAAACATATCCATTTTTTATGTGATTAAAAACAAAAAAAATCATAAATATCAGGTCTGATATTATGTGATAGTTTAATTTATTTACATATGTATACTAAACATTACAATATATATATATATCAAAATATTTAGACATTTCACTATGGCAATCTAATTAGTTTTTTTTTTTCAACTTTAGTCCACAAACTTTTTTTTATTGAAGCCTTCTATAACCAATTTGATAATTAATTTGTTAAAAATTATTCAAGAAAGACAAAATTCAACTAAAGAGGATTGTAGTGTTAAACAAAGAGAGATCTCATGGCCAATCTCAAATATGCACTAGAAAGTACTTTTAGTCCACCTATTTTTTCTTTTCTTTCTTTTTTATCCATGTAGTTTATAATTTTTGTTTTGGTTCAAAAATTCATTTTGTTTATTTTCGATCCCTAAAGTTTTAGAGAAGTGAAAAAATTACTTGATTATGGTAAAATTATAGTGAAGGAGCTAGAAAGTCATAAATTTATCATATTTTGACTTACCATATTGTAACGATAAAAAAATTAATTATAATATCAACAAGTTTCATTCTATAAAAATAGTTCTACAAAAAAGTTTTTAAACCTTCAACTGGCTTGAAAATATAAACCAGGGTCGAGAGAATTTTTTCTAATTTAATTGTGTTTTTAAAGCAATTTAAAGAAGTTTTGACTTAGGAGAACAATTCATTTCGATGCTAAGAATGTTTATTAAGTTTTTTAAGATCAAAATAAGTAAACTAAATTTTCATACCAAAACACCCTCGCTCTCTTTGGTGGCTAGCATGTAAATGTAAATGCATGCATAACTTTTTTTAAAAAAGAAGAGGAACAGATGACTTTAAAAAAAAAAAAAAAAAAAAAGGAATAGATGACTTGATGGATGAGCCTGGGCTTTGTTGTAAGGGTCCAAGTGTGAAATTTATTTTTATTATTATATAATTAAATAAAAATTAAAAATTAAACTTAATAACATTCATGAATTAAATGAATTAAATGGCAAGTTTAGTTCTTGGGTTTTTTTAAAAAAATCATTTTTATTTTTTAAAAGACAAATTATTTTTTTGTTGGTCAAATAAATTATCTTTAAACCTATCAAATCATCATTAAATCATATTAATACAATTTTTATATTATTTAATTTAGAGATTAATAGCATTATCAAAAAGTTCTTCATAACCTTTGTAGCGTTTTTTATACTAAAAAACTTTGCTGTCCCAGAAGATATCAAACATCGATCATCTAGTACATTACTAATAATTATTTCATAAGAAGACACGTCGATTAGAATTGTTGACCAAGGCACTTTATGCCAGCTCTACTTCAGCAAGTTGATTCAAGTAGCTAACTAAAAATCGGTTTCAACGACAAGAAAAGAAAACATGACTTAGAACAGGTACCTTGGAGGATCTTTTTAATATATAACATTTCTCCATGCATAATGATTATGCTCTGAAGATGGATAGTAGTCAATATAGCAGATTCAAGAAACCCTAGATGCCCCATCAATGCCCAAAACCTGCTAGTAAGAAGAAAAGATTTCACTTTTCTAAGATGGAAAGATGATATTTCTGTACCTCTGATCTCCCTTAAAAAAGATGAAGAGATATCTTCAGCTTGTTCTGTCTCCATTTTGGAAGCTCGTAGAATGCTTTTCTCCGCATTCCAAACTTCTCTCGAAACTCCTCATCGCATAAGTATACCTGAATTCAGAAACTGAAATTAGCTGCTGAATAGAACTGATATTCAATTGCACCACAGCAATGCAATGGCAAACACAGCAGAATCAAATCCTAAAAAACAGCCACTCAAAATCTTGATTTGGCATTATCATTGAAAAAAAAATCTTCAAAATTTTTACACGGCATTCTCAATATAGCCAAAATGTCCCTGAAGTGAATTAAAATTGTAGCAGCTAGTTTTATAGTCAGATGGTGTGCCGAAACGATAAATGGAGAATGTTTAGAAGAAAACAAAATGGCTACCTCTCTTTTGGTTACATCTATGTCCGTTACTGGATCACTTGAATTCACTTTCAATCGCTCATAAGGATAGATCACTGAGTTCTCACTAGCATCATTGCCATCAACCTGAGCTAAAACTGCAGCCTGAGAAGGGGATTCTGCCTCTGCTTTTGGAGAACCTGAAATGACCACCAATGAAGTTTTAATAAAAATTTCAATCAGAACATGTCATCAAGTTTGCAAGAGTAAAAAGCCAGCATCCAGCAGGATTGTATCCTTCTCCTTGTTTCGTTCATACTTTAGTTCGTCATTCTTCCAACAGGTCATGCAATAGGATGACCAGGTCAAAATCCACAAAAATTTGTATGTTAATCATGTCAAATTTCCATTCTGTCATAAACATTTGGTGGCATAAATCTATTCAATCTGATATGCATTCAATTAGCAATTATCCTATATTGATAGTTATTTGTTTCAATGACTACAATTGTGCATGCCAAGGTTTCACTGTTATTACATAAAATCAGGGGGGGGGGGGGCTAAAATTTTGTTCGCTGCATTCCATATTAACAAATTGAATGATTCTTTATTACCAGCACTTTCATGAAAGGGGGACCCAGGAAAGAGCTTTCTTGCTGTTGGAGCTGGGGTGGAGATTTGGTAGTTGGTTGGAGAATTAAAGTGCGTGACTGAAGCACTGGATACTGGAGATGTACTATTTCTCCCATTTGAACTTACAGACTTGCTTCTCAAACCATCTGGAGTTGTCTCCTTGGAGGATGCTTTCCATGATTTACTTGTATGAACCTGCACAACAAATAAAATGAAGCATGAATAAATTCAACCTTATATCACAATCAAAGAGGCCAAATGTTGTCCAGAACCTAATGTGCAAAAACAAATCTGATATCTATAAATACAAGGTTAAAAACTTCACTATCTTTTTCCACGACATCATCAACATTGCCTTCATCAATAATGCATCCCACATGAGATGAAATGAGATCACATTGGGATAAAACAGTATGGCCGGATTGAGCCTGAAGCAAGAATCATTTAAATGCATGCCATATCAATCCACATTGAAATTCTTAGGCTATACATTCCACTGAAAAATTATTGAGCAATGCTCATTGGTCATTACTGATAAAGGAATATTTGGGCCAGTGACATTCTTTGGCTACTTCAGCATTTTACTAGAGCTTTCAGAGCCAGGACCCATCCAAATGCACAAGACAAGTATTGCAAAGTAAGATACCACACTTACTTCAAGATTTTGCTTCTTTCCTTTTAAGATAGCAAGCCTTCGTTCAAAGGAGTTTCCATGCATCTACAAGGTCCACAACCATGTTAAAATCGTTAACAAAAGTTCATTATGATTACATCACAAGGAAATTTCATCGCTATCTTCTAGTTTCCTTGAAGTTCACCATGTACTTCAAAATGTGAGCATGTCTAGTCATAAAGTAATAAAAAAAGAGACTGGGAAGAAACTGGGGGTGTATGTTTCTTTGTTTATGGAGAACGTTTATTGGCTGCAGTTTTGACAGTGATTTATTGAATCCCCACCACTCCCCCAATACACAAATGCATCACCTTAACTGCAGAAGACAATTTATATCTCCCACTACCATTTTCGAGTTATGATACTTCCCATATAACACCATTAATGTTAGGAAAATTGTATTTGCTAGAACATCAGGAATTATCCACGCATTCAGTTGTCATCTGCAACATATGCCACATTTAGATCCACTTACATTTGCCTTTGACGAATCCCACTCAAAGAAGCGAGTGAAGAAAAGTGGCTCCCTCCCCTCTGTAATGACATAAATAGGAGTCTCGGAAGATAGTCCTTCAACCAGCGGGTCTGTCTGAAGGAATTTCTGCCAGTTTCAAGTGAAACTATGAGAAGAAATACACACATGAATCAAGTATATTCTTAGCTAATCAATGCACTTGAATCAATGTCATGTATTGGACTATAAGTGGTATATAAAAAGCCATCACACACGAGACCATTAAACAATAACTGGAACCTTAAAACAATTCATGCCATATGAACCATCAGATTTTCTCGCATGTCATTCGAATAGTTGAATGGAAGTGTTAAATAAAGAGCAACTCATACTGTTAAATAAAGATACTTGTGTCCAGGAAAATAACTTGAAACAAGTTAAAACAAATAAGTTACCATGCCAAGCAAGATGGCTTGCTGCTTTGATTTGACGTTTGAATGGCTTCCAATCCAGACATGTATTTCCTCGTGGCAGTCAAGTATTAACACATCTTCAGTGGTTAAATCATCCTGTGCAAAGTTGTATATCTCTTTCACCTGAAATAAAGGGAACGTGCTTAACACAATTTTTGCAGTGACAGATAAAAATAAGAATCATCTCCTAAATGTACCATACAGGAGTAATTTGCTAAGGTAGTTGACATGTTTATAATCACCAAAATGTACCAAAATCATGACCCAGCTATTGGCCTTGGAACTTAAAATTTGTGGAGGGAATTTGCAAACTACTTGAATTTACTAAGGCAGACTCCACGTGACTTCTATTTGTATCTGAAGCTTCTAATTTACGAACAACAATGCTTGAATCAGGCATTCAAAACCATTGTATACAAAGCTTATTTAATATATCATAAAGATCCACCAACTTCTAATTGCATATGTGCCTGTGAAACCACATTTAATTATACCTTGAAATCGCCTGCAACAAAATTCAACCAAGCAGCATAAGATCCAATACCCACCATCAGAAAAAATTTGACAGCAATTAACACCTGTAATAATTCAGAACCAAGGCAGAGCACATCATCTCTAGAATGAATGAAATTTGAAAGTGTATTTTGCATACCATCAACGCATGTAAGCGTAAATAGATGTGGATCTTCAACATGTTGTTTTAGCTCCTTTTGCCTTGGATACTCAGTTTTTCCACCAAGGGCATTCCAAAAACTATCAGGTTCACTCCCTTCCCGCACTGATATAGGTTGCCATGTTGGCTGCAAATGACCAGATAAATTATAATTCTCTTTACTCTTTTGGAAAGTTAAGAAGAGAATTCAATTCAAATAACTATGAGCTCAGTCATCAATCAGAGGGAAAATAAGAGAGGGATAGAGAAGATTTACAATGTGTTTGGTTTTAAAATTGAAGGGAAAGCAAGTGTAACAGAAGGGAAATTTTGTAAAAAATTCTTCTTATGTATGTGTGTTTTTAGGGGAAGCAAGCACTAACATGACATTTTAGCTGGGATGCAAGGCTTGCAAGCTACTCTTGACTTAACGTCCAGCTTTTACTGTAACATACTAAACCTTGGAATAAAACCTAAAATATTTAATTATAAATGCTAAACTTTTACCTTGAAATCAAAGAACTTTACTGTAAAATCTAAAACCGTTTAGAAATTAACACCAAATTTTCCCACTTATCCCTCCTAAAAGCTAAACCAAATGCAATGAAGAGTCGACAAGCCCAAAGCATAAGCATATAACCATTAACATATGGCCACCTAGTGATGGCTCAACAGAGTACATACATTAATCAATTCCAGCATTCTGTCAAGAAGAGCATGGTCTACAGTAGAAGAGAGATTCCCTATCCATGTGAAGATGGATGTTCCAGTTTGCAAGATGTAACAATACGAAGAGTTCAAGGAATTTGAAACCTGCATGAGTTGCACAGCTCATAATCAATTAACGATCAATTTGCAACAGCATTTAAGAAGCAAATACAAACACTCTGTGTTTTGGCATATTATGTTATTCATTGATTCCATCCTACAAACCACATAATGGAATTAAAACCATGGAATTAAAACAGAGCATACTTTTGTGTATTGAAAAGATTTATGGCATGATCAATATAGGCACACAACTGTTCATATATGTGTTAAAAATATTATTGGTGTGATGGAGACCAATATTATTGGTGTGACTCGTACGATTTTACGAGTCAAAACATATAAAACGTATAAAATCGGGTTAAAAACTCGAAAACCAGTAAAATCAGTCAAACCTGGTCAAACTCACTCAAAACCGGTCCAACTCGTTAAAATCAGTAAAACCAGACCGATTTCACAATTTCACGTTAAAATTAAAAACCTGCTGACCCCTTTCCCCATGAGTCCCCCGCCCGACACTCCACTCTCCACCCACCCCCTGACCCCTTTCCCCATTCCCCAAATCTCTCATTCTTTGATTCTCAAATCTTAACCCTAGCAGTAGCAGACTAACACCAGCAACACCTTCCACTCTCTTTCTTTCTCTCAAAACCCATCAAGGCGATTCTTTGTTCTGGCTGTGGAGCAAGGACTGAACTGTATATCAAGGATTCCATGAGATTCAATTTTTCTGAGATTTAGTTGGCAACAGATGAATTTTCGAAGGATAACTTGCTAGGAGAAGGAGGTTATGACATGTATATAAAGGTAAACGACAAGATGGGCAGCTAATTGCAGCAATGGTACGCAAAGAAGCAAGCACTCAAGGATTTACAGAATTTCAATCTAAGGTATATGTGTTAAATTTTTCCCGTCACAAGAACATTTTAATGCTATTGGGTTTTTGCTGTAAGGAGAACCTTAACATTTTGGTTTACGAGTATATTTGCAACAAGTCCTTATAGTGGCATTTATTTGGTGAGTCATTAATGATCCTCGAAGCCCAAGATCATTCATTTCAATCTTTATTAGTTCTTCAAATGACTTTTCTTCTTCACCATACTGATCTTTGAGTTTGTTTTATTGATTTGAAATACAGTTTATAGATGGAGTCAAAGGTTCGGCTTGGGGTAGTTAATGAAATGATTTTATCTACACAGCTTGGAGATTTTGCCCTTGCAAGATGGAAAACTGGCTATGACCCTAAGCAGACAAGGGTGCTTGGCACACTTGGGTAGATCTTCTATACTCTTTCCTATCTTCAGCACTGCATATTGTACTCCTTATGTGCATATTTTATGCCCAATTATACCATTTAGGCATAAAATATTTGGATGAACTAATTTGAGCCTTGTTGCTTTAGTTTTGTGAGTTCTTTATGCATGCTTCCATAACCCAAATGTTTGGATTGATTACGGGATTGATTTGAGTTGGTTCTTGAATTGCTTCCACACCAAAAGATTGTATGTTTTAAATTTGTTAATTGTTAGTTAATGAAAAGTTGCTTAAATTATATTTGAATTTATATTTGAATCATGTATCTTAAGGTATTTGAATTATGCATGAATTTTTATTTGAACCATGCATTTTAAGGTGCTTAAACTCTACATGAAAAAAAATTCCTTATGATTTTACGATCCGTTCTTACAATCCGAGTTTATTTTGCATTTTCCGTGCCATATCAAAAATACATTTTTGACAGCCTTGATGGAGACAATTACATGGTTTTGGTGTCAAAAGTTGACACTTGCATTTACACAGTGATTTTGTAGCATTACAATCACAAGGATTATTACTGTGCAAAAGAATGTCCTGCAAGACAACTCTAAGAGCAAGAGTGACAATAATTGTGTAGATTCCACTGAGCTAACTTACCTGGTCAACTTGGATGGCTTGCATGTTCTCTGGACTGATCCCTTGAACTCGAAAAAGTGCGGTCTTTTGTTCATCATAAGTTTCATCCAAAATTCCTTTCTCCGCAATCAAGTTCTTGTACCGTTTACTTAAACCTCCCTGAAGGAAATGACAAAAAAAGTAAGAAAAAAAAAAAGCACTGGGCACGTTTAACAGTACATTAACTTGGGAAATGAAGGGCAGAATACAAATGACAGAAAAAGAAAATAAAAAGAAAGAGCATAAAAGTTTACTACGTACAGACCTTGAATATAATTACTGTCTGAAAAATTGAGAAAAATAGAAGTGGCTCCTTGTCTTGAATAACTTGAACCTAAATACAGAATATTAGTTCAGTCAGTAGTAAATCAGTTTCTTGAATAACTGGATGGAAGGTTTCCAATATAATGCATATAAATGAGAGAAAAAAGACCAAACCAAAACTGGATCCCTTTTGCTTGAGTCTGCTATAGCATTCATGTGGGAGATAGCATCCGCTCTATCATCCTGCAAGCAGTAAAGGATTGTTAGCGCATCAGATAGACACCATGATTATAAGTTTTTAAGGGGGTTTTTCACTTTAAATTGATTTTATAACATTAAATTAGAAAGTTCAAAGAAAAAGGAAAACCATTAACTGTTTCAGAAGGACAACAAGCATAAAATTCCAATACCAAATGTTTTTGCGTTTCCAGGTAAATATGACTTGTTTGTAACTCAAGTAGAAACAATGTGCAATGAAAAGAAAACTTCAGTTTTCATTTTCCTTTTTTTTAATTTTAATTTGAAGAAAGATTATTTCAAATAAAAAACAAAAATACTGATTCTTTTCCTCTCATCTTTTTCCCCTCTGCCCTTGAGACCTCACAACCCACCAGTCAAAACTTTTAGAAATATAAAAGCTTTTTTATTTCAAAATATACAAATATATAGTAAATCATACATGATTTTATAAGAGCAAAAGAATTTCCACCTAAATCTTGCCCCAAGTTCGACTATCATGTGTGAGCAGTTTTGGTAACATGTGCAGATACCAGTCAAAATATTATTCCTTTGGTTGATCCCTGTCTTTGAAGTCTATCATAATTTTTTCCACTTACCGGTACACTGTCACGACCAAGCCATGCATAAAACAAATATTCATCCCTCCCATTGCCAGGATATGTATACTGAACAATGTAGCAATCTCCACTGAAGAGCTTTGTCTGCTCTGGATCAGGAATAAGGGTCAGCTGTTCACCATTTATCCGCCAAACCTGAATTATTAACATTGCATCAAACAGGAACCTAGGATAATATTTGGCTGTGATCAAAACTCAAAAAAATAAAAAAAACATTTGACAAACTACCTTTAGTTTTCCTCGGCAATTTATATATGGCTGGCAGTCTTCTTCATCAGGCAGTTCCTTCACATCATAGCCCTGTTGCTTAAATATTGCTGGAAAAAAAAAGGTGAACTAAATAGATAGCATTAAAGCAACTAAATTAGTAAAACCACCCATTCTGCTATCACCCTTTCTAATCTTTCCTATAATTTATCTGCACAGGTAACAAACCTGCTACTTTTCCACGACCTTCTTCATACAACTTTGGCTCCACCACTTGAGGCCAATTATTAAAATAAGACCTAAATATGGAAGTCTCTAATCCTTCAGTTAGAAAAGTTAAATGGGTTGCCATTGACCTTCCCTGATTTCTCAGTAGATCCTGCAAAGGAGTAGCCAGTAAAAAAGGTAAGAATAATGCTCATAAGAATCCCTATGGGCTAGCACGAGAAGAAAATTTGAGAGGGTGGTCATTTTTTTACCTCGGTAACTGAAATTGATTTCTTCCTTTCTGTAATTGAGGTATTTCTTCCCATCCATACAAAAATCTCAGCACCACAGTCAAGCATATAGCACTTGTTTGTCTCTAGCATTTCTTTGTTCAACGAACTACCTTCACAAGGACACAGCTTAGCCTGTGCTGTTATCCTGTTAATAAGGAATCTTAAGTATTTTCAGAAAAAGAAGCAAGAGGTGTTATTTCAATGAAAGGAAAATTTTAGGGAAACAGCAAACACATACAAAGCATGCAGGCACATACTGACATGCACACACAACTACATCCAAAATCCAAAAAAAGTGAATCGCCTATGAAATTAGGCAAGCTAAGGACAAAGCATAATTATTTGCATTTGTAAGAACACAATACAGTATCCTTTTGGTGGCCGAATACAAGATGACTTCAATAGTTGAATGTTACCAATCCTAATCCTAGGCAAACTAGCCAAGCTCTTGAATGGCAACCTAGACTTGGCAATATGCAGGAGTGACCATGTGTCCAAAACAGCAGAGAATGCCTGTAGATGAAGAAAAAACTCACCAGAACAATTGTGAGAATGGAGAATCAGATTGTTTCTCAACACAAGGTGAATCCCTAGGAATAGGAGCATATCCGCCAAAAAAACTCCAGAACTCACCAACTTCAGGATCGCCAACAAGTTTCCCATCCTCTGCAGCACCAGAATAATTAATCGCAAATTCTTTTTTTCTTTAGATAGAAAGAGAAAGAGGGGGATAAAGGAGTCTGACCTACAGTGGCCACTTCACAGGTTCCACCATGCTTGTTCTCCTTGATATACTGAACAACCTCCAAAGCTTTAGCCCTTTCTTGAGTGCTAGAGTTGCACCCACTAAAGAGGAAAATTTTGGATACAGTGTCAAGTATGAATACATCATTGTGGTTCAAGGATGACCGAGAAAAAGGCACCTGCTCAGAATGCTCACCTTTAAAACCATATTCACCAAAATCCAAACAGCACTAGGACATATGCAGGTGCATATTTATTGATAAATAAATCTTAAAAAAAAAATCAATATCAATAATCATTCTGCTTGTAAAAGTTGGTCTAAATTAACCAACAAAGAAAGAAGTGACTAAAATTATGTTAGCTACACTTTTATAAGTATCAATTTCAGGCTCCATGTAGAAGAATCCATGCAATGGCATCAAAAATAGCTATATGCACCTATCTGAAATAACTGAGGGTTTTAACAGTAAATGAGTGACAAATCTTCAGCATCTCTGAAGTCATAGATGGCTAATTCAGTTTCCACAAAAGTTTATAGAGTTGTTTGAGACTTACTTCTTTCACAGAAACAACATGCTCCCCTTTGCATGTTAACAAGCTAATTTTGTATGATTCACCATTTAACTGTCCAGAATCTGAAGAAAACACTCCTTCAATGGGTATAACACATGGCTTAAAGTATGACAGGAACTTCTCTGTTTCTTGGCCCTGAACTTCCCTGTACTGTACTGTACAAGACCCTAGAGCTGAATCTAATTCTAGTGCTTTGTCTGATGCTAGGGTCGATTCCACCTGCAAATACCATTAAGCAACCTTAGAACATGCTCTACTAATGCAAGCTATCAAATGTAAAATTTTGCGCTCTACAAACCATTACAGTCAGAGAAGATAGGGAGACAAGTGTCTATGAATAATTTAAGATGGACGAGGCCTCCAGTCAGCTAACTCAACAATTTTTCATCAATCTCCTAGATCAAATGCCACAGTATGGTAACAACAATAAATTGAGTCAACAAAATGTTTTGACTCGGAAAGTTTCTTCGTTTAAAGATCTTGTGCTCAATTGTTTGCTTTTTTTGATGCATTCATTCTGTTGCATATATTTCACATAATTCATTTGATCTTTATAATCTAAGCTGGCAATTCGAAATTTAGTGGTTCCCGTATCAATGCAGGTCGACTAAATCCCAAGTAACTAAGATAAGAAGGCAAGATTAAAAAAAAAAAGACCTCATTTGCATCTTTTCCCAGCCAGTAATGTATGTCGTGCTGAGGCGGGCCGCTTCTTGGCAAAACCGTCTGTCGCACAGCACAAACAAGAAACGAAGCTCAATATTATCTGTCTAAATTACAAAAACAAAAAAAAAAAAAAAGGAATTTATATATTAACAGTGAAATGTGAGAAGCAACAACTTACACTCAAAACTACATATGAATTCCCAGAATAAAACTTGCCATGCAGAGATTTTGGGACTGGAACCAACCGGAGCTGCTTCTCCACACACCATATTTCCAAGCCACTAAACACAGGACGGGTGGCGTTAAGGAAGAAGAAGCAATTAATAACCTCAAAACACATTACATTAATTAACCGCGTCTATTTCAGAAACAAAATCCAGTACGAAAACAAGCACAAATAAGGATACGGTTTGGCTCCTGCGCCATCGAATACAGAGTCAATCTGCTTTGACATTGCTGCTCATTCTCTTCTCTGGTTTTCTGCCATCCAAAGGCAAAAAAAGAAGTAAGAAAGAAATAATAATAAATGTTCGTCATCAATCAAATCTAACTGCCATAGTAAAAGCCTCACCAGATTTGATGAATTTCGGCAGGTTTTATTTATTTTTAACTTTAAAGTGTGAGTGATTGGTGAGGAATAGTAAAAACAAACTAAGATTGTTGAAGATGTAAGGGAGGAAGTGAAAGAGGGGAAAATGAAAAGCGACCAGGCAAGTTTGGCTTTATCGTCCAGCTAATTGAGGGGCCCACTCTGTGTCTGGTGGAATGTAAAAGATGAAAAGGACAAGGCGGTGCCTCATGCCGTTCCCGCTCCTTTGATTTCAATCATGGACGGTTGGATTAGTGCGTTCATGGGCCCATTTGTGATTTTTTAAGCCGTTGATTGCTCAGTCGAGTCAAGAATGATTACCTGGACCAACCAAGAGTTTTCTTTTTTTTTCTTTTTTTAGGGAGATGATGGTTAAACACCAAATGCGTGCGTTTAGGAAAACAATAGATGACCAGAGGGGTGATGATTTTAGGCAGTTTTATACTCTTTATTTTAATATTTATATTTTAGAATCTTTTCATTTTTACAACATATTTTTTATACGTGGTGTATTTTGGGCTAACATGTATTTTGTATAGTGGTAGCTTTTGTAGTTATGAATTAAAAAAAGTTATTTTATAAAAAAATATTTTTGGTTGAGATTGATTTAGTATTTTTATATGTTTTCTTAAAAATGTGGTTTAAATATGATTAGACAAAATGTAGTTTAATGTGTTTGTTTAAAAATGTTTTTCAAATTGATATTATAAAATAATTTTAAAAATATATATTAATATTGATAGTTTTTAATTTAAATACTGTAAATTTAACTATTGTTATTATATCATGAAATAGATAATATTTTATATAAAATATTTTTTATTGTTCCATTAAATTATCTACAATTCCATCTCATATAAAATACATTTGACAAGGATTACAGTTTTCTTGATTTCTTAAGCGCGCAACAACATCATGTAAAATATCATCGAGAATAAAATTGAGATTGCGATCAAATTCTATAAATGCTACACCATCAAGCGATCTCCGTCCAATCTACGTAGTGTCATTGAATAATGTTAAACACTAGTTTTTTGAATAAAACACAA
The DNA here is from genome assembly GCA_030145905.1 of Populus davidiana. Lineage (NCBI taxonomy): Eukaryota > Viridiplantae > Streptophyta > Magnoliopsida > Malpighiales > Salicaceae > Populus > Populus davidiana. Next base: position 9,985,494 of record CM057797.1, read on the forward strand.
TTAAAAATTTCATTTAATCTTTTTTTATTTTACATGGTCGGGCCCGGTTTAATATATTTAGCTCTAGACTGGACCTAGTCTGACTGGAACAGTAGAAAGTGATACTCTCCACGACAGAATAAGAAAAGCAGCGAAGAACTGCTTTGTGCCACCCCGCATTCCAAACGCAAATAAAAGTGGGTTTCATGAACAATAAATGACATTTTACTCATTATCAAACTATTATAAACTTGTGGTTTGCTTTAGAAGCATAAACAAACAACTTTAGTAAAGCACATAACCTAGATTATTACACTTAACTACTAGATGATTTTAGAGCTTCTTTGATAATATGGTTGCGGTTGCTTTTCAAATAATTTTTCGTGTCAAAATGCATGCCAGTAATTTTTTTTATTTTAAAAAAAATATTTTTGATATCAGCACATCAAAATAATTTGAAAATACTAAAAACATATTAATTTAAAGTTAATAAAAAATAAAAAAAAATTCAATTTTTTTCAAATACGCTTTTGAAACGCAGAAACAATCAGACTTTTTATTAAAAATTGACACAATATGTGCTCCTACCATGTATTTTTTTTGTCGGTTTATATTTTGTTCTTACATTTTTTAATGTTTTGTTTTGATTCCTATATTATACTCTTCTTGCAAATACATCTTTAATTGCAAGTTTTTTGGTCATCATGTTTTAAAGTCTTATACAATTCAGTCCTTGAATTGATTTTTTTAAGTCCCTACAGGTGAGATATAAACTCAGTAAAATTAGTCGACTATTTAAACTGGTTGGCGAGTAAGATAAGAATCGGGTAGATTTAAATAGGTGTTCCATTTAAAAAATATTTATTTCCCCTATCATCTATACATTGCCAAAATTTTCTTTTCTTTCCTTTTATTTTTTTAATTCATTTTCTTGTTTAAAACCTAAAAAAATAAAAATTAAGAATAGAAGAAATTCTCATTCTGCATATATGATATGAGAATTTTTCTTAACTTATTTTATTTTTATTAATTTAAATAAATATCTTTGTTTTAATATAATCAACTCTTATTCTTTGATATATTTTAATTATTGTTCGAGTTTATAATTTAATATAATTATTTTTAAAAAGTCATCCTGGGACTAAAATATATATAAGAGTACAAAATATGATGAACAAAAAACTTTCAATCAAGGATTTATTCATATAGAAATATATAGGGATCAAAATAGATTTTAAAAAATTGTAGGGACCAAAACATACATGAGTGAAAAAATCATGTTACGAGTCTGCGATAAGTATCAATTTTTAACGGCGTTAGTGAATCAATTGATGGAAAATGTAAAAAAGAAAAAAACGTGAAGCGTAAGGTTTGTATTAAATTAAAAACAAAAATACTAAAGAGAGAGGGGGGGGGGGGAGGACAAATAGTGGAAGGATGTAAAGAAATATTAAATCATGACAAAAAAGGGGGTGGGATTTAGCACTTTTCATAGAAAAAAAAAAAAGGGAGTGCGTTTAGCACTTTTCATAGAACCAGAGGGATGGGATTAAATTAGATTAGATAAATCATGACAAAAAAAAAAACAAAAATCCAGACCGAACCAAACTACATTGCAGATGGGAGCAAAAATTCCTTGAACGTGTAAAAACATGCATAAGTAGCGGGAAGCTCTTTGATATTATTATTAAAACGGATTTACAGGGTGAAATTTTAAAATTTAACTCCATATTTGACTTGGTCCGAGTTTTAATTTAAATGCAGTAAAAATTGTTTTGATGTTATCTTCCGACTTGATTAGTTTATATATATAAAAAAAATTATAAAGATTAGGCATATACAATTTGTACGACGAATAAGAAACAATTTGAATTAAAAAAATAAAAGTAATATATTTTTTTAAAAAAATTAAGGCTGAAACATTGAGATCTTGTCAACCCGGTGGGTTTATATTAAAAAAATAAATCAAATGATAAAAAATTACAAAGGCAACACGCACGGCTAGTAAGAAACAATTTGACTTGAAAAAATAAAAATAGTATCTTTTTTAAAAAAATTGAGACCAAAACATTGAATCGACCGAAATCAACCTGATTTAACTCGTCAAACTTATAACTCAATTTTATGGACTTTAATGGATCCAATAACATTTTTTTTAATTATATGATAAAAAAATAAAAATCAAATCAAAATTGACGTAATATTTAAAGGATGAGAATGAAAAATAAAAACAATAAAAATACATCAAAATGTGTTGAGGAAATTAAAAAAACAAAGTTAGGCTAGGTGTGCACATTTAAGTGACATGGCACTCCAAGGCTTAAGAAAACCCTGGGCGTGGGCCTATGTCAGATCTTCTTAACTAGGCTATATATTTTTTTCTTTTAAATGAGGCGGACCCTTATTTTTTTAAAAGAAATGAAACAAGCAACATGTTACCCAGCCCAAATTTTAAGCACCACTGTAGTTGCTAAAAAAATATGGGTGGTGTTTTTTGGGTTAAGAATTTATTTTTTTCAACCCATTTACTAAACACCATAAAAATCTTTATAAACCACCAACTAGTATTGAAATACTTTAAAATCATAAAAAAAAACTAAAATCAACCGGGGAAAAATCAAAATGGAATTCATCGTATTTTTTAGATATATTTACAAAGAAAACTTACCAGCACTGTAACAATCCTGGTTTATTTATATTATATTACATACATGCATATAATATTATCGTTGTATCGTTGAAGGTATAAGAACTTTTTTTTCCACCAAAAACTTGGCAGAGTTTTCTTTGATTTTTTAATACCAAATTACTGACTGATTACAAATTAAACACAAAAAATCTATTTATTTTCAATTCATTGTACATGTTTCAACACATGCTCTAATAAGTATATACAAACAACAATAATGCATTGTTTTAGTTTCTTTCCAATTTTTCTCTTTTATGGCCAACATCACCACCTTCCATAACAATATGATTTTTTTTTCTCTGTTTGTTCATTACTCTAGGTTGTTTTCGTCCATTGCCATTCCAATTACATCAAATAAGATAAAAATCTCATTTTTCATCATTTTTCTCATGAACTTCAACCTATAATTTATAATTTAGATATCAATTTTTAATCATATTCATTTTATCTCACACAATCGAGTCTAAAACCCTTACTTGGTGATAAAGTGAGTTTCGATTCTTAACTGGTCAAATTTTCTTGATACTCTTTTTTTTTTATTGGCCAAATCCCTTATCTATTTAAATTCCTAAACTTCTTTCACTTATTCTATTTAATTCATGCATTAATGTTGTCTCTCTTGATAGTGAGCCTAGATCTTACCAAAATCCTTCCAATTTATAATATCTCCACTCATTTTAGTAAATAAAACTGACAAATACCCCCCCCCCTTCTCTTTTGCTGCCATCTTTAAGGAGAAAAGAAATGAGATATCTACAGTGTACTATATTGATATTTACATATTGACCCTAAATTGCCTGGTTATTTCATTTTGTCCCTACCTTTTTGCTTTTCCAACAACTACTGTAGTAATTTTTTTATTCTAATTTCGTTATTTGTTATTTAATTCTATATCATTAATTTAATTTAACTTATTTTACTTTCAAGTTGAGATTTTCATATTTCAAAAAGAATTAATTGGGGGTTTACAACTATCAAACTTTTCTCATCAAAATGAACTCTTTTATACCAAGTTTAATCATTTTAGTTGTCATTACCATGATAACCATTTATTTTATTTTTATTTCACTGCTTCTGATGATTTTTTATCTCATATTTTTAAATCAAAAATTAAAAAATAAACAAGATGAATTTATATAAAAAAAATTAAAATTATTGTGAATTTGGAGCTAGCTATATATTTTGTTCACTCTGTGCAGTCGAGTCCTATTTCCTCTAACTTGGTAATTGTATCATATTTACAATGCCAAATTCATATATTTAAGCCACTGATTGATGTAATCAAAGAAAACCATTTTAATGTGAAGTAAACAAGAATAATTAACTTCAATTACAAAAAAAATCACCTTGCATGTTTATGTTATATTATTTAGTTTTTATTTTTTTATAAATAAAATATTTATATTTTATACTTTTTTATTAAGTTACTTTTCTAATTTTATTTAGTATTGCTTATAAATTAAAAAATAATATCCTTTTAATGTCCCATGTATAAATATATAAATAATAATGTAATTCTTTGTGGATTGTGCTAACCATATAAATAACTAGTTTATTATTTCAACATGAAGTAATAAATAAAAATAATTATTAATGTTACAAAACTAAATCATTTTATATTATACTGTTTATTTTACCGTGTAAATAAAATAATAACCGGTTATTTTTTACTGTGTTAATTGATGTTTAAAATAAACCATCTCAAGTCATGCTATTTATTTTTTCCTATACAAGATGATTACTTACTATATTTTTATTTGATTATTTTTTTAATTTAACTTGGTAGTTTCCATTAATAAATAATAATTTATTTTCAATTAAAAATTAACTAGTTTATTAATTTATTAAAAAACCACTTTCATAAATAATTGTTTGTTTTGTTAATTTTAAAAAACGATCAATATTTTATTTTATTTTACTTCATAAATAAAATACATGAAAAAAATCTAGCATAAAAAAAGAAAGAAAGATATTTTCAAAATTTAGAAAAGGAGTTTGGATAATTTAAAAGGAATGCTCATTTAAAAGGGTTTTTGAGAGTAAGGTTGCGATTGTTTTTCAAAGTGCTTTTCACTCGAAAATATATTAAAATAATATATTTTTATTTTTAAAAAATTATTTTTGATATAATCTCATCGAAACGGTCTAAAAATACCAAAAAATATTAATTTTAAATAAAAAAACATTTTTTTAAAAAAAAATTTAAAAATATAATTTATATTGCTATTCTCAAATATTCTCTAAATCTGACCTTGTGGTACAAACATGAGCTTCTCCTAGGAGGGTGGCGAGTCATGAAAAATATTGGAATGGGTACTGCACCCATATCCAAGTCAAGTATTTATATCTTATTAATTAGTTAGATTTTTTTTGGATATTTATACTCAACTCATCCGGATTTTAGATATTTATAATATTGAATATAGACTAAAAATAATATATACAC